>CAWUFW010002327.1:0-1200000 GCA_963921515.1 Calotriton arnoldi | reverse complement strand
CTGGTCGAAACTTGATCCTGAAGCCTGGATAAAAGCTCTCGATGACACAATTTCTAATTTAACAGGCAATCTAGAGGAGGCTTACCAGCAATGGGAGAATTGGATTGTTCAGTCACTGGATATATGCATCCCAAAAATATAGGCACCAACCCTAAAACACATACAAAGAAAGCCTCCTGGTACAATGACCATCTCATCTTGTTAAGAAAAGAATGCAAAAAACTGGAAAAAAGCAGGAGGAAGGAGTACGAGCCGTCTCTCAAAACAAAATATAAGCCTTAATCAGGACCTATCACAACGAAATAAAGAAAGCTCAGGCTAAATTTTAGGAAGAAAAAATTGCGCAGGCCTCAAACTCCCCAAATGAATTATTTAAGGTGGTTAAAGCATCACAAAAAAGTGATGGATGTTTATGACCAATTTCTGGGTAAGGCAGAACAAGTACCTGATGAGAAAATTGACGTCAGGGAATTATCCTCAACTCCAATTTTATCACAATTCCCAAAGCTGAACGGAGGAACTAACGTAACCTGATAAGGGTAACCAAATCAGGATCCCCACTAGACCATGCACCTCCATAAATTCTATCCAAAGCGATAGATGTCATTCAAATAAAACGAATTTCGTTGCGCGAGCTGCATTGCCAAATGCGATGCAGCGCGCGTAACGAAATTCATTTTATTTATTTATATGTTTACTTACCTCTAGTCGGCTGTATTCCATACTTTACTACCCCCCACCGTGCCCCTCCCCCGCCCCACGTCACCGCCCGGCAGCACTCCCACCATGGGCCGCTACTGCTGAGGACATTTAGGCGCAAGTGCAAATCAGCGGCTAGGAGGCGGCCTACACATCGGGGTCGGGACCCACTGAGCAGGCCGCAAGTAACAGCCCTCATTTGGCAGAGGGAGAGCCTCATTGGGCAGGGAAACAAAACAGATAACGCTACTCTGGCACAACTGCGCGCATGAGGACAGGAGCGCTTTGGAGTCAGTGCTGAGTGCCTGTAACCGCAACTGATAAGCTAAGATAGGCCCAAGACAGGCCCAGAATTGGAATCAGCACGAGGAGGCCAGAGAGGAACGGAAAGTCTCACCAGATGATAGCGAGAGAGTGCTGTACACTGTGTGAATAGCCAGCAATATGAGTAAAGCGGATGATAGACAAACTAAACTGCAATTTGAGGCCCGTAAGTCCACTCGAGCGCACAGCGACTCCAAACAAACAATGGCGGAAGGACCCAACTCTGGGAGTCAGACCTCAACAGTAGATGTTAAGGAACTCCTCCTCATAATGAAAAGCAGCCTCACCTCAATAGAGACCAAAATGGACGCAATGAGCACACGTATAGACAATATAACTCACAAGATTGACCAGCATGAGGAACGCAGTAAGGAAGCGGAGCAGCGAATTTCTGATTTGGAGGATACATCCGCGGGGAGAAAAGAACAACTACTCAATATGGAGCGTCTACTAAAAGTGATAGCGGCTAAAAACGAGGACTTAGAATCAAGATCACGCCGCAATAATATACGAATTCTAGGCATACTGGAGTCCACCAACACAGGCCGAATGGAGGAATATGTGGAACGCCTACTCACGACGGTGTTTGAGAGCAGTGCCTTCTCCACGATGCTCATAGTAGAAAGAGCACACCGCTCATTAGCTAATCATCCTCCGCCCGGAGCACCCCAAGACCGATCATCGCAAGGCTATTAAATTATCGAGATCGGGACACTGTCTTATGTTTGGCGCGAGAACGAAATGTGCTTTACTTTGAGGGTCTGAGTTGGCTATCTATCCAGACTTCACCATGGCGTCCAGGAGGCATGGAAAAAGTTTCTACCGGTTAAAAAGAATCTCCAGCAAGCAAACATCACTTATGCCATGCTCTTCCCTGCATGACTCCGGATAACGCACCAGGGCAAGCAGCATTTCTTCACCAATCTTCAGCACATTGCAGACTTTCTGAAAGCCACTCTTAGAAGATCGCCCCGGAATAAATCGACATCGAGCCCTTCCCACTAGACATCAGCCCTGTCTGACATAGAATAATGAAGGAGGGGGAAAAAACCAAACACTTATCTTTGCCATAGAAAAGGAGGCTAAATAGTAGACGTGAGCCGTAGATAAGTGTACAATTCAACTGGACTTATGCTACTGAACTCTCGAGAGAAACTAGAACCTGGGTGTGCGCACAACGCCGGCAACGGAGGACACTGGCATTTTCCCCAAGCACGATTTGGTAAAACAAATAGGGAACAAGGGACATTGAATCCGGTCCTGGGCAGCCTCGTACCCACGAGGTGGAACTGCTGTGTCCTTACGCGATTCCCCAGAAGGACATCCCTATAATGACTTGTTTTCATACCTTTCCTGTTGTTCTTAACCTGTCTCTAATGGAAGTTTTTTCTCTTACGTTGAACGGAAGGGAAGGGGGGGTTATGCACCACAGCAGGATTGGGCTGCTGATGTGGGAGGAGGGAGGGAGGGGAGGAATAATCAAGACACTTATGATAGTCATGGGATCAGATAATAATGCGACATGCTATACCAACCTAGCACGATGCATCAAAACCTCACTAGACGTACAATCCGAGCCATACGAAACAGATGAGTCACCCTGCCTTGCCTAGCTATAATTTCATGACATGGAATGTGCGTGATCTAGGCAACCCCCGGAAGCGACGCCATATTCTGGCGCACCTAGACAGACACAATATACACTGCGCCATGCTTCAAGAAACACATCTCGGCCCCTCCAGCCTGCCTCTTTTTGCGAACCGCTGGGCGGTCTCTATGTGTATTCTACATATGCCCGTGGTACGGCCATCCTCATTAAGAAAAATTTACCATACGTAGCCATAGGCGAGACAATAGATCCTCAGGGACCATACTGCCTCATGTGGGGCAAGCTAGCATCCCAATCCATAACACTTGTCTGCTGCTACGGCCCCAATACTGATGATCCCGAATTTTTCAACATACTGTGGGGAAAAGTATTAGACATAGGTTCCACTCACGTAGTGTGGGGCGGCGACTTCAACGTGACACTAGACCCAGAAAAGTATTGCTCGCACCCTCAGGTCCACCACTATAAAAATGCCCAACGCCAACTACGAGAGATAGTGAATGAGCACATGCTATTTGATGCCTGGTGTGATCTCCACCCAGCTGATAGAGAGGGCACATGTTTCTCCACTGTTCACTCTTCATGGTCGCGCATAAACTGTTGGTTGATGTCTAGAGGACTGAAGCTCTGGTTGACGAGATTGAGCCACTTACCACGCACGTATTCCGATCACTCTCCAGTATTAATGTCACTTACCCCCCCTGCACAACAACGCCATATCAGGCCTGGAGGCTGCCAGCACACTCTCTGTTAGATATCCCTTTACTGACTGAACTAGAACAGGAAATTACAGATTTTTTTCCGCGAAACATAGATACGGTGCCTCACTTATCCACAGTTTGGGAGGCATTCGAGGTCACCATTCGAGGGATGTGCATAGCGGAGGGAGGAGGGATTTTGAGAGATATTTGTAACACGCTCAAAAAACTGGAAACTGACCTCAGGAAGTTGGAGGCCCAATTACGGGCTGGGCCCACTCAAGATCTGCAGAAGGAAATCAGGGAGGGGTTATCAGAATACCAGGAGACAGCAAATAGAGAATGCCTGTTCAGCAGAAAATATCATCAAGCTCGGAGATATGGCAAAGGAGAGCGGCCAGGAAAAGCCCTGGCAGAATTGATTTGTAGGCCAAGATTCTCCAACACTATTCTAGAAATTATAGACACAGATGGGAAGATATGTAGGGACTCCCCAGACATATTAAATGCCTTTCACACATTTTAAAGCACCTCTGTACAACACATAGAACAGAGCCAGCCCTATTTTGAGGATGTAGCGCTGGCTTGGTTGGGGAATGCCTAAAGAGAAATCCTCTCGGCTGAATTTGAGGATGGCGAGATTCGTGCGGCTATTATGCAACTCCACTCAGGACAGGCCCCCGGCCCGGATGGCCTTACTGCAGAATTTTATAAAAGTTATAGCGACACTCTCATACCGATATTAAAAAGCGTATATGACGAGGCACAAGAGAAAGGTGTTCTCCCGCGGACAATGCGTGAAGTGCTCATCATATCCATATTAAAGCCCGGAAAGCCGGGAGAGAAATGCGACTCATATAGGCCACTGTCGCTCATAAACTGCGATGCTAAAATTCTTGCCAAAGTACTTGCAAATCGTCTCAGTCTCCTTATGAGTGTGCTGGTGCTACCAGATCAATCAGGATTTGTGTCGGGGAGGGCGACATCACACAACTTACGAACCTTATTTGCCCTAATTCAAGACATAGATCCAGACCTAGCCGCAGTGGCAGTTTTTTTTAGATGCCACTAATGCTTTTGATTCCCTCAAATGGGACTTTTTAGCCAGTGTGTTGAAACATATCGGCTTCCCACCTCCCTTCCTCTCTTGGATACAACTGCTTTATACTAAACCACGGGCCAAAGCACTAATCAATGGGATGTGCTCCCCCAGTTTTCCGATCACAAGAGGAACGCGGCAGGGGTGCCCGATGTCTCCTCTTCTTTTTGCGATAGCCATGGAGCCGCTGGCAGCTAAGCTCCGACAGCATCATAGAGACTATGCACCCGATATCCTGAAAGACAAATTCTAATCTCACTATATGCTGACGACCTCACACTATACTTGCGTGACCCTGAAGTTAACCTAAACCCGATATTACGCGAGTTTATACAATTTGGAATGTACTCAGGTGTCAATATAAACTGGGGGAAATCCCAGATCTTCCCCCTCACTCACGCGGTCCAGAGATATAACCCTGACTATCCATTGACTTGGTGTGATACAGAAATTAAGAATTTTAGGATAGTGATAACCAGGGACAGGACAGAACTTATGAGAACCAATTATGGCCGTGCACTGGAGACATTGACAACCTCCATTACCAGATGGATTGCCATGCCTATTTCGTTAGTGGGAAGAGTGACGCTGATAAAAATGGTGATTCTTCCTAAACTTCTTTATTTATTTATTAATATTCCCTATGCACCCAGCAAACATTTTTTCAAAGCCCTTAAATCTCAATTGATTCGCCTAACATGGGGTGGGAGACAGCCTAGACTAAAATGAGAGGTCTTGACCCAGCCATTCGCGAAGGGAGGGTTTGAGGTGCAAGATATGGAGATGTATTTCTGGTGTGCCCAGGCGCACTTTGCAAAAGAAACAATTGATGGACGGAATGCTGGACAATGCAAACATTCACCCCCAGTCACAAGGATCTGGGTTAAATCCATCATTCTTTTGCTCACCACACCACCCCAGTTTGGACCCAGCCATATGCAAATCAGTCTTGACCCTGCTCCTTGTGGGAACAGTCCAGCCCGAACTGCCAAGCCAGGTCCTCCCTGGACCGGAAACAAGCATCCTGGGACCGGTTTCAGGGCATCACCCTTCTTCAGCCAGGCTAGCTTGAATCCAGTGGTGTAGTGAGCACGGGACCCACGTCTGGGCATACCCTTCCCACTTAGGGCGACAAATGCAAAAGAAACAATTGATGGACGGAATGCTGGACAATGCAAACATTCACCCCCAGTCACAAGGATCTGGGTTAAATCCATCATTCTTTTGCTCACCACACCACCCCAGTTTGGACCCAGCCATATGCAAATCAGTCTTGACCCTGCTCCTTGTGGGAACAGTCCAGCCCGAACTGCCAAGCCAGGTCCTCCCTGGACCGGAAACAAGCATCCTGGGACCGGTTTCAGGGCATCACCCTTCTTCAACCAGGCTAGCTTGAATCCAGTGGTGTAGTGAGCACGGGACCCACGTCTGGGCATACCCTTCCCACTTAGGGCGACAAATGCAAAAGAAACAATTGATGGACGGAATGCTGGACAATGCAAACATTCACCCCCAGTCACAAGGATCTGGGTTAAATCCATCATTCTTTTGCTCACCACACCACCCCAGTTTGGACCCAGCCATATGCAAATCAGTCTTGACCCTGCTCCTTGTGGGAACAGTCCAGCCCGAACTGCCAAGCCAGGTCCTCCCTGGACCGGAAACAAGCATCCTGGGACCGGTTTCAGGGCATCACCCTTCTTCAGCCAGGCTAGCTTGAATCCAGTGGTGTAGTGAGCACGGGACCCACGTCTGGGCATACCCTTCCCACTTAGGGCGACAAATGCAAAAGAAACAATTGATGCGTACTGGATACGACCACCACCATACATGCCGCATTTGGCTGTGGAGAACGGGTACATGGCACCGGTGCCTTACGCCGCTTATTTGAGTTCGCCTGTTAACCCCAGAAGCAGAGACCCGACGACGGTCGAGGCAACAAACAGAGCATGGCGAGACATCGCTAAATGCTTGCAAATATCTATGTTATATTCTCCCCTGATGACACTGCAGGGCCGCTTAGATGTCCCGGTTACGCAGGAAGTGAGTTGTTGGCAAGGTAGAAGTGCTGACCTGGGGAGACCTATACAATGACGGGATATTTCACACTCGTGAGACATTCTTTAGGGACCAACAGCCTACCCCAATGGAGGTTTTTTTATATGTCAGGCTACGACAAGACGTTAAGGCTGCTACCCCTGACTTTACAGCTGAGCCCCCGATCTCATGCCCCGATCTTGCATACCCTACTTCAAAAGCCCGCACCCACGCATGTAGTCTCTATGCTATATCGAGCCTCTCAGACAGACAGCCCAAATGTAAATCACACATTGCGCACCCATTGGGAGGAGGAGTTGGGAAGTACCCTCAGTGATGAAAAATGGACATATTGCTGTCAACAGACTGGACGTATCTCAGCAAGTAGCAGACTCCACATTATACATTTTAAATATTTGCATTGCCTATATTATACTCCAGCGAAGCTACACCGATTCCAGTTAAGGCAAAACGATAATTGTGACAGATGCGGGGAGGCGGGGGCCGGATTTCTGCACCTGGCATGGGAATTTGACCCCATCCTGAGGTACTGGCAGACAGTCCTTGAGGCTCTAAGCCAGATGACTGGATCCCCCATTCCAAACACCCCACTCATGGCATTATTAGGATACACAAAAGACCTTGATCCATCAATCAGGAAATATGCCTCGCTGGGTTTACTAATGGCCAAACACAGGGTGGCCTGTAGATGGGGAAGAGAGCGGGCCCCTAAATTTAAAGAGTGGCTGAACGACCTCATATTTTGTCAAGAGCAACTGACTACATATGCGGAGCTAATGCTGCCCACTTCCCGACCAAAAGACATTTGGGAACCCTTACGCACATACTTACTTCAACATTCTGCCGCAGGAGAGTCGGGGGGAGGAAGCGCTTAGGACTCTGCGCAGACACAGGAAGTAGTGCCTATGGTTAATGAACAGGAGCAGGAGGGCAGGGAAGAGAAGAGATTGCTAACTGAGGTCAAGGATCTTGTAATGAGGCTTAACGGATGCTAGCAATATAACATGTCATAATGCTTCTGTAAATGCAGATTCACACTCTAAATGTGCTAATTAGTGTTTACCATGGCTATTCTATATACTTTAATACTATGCTATGCTGTAAGGCTTGATTTAAGCCTTTATTGTTTGTTATTCAAATGTACACTCAATAAACAGAATTTAAAAAAAAAAATTACTTCCCACCCTTTGCCCCTATAAACCCCACAACCCGCACCTAAAATTAATTACACAATTTCCATAATTAATTTTCAATAAATTAATTAATATCAATTAACAACAAATTATTAGTTAATCAAAAATAAATTACTTCCCACCCATTACCCCTATAAACCCCACAACTCGCACCTAAAATTAATTTCACAATTTCCATATTTAATTTTCAATTAATTTATTAATACTAATTAACAACTTATTATTAATAAATTACCCCTATAAACCCCACAACCTGCACCTAAAAGAAATTACACAATTACCATAATTAATTAGCAATTAATTAATTAATATTGATTAACAACCAATTAATAATTAATTTATAATAAATTGCTTCCCACAATTAACACTATAAAATCTCAATTAAATAAATAAAAAGTTATCATTAATTTATTATAATTAAATTAATTCCCACCCTTTTCCCCTATAAACCCACAACCCGCTACAGAACTAAAAACCGCAAAATGTAATTAAAATAAAATTGATAACTGCTAAAAATTTAACACATATATTAAAAAACATAAACAATTCTTATACAAAAAAATACATCACATACATTTAAAATATTACTAAAATACATAACACTAATTAAAAAATCAATATTTTAAACAACTATATTATTGAAAACGATATAAATAACTTCTATATTTAAAAAAATGATATTTCTTACCTTAAAATCGATATTCTTGACCATGATATTCTTGCTGTCGATATTTCTGACTCACGATATTTAGGACTCGATATTTCTGTAGTTCGACATTTCCAACTCAATATTCTGTCTGCACACCAGTACCCACATGGCCAACACAGAGGTGTGGCCCAGTCCACCCCCGGGGTGTGATTCCTGTTCCCCCAGGGGCCCCTCTGTCCACCAGGACAACAAGCCACAGTGGCTACTGACAGTTGTCAGTGATGAGAACCAGGCCTTATGCCGCTCAGGGCTCTCAAACCTCTGTGGCGTCAGAGAGTGTGGGGCAGTAGCCCCAGGTGCCTGTCACCCTTGGTCCACTCTCCCTCCTGTCAGGTCAGGTATGACATCCTAACACTGACCCACCAGCCCTGGACCTGTACCCGGTGGCTGGACAGGAGACTGGGGTGGGCTTTCCCACACCCGGTCCTCTTCCTCGGGGCTCTGCACCCTCCCACCTGGAGCGGTACCCCCTTCCAGAATTGTCAGGGCACCTGTGGCAGGTGTCCTGCATGATTCGCCCACCATTTCAGGGGTTCTATCCTGCAACTGGGATCCCAGCCTAGGGTCTGTACCCTTAGACTGGGCAGAGCTCAGGGGTGAGGCTGCCCTCTCCCTGCCCCCCTTACTGGTGCCCTGCACCCTCCCACCTGGAGTGGTGCCCCCAGAAGACAACCCAGTAGGGGTACTGTTAGCAGTAGCCCCTTCCTCCAGGTAAGGGGGACACCCTGAACCTGGCCCTCCAACCCACGGCCTGTACCCTTAGGCTGGACCTGTGCCTGGCAATCCAGGACATCTGGGGGAGTACACCAACCCCCTCCCAAGGGAAACACACTCCTCTGGAGCTGTGTAAGAGTCTGCCTGGCGCAGGTCTCTTGCCTCCTGTCCACCTGACAGAGCATGAAGGCCCCCCAGGCAAGAAGTGGCTTCACCAGGGTCAGTCCTGGGGGCTCTGACCTCAGAGCTGGCAACCCCTGACCCACTGGTCCTTCCACTGGGGACTGCACCCCCTCACCCCTCTCTCTGGACTCACGTAGCCCACCAAATGGACAGGTGCTGTCAGACACCAGAGCTGGTGGAATGCTAGTTACAGCAGTCTCCCACAGCTCAACTGACACCTTGGGATCCCCGTCAGGGAATGGCCTCCCGGTACAGACTAGGCCCCCCACCTGGTGTTCCCTCATGAAACCAACCAGGCCTTGAGACTGGGTTTCGGGCACCTCGGGACACAGCCCACTCTCACTCCTTCTCCTCTGAGACAGGACACGGGACCCTACACCCTTCCCACTACACTGGGACCTATCTGGGGCATCACAACCCTCCCCTACCTCACTTGGCTGGCGAGAACCTTAGCCACCTCCTTCAGGATCACCCCCAGATGCTTCTTCAGACCCTCTGGAATCCACCAAAAGCTCTGCCTCCAGTGTGAGCTCCCTGGGATCAGACAACTCATGCTCCACCAGGTGCTGGCATAGCTCTGGAAAACAGGGACTTAAAATATGTTCTCCACCAATTGAATCACACAGCCCCACACAGGTGTTCACCAAGCTACTCCTCCCACCACTCCAAATGCAGGCCAGGCCTATTCAGCCTAGCGCTGACTCATCCAGACTCTCTGGAGCCACTGCACATCCCCAGCCCCTGTCACTCCAAAGCCAGACAGCCAATACACATCCTAGCAGAGGCACACTGGATGGCTAAGCAAGAAAATAACTACTTTCTAAAAGTGATATTTTCAAACACAGAAATGTAAACATCACCCTCACCAAAAGATGCATTTTAACATTCTGAGTTCAGGCATACTAAACGTTATTTTCCTACCTTGTTCCCAGGGATAGTTAGGCTTATAAGATGTTATAAGCAAACTCCCCATTCTATCCTATGGGAACAGATACTTCACTATCAGGACATGCCACACACACCAGGGCATGTCCTACCTTTCACATACACTGCACCCTGCCCACAGGGGTACCTTGGGCCTACCTTAGGTGTGACTAACATGCAAGAAAAGGGAAGGTTAGGGCCTGGCAAGTGGGTTCACTTGCCAAGTCAACATGGCAGTATTAGACTGCACATAGGCACTGCAATGGCAGGCCTGAGTTACATTTACAGGCTGCTTGTGTGGGTGGCACAACAAGTGCTGCTGGCCCACTAGCAGCATTTTATTTACAGGCCCTAGGCACACACAGTGCACTGTACTAGGGACTGACTAGTAAATCAAATCAGCCAATTATAGAAACACCAATCCATACATATAATTTACAAGGAGAGCATATGCACTCTAGCACTGATCAGCAGTGGTAAAGTGCCCAGAGTCATAAAACCAACAAAAACAGGTCAGAAACAGAAGGCCACAAAGCAAAAAATGTGGGGATAAACCCACTGTAAAAGCCAGGTCTAACACCGATCATCATGATTTAGACCTGTTAGATTCCCATTCTGACATCCACTATCAGATTCTAGCCCTGAAAATCAATTATCAATTTCAAACAGGAGCAAATCATTGTCAGTTCCAATAAAACAAGCTCAGCTCATGTCATAATTTCTATATAAAGCATATTCATAACAAAAGCCAAACATAACCAACCTTTACAATTTAATATCTCCATTAATCATAAAAAATATTAGCAATCAAATATTCAATATCCATGCAAACCCTGTCTGCAACAATTATATGCAGGCTTCATCCAAAACAACCAATTGCCAATGCTTATCCAGAACCTTTACATAAAACAATCAGTAAATAACACAATCGGCCAATAATATTGTTTATCATTATCCAGTCTAGTCAGATTACCATCCTGCCATCCACTATCAAATTCTGGCCCTTATAATCAAATATCAACCACAAACAGGAATAAATCAATGCATTTTCCAATAAACCAAACATATCCCATACCATAATCTCTATTTAAAACACCTTCATAACAAAATCTAAACATAACAATCCTTCACAGTTTAGTATCTATATTTATCCTAAAAATATACTAACTCTCAAACACTCCATTTATTCTCACTGCTATTCACATTCACTCAACAGATATCCAAAACACCATACCAAGCGAAATTATTCAGCAGTCACAAGAAATCATTCTCAATACTGAGCCCTTTCTCCAGAGTTCTCAATCTACTAATCTACCTAGCCTCCATTTGGCTTATCTTCAATTTAATATCACCACCTATTGGATGATTCTCAATACTCTGTAACCTATGAAACATAAAATTAATTTTGCCAGGGTGATTTTCTTTAATATGTTGGGCCAGAGCAGAACTCTAATCCTGATTCTTGATAGCTGTACAGTGTTCTTGTATCCTTCGTTTCAGGGTTCTGCTAGTACAGCCTATGTTCACCCAAAAACAATCACAAATGATTGTATATATCACATAGACACTATTACAATTAATAAATAGTTGAATATGGTATACCTTAGCCATGATGTGTCTAAAATTCTTGACCTTGTTTAGGCCACACTGGCAAATATTACAGGCTGTACAGATATACAATCCCTTAGGTGGACTTGGTAACCAATTATCATCTTTTTTCTTGGCTGGTAACAAATAGTTCCTTGTAACTCTAGCTCTCACAGTATATCCTCTCCTAATGGTTTATCAGAGGTCATGTTCACCAATCCTGGCACCCCTGAAAGGAGAGACCAATGCTTCCGTAATATCTTAAAATGGCAATGTGTTCCCGATTATAAGTAGCCACTGATGCCAATCTGTTGTCACATTTCTTCTTGGGTTTATGTACAAGAGTAGAGCTCCTGTCTACACTATGAATCTCGTGGAGAAGTGTGGCTCAATGGTTAGAGCGGCAGACCCTGATGCAGAGATCTGGCCCGGGACCAGGGTTCAATTCCCGCCTCGGCGGGTCTTGGGCTCAATTTCCTCGGACCTGATAATTCTCGCCTCGGTGCCTATTCTAATCATGGGTCCCACTCTGCAACTCTGGGCAATAGCTTGCTTAATCTCCACAACGGCCCCAACAGCGCTGGGATGCCTGGCTTCACCCTGGGGGTGCCCAGGAGTGGACATTTCACAGGGAAAAGCCAGGAAGGGTTCCACAGTGGTATGCGTACAGCACCTGGACACCCCTTTGGGGGTATAGGTGCGCTTTACAAGTACAAATTTCAATTTCATTTTCCGTTTGTTTCAAGAGATTACCACTATAACCCTGTACACTCAACCTGTTTTTCAGATCCAAAATTCCATCCTCAGATTTTTGATCTACGCTACAATTCCACTGTAGTCTGATCATTTCTCCATATGGGATTACCCTTTTGACCGAATTCAGATGTGAACTATCTGCTCGCAGAATTTGGTTGGTAGCAGTAGTATTCCTATACAGTTTACTGTAGATTGAGTCACCTTTCACATACAGTTCCACATCGTAAACAGTACATTATAAACATTGTAATTCAAGTAGCACAAATATTCATCCAATTTGTTTTAGTGCCAGTCTAAATAATAAGGACGTCATCTATAAACCGCCCCAAAGAGAGATGAACTCAATCCGTTCACTTGCTGCGGGGGCCCAGGCATGCACTCTCTCAAACCAATCTATCAAAAGGTTGGCATAAGAGGGTGCAAACCTAGACACCATCACTGTTCCCTGAATATGATGATACCATTCACCATTGAACAGAAAAAAGTTGTTCGTCAAAGTAAAATCTGCCATTTCAACTAGCATCCCAGAATGTTCAAATAGACTTGCACTCCTGCTGGACAAAATATGACCCAGAGCCCTGAGTCTGAAATCCGTATGCATACATGTATAAAGACCAACAACATCTAGGAAAAAAAACATCATGTTTGAGTCCCAAACAGTATCATTAAGCTTATTTATGATGTTCATAGCATCTCTTATGTCGGAAGGCAAATTGATCACCAAAGTTTTAAAAAAAAGGTCAAAATATTCTGATAAATGTTCAGTAAGGCTGTCCACATCAGATATAATTGGTCGTCCAGGTTGAAAATCACTAGACTTGTGTACCTTCGGTAGAATGTATATAAAAGGATAACAACTCTGATATACCTATAATCTGCTTCATTAATCAACCCTGTCTCCTTCCTAGTACACAATTTCTCAAAACACTGTTGTCTTGCATTTATTGAAGTGTTGCCATTAACCTTTACATAACATTTATCATCACTCAGTTGTCTCATGCTTTCATTAACCTAATCAGATCTTCGCATAATAACAACATTTTCACCTTTGTCAAACTCCAGTGTTACAATGGAAACATCAGTGCCCAAGTTTCTCAGAGTATTTGGTTCCTAATGTGCAGTTCTTTTACTGTTTTCTTTACAAACAAATCTAAACCGGAGAACTGACTCCCCTGAGGAACACACTTTGAAGGTAGACAAAGCCCACTCTCACAGTTGTAGTCCATTTTAACATCCAATAATGTGTACAGATCATCAATGTCCAGGTCATCTTCATTGTTTAATAACAGAAGAAGATGTACATCTTGCAAATCACATCTCTTAAATTTCTATGTCGTCCTACATCCCTCTTTCTCTAGTGTTGCAAAAAACCTTTAAAGTTTCAATTTCCTGGCAATCTTATATAAATCAAGTTCCAATTCTGTAAAGTCACAATGTTTACTGGGGCAAAAAGTCAAACCTTTTTTGTAATACATTAATTTCAATCACATTTAATTTCCTGTCAGACTGATTGATGACCTGAAGCATATTAGCACATCCCGATCCCAAATACTGGAGATAAATAGTGTAATTACGTCACTTGTATTTACGTCTTGTTTTTTGTTCGGTTGCAGGTTAACATCCCTGTATTTCTTGGGCCTCCTCCTTCCTCTCTTTGTCTTCCTGTATCCCTTCTTATTCTTTTTCTTATCCTCTGTACAGCCTCGGAAGAAGAAGACCCACGGGTTGCAGGTTAACATCCCTGTATACCTTGGGCCTCCTCCTTCCTCTCTTTGTCTTCCTGTACCCCTTCTTATTCTTATTCTAATCCTCTGTACGGCCTCGGAAGAAGAAGACCCACGGGGAAGTGCATTTGGTGTTCCTGAGTTGCTTGGACCTGCTTTCTCAGATGAAGATAATTCAGAGCTACTGTAAATAACTGAGACTATCTCTGAAGCTTTATTGTTATCTTAATTACTATCAATCTTAAAAGCTTCATCAAACTTCATTTCAAATGTAAAAACTCTTCAACAGCTGTAATCCCTTTCATCCCGTCTCATCCTACCCAACTTCCTCTCCTTAATGGACAGCTGGTGATTATTTATCACACCTTTTGAAATCTCGTTATTCTTCTCAGTAAGGTCGCTTAGATTCATATCCTTGATTTCCTTTTCTAACTCCATAAACTGAACTTTGAGTTTCTCAACCTTCCTCTCTGCAATTTAAATTAAAGTCTGCATCATATTAAAATATGCCTCATAGAGGTTCTCCTCACATCCTTTGAGAAGATTACCCTCCAAATCATTGAAAGTTGGAAAAATTAATATCCATGATCCTCTAGGGATACGTTTATCTAAACAGCTCTTAAGAGTCATCCCATTCCACTATTTAGATAGTTCTGCCTTTTTTTGTTTTTCCAATTTTTCCAACTTTACTTTTAAAGTATCTTTCATTGGTGCTCTGGTTTGAACTGATTGTATATCCTTACTCTTTTTAAAAAAATCCTCTGCCAATTTTTCACGATCATCCTCAATACAGGAGATATTGTATTTCTTCTTCCCACTACACTGTGCAGGTCTGGCCACTATCCTGACGGGCTGCCTTGCACTATTTAGATACAAGTTACAATGAACTACAAGTTGTTTATGTGATATTTTGCAGCACTCCCTATGTTGGTTGGGATTGATTGGGATTGATTTATAAATGGTCAGGATTTGTCAGCAGTTGGACCCTATGAGCTGAAGCGTGACCCTTTTAGATTGCTTCACTACTATCACTTGTGCGGTCCTGTGTGGCTATTACTGTTCTCTTTCGAGTTCAGTGCTTGCAATACTTTGTGTTACTTTAGACCTACTTTCCAATAAAATAACATTTTGCACTGGAAAGTAAATCTCTCATCAACTGTTTTCGCTGGTTTGCACCACCTTTGTGACACAAACCTAGTACAAATTGATAGTAAATTCGGCACTGTTTGTGTAAGGCAGTGCGTGTAAGTGTGTCTGCCAGTGTGTGTCTGTATATCCCTTAGGAAGGAGCGCCTGAATGTGTCTGCCCTCTCAACATATAATTATCCTCTGGTTCTAAAGTGACTGTCTCCACTGTGCAATTTTAGGCATGCTGAAATGGATCTTTCAGAAGTCGCATCCTAACATCAGCCTCAGTCACTAGCTGGCTAGGCATTTAGGAAACAGGTTTTATTTTGGCTGGCTATGTATTTCAATTTATTATAATGCCCATTTTTTAGCTGTCAATGGTGTAGCAGGTGTAGTGGCACTGGTGGCCTGAGAGGTCCAGTGGACCATGATTTTTTCATGTAGATTGCTACCCAAGGGGGACATGGGGGAACATTTTCTTTCTTTACACTAGCCTCATCCCTCTTATGCTATGTCACTAAAGATGCTGGTGATTTTTGACACTTTATAGAAACTTGTGCAATTCAAAGGTCAGTGTTTAAAAGAGCCGGGGAGTAATGGGGTGATTGTGATAGACTGTGCGTGAGTCTTTTCCATAGCTGACATCCTATACTGCATGCAGTTTGCACAAAATGTGTCAGCAGCCTAATGTAGCACTGTCTGGATTTCTAAAACCCATAGCATACTCCTTAACAATACATATGTCCCTCCCAAAACTGCCATGTTTGCAGTGTCTCTGGCGTGATGCATTGTGGTCTCACATCAGACTGCAGTAGATTTGAACTTACACAGGAACAGCCCCTTATTTATGCTGTGCTGCCATGCCTGGCATCACATGCGTATCACAGGTTTGTGATGGCATGAATGCTCCAAGGCAAGGCACTAAGAAGACAGAATCCTTTCCTTAATAGAAACAGGGCAATGGCCAACTTTGCAGATGAATTAATGGAAGCTGGGTTGGTAAAACAGTTTCAATGCAGGTGTATCGGGCTGCAGTGTCTCACAGGTGGAAAGACTATGTCCGGTGAGGACTCCCTTGGAATGGTTGGTGGAAAGCGCTTTGGATGAGAAATTTACTGGTTTCTCCACTAGCATTTTCTAGGAAGAAGAATGACAGTCTACTAGGAAAACCTAGTGATGCACTGCACCTGCCCACAGTAATCTAACTGGAGTGGGATTTGTCTCACTCAGCAGTGCTCTCATTGTCTTCAGAAGGTCTACATCTCATGTCAGATATCATAGCTCCCACATCTGGCATTGTTTAGAATTTCATTTCTCTTGGTTAGCATATGAGAGAGGGTCTTAAATGACATCTATAATTTCCCCCAGGGTTACTAACCATCAGCATTCTAAAAAGGCTGACCCTTGTTTCCAACTTGTGTGATAACTTGTTTTCTGCCTTCTAGCCTTTGTGGCATACGGTGGTGTGGTTTTCAGGACAGATGATAGTGCAGAAGTTATGTTCCAATGATGAGTTTGCCCATCAGGTTTGTGGCTGGTACCACCCATGTGCTTGTGTGGGTTATGGCTCAAAATTATTGAAGAAACTGGTATGCTGCCAGCTAGAGGGCCTGATGAGCCTGATGACTTACTCCTGAGAAACACAATCTCTCCTGCAACCCAGACTTCTTAACAATTCTCTGGTGTCTTGAACTGAGGTGAAGCAACACTGTGTTACTTGAAGGCTAGAGGTCTACTTGTGATTTCTAAATTTCACCAACAAGGCAAGGCACATGTATTTCCTCTACCACAGTTCCCTTATCTTGGTATGGATGGGAGTGCTAAAAAATGCACTAGAGCACCTGGAAACCTGATGAAGTGTGCAAGAAAAAAACGTAACATGACATGACCACCAATATTCAGCACAACGAATATTTTTCACTCCACAAGAAATGTGTTTGTAGCATTTAACATACTCATTCATTCATTTACACAGAATAAGTAGCCTAGCTGTTAATGGATTATTAAGGCCTGTTCCAGACTAGTACAAATCATTCTTAACTCTGTGCTTAGTGCACTGGGTGACAGGTGCAGCATGTTATATAAGGCTTAGTGCTCTGAAGATACTGAGGCATGCCGGCCTATAAGGACACCAAGCAATATCTCAGCAGGCTGTTGATTAAGAAAGGCTGTCCTGGACATGTACAAAACCTATTATATAAGTGACTCCGCACCAGCCCTTATGCCCTTAAGTGGCACCAACCAGATGGAAACTTGTCACTGACCTTGAGGGCAGCATGTCCCATGGCTCTTGTTACAGGATCACTTTGTTTCACTAGGGATGCTACACTCCAGTCTCAGCCTTCTTATTTTACAAAAGATTATATTATACAAACCACAATAAAATATTTGAAGTACTTTGGTATAGAGAATAGAAAACAAGACTACAGCTCCCAAAATGCAATAGGGAGTAAATGTTAGACTGGGGTGGAAATATTATTTCCTCGATGGCATAAAGTCATCTGGTAACCCTTCTCTAAAACCAAGAGACAGAAGTGTCTAAATGAAAGGCGTGTCCTTGTCTTTAAGTGGTAAAGGATCAGATCCCCTACTTTTACAGGATTACCGAGATTAGCAGTGAGGCAGAGGCCTTTCAGAATGTGGGCTAGGTGTGACAGAACCTCCCTGAGGAGGTGAGCACCACACGTGGCCTGGGAAGCTAATGTCCCATCAGTGACCTCTCCTCTTCTAGACTTCTTTCCCTGCCATTGCTAATTCTCCATGCCTCTTTCTCTGTTTTCTGCCCCCACATCGTCAAATAAACAGAGTGTGATTGATAATAGGAGTGAGTGCAAGAGATAGTGGGAGAGAGATCTGATGAAGGAAAGGTAGAGAGCAGAACCGCCATAATGTGCATAAGAGAGGACGAGTGGAAAAAATAGACAATGAATGGATGAAAAAATGAAGAAGAAAAAATGAAGGGGAAACAAAAGAATAACATTTTTATTTGAGATTGAAAGAAAGACAAAACTGTTAAGTACAAGTGATGAAAGAAAGGTAGTAAGATCAATTGTAGAATGATGTTAGTCAAACTGGGATTGACTGAATGAGATGAAAGAGGAGATGTAATCTCTTGCTAGTGGGAGAGACTGATGAGGGAATTAGACAAAGCAAAGATGGGTTTGAGATTTACATTTAAGGAGATCAAGAGGGACTGAGAGAACAGTTGAAATAAAAAGTAGAGGATGAAAGAAGGACAGAATGAATAAAGTGAGGGAGACAAGATGTAAGGTAAGAAGAGCAGAATGGGAAAGAAAGTCATGGCAAAACAAATGTGAAAGAATGCAGTTCTTAACATGTTTTGGGGCGGCATGTGGAGGTGGCTGCATCTAAAGTTATTTGAAAATGCTATAACGGAATGTGTTCTGTAAGAGTAAGGCTAGGCCTTGCCTCACATTGAGGCTATGCCGCGGCACTACCACTCACCTCCCTTGGAGGATGCTGTTCTTCTTAAGACTGTATTTAGCAACTTAGGCTCAATAACATATGAAAGTTGATTGGCAGCAGAATCACCTTCCGGGTTCACTTACATCACTGCCAAACAATGGCCCATCCCCACTGACTTGGACTTACGTGACTCCTCCTCATTGGGCAGAAGTGTCTTTTAGCCTACTGTTAGACCTGGCACCATTGGCGTGGGTCTCCCTTCCATTTTTTTGCCTTTACCTCCTGTGTTTTGCTGTGTGTTGGACTCCATTTTTGCTGGTCTAGATGCTTGGGCACTTTGCCACTGCTATTCAGTGCCAAAGTGCAAGTGCTCCCTGTGTAAAATATTGTTATGGATTAGTGATTCCATGATTGGCTCATTTGATTTACTTGGCAGACCCTAGTACAGTGCACTATGTGTGCCCAGGGCCTCTAAATCGAATGCTGCTGGTGGGCTTGCAGCACTGATTGTGCCACCCACAGAAGCAGCCTGTAAAATGTGACTCAGGCCTGCCATTGCAGAGCCTCTGTGCAGTCTGGGACTGCCTTGTCGACTTGGCAAGTGCACACACTTGCCAGTCCCTAAACCTTCCCTTTTCTACATGTTAGTCAAGCCTAAGATAGGCCCAAGGTACCCCTGTGGGCAGGGTACATTGTATGTCAAAGGTAGGACATGCCCTGATGTGTGCGGCCTGCCCTGATAGTGAAATACTGCCAATTTCGTTTTTCACTATTGCAAGGCTGTCTGTTCCCATAAGCCAGAATGGGGAGGTTGTTTATAACATCTTATAAACATAACTGACCCTGGGAACAAGATCGGAAAATAAAGTTTAGTATGCCTGAACTCAGAATGTTAAAATACATCTTTTAGTGAAGGTGGTTTTTACATTCTGTGTTTGAAAATACCACTTTTAGAAAGTAGGTATTTTCTTGCCTAACCATCCAGTGTGCCTCTGCTAGGTTTGTGTATTGCATGTCTGGCTTTTGGATGACAGGGGCTGGAGAAGGGCAGTGGCTCCAGAAGTCTGATGAGTCAGGGCTGGGCTGAATAGACCTGGGCTGCATTTAGAGTAGGGGGAGGAGATTTCCTTTTCACCTGAATGGGCCTGGTCTGCCTTCAACAATGCCATGTCCACCTCCTGCCAGGAAGTTGCACCAGTGAGGACAGAACTGGTTTTGGCTGGGTACAGACACTCTCTGCCTTCAGAGAACAAAGGATTTTGGTGTATAAAAAGAGGGGGCCCAGACCCCAGACTTTTAGATTACTTCTGGGAAATCAAGAGGAACCTTTGCCAAGGAGAAGAGCCGGATAAGCTGAGGAGGAATACTGCCCCTGTGTTGTTTGCTGTTTGGGGTTGGCCTGCAGTGGCTACTTGCTGCCAAGGAAAGGAGAAAAAGGACTTTGCTGTTTGCTTTGCCACCTGCTTGAAGAAGAAGATCTCCAAGGGCTTGAAACTGAGCTTGCCTCCTGTTCTGAAGTCTCAGGAACACAAAGACGTCATCCCTTCTGCCTCTCTGCATCTGGAACTTCTGTTTCAGCTGCTACAGAAGGAAATTGCAACACCGACGCCGGCGAGCTACGCCGTAACCTGCATCGAAGCCATGGGCACCGCTCGTGAAGAGCACGACGCACCGCCTACTTGCACCATAGGCCCGATGCCTGCTGACGCCGTGCTGCATCGACTCCGAAGCCGTCATCGAGGCTGCTGCCTGCACCGGACCCGAGGACACCGCTCGTGGCGTGCACAATGCACTGTCCCGACTCGCACCGCAGCCCCAACTTCATCGACCGCCGGTGCTTCATCAACGAGGAGCCGATTCTGGAAGTGGGTGGCTCCCGAATCCATCGACATCGCACCGTCGTAAGGAACCAACGCCTCGCCGCCATTTGTGACGTCACCTCCCCGACACGGTAAGGAACTGACGTCTCACCTCCTCTGCGCTGCAGTAAGGAACAGAGGCATCACCTTCCCTGGGGTCGTAAGGAACCGACGCCACAGGCGCCAACGAAGCATCACCTCCCCGACGCCGTGCACCGTCTTTGTTTTCATCAATTACAGGTAATGTTCTTTGTGGGTCTGCCTGACTCCGGGCCCGATGCCGCACACCTCGCGGTCGGCGCTGTACTTTGGGATTTTCATCTGTCACAACGTCGTAATAACTCCAGGTGGAGTTATTTGTTGCTAGGAACTTTATTTAAGCAAATAACCTATTTTTAAGGATATTTTTGATTCTGTATTGTGGAGTTTTGTCGTTTGGTCTTGTTTTGGGTTTAGATAAAGATTACTTATTTTTCTAAACTGGTGTGGTGTCCATTTGTGGTGTTTTCACTGTGTTACTGTATGTGTTCACGAATGCTTTGCACACTGCCTCTGAGATAAGCCTGTCTGCTCGTGCCAAGCTACCAAGGGGGTGAGCAGGGGCTATTTTAGGAGTGTATCCCCCTTACCCTGACTAGAAGCAAGGGTCCCTATTTAGACAAAGGTACCTACCTCTGCCAACTAGAGACACCATTTCTAACACCTACCATTTTCATACCTACTGTTAACAACCTCATCGCCCGCAACTTTATCCCCTTTGGGGCACGACTTCCATAGTGGTTGCAAATCCTGCATGTTGTAGACATCCATTGCATGACGGATGATGATCTCAAACTACTAGTGAATTGAATTTCTTGTTGTTTAATTGATATTAGTTACTTGTAATGTAAATACACATGCATTCAAGGCTGGATCTGTTCTTGTGTGACTCACTGATATTTGGTCATCAAATTTGTATTTTGTACAAAAGATAAATAGGGAGTATTGCAGGGCACAGAATTGTTTTTCATCAAAATAGTAAGATTTGTTTTGGGGATATCTGATGGTTTTTGTTCAAAATAATAATATTTTTTGCCTTGCCTATCCAAGTGCCTTGTCAGTCATACAGTATAATAACTGACAATCCACTTGGAAGGGACAAGATTGGAAAATGGAAAGAGATGGGACGTTGAGGTGAAAGAAAATGCTATTTAAATTTTAAAGCTAATGGGCCATGTGAAATTGCACACCACGACATTTGCAACTGCCTCTAATGCTCAGGGAGTTTTAGCAACCTTAGCGGCATTGTAATGAAACGTTGCTACAGTGTTAACACTTTTCTTGGGGAGGTTGAACCCCAAGCACCCGCAGTGAGGGACAGACTTGCTTGGCTGGGTATTTAAGCCCCACCATTGTTCAACTTCACCATTTGTCAATGTTTAAGTCTTCCCTTCATGTTATTGCCATTCTGAAATTCATCAGTTGAAACTGATCATGTTGTCCCTATGTGTGCAAATGCATTATTTGGTCACCTTTTTATGCCCTGGCTTGACAGTGTACCTGTCGCCAGACAATTATGTGAGCATCACTTAAGAGGAGCTTTCGCTCCAACCACATGTTAGGAGCCAGGAGTACATATTTTGATTGGGCAGAAGAAGTGTGCATCCACTAAAGAAGTGCTTGCCCTCCACACTGTTGTGATCATTTTGTTTATTTATCCAGCTACCTGAGCTTGAACTTTCAGGTGCACACACATGACATTGTATTGCTATTGAAGTGTCTTAGATAACTAGATGGTTCATGGTATTTTTCACTGTCAGCAGCACATATGATAAGAGGGCAGTCATTAAGCTACATGCGTGTTTAGGTCTGGATTGACAGTGCAACTGTCAGCTTACATTTTAACCTACACCAAAATTATTCCATAGGTCTTTGCTGCAACACAAATACATATCAATTCCATCCATGCTATCTACCTGTAATGCTTCACATTACCATACAACATTCCTTTAAAGCCAGACCTACTGGAATTGCCAATGCTTGTTACAAAATATTCTCAGGGTGAAAATAATCCCCTCCTACACCTCTGAAGCAATTATAGCTCTCTCAGTTTGAACCGGCCACCACGATTCATGGCTGCACTTGATATCCAACACCCCTATTTTGATAATTCAACAGCCATGACCCTTGGTGAACATTTTGACCACCTTATCACAAAACGCTGCCTCCTCTGCTGACCAAAATTGTGTTATGACTGATAGTGCTCATCAATCTCAAAATGAGGGCCTAAGTCTTAATGGCTTTGATGGGTACTAGCTATGCTTCCGGGTCAGAGTGTACTGTGCAGTGCCATGTAAGATCTATTATGGGCCAATTGCATACGGGAAAACACAGTTTCAGACAGAGAAATACATTTGAATAAACTTGGACGTTAAAGTAATCTGAGTTATTAATATTGTGTAATGCTTTTGCTCTTACATGTTGAAAATTATTTGAAAGCATGTCCGTTTTGTACATTTAAACTCAGGTAAAAATAGGAATATCTTCTCTTTTAATAATTATTCAGCGTGCTTCCAAGATTTAGCTTGCCTATGTCTGCGTGCTTTTAAGAACCATAATGCGCTCTAATAGCTTTAAATCACTATATTCTGCACATGAGCAAATCTTCGATCACTTCTATATTTAAATGCTTATAAAATGCTGAAGTGCTCCAGTAAGTTTAAATTACCATGCGGGCTAAATGGTGATAGAACAACTATTGGAGTGCTTAGTAATTTTTTTTAAGCACTCTGGCTTGGAAATGAGTCGTGAAAGCTGTAAGCCATTTCCTTTGACAATAGAAAGTCAAAAGGGAAATTATATAATTTTTCAGATTTGTTAACTGTTGTATATAAACCTTTTCTCCTAAGGACAAGGCAAGAGGAAGAAGGCGGTATAGACTATGTGGTAAGAGCTACATGTCATTGTACATAGATGCATTTTCCTCGTGCTGATGAAAATGCTTTCAGTCCTGAAGAACAATAGGAGATGATCCCAGTACACAATAATTCAGCAATGAACAAAATGAACATATATTGCCAACAATCATATAAAAAATCAAAATGCAAGAATGAAATGAAACAGTGTTATTTAATCACACTGTCACCTTATATTATATATACATCATAACATGTACTCACATTGGTATGCAAGTGCCCAAGGGAAAAGAGGGGTATGGGGTGAATGGAGTGAGAATAGTGTGATATAGAAGGATAGGGTTAATGTGCCAGAAGAATATTCATTATTCAACAATACAAAACAGTAGCTCCTTATTTTCGCACAAAATCGCAAAAGTCTACATCAATCTTTTCGCCATGCATATAGGACAAAAAACACAGTAAAACAATCTCTGTTGTTTAATATGCTGGCTCAAACAAGTAGTGTCGACGTTTCGACCCCGGAGATCTGTAGGTTCATTAACACCTTACGGTGGGGTCTTCCTCAGGACAGGAAGAGGGAAATAGGCACCTAAGGGTAAGTATGATAATAGACGTTAACCTACTAGCATTCCCCAACAATCAGCACTTGAAGTTGTGAGGTATGTTCTGAATCAACGACCAGCTCCCATGGCAGTGCCCACGGACTTCATAATTGGATTACTTTCTATAGCTATGATGAAGAATTTCTTCTTCTTCCTGGGTAGCTATTATTTACAGACAAAGGGTGTGGCGATGGGGGCTTCTTTCGCACCTGATTTGGCTATAATCTTCATGGATCATTTTGAACAAACATTCATCTTCAATTTGAGCAATCCATATCGCGATAAGGTGACGTTGTGGAGAAGGTACATCGATGATGTGCTTATGATATGGACAGGCAATAGCGAAGATCTGGGCTCTTTCCACGATTGGCTCAATCAGATGGACAAAGACATTCAATTTACAATGCAATCCAGTTCTAACAGGATAGACTTCCTGGATATTACCATCTACAGTGAGGGTGACAAGCTATATACAACATTATATCGTAAACCAGCTGAACGGAATTCTCTTCTAAGATATAATAGCCATCACCCGCGCGGTTTAAGAGATAATCTACCGGTAGGGCAGTTCCTAAGGATTCACAGAAACTGCTCTAAGAAAGAGGATTATATGGCGGAGTCAGATGACTTAAGGGATCGACTCCTTGAAAGGGGCTACCCCAGCAGATTGATAAAAAGAGCACAAAAAAGAGCCTGGTATAGCCCTCGAGATGCATTGCTTACAGTGAAGGATCGGGATGATAACACGCTACAAAGGATGATCTGTGTCACTACATTTTGCACCCAGAGTAATGCCATCAAGAAGATTATAAATAGACACTGGGGCCTAGTGTCTGATGACATTGAACAACCGAATTTACCATTGCATTCTTTCAAGAAAGCTAAAAGCGTTAAAGACTATGTGGTCCGTTCTTTCCTTGAAAGCCCAGTGGCATCTTCAATCCAATCCTTGTGGAATCTACCTGTAACAATGGGACATTTTAAGTGTGGCCAATGTAAGGCGTGCCAGACAACTATTCAAACAAAAAGGTTCACGTACAAGCACCATACGATCACTTTGGAGTCATTTACCAATTGCAACACCAGTAATGTAATTTATGGCATTGTTTGTCCCTGTGGGCTCATATATGTGGGACAGACCCAACAGAAAATCAAAGCCCGCATACTGCAGCATTGTAGTAGAGTAAGATGTGATGTACAGGGGGCACCCTTAGTTGAACATTTTAAAACTGCTGCACATACATCGGAGGACCTTAAATGGATTGTCCTGGAGAAAGTAACCTTGGGCCCTAGAGGTGGCAACATCGGCCCGATCCTTAACATAAGGGAATTTAAATGGATGACACGTCTAGACTCGATACTACTTGTTTGAGCCAGCGTATTAAACAACAGAGATTGTTTTACTGTGTTTTTTGTCCTATATGCATGGTGAAAAGATTGATGTAGACTTTTGCGATTTTGTGCGAAAATAAGGAGCTACTGTTTTGTATTGTTGAATAATGAATATGCTTCTGGCACATTAACCCTATCCTTCTATATAACACTATTCTCACTCCATTCACCCCATACCCCTCTTTTCCCTTGGGCACTTGCATACCAATGTGAGTACATGTTATGATGTATATATAATATAAGGTGACAGTGTGATTAAATAACACTGTTTCATTTCATTCTTGCATTTTGATTTTTTATATGATTGTTGGCAATATATGTTCATTTTGTTCATTGCTGAATTATTGTGTACTGGGATCATCTCCTATTGTACTGCTTATCACCCAGATCCCAGTATCAGTGGGTTTACCCTTTTTATGTAATGTTCAGTCCTGAAGAGGTATGTACTTGGCTACTGCACAATAACCAGTCACAGTTCCACAGAAATCAGTGACTTACACATCCTCTTTTCAACCTAATCTTCCCCAGAGAATGCCCTTGTCTGTGACCACACCGCAGGCTCATCTCTAGTGCTGGCCTGTGCAACTGCAAGGATGAGCAGCAAATGGAAAGAGTGGCCGCAGAGCTATTGGTGGGCTGCAGAATCATCTCAGCCCCTGTGTCACTTTTAAAGGGGAGTGACTTAGGAGATATGTCCATGTGTATTACCCCAGAGAAACATGGAGAAGCCAGTGCTATATTGAGTTTCTGCTTGATCTCATTGTTAATGGTTTACTCGCCTAATTGAGTACACATTGTATGCTCTTTAGGTGCCTTTCCCTTTATTATAAGAGATTGTGAATATGTTAAAGGTGAGTTTTAAACTACTGTAGAGATGATGCTGTCTTTTGGTAATGCTAAGAGAATGTCAGGCTGGTGGTACTAGTTCCACAGGTGGCCTAAATCACTTCTGGTATCTAAGAGATAAAATAACAGTGGTGGTGATTTTATGCAGTGAAACACTCCTTGAGATATAGTTTAATTCAGCAAGGACTCAAACTGGGCTGTGCTAATCTCATTTGAGATCTCTATAATAGACAACATTGAAGACATTTTTTAGATTTAAATTTCTTAGAAAGCAGTGTAATTGATAAATTGATACACTGGCCTGCAAGATCCAACACCACACTTCATGAGCTGTGTTAGAGTGCATCACGGTGGCTCAGGACTCACAAATAAATGGACAGTTAGTGTAAAGAATCAGACGCATCACCTGATAAGCCCTCCTCCAGTAAATGGAAATATTGCCCACCTCCTAGGGTCAACTATCCCAGATCCATACCACAATTGTTAGATTTTGGGTTTCTGATTAGCAGGGGTGTGAGCCCTGCTCAAGCAGTAACCACAATGATAGTCAGTGTAAGGTGCAGGCAAACCTTAAATTAACCTGTGTTCACCCTCTGGTAGCTTGGCACAGAGCAGTCAGTCTTAACTTAGAAGTAATATGTAGATTCTTTGTGCAACACTTCACACAGTAAATCAGTGACTACACACACAAAAAGATACCACACCAACTTAGAAAAATAGATCTGAATTTATTAACTAAAACAAGATCAAAACAAAAAAAATCAAATGAGTAGAACTGTAGTGATTACATTTTAAAGTTTATAGTGAGAAATAGCGCCAAATAGCACAACGCGCTATTGGGGTCATCTGGTCGTGCCGGATCGGGACAAAGTCTCAGCTTCAGGCACTGGTTAGCAGTGGTAAGGTGCTCAGAGTCCAAATGCCAGCAAAAACTGAGTCAGAAAAATGGAGGAGGAAGGCAAAAAGTCGTGGGTAAGTCCACCCCAAGGCTGACAAGTCTAACAGCAATATAATTTTAACTAATGGAGAGGCAACAATGATGTACAATGATTCATAATAATTAGTCCATTTATAAATTCAACAAGTCAAGTCTTCCAGATATTACCATTAAGTTGCCAAAGATTTTGGTGGCATCTTTAGGATGTATAATGCATGTGCAAGTTACGGAATGGACATAAAAGAAAGGAGATTGCTCAATGCCAATTGTTTGACCATTTGAACACTAGAGATGTGAAAAGAGAGCGCAAAACTTAGGCAAGGCATTTGGAATTGTTTGTGAGTAGTTTGTTTGAATTATCCCACACCTTTGTAAAAGTTTATATATGCATTCTCTGCTACTTATATACACTGTAATAAAGGATGTGGGACCTTGCGGTTCAATGAATACAAGCGTAGGATTATAGTTGGGGTTTGTACCACTGTTAAGGTGTGCCTTTGGGACATATATTAATGTGTCTCATGTAAGAAATGAAGCACATTTTATAAAGACACTGTATATACACCTGTTACAAATTGGGTCTCTAGTTGGCAGAGGTGTGTACCCTGTCCAAGTAGGGACCACAATAAAAATCAGGGTAAGTCAGAACACAACCTAAATTAACCTGTGCTCACCCTCTGGTAGTTTAGCACATTGTATTCAGGCTTAACTTAAGAGGCAATGTGTAAAGTAGTTGTGCACACTTTAATACCAGTAACACAGTGAAAACACCACAAAAAGACTCCACACCAGTTTAGAACAACAGAGAATATTTATCTGAGTAAAACAAGAACAAAACAACAAAAATCCAATAAGTAGAAATCGAGATTTGAATTTTTAAAGATTAAACTGCAATATAGTACTTACACGTCAATAGCGCTTAGGTGTTACTTGAGGTCGCGCTGGACCAGGGTAAATCCAAAGTTTCAGGCTGACCGCGATGGAAGGCAGGCCAGGTACAGGATACATGCAGGACCAGCTGAAAAAGTATCTTGGATGGATCAAGTGTCGGTATCAAAGACTCAATGCCTTGAGCCTCTCAGCTGGGTCCAGAGTTGGCGTTGAAGCCCTTACAATGCAGGCACTGCATCATTGTTGAGCTGTGCAGGATGTCGTCGGATCGGCTCTGCGTTGGTGTCGAAGAGCATTGCGTCTGATCCGATTGGCACAAAGTCGTCACTGCAATGATTTTTGCAGGAAAGCAGCTGCCGAACCCTCTTTCAAGGCCTATGCCTGGATTTGCACCTCTTGGCAGGGCAGGACTCACAGTACGCAGAGCCCAGCATCTGAAGCAGAGTTGAAGGAAGTCTTTGATGGCCCTGGGACTTCAAGAACAGGAGGCAAGTCAGCAAGCCCTTGGAAAACCTCCGTGCAATGATGTAGACAGCAGGTCTGGTCCTTCTCACTCCCAGGTAAGAAGCAGCAGGCAACAGGCCAGCACAGCAAAGCACGTAGCAAAAAGTGGCAGTCCCTCCTATAGCACAGCAATCTGCTGGCAGCAGTCCAACACAGCAAAGCAGTTAGATCAGTGGCAGTCCCTCCTGCAACACATCAGCTCTTCTTCCTGGCAGAATGTCCTTGGTTCCAGCAAAGTTCTGAGTTGGTGGTGGCAGGTGTCCAGTACGTATACCCAGTTGTTCATTTGAAGTGGGGGAGACTTCAAATAGGCCTTTGAAGATCAGAAGGTCCCTACCTTTCCTGCCCTGGCTCCAGACTCACTACAAGGGGGTATGCAGCTCTTTGTGTGGGGACAGGCACAGCCCTATTTAGGAGAAAGTGCAAGTGTCAGCTCCTCCCTCCCAATCTGTCTCAGAAAGGCTCATCAGCATGGTGATGGGCCATCAGGATGCAAATGGCACAACTCAGCTCTCCTTGTGGGACTGTCTAGAGGAAATTCACGAAGCTCAGCTGTCACCCAACCCAGACGTGTATTCAGAGACAGGCAGATGCATAGAATGGTTAAAGTAGAAAATGAAAACTTCCTAAAAGTGATATTTTCAGACTTACAATTAAAACTTTAACTTCACCATAAGTTGTGATTGTAAATTGAGAGTCCAGAGACACCAAACTCCAAATTTCTATCTCTTCCCATTTGGAAATGACATTTAAAAGATGTTTTGAGGTAATCCCTATGTTAACCTATGGGAGAGATAAGCCTTGAAGAACAGAAAAACAAATTTAGCAGTATTTCACTACCAGGACATGTAAAACTCCAAAGTGCATGTCCTACCTTTTAAATACACTGCACCCTGCTCATAGGGCTGCCTATGACCTACCTTAGAGGTGACTTATATGTAATAAAAAGGAAGGTTTGGGCCTGCCTGGTCGAAATTGTAGTTTAAACTTGTCATGGGGACATACACCGCCATATATGATGCTTGTCATGATGTGCATCCCTGGACAGGTGATGTGCGATCTTGGAGGATGCGCTCTGCATGAACCCACATTTATAACCTATATGCATCTCTGTGGTGTAGCTGTATGCTTTCCACGTGTGCATCTGATTGTGTGTGTGCTCTCACCCCATACAGTTTGTGTGCAGTTGTCGTGTTGACACCATTACCTTATAGTCTGGGCCTGGGGATTATACAATCAGGAAATGAGTCACCCAGACTGGGTCTGATGATAATACTATCAGGAAATGAGTCTCCCAGACCACATCATGGTATAAGCCTGGTGATTATACAACCAGGAAATGAGTCACCCACTCAGCAGCCATTTTAATTGGACCAGGACTATAAAGGCACTCCCTGCCCGCACCCAGTTGCTAGGCAATCAGGAATCTGTGCAGCCTCGGTTGCATCTTCAGAGCAGCTCCAGTCGTCGTTGGACTTCATGATAACTGCATCAAGTGGATGCTGAGTCACAAGCCTTCAGAGGACATCGGCGCATTGTTCTGTGCCACGAGTCTGCAGTGGACGTCGTCATCCTATGTCAAGAGTCTGCAGTGGATGTCTCACGTCATACTGTGTCACAGACCTGCAGTGGACCTCGGCGCTTCTGAAACTGCACAGTAAGTCACGCTGCCAGTCGTGCACTCAGAAGGGGGCATCTTCAATGCCTTACAATAGAATCTTGCCACAATAGCTCTCGGCAAAGGTGAGTCAGTACATATGACACTTCCCTCAGAATCTCATGTCCAGCTTGCTGCAATGTTTAGGGATAGCCAACAGGGATAATTGGAGGGTGAAGTAACTCAAAGGTTTTCCTGGTTCAGGTCTGGACAGTTCATTATTGTGGGGCACATGTGTAAGGTGCCTTACAGCACTTTCGGATTGGAGAAGGATATCATTCCTTCAGGTGATTATCCATTGACTTAACTGAAGACAATAGCCTGCCGTCCTCCCCAGCCAAGATCGTAGGCTGCCTGCTGATCTGGTTGTGGTGAAAGTTAATACAGATACTGAGGTGATTGTGGAGGGATGCGCAGGGGAGTGCTTGCTTTAGGTGTGATGATCTGTGGATACTTCTGTTTATGTTTATATCATAATGAGCACCACATCCTCAAAGCCCACCTGGTATTACGTCGAGGGCGACGCCTACCCCGCAACCACAGATAAGGGTGTCCAGTGAGCCAATGGATCAGATCTTTTTTCTTTATTATTTTGTCCCATTCCCCCATTCCCCTTCATTGTGACACGGGCTGGCAGAAATGTGGCCCGCATCACAGAGAGGGGTGTGGTAGGACAAACATTATCCTGATCAATCTGGCAAAATTATCAACAGGAAATGGAACAAAATGCTAACAAATCCTAACCTGCATGTGTCGGCAGAATTAAGTAAACCTACACTAACAGGAGATCCGGCCATTGACACTATCATCTTCAATGACTGGCTGACTGGGTTAGCAAACAAAATGGCCCCGGTGGCTATACTTAGTAGAGCCTCCTGGGGGAAAACCTCTGCCCTCTGGTTTACCCCTCAGCTCAAAGAGCTACAAGGTAAATGTAGGAAACTTGAGCGTAAATGGAGGATGCAATATAATACCAATGATCTCACTATTTTTAAAATAGCACTGAAAGAATATCATAGGCTGATTAAACAGGAAAAGAAGGTGTACTACTCTAATCTTATTAAGCAGGCAGAGTTCAATCAAAAAATAATTTTCAAAATTGTTCAATCCTTTACCCATCCTAAGATATTCAATCAGGAAATTCCCCCATCACAACAATTGTGTGATCAGATTGCAGACTATTTCAATGACAAGGTTAGTGATCTCAGAAAGGACTTTTCAACGGACACACTACCTACCGAAGGGCCTAACCAGAATTTAGAAAATAGACCGCTGCTGAATCATTTTGACGAGGTCACCCTTGAACAGTCCAGACAGGCTATTTTGACATGTAAATCAGGTTCTCCAGGCGACTCTTGCCCTCCAAAAATTTTACATGCTCTGATTGATACTGTTAATCCTATTATTAATCAGATTATAAACTCCTCACTTAGACAGGCAGTAGTACCAGACAGCTGGAAAGTTGCATCGGTTAAACCTCTTCAGAAGAAACATCTTGCGGATCCTACTACTTTGACTAATCTCAGACCTATTTCTTTATTGCCCTGTTTAAGTAAGATAACAGAGAAACTTGTAAACAAGCAACTAAATGACTTCCTCCTATTAAACAATGTGTTACACCCCAGGCAATCAGGTTTCAGGGCTGGGTTTTCAACGGAATCAGCTCTCCTACACACTGCGGAGACGCTAAAATTTGCCTTGGATCAAGGAAAGACGGCAGTGCTGATTCTGTTGGATTTATCAGCCGCGTTCGATACTGTTTCCCACCGTAAGCGGTTAAGGAGTGCAGGGATCTCACAGAATGCTCTGGCCTGGCTGATATCATTCCTGGGAAACAGAAGACAATCAGTAACACTTGGCAATTTTACTTCAACTGATAAACAGCTGCATTCAGGTGTGCCTCAGGGCTCAATCTTGAGCCCCACACTTTTAATATATATATGGTGCCCCTGCTAGATCTAATATCATCTTTTGATATTGAGACTGTGTCGTATGCTGATGACACACAGCTCATCCTTACCTTGGATAAAGAAACCACAGCAGCTGAAGAAAATTTTCAACAATGTCTGTCGGCGGTCTTTGAATGGATGAAGACTCATCACCTTAAATGCAACAGCCAAAAGACGGAGATTCTGCTAGTAGGAAAATATAATATCTTTTCACCCAAATTGTGGTGGCCAACTGATGCCGCCCCTCCCCCCAATACTGTGGACACGGCAAAGAATCTGGGAGTACGATTTGATAGCTCTCTCTCTTTTGATCAGCAGGCCCTGTCGGTAGCAGGAACTTGTTTTCATTGGATAAAAACTCTGAAAAAATTCTTTGATCTCCTGCCAGCCATAGCTCGTAAGTCTGTAGCAGTGGCGATGATCTTGTCACGACTAGATTATTGTAACAGCTTGTATGCTGGTATAAAAAAGAATACTCTAAAAAAGCTGCAGACTGTACAAAACGCAGCGGCCCGAATGGTACTGAATCTACCTAAGGGGTCCTCTGCCTCCGAGGCCCTTCAAATCCTTCATTGGTTACCCATACACAAGAGAATTCTCTTTAAAATTCTTGTGATAATCTTCAGAGTTGTAAAACAAACTGGTCCTAAATACCTTAGGAGCAGACTGAAAGCCTATGTTCCTGTTCGTGACTTAAGATCTTCTAAGGAAAATTTACTTGCACCCCCCCTTTTTCGTCTGAAGTCCAGAGGGGGAAAATCTATGGCTGTACTAGGGACAAAAGCCTGGAATTATCTACCTACTCAACTGAGACTTATTCAGACGGAGTCCATTTTTATGAAAAAATTGAAAACTTGGATCTTCACAGTTCCTGATAGTCTGGCCTTATCTTTTATCTGAGTACTGTGACATTGGAGACCATACACCCTTGACTCTCACTCGTAGCGCCAAGATGCTCCTTTGGGAGTGATAGCCAGCGCTTTATAAATGTCTTCATTCATTCATTCATTCACAAGGACGAACATGGGTTCAGGAAATCTCAGGTTAGTGCATCTGACAAAACTGCACACACAGGCACTGCAGTGGCAGGCCTGAGCCATGGTTAAAGGGCTACTGAAGTGGGTGGCACAATCAGTGCTGCTGGCCCACTAGTGGCATTTAATTTATAGGCACTGGGCACATGTAGTGCACTTTACTAAGGACTTTAGGTAAATTAAATATGCCAATTGTGGATACGCCAATGTTACCATGTTTAGAGTACAAAGCACATGCACTTTAGCATAGGTTAGCAGTGGTAAAGTGCCTAGAGTCATATAGCCAACAAAAACAAATTCAGCAAAAAGCCGAGGAGGAAGGCAAAACATTTGGGGGTGACCCTGCAGAAAGGGCTATTTCCAACACAACCCCCCCTCCAGCCTAAAGCAAGGGTAGACTAATCAGTAAATGTAAATGTAAATCCAGTACTTGTATAGCGCACGAATCACCCCCGAAGGGGTATCTCGGCGCTGGGGGCCGTTGGGAAGATTAAGCGAGCTATTGCCCAGAGTCGCATGGTGCTGGGCAGACCCCTGCCGCCGGAGCCAGGGATCGAACCGTGATCCCCAGCTTCCAGCGTCAGTCGCCCTGGCCGCGGCGCCACACCTCTCCCTAGACTAATCAGTACCTTGATGGACTTCCCTGCTTAGGGCAAACAAACATGGAAAATGGCCCACTATTGCAGGGGCACTTGCCAGTTCTATACCTCTCTGAACCCAATTGGCTCCCTCTGTCTTTACTCTTCGGCCCACTGAACTGACCAATGGGGAACCATTCTCCTCTCCTGTGGACCCCATCTGTGCAGGACCTTACCTTACTTTGCTCACAGATGCATCTCAGTAGGTGGACAGTGCCACCATGGCCAACAGATAAATGTGGCCCATTCCACCCCTTAGGTCTGACTTCAGTTCCCAACCAAGGGAAACCTCTGACCACAAAGACAACAACCGACAGAGGCCACTGACAGCTGTCAGTGTCAAGAGCCAAGGCCCAGGCCATTCAGGGGGTCTCTAACCTCCGTGGTTTCCCAAAGTGGGGGGCAGTAGCCCCAGGTGCCCTGCACCCTTTTTCCACTTCACCTCCCACCAGTTCTGGGGTGGTGAGACTGGTCACTCAGCCCAGGGTCTGTACACTGAGGCTGGACAGGAGACATGGGTGGACTCTGCCTCACCCTGTTCCTCCCTCTGGGGTCCTGTACCCTCCGCTTGGGAGTGGTACCCCTAGAAAACTGAACTGTTAGGGTGCCTGTGGCAGTCATCCCTCCTATTTCCTCTGATACTGGGGGCAACGCATTCCCCAGAATGCAGTATATGGGCATCTGGGGACTAACTATGACCCTCCTCTGGATCACCTCCCCACCCCACTCTAGGATTACCAGGGCCATAGGGCGGAAGAAGTCCTGCCCTGCTGGAGTTACCCTACACACCTGGTAGGTGTACTGCTCTGGGGAAACTAGTCTTTCCACAACCTTGGTCTGGCTAGCTCCGGTGTCCCTCAGAGGAGTGACTTGGATCCCGTTCACTGACACCTGGTGGAAGGGATGTTTCCCACCCTCAAGGATCACCAACTCACCCTCTGAGTCCACCTCCCAGCTAAGGGAGATCACAGCATGGTCTATGACCTGTCCGTGGGTGCTACTTACCCCTTAGGCCATATTGGCCACCCCTGTAGAGGTACCACCAGTGGGTGTTTTCTTAGGACAGATAGAGTTCCCCTGCTTGTGTCCTAGCTGGGAACACTCAAAGCAGCAGGGTTGGAAATGGGACAACCTGGGCCACCGCCCACCAGAACCTACTCCCTGTTTCTCAGAAGGGGCATAGGAACCCTTTCCTCCCTCCTTACCCTGGAACCTGTCTGTGTCTCCCTTGAACTCCCCCTAACTCTGCTGGGGGAGCCTGAACCATCCCTCTTGGAATAACTCCCAGGTACCTTGTTTGGACCCTGGTGCTGATCCAGAGGTCCGCCTCCTTAGCTGGCTCCCTGGGGTCAGAGAGCCTACTGTCAACAAGATGTTGGCGCAGATCTGGAAAACAAAGACTGAACATGTGCTCTGTTACAAACAAATTATACAGCCCCTGGGAATCTTTAACCTCACTGCCCTTCACCCGGGTCTGTTGGGATAGCTTCTGACTATTCCTGACATTTGTCTGTACTTCTCTGGGGTCATACCAAACTTCCTGATTGATGCCTCATTCATGGGGGGGTACCTCATAATGTTACTCTCTTCTAGATCCAGTAGAGTACCACTCCCCTCACTAGCCTTATAAGACTAGCTTCCCAATCTCCCTCAGGGACCTTGTAGAATTGTAGGGAAATTTCGGAAGCCTCAAACCATCTGTCTATGTTGTCTCCCACTATAAAGTCAGACAGCAGACCCTTGGGTACGTGGAACCTCTTATCAGAGGGCACTGCAGAATTGTTGCCACTATCTCGGCTGGGCTCAGCCCTCCTGGCTTTGATGTTCAGCTTCCTCAGGCTCAGCTCCTGGGCTAACATACTTTTATTTTCCTCTATATTCAATTTCTTCTGGCTTTCCTACATCTCTATGCCAACCTTTTCTCATCTGAAGCCTGTTTCTTTTGCTCTGCCTCAAGCTGTAGTTTGGCAAGGTGTAACTTGAATTCCTTCTCTTATCCTCCAACTCCCCTGGGGACAGGCCTTTAGAGGATACACTGCTTCCTGCCCTGGGGGGACCATCTCTCCTTGCAGGCTGGTTTCCCCCTGCCCCACAGGCAGTCCCAGGTTCTGCCCTGAATCCTGGTCCAGCTCCTCATCCTCATCTATTTTCTCATCAGCCTCCTCTTGGGTCTCATCTGCTGCATCCCTAGATTCATACCAGGTCCGCAGCTCCACCTTCTTGGTGAATCCCTTGGTAGGAACCTTAAACCTCTTGCAAAAATCAATCACTGTGTATTTCTCCAACTTGGACAGCTGAAAATCCATGCTTGCAAGTGCAGGTGCAGTTATGGGACCTCCAATCAGATTTAGAAAAAGCAAAAATTACAATTGGGGGAAATGGATAAATAAAAAGTCCCAATTTAAAGAGAGCAGCAAAAGAAATGCCATAGCGGGATCAAAGTCAATTGATTTGAATTGGTCTAGATGTGGAAAGTAATGTACACCAAATTACTGTAAGGAACTGCACAAACACAAGTCTTATCCTCACCGCTGATCACAAATGTAGGAAATTGGGTATATAGCTGGCAGAGATTTGCACCCTGTCCATGTAGGGACCACAATCCTAGTCAGGATAAGTCAGATACACAACCTAAATTAACCTGTGCTCACCTTCTGGTAGCTTGGCACAGAGCAGTCAGACTTAACTTAAGAGGCAATGTATAAAGTATGTGTGCACACTTTAATTATAGTAACACAGTGGAAACACCACAAAAAGACTTCACACCAGTTTAGAAAGAAAGGGAATATTTATCTGAGCAAAACAAGACCAAAACAACAAAAATCCAAATATGATTTTTTAAAGAAAAAACTGAAATTTAGTGTTTAGAAGTTAATAGCGCTTAGCAGTACTTTAGGTCGTGCTGGACCAGGGTAAATCCAAAGTTTCAGGCCAACTACAAAGGAGGTCAGGCTGGCTACAGGACCCATGCAGGACATGCTGAAAAAGTACCTTGGATGGAACAAGCGTCAGCATCGAAGACTCCGATTCACGCAGTCAGGCCAATGCATCGTCGTCGAGCCTCACAGTCCGGTCCCACATCATCTTCGTACCCCTTGCAATGCAGGCACTGCATCGTTCTTGAGCCGTGCAGGGATGTCGTTGGATCAGGACTGTATTGGCCTCGATCCGTGGAGTAGGGACCCCTGTTGTCATTGAGCCAAGCAGGGATGTTGTCCGATCGGCTCTGCGTTAGCGTTGAAGGGCACTGCATCAGTTCCGCTTGGAGCAAAGTCATCAACGTGATGATTTTTGCAGGAAAGCAGCTGCAGAACCCTTTTTAAATTTAAAGGCCCAGGCCTGGATTGGCACCTCTTGGCGGGGCAGGACTCACAGTTGGCAGAGTTCAGCAGCTGAAGAAGAGTTGAAGTAAGTCTTTGATGGCCCTGGGACTTCAAGAACAGGAGGCAAGTCAGCAAGCCCTGGGTGCAAGGATGTAGAGAGCAGGTCCGGTCCTTCTCACTCCCAGGCGAGAAGCAAAAGGCAGCAGGCCAGCACAGCAAAGCAGGTAGCAAAGTGGCAGTCCCTCCTACAGCACAGCAATCAGCAGGCCAACATAACAAAGCAGTTAGCACAGTGGCAGTCCTTCCTGCAGCGCAGCTGCTCTTCCCCCTGGTAGAATGTCCTTGCAAACTTCAGAGTTGGTGGTGGCAGGGGTCCAGTACTTATACCCAGTTGTGTCTTTGAAGTGGGGGAGACTTTAAAGAGGCCTTTGAAGATCAGAAGGTCCCTGCCTTTCCTGCCCTGTCTTCAGACTCACTACAGAGGGGATATGAAACTCTTTGTGGGGGGACAATCACAGCACCATTCAGATGCAAGTGTCAGCGCCTTCCTCCAAACCTACCTCAGGAAGGTCCATCAACCTGGTGATGGGCCTTCCGGATGCAAATGGAACACCTCAGCTCCCTTTGTGTGACTGTTTAGAGGAAATGCAAAAATCCCACCTTTCATCCCAACCCTTCATCATAAGCTGTGATTTTATATTGTGAGTCCAGAGATATCAAACTCTAAATTTCTATCTCTTCCCAATTGGAAATTACACTTAAAAGATGTTTTAAGCCAATCCCAATGTTAACCTATGAAAGAGATAGGCCTAGCAGTAGTGAAAAACACATTTTGCTGTTTTTCACTACCAGGACATGTAAAACTCAAAAGTACATGCCCTACCTTTTAAATACACTGCACCAGTAGCGGCTGCCACCGGACGGGAGTGGTGAAGCGAGGGGAGGAGATGATAAAAAGAAACACTCACCTGGGCCGGCCAGCTGGCCGCCGTCTCTCCTTAGTCCTCTTCCTTCTTCCTGTCTCCAACGGCAGCAGGAAGCAGCAGGGAGCACCCAGGCTCCCCTAAGCCAATCACAATGCTGCAATGCAGCGGATTGGTCTGAGCGCCATGGTTTGGTGCTCAGACAGGGACTGGGAGGCTTTGCATGTTCCTCACCAGGCTGTGTAATGCAGCCTGGTGGGGAACATGCAAAGTGCCCATAACTGTTTGACCACCCCAAGAGGGACGGCCAAGCAGTAATGCGCACTTAAGAAGTGCAAACCACTCCTCCCCCTACTCTGGCCAGCCCCGCCCGAGACCCACTGACTTCAATAGGAAAAATAAAATGATAATAACAATATGTTATTATCATTTGTTTTTTTTGAGCAGTGGGGCGACGTTCCTCCACCTTAGTGGAGGAGCCCCCACTGCACTGCACCCTACCCATAGGGCTGCCTAGGGCCTACCTTAGGGATGACTTATATGTAATCAAAAGGAAGGTTTGGGCCAGGCAAGTAGGCTAACTTGCCAGGACGAAATGGCAGTTTAAACTGCACACACAGGCTCTGCAGTGGCAAGCCTGAGCCATGTTTAAAGGGCTACTGAGGTGGGTGGCACAATCAGTGCTGCAGGGCCAGTAATAGCATTCTATTTATAGGCCCTTGGCACATATTGTGCACGTCGCTAGTGACTTATAGGTAAATTAAATATTAGCAGTGGTAAAGTGCCCAAAGTCCTAGAGCCAACAAAAATGAATTCAGCAAAAAGAGGAGGAGGAAGGCAAAACATTTGGGGTGACCCAGCAAAAAGGGCAATTCCCAAAACACCACAAGCAGTTACTCAGTAGAAAAAAAACTCTGAGATGGGTAGGCATTGGCTCGCGTTTTTATAAAAGTGCACATATACGTAGGCTTTACTGTTTTCAGTTTCTATTTTTGGTAAATTCTGGTGGGGTTTTTCAGTTTTTTCAATACCTTAAAAAAACAGTGGTTATCAGTGGTTACACATTTTCGCGCCATTAAAAACAACAGAAACAGTGTTTTTCCGGTGTTTATGGAATTTTTATTTAATTTTTATTATTGCTTGCTTTCTGCACTGATAGTGCATGTGTATAGGTAGCGTGTGCGCAGGGTATATGAGGACCAAATACATTTTTACTGCACCAGAATGGACTACTAAGTCAATAGCATTCTTCATTAACTCTGAAAATTGTAAAGATGCTTTCAGCATACCATCTAGAAAGTGACAAGGATCTCTTACAGGGAAGCACTTCAGCTCAGGTATCGATTTTGACAGGCCATCATACAACTTGTTCATATACGTAGCTGAATTACTGCAAATATAAACAATATCACTCCAATCTTTATTGAACTTGGTAGGAACCTTTTTCAGCAGCATTCCAAGTGACACTGTGTTCCATGTTTACCAAACACCTGGTGTCATGTTTTCACCACTGTCGCAGATGCTTGGTGACAACATTCTTTTCACATATACCTGTCACTACATCTTACATTGAATGTTGAAAAACTGGGGTGTTTGACAATTCACTTATAATCAATACTGAAAAGGGGGCTAATGTATCAAAGGATTTCACACATTCTTTGTCTGTTGGTAAATGTGATGCTACATATTAGGAAAGATTCTAATGAAACCAGCCATTTTACCTATAAGTGAAATCAAATGTAGCCAAAATGTCAAATATGATTTTGATATTTCCCGATTTTCTACAGTTCATAAAATAACTAAGTGTGACCTAAAGCATGCTTCTAAACACTGCGGGGCATATTTACGTTCCCTGGCGCATCGCTGCATATCAGCAGGGATGCGCCAGGGAAAATGTGTCACGCAAGTTTACCCTTGCGCCACGTCCGATGCGCCGCATTTACAATGCGGCGCATCATGGCGCAAGGATAAGCGAGATGCGTGACGCATCTGCCGGTGGAAGGTTGGCGCAGTGCTGAAGTTGTGTCGCAAGCGCGACACAACTCCAGCACTGTTCCAACCTTCCCTATCCCTAACATGGTGCGCCAATCCTTACGCCTGCTTAAAGCAGGCGTAAGGATTTGACGCACCAGCGTCGAAAAGTGACTGCGTGAAATCTTGTAGATTTCACTACGTCACTTCTCGAGCGTTCCTGCGCCGGAACGCCCCCCTGCACCGGTACGCCCACATGAAACCTGATGCAGGTTTCATGTGGCGCAGGGGTTTACTACGTGACGCATCTCCCTAGATGCGTCACGTTGTAAATATAGCGCAACGCGGCGCATGGTTTGCGTCGCCGCTGCGTCACATGCGTGACGCAACGGCGGCGCAAAAGTGGCGCAAGGGGCTTGTAAATATGCCCCTGCATCTTTAGACCAAAGACCACAAAACTAAAAAAAGCAGAAGGAAGAAGAGACAATGTTTTAGTGACATCCCTAAACAACAAAACTCAAGCAGAATAATGTTAGCCCAGTCTTTCTTGATAGTACCTTGTATAACAAAGTTACATTGTATTGGCCCCTTCAGGACTAAATAAAAATGACTCTTTCACTCATCTTTTCCTTTCTTTGAATGGCACTTAGTTTGTGGTTGCAAAGGTGTTTTTTCAGTGTTTATATGTTTACACCGTTGATGGTTATTTTCCTTTCGGTGGGGTTTTATCAGTTATTATAGGTTTAAACCTAAGACCAGATAGCCTACATATACGCAATTTTGCTATCCGCACATGTGGAGGAGGTATGGAAACTTGTAATATAGAGAATGGTGTTACTGGAGAGTCATGTTTGCAGGATTCTTTAGTTTCTTAGGACATGAGGGGCACATGCAGTTTGCATATGTGGCTTGGAACAATATAAACATGTGTTAAGTATGAAAAAAGGACTGTTGTGGTCTTGGTGGACAGTAATTATATGCTATTTTTGTACTATGCTGGGTGAACAGTAATATGAGAGATTAGAATGTGAGTCTTCGTTAGGTGATCATATGGCTCAGAGTAAATTTGTGTGGTTCCCCTTTGGTAAGAAAGATAACTTATGGATGTAGAATATATAAGTTGACTATATGGTATTGTGTATAATTGTGTTATTAGTTATGAGAATTGGAATGTGAGGTGATGATGGTCAGTAGGTCTCTTTAGATCCACATAAGTAGACGTTATACTTAATAGGATGTTTTTTGTATTTTTTATGATAGCAGCTGAAATCTACCAGGACGTTTCAATACACTAGGAACAAATATACAGACTGGATATGGACTCTATACTCAGTCAAACTGGAAACAATTCTTTAAAAAGGAATTTGGAGGTATATTACATTGTATTACATGTTATATGATTCTTTATGTCATTATACAATAGGATAAAATTTGTGTTCTATTGTTGAGTATTGAAACTATGATGAATAAAGAGTAAATGGAATTGATCAGCGATGTTATGTCATTATAGTCTCGTCCCATGACAGTGATTGCAAGTTTGGATAGAATAGGCTTATTTCAATGATCAACTTTGTATGGATACTGTATCGCAGTACTGATTTCATCTTTTTGAACTTATGTGTTGAAAAACTCACGTCTTAATGTTGTTGTATTGATTTGTTCTGAATTTTTATGGTGTCAATTTTTTGTATTATTACATTTTTGTGTGACAAATATGATTTAGCATCATGGAAGAGCTGTCAAGGATGAATAAATATGAACTGAAATTGAGTGTTCTTCCTGATTGACGAGTGGATTGCATGTTATAAACAGTAACAATGGTCAAGTATCATAAGTCATTTTGATTTGTATTGATTAAATTGTAATTTTATATTTTTTTCTATGAGTTTTCATTTATAAATATATTGTATTTATGTAATTTTAGAAAAACAATGTCAAATAAAAAAATTATTTTCATTGTATTTTTGTAGCCCTGAAGAAGAGCTTAGTGTCCTCGAGAAAAAACACTTCGGCTGCTTGCTGTGTCTCTCAAAGAAGATAAATAAAGAATTCCACTGTTACTACGAGTTGAGAATTGCTGGAAGACTTGTCTTGTTGAATTTATGAATGGACTAATTCTTATGAACCATTGTACAACATTGTTGCCTCTCCATTAGTTAGCATTGTAGTGGCTCAGGAGTTTATAGGTGACTGACGGTTTGCTTAGATGCCCGGAAAGATGATTCCAACAAAATGAGTAAATTAAAACTCAAGCACACAGTTATGATGAAATTATACAATGTGGTTAATGGTGTTAATCCAAGGCATAAAAAATCAATGTGCAGTGTGTGATCTATATCAGATTTCTCAAATGTGTTTGCTGTCTTGTGGAGAAGTATATGCAGTATTACTATTTTAGGTCTCACCTAAGATGGTTGGCTTTATTCTCACTCTCGTTTGCTTATTTTTTTATTCAATGGCCTGTGAGTACTTTACTTCTTACTCATGAGTTTGTCCTTCCTCTGGAGTATGTGCGCATTACTTGCATCCTTCCACTGCTCTCTTTTCAGGTGTCACTTTTTTCTTTTTCTTTAAGCACTCTACAAAAGTGTGTGTGTTTTCTAGCAGTCTCACTCGTGTACTCCCAATCAACCACACTCGCTCATGTTGATCATTTGCTGCCCGAGTATATCTTCTGTGCCCGTCTCCGTGATGCCTTCATATGCTTCTGATCCACATTACTTTTTCACCTGTTTTGTAGGCCTACGTATGCTTAGTCTGTGCGCCTAGAAAATAGGCAGCCAGTCGCATCGTGAGGATTTTGTATTTTTTAAAAGCCATGCTGTACGTCATTGTGGATACTGTACAGCACGGCTAGAACTATTGGCAAATCTATAGGTCTAGAAGGTGAGAACTATTGGCTTTGCCAGTCCTTGTTGTTTCTAAGACCAGTTTATGGAACAGTAGTGTTGCAGCCTGGAACAGAATTGAATCAGAAAAAAACTATGCATTTGTGTGAAAGGGAACATTACACTAGTCTTATAACCCGTTTACTGCCATCAATACTAAAAAAAACGCACACTTCTTTTTGAAAATTATCTGAAAAAACAAAGAATAAAGCAAAGAGAGAAATCTTTATTGCTTGATTGTTAAAACCATTTCAATACACTGCAAATAAATCCAATATCATATATTAAAAAAATTACATTTTAAAAAGGATTTATAAAACAGACATATGGTCCCATCACCATTGGCTTTTAAAAAAGACAGAACCCCAGAGAGAGACTTAATTCCTACCCTGTGGATTAAGGTGAAACAGCCCTAAGTCTGTTCGTACCCTTGGTCTCGCCCAAGGAGGTAGAGGTGTGCTAAAAAATTAAGACAAGCCAATAGAGTGCGGCCAGATTTCTTGGTGAACTCCTCCTGCACCATAGAATTGCAAGTGCACCTAGGCAACGAAAGGTAAAATGACAAAGACTATTGTCATTAGGAGGTTCATATACACAAGGTCCAGGCAAATAAATTGCAATGTGTTTAAACTGCCATAATTAAAAGGCTTAAGCTGTTAACACTAAAAGCAAATAAAGTGCAAGGTGCTTGAACTAAAATAGTTTAAAAGCTTAAGCTGCTAACACTAAAAATGGGAGTTTGTACTGGGTCTAGACGTTTGGCGGCTGTAGCCAATTGATGCACCTGCCCGCACCAGTAGGAGCTTTAGGGGGAAGAACTTTTAAAAGTGATCCAAGAGCTCAACATTAAGGGGACCAGAAACAGAGCTGATAAATGTCTAGTCACACCCTGTACCTTCCGCTGCTGGAGCTGAGGGCTCCACCTTTTGTTAAAAGTGATAAAAAACTATACCAGTGCACACTTTAGTCTAGTGTCCGATGGATCAAACCAGGCTAGCACTGCCTCCCTGTAGGACCCTGAGCCTCAGGCTATCCACCCTCTTCGTAGCAGCTTCCTCCTGTCCTCCAAAAGGGTGAGGCACAAGCACAGTACATGGATTATATTTTCCTGTTGCTTTTTACATAGCCAACACTTCGCCTGTTCCTCACCTCTTTTCCATGCTGGATAATAAATTGGGATCGAAATTATCCCCCAACCTGAGTATCATAAACTGTGCCTTTGTTCATTCATTATAAAGTTTGCTTAGATAACACTGCGGTTTCAAACATCAATAGGTGTGATGTTGCATCCAGCCTTGTTCACATTGAAACAGATATGCCTTGTCCTCTAGTCGTGAGAGCTGTTTTGTGCTAGTTTTTGCCACCCTTTTAAATTCCTGATGGCTAGGTCCCAGGCATTCGTTAAACTAAGTGTGCTCAAGGCCTGTGTCAGGTAGGACCTTGCCGAAGACCTTTGCTTTGTTTCCAGTTCTGACCAAAGATAGTAACTCAGTGTATCTTCTTTTGCTGACCTGAGTTTGTGACAACATACTGCGAAGGCTGCCTTCCGTTCCGGTGCCTGCTTGAAAATGATCTAAAAAATATCCAACTATTGAAATGCTTGCATCATTATACCCTCATTAGGGAGTTTGCTTTTATACTGATTTTAGCAGAAATTGAATTTTCGGAAGGGTCTATATTACAAGGAAAATGTCAATTCTGTATGCAGTGTCATTGCATCTGGGTTTCCTGATAGATTTTGGAGGTAGAAATTGGTTGAATTTGTCACTGGAAATGGCCCAGAATTCTGGAAATGCATGCATGAATTCCTGTAGAAAGTAATTTCTGAATAACATCCCAATTCATAGGGCAAACGTTGTAAACCAATTCAATATTGCATCCCCGATTTATAGATCCTGCAATATCAGGAGCTCTAAATGAGAAATTACATCAGACATTTCACCTAACTCAAAATGAGGGCATTAGGAAAATATTAAAAAGCTGTCCTAGCAATTTATAGATGTGTGATTCTGTCAAAGGTAAACGTAGACAGTACAAACCAATTAAACATGACTTTGGTACATTAGGATTTAAATTGGATGCGAGATGAATAAAACTTTTAGAGAGCACATACATAAAAAATGTGTGTTTACAGAGTGGAGCAGAAAGTGAGATCTTACACAATTATGCTTACTTTCAGATTAATCTGGAGAGCAAATAATACATAGTAAGATTATTAAACAAGTGCCATGGCCGATGTATGGAGTCCCACAGTGCACGTTTGTATTGAACATACACTTGTGAAAGGTGGTAAGATTATTTTTTGTTTGCATATTTTCCTGATAGAAGATAGGTCTCTTCAGAGCAATTGTGAACGTGGATACGGAGGTGGTAGACCTTAATTCCAGTAGGAGTCTTGTACAGTGTTTGCTGAGACAGCAAAGAGCTGAAATTTATAAGTAAATTTTTCTATGTTGGGTTAGGTAATTTGTACTTTTAGGAAACATTCTGATGGAGCAAAGACTCATAAATGAGACTTGCTCGTACGCAACCTCCTCATAGTATTAATTTATTAAACTTGTATTGTCTCTAACTAATCCTTGCATACACTACACGAATAAGTAAGGAGGCTTGCCTATGTGTTTTACTAATGAATAACGCTTGTCTGTAATCCAAAATGGCCGCTAAAGCGCGGGAACCCTACTGCGCATGTCCCAAACACATCACGTGTTGTGACGTCTTTCTTTGCTTATTGGGAAATTTCTGCGTCTGCGCAATGTGCATTAAAATGGCCGCTTGATGTTTTCACATGCTTCAGCTTGCTCTCATGTCATTATTAAACTGTCGTTTCTCTAACGCTACTAATGCGGGATAGAATTTATAATTAAATGGGAATAGAGTAGAAAGAGTGGGCATACAGTGAAACATTTTATTTGTGATTTTAATGTTTTCTTCTTTGACTTTTATTAGTTCGTAACTTGGGCCTGGGTTTGGTGAACTGAAAGCAAGTGTGACAAAGATTCCGCACATGCGCCCTGAGAGGCAGACCAGAAAGAAAAGATGAAGTCAACTTGGACATCACCCAAGGCCATGACCTGCTGGCCGACACCACTACATACCAAGATGTTCTCATCGAAAAGCAACATTTTATATGAATAAATTGTCAATTTTGTCAGTGAGACGGGTGGGAAATAAAGCAAATGTATTAAATTGAAGGGGCGGTAGTTTAAAAACAATAGGCTTCAGAAATACAAGGCAAATCAATATGGTGTGAGAATCCACCCCCTGTCCCTGTCCAATCAGAAGTAGTGGTCCCATATTTTAGCAACATTAAGGGGAGGTACATGGGCATAGAAGGGTATAATAGAATATAGCATTAGTTAATTAGAGAGAGCAGGCGTTCAAGAAGGAGATGCTGTGAGAGAACAGGCGTCCATGCTGTCAGAGCGCTCTTAGCTCAAGACTGCCAAGCTGATCGATTGCAGACTGAACCGCTGTCCAGAGAGGTCCTGAAGAGGGGGCGGTGGAGTCCATTAGAAGGAAGACACGGGCGAATCGAGGAGAAGTCGAGTATCAGAGAGGGGAACGGCGCAGGCGTCGTTGTAGAGAGGTCACCGGTCCTGTCCTGATCCTGGAAGAAGTCTTTGCTCTTCATCCTTCCTGGGTCCTATTCTTTCCAACTCCTTGGCCAAGGGGTTTGGTTCTCGCACTTAGGTAAATATAATGCAATCTTTAGTTGCGCTGCTGTCTCTATCCTCTCCTTTTCTGAGGGACCGTCATTGATTAGCAATAGTTATTCTATGCTTCATCTTGGGTATTGCGATTAAGTACCGTGTGGTTCTGTATTTACTCTGCTAAATCTTTAGATAAACATTTTAAAACTTCCTGACTCAGTGGTTATTTCAGGATTGTGTACTATAATGAATGTCACTCATTTTAAATTTCCCAATTAGCAAAGGATTCATTGGTAAGTCATTACTCTTCATTCGGAAGGTAATTGGTAGCAGGGATTTGATAAAGAGTAACAACTGATAAAACCCAGTGTAAGTATTAGCGTAGTATGAATGTATGGGCCCAAGTGAGTATCTGGTGTATGACTGCTGTTTGCTAATATCGCGCTGGATCAGTTTCTCCAATGCTTTCACCATGTAGCGCTTTCAGCAGTTAGTAAATTTCCACGGCTACCATCCACAAACTAGAGTTTGATTCAGCTTATTGATAATGTGTTATGGGTATTGTCATCTGGTTATATTTAGGAATAATGACTGACATCTGTGACCAATAACAGCTATAAATATTACCCTTCATGTAGTTATTTATGGCCCTGAGCTGCAGGCGAGGGGGCATAACAAGGGTGTGGGCTAATTAACTGTCATCATTTTTCTGCAGGTACATGCAATAAGGCTGAAAGCATCCTCATACCCATCTCAACCCAAAAGAGGGAGTGTTGCAGGAACATGAGCAGCCTCTGTTCTGAATATTGTGGTGAAATTACAACTCCATCCTCCTGCATTGCTACCTTAGGCTTTTTTAAAAAAAAAATTGTCAATTCTCTTCAAAGAGAAGCAAATTCAGCTAAAGTAAAGTATAAACGTTTATTTAGATTGTTTCTACTTTTCTGAGGAATGCTGATGGGGCGCCACAAGAGGACTGGCTGGCTACTCATGCTCGCTCAGCTCTCTTTACCCATCGCACACAGAAACGGGGTTGGCAGCTGGACAGCCACAGGATTCTTCTTTTCCTGGCCTGTATAACTAAATAAAGACAACAAAGGGCACATTTGGTTTGGCTGGTCAGCTCCCAATGTTCGGATTTGGGTGGTAATATAGCCTTAGAGTCTGCAGTAGCGGGCTCCACCGACCATTAAAGGCCCGCTCCAGCGTTAAAGGCTCTCCATATTACCTATGGAGGGCTCTAGGGCTATTAGAACATTCTGCCCCTAGAGGGCAGAATGTTCTAATTTGTAAAACAAAGGCCTCACAGAGCCTGAGGCATGAAGGAATTAGCATAGCACTGTTCCCAGTTTTTTACAGTTGCAGTCCAGGAGTTTCAGAAGGCCTTGCTTCCACTCAAAAGAAGAATGATGCAAATGGAAATGGACTATGCAATTCTCTTTCCTGCAAAACCTAAAGTGAGACATAAAGAAAAGAATCTTTTTTTCAGGGATCCTAAAGCGGCAATGGCGTTCCTTCAGACATACACAAAACAGTATCCTGGTCAAGGCGAGGAGGGCACAGAGGAATCACAGCAAAGTCCTCTAGAAGAAAATGACTGAAAAACGTAACATGGAAACTTAAGTTTATAGACAGCTTTTAGAAGCACTGTATGTGACAGATGTACTTGGCAACAAGAGTGAGGGATCTATATGACACTAATAGACACATGCATTCAGAGCATCAGAATGAGAATTGTAGAAAGTCTTGCCACTTTGTATAATTCAATTGAAAAGTATATAAATACACAAACCCACACATATATATATATGTATACACACACCTATATAAATGGGTGTGTGTGTGTATATGTATATATATATTCACTGAAAAAACCATAAGTTTTAGGGACAGTTATAGTTAGTTGGACATTTCACTCGTACAAAACCATAGAAATTCCCCGTTATAGTTAGTTCAGCTAACTATAACTCGCGCCCCACAATGCACTGCTGATGACGTCACATATTACATCACTCATGACATGGTCAGTGACATCACTGATGACATCACTGATGACATCTCAAATGACATCACTGATGACATCATCCAGTGACTGTGTGTTTCTGTAAAGTTTAAATATGTTTAATATATATTGGGAAAGGCGTATTGAAGAATGAGTGGGTGTATACGTGTCTGAATGGATGATTTAGTACGTGAGTGACTGACTCTACAAGTGAGTGATTAAATGTATCTTACTGAATGCATGGGTTAGTGACTAAACTGTGTGAATGTCTGTATCCGTCTGTCTGTTGGTTTGTAAGCGGCTGCATGAGCTTTCTGAATAGCTACATGAGTGTCTACATGGGTTATTGATTGATTGTCTGAGTATCTGTATGGGTGCCTGAGTGTTTGTGTGGGTGGGGTGTGTGACTCTGTGCATAGATGTGTGAGTTGGTGATTCACTGGGTGCATGGTTTCAAGAGTGCATCTGTGATGGACTGTATGGGTGGGTGAGTGTGTGTATGGGTGTGTTAGTGATTGAATGTATATCTCAGTGGTACATGTGTGAGTAACTACATATGTGAAAGGCAGTATATATGTGTGTTGGAGTATATAAATGGCTATAAGTGAGAGTGTGTGATTGTGAGAGTGGCTGTATGGATGAGTGTGTACTTGTATCAGTGATTGTATAAGAGTGTAAGAATGTGCTAGTATTTGTATGAGTAAGTGAGCTGGTGTGTGTATAACTGTATAGGTGAGTAAATGGGTGTGTGATTAAGTTTTTTGCATGACTGACTAGGTGTGTGAGTACCTCTATGGATGAGTGGCGGTGTGTGAGTGTTTATATAGGTGTATGAGTGCATATGATAGTCCTGTACTGAGTGACTAAGTATGAGTGACTGTACGGGTGAGTGAGTGGATGTGTGTGTAGACCTAAGAATCAGTGAGTGGGTATGTAGTTTTTGGTGTTGGAGTGTCTATGGTTTTGAGAATGGCAGTCTGTAATTTAGAGTGGGTGTATCAAAAGTTATATTAGGGTGTGAGAAGATGCATGAAATTATCACATGGATGATGTCATCAGTGATGTCATTTGAGATGTCATCAGTGATGTCATCAGTGATGTCACTGACCATGTCATGAGTGATGTAATATGTGACGTCATCAGCAGTGCATTGCGGGGCGCGAGTTATAGTTAGCTGAACTAACTATAACGGGGGAATTTCTATGGTTTTGTACGAGTGAAATGTCCAACTAACTATAACTGTCCCTAAAACCTATGGTTTTTCAGTGAATTTCAAAGGTTTTTTAAATGCTAATTTCTAACTATAACGTATCTGAAACCTATGGTTTTTTCAGTGAATTTCAAAGTTTTTTAAATGTTAATTTCTAACTATGCCTACAGAGGTAGGACATGTGAAGAAAGAAGAAAAAACGCACAGAAAGAAGCAAAAGATGTGCAGAAAGAACCAACAGAGGAGCAGAAAGAGGCCTTGTTGCAAAATCATCCTGTGCCCACAACGTTTTCAGATGGGTACTGGTGGTAACTGACTCTGACTAACCAGAGCCAGTGCTATGCTAAAAGACACTTAGAATACAGTGAAAACACCTACATACACTAGGGAACACTATGCGTTGGGGTACCCCTGTGATTAGCATGACCTCCTCTGCAAGTCCCTAGTACATAATAGGGCAGGGGGATTAAAACTACCTCTTAAAACGCGCTACAGGGCGCGTTTGCACAGTGGTGAAGGGAGGGGGGCCTGAGGTGACATGTGTGCAAACGCACCCTGTGGCGCGTTTTAAGTTGCGAGATTAAGTCCCCTTGAATTCTGAGGGTCCCTGGGGCCCAACTAGCCCCCAGGTACCTACAGTTAGGACCACAGAGCTGAGTTGCAGAGAGGCGTTCCGAGGCCACGCACCTTTTTCACCTCTCTGCAACGCAACTCTGTTGTGCTTACTGAAGGTACCTGGTGGGCTAGTCGGCCCCAGGGTCCCTCAGGATTCAAAGGAATTAATTCCCCAACTTAAAACGCACCACAGGGCGTGTTTGCGCACATGTCACCTGAGGCCCCGCCCCCTCCCTTCACCACTGTGCAAACGCGCCCCGTGGTGCGTTTTAAGTTGGGGGATTAGGTCACTTTGAATCCTGAGGGTCCCTGGGGCCCAACTAGCCCACTAGGTACTTCCAGTAAGCACCACAGGCCTGCGTTGCAACGCCTGTAACAAATTGTGCAGTTGTGTTTAGGTAGTGAAGAGGGTCGTGCTGGGGGTAGTGTTTTAGGGTTTAGGGTAGTGCAGTGGTGTTTGTGTAGTGTAGGGGGTCATGCTGGGGGTAGATTTAGGGTTTAGGGTAGTGCAGTGGTGTTTGGGTAGTGTAGGGAGTCGTGCTGGGGGAGTGTTTTAGGGTTTAGGGTAGTGCAGTGGTGTTTGGGTAGTGTAGGGGGTCGTGCTGGGGGTAGTGTTTTAGGGTAGTGCAGTGGTGTTTGGGTAGTGTAGGGGGTACTGCTGGGGGTAGTGTTTTAGGGTTTAGGTTAGTGCAGTGGTGTTTCGGTAGTGTAGGGGTACTGCTGGGGGTAGTGTTTTAGGGTTTAGGGTAGTGCAGTGGTGTTTGTTTAGTGTAGGGGGTAGTGTTTTAGGGTTTAGGGTAGTGCAGTGGTGTTTGTGTAGTGTAGGAGGTCATGTTTTAGGGTTTAGGGTAGTGCAGTGGTCTTTGGGTAGTGTAGGGAGTCATGCGGGGGTAGAGTTTTAGGGTTTAGGGTAGTGTAGGGGGACATGCGGGGGGTAGTGTTTTAGGGATTAGGGTAGCGCATTGGTGTTTGGGTAGTGTAGGGGGTCATGCGGGGGGTAGTGTTTTAGGGTTTAGGGCAGTGCAGTGGTGTTTGGGTAGTGTTGGGGGTTGTGCTGGGGGAGTGTTTTAGGGTTTAGGGCAGTGCAGTGGTGTTCGGGTAGTGTAGGGGGTCATGCTGGGGGGAGTGTTTTAGGGTTTAGGACAGTGCAGTGGTGTTCGGGTAGTGTAGGGGGTCATGCTGGGGGAGTGTTTGAGGGTTTAGGGCAGTGCAGTCGTGTTCGGGTAGTGTAGGGGGTTGTGCTGGGGGTAGTATTTTAGGGTTTAGGGTAGTGCAGTGGTGTTCGGGTAGTGTAGGGGGTCGTGCTGGGGGTAGTGTTCTAGGGTTTAGGGCAGTACAGTGGTGTTTGGGCAGTGTAGGGGGTAATGCTGGGGGTGGTGTTTTAGGGTTTAGGGCAGTGCAGTGGTGTTCGGGCAGTGTAGGGGGTCGTGCTGGGGTGGTGTTTCAGGGTTAAGGGCAGTGCAGTGGTGTTCGGGCAGTGTAGGGGGTGGTGTTTCAGGGTTTAGGGCAGTGCAGTGGTGTTCGGGCAGTGTAGGGGGTCGTGCAGGGGGTGGTGTGTCAGGGTTTAGGGCAGTGGTGTTCGGGCAGTGTAGGGGGTCGTGCTGGGGGTGGTGTTTCAGGGTTTGGGGCAGTACAGTGGTGTTCGAGCAGTAAAGGGGGTCGTGCTGTGGGTGGTGTTTCAGGGTTTAGGGCAGTGCAGTGGTGTTCGGGCAGTGTAGGGGGCGGTGCAGGGGTGGTGTTTCAGGGTTTAGAGCAGTGCAGTGGTGTTCGGGCAGTGTAGGGGGTGCTGCAGGGGGGGGTGTTTCAGGGTTTAGGGCAGTGCAGTGGTGTTCGGGCAGTGTAGGGGGTCATGCAGGGGGTGGTGTTTCAGGGTTTAGGGCAGTGCAGTGGTGTTCGGGCAGTGTAGGGGGTCGTGCTGGGGCTGGTGTTTCAGGGTTTAGGGCAGTACAGTGGTGTTCGGGCAGTGAAGGGGGTCGTGCTGGGGCTGGTGTTTCAGGGTTTAGGGCAGTGCAGTGGTGTTCGGGCAGTGTAGGGGGTCGTGCTGTGGCTGGTGTTTCAGGGTTTAGGGCAGTGCAGTGGTGTTCGGGCAGTGTAGGTGATTGTGCTGGGGCTGGTGTTTCAGGGTTTAGGGCAGTGCAGCGGTGTTCGGGCAGTGTAGGGGGTCATGCTGGGGCTGGTGTTTCAGGGTTTAGGGCAGTGCAGTGGTGTTCGGGCAGTGTAGGGGGTCTTGCTGGGGCTGGTGTTTCAGAGTCTAGGGCAGTGCAGTGGTGTTCGGGCAGTGTAGGGGGTCTTGCTGGGGCTGGTGTTTCAGGGTTTAGGGCAGTGCAGTGGTGTTCGGGCAGTGTAGGGGGTCGTGCTGGGGTGGTGTTTCAGGGTTTAGGGCAGTGCAGTGGTGTTTGGGCAGTGTAGGGGGTCATGCTGGGGCTAGTGTTTCAGGATTTAGGGCAGAGCAATGGTGTTCAGGCAGTGTAGGGGGTTTTGCTGGAGGTGGTGTTTCAGGGTTTAGGGCAGTGCAGTGGTGTTCGTGCAGTGTAGGGGGTGGTGTTTCAGGGTTTAGGGTAGTGGTGTTCAGGCAGTGTAGGGGGTCTTGCTGGGGTTGATGTTTCAGGGTTTAGGGCAGTGCTGTGGTGTTTGGGCAGTGTAGGGGGTCGTGCTGGGGGTGGTGTTTCAGGGTTTAGGGCAGTGCAGTGGTGTTCCGGCAGTGTAGGAGGTCGTGCAGGGGGTGGTGTTTCAGGGTTTAGGGCAGTGCAGTGGTGTTCGGGCAGTGTAGGGGGTCGTGCTGGGGGTGGTGTTTCAGGGTTTAGGGCAGTGCAGTGGTGTTCGGGCAGTGTAGGGTGTTGTGCTGAGGGGTGGTGTTTCAGGGTTTAGGGCAGTGCAGTGGTGTTCGGGCAGTGTAGGGGGTCATGCAGGGGCTGGTGTTTCAGGGTTTAGGGCAGTGCAGTGGTGTTTGGGCAGTGTAGGGGGTCGTGCAGGGGGTGGTGTTTCAGGGTTTAGGGCAGTGCAGTGGTGTTCGGCCAGTGTAGGTGGTCTTGCTGGGGGTGGTGTTTCAGGCTTTAGTGCAGTGGTGTTCGGGCAGTGTAGGGGGTCTTGCTGGGGGTGGTGTTTCAGGGTTTAGGGCAGTGCAGTGGTGTTCGGGCAGTGTAGGGGGTCTTGCTGGGGCTGGTGTTTCAGGGTTTAGGGCAGTGCAGTGGTGTTCGGGCAGTGTAGGCGGTCGTGCTGGGGCTGGTGTTTCAGGGTTTAGGGCAGTGCAGTGGTGTTCGGGCAGTGTAGGGGGTCGTGCTGGGGTGGTGTTTCAGGGTTTAGGGCAGTGCAGTGGTGTTTGGGCAGTGTAGGGGGTCATGCTGGGGCTTGTGTTTCAGGTTTTAGGGCAGTGCAGTGGTGTTCGGGCAGTGTAGGGGGTTTTGCTGGAGGTGGTGTTTCAGGGTTTAGGGCAGTGCAGTGGTGTTCGTGCAGTGTAGGGGGTTGTGTTTCAGGGTTTAGGGTAGTGCTGTTCGGGCAGTGTAGGGGGTCGTGTTGGGGGTGGTGTTTCAGGGTTTGGGGCAGTACAGTGGTGTTCGGGCAGTGTAGGGGGTCGTGCTGGGGGTGGTGTTTCAGGGTTTAGGGCAGTGCAGTGGTGTTCGGGCAGTGTAGGGGGCGGTGCAGGGGGTGGTGTTTCAGGGTTTAGAGCAGTGCAGTGGTGTTCGGGCAGTGTAGGGGTGCTGCAGGGGTGGTGTTTCAGGGTTTAGGGCAGTGCAGTGGTGTTCGGGCAGTGTAGGGGGTCATGCAGGGGGTGGTGTTTCAGGGTTTAGGGCAGTGCAGTGGTGTTCGGGCAGTGTAGGGGGTCGTGCTGGGGCTGGTGTTTCAGGGTTTAGGGCAGTACAGTGGTGTTCGGGCAGTGAAGGGGGTCATGCTGGGGCTGGTGTTTCAGGGTTTAGGGCAGTGCAGTGGTGTTCGGGCAGTGTAGGGGGTCATGCTGGGGCTGGTGTTTCAGGGTTTAGGGCAGTGCAGTGGTGTTCGGGCAGTGTAGGGGGTCTTGCTGGGGCTGGTGTTTCAGAGTCTAGGGCAGTGCAGTGGTGTTCGGGCAGTGTAGGGGGTCTTGCTGGGGCTGGTGTTTCAGGGTTTAGGGCAGTGCAGTGGTGTTCGGGCAGTGTAGGGGGTCGTGCTGGGGTGGTGTTTCAGGGTTTAGGGCAGTGCAGTGGTGTTTGGGCAGTGTAGGGGGTCATGCTGGGGCTAGTGTTTCAGGATTTAGGGCAGAGCAATGGTGTTCAGGCAGTGTAGGGGTTTTGCTGGAGGTGGTGTTTCAGGGTTTAGGGCAGTGCAGTGGTGTTCGTGCAGTGTAGGGGGTGGTGTTTTCAGGGTTTAGGGTAGTGGTGTTCAGGCAGTGTAGGGGGTCTTGCTGGGGTTGATGTTTCAGGGTTTAGGGCAGTGCAGTGGTGTTCGGGCAGTGTAGGGGGTCGTGCTGGGGGTGGTGTTTCAGGGTTTAGGGCAGTGCAGTGGTGTTCCGGCAGTGTAGGAGGTCGTGCAGGGGTGGTGTTTCAGGGTTTAGGGCAGTGCAGTGGTGTTCGGGCAGTGTAGGGGGTCGTGCTGGGGGTGGTGTTTCAGGGTTTAGGGCAGTGCAGTGGTGTTCGGGCAGTGTAGGGTGTCGTGCTAAGGGGTGGTGTTTCAGGGTTTAGGGCAGTGCAGTGGTGTTCGGGCAGTGTAGGGGGTCATGCAGGGGCTGGTGTTTCAGGGCTTAGGGCAGTGCAGTGGTGTTTGGGCAGTGTAGGGGGTCGTGCAGGGGGTGGTGTTTCAGGGTTTAGGGCAGTGCAGTGGTGTTCGGCCAGTGTAGGTGGTCTTGCTGGGGGTGGTGTTTCAGGCTTTAGTGCAGTGGTGTTCGGGCAGTGTAGGGGGTCTTGCTGGGGGTGGTGTTTCAGGGTTTAGGGCAGTGCAGTGGTGTTCGGGCAGTGTAGGGGGTCTTGCTGGGGCTGGTGTTTCAGGGTTTAGGGCAGTGCAGTGGTGTTCGGGCAGTGTAGGCGGTCATGCTGGGGCTGGTGTTTCAGGGTTTAGGGCAGTGCAGTGGTGTTCGGGCAGTGTAGGGGGTCGTGCTGGGGTGGTGTTTCAGGGTTTAGGGCAGTGCAGTGGTGTTTGGGCAGTGTAGGGGGTCATGCTGGGGCTAGTGTTTCAGGGTTTAGGGCAGAGCAATGGTGTTCAGGCAGTGTAGGGGTTTTGCTGGGGGTGGTGTTTCAGGGTTTAGGGCAGTGCAGTGGTGTTCGTGCAGTGTAGGGGGTTGTGTTTCAGGGTTTAGGGTAGTGGTGTTCAGGCAGTGTAGGGGGTCTTGCTGGGGTTGATGTTTCAGGGTTTAGGGCAGTGCAGTGGTGTTCGGGCAGTGTAGGGGGTCGTGCTGGGGGTGGTGTTTCAGGGTTTAGGGCAGTGCAGTGGTGTTCGGGCAGTGTAGGGGGTCGTGCTGGGGGTGGTGTTTCAGGGTTTAGGGCAGTGCAGTGGTGTTCGGGCAGTGTAGGGGGTCATGCTGGGGGTGGTGTTTCAGGGTTTAGGGCAGTGCAGTGGTGTTCGGGCAGTGTAGGGTGTCGTGCTAGGGGTGGTGTTTCAGGGTTTAGGGCAGTGCAGTGGTGTTCGGGCAGTGTAGGGGGTCGTGCTGGGGCTGGTGTTTCAGGGTTTAGGGCAGTGCAGTGGTGTTCGGGCAGTGTAGGGGGTCATGCAGGGGGTGGTGTTTCAGGGTTTAGGGCAGTGCAGTGGTGTTCGGGCAGTGTAGGTGGTCTTGCTGGGGGTGGTGTTTCAGGGTTTAGGGCAGTGCAGTGGTGTTCGGGCAGTGTAGGGGGTCTTGCTGGGGGTGGTGTTTCAGGGTTTAGGGCAGTGCAGTGGTGTTCGGGCAGTGTAGGGGGTCGTGCTGGGGGTGGTGTTTCAGGGTTTAGGGCAGTGCAGTGGTGTTCGGGCAGTGTAGGGGGTCGTGCTGGGGGTGGTGTTTCAGGGTTTAGGGCAGTGCAGTGGTGTTCGGGCAGTGTAGGGGGTCGTGCTGGGGCTGGTGTTTCAGGGTTTAGGGCAGTGCAGTGGTGTTCGGGCAGTGTAGGGGGTCTTGCTGGGGGTGGTGTTTCAGGGTTTAGGGCAGTGCAGTGGTGTTCGGGCAGTGTAGGGGGTCTTGCTGGGGGTGGTGTTTCAGGGTTTAGGGCAGTGCAGTGGTGTTCGGGCAGTGTAGGGGGTCGTGCTGGGGATGGTGTTTCAGGGTTTAGGGCAGTGCAGTGGTGTTCGGGCAGTGTAGGGGGTCGTGCTGGGGGTGGTGTTTCAGGGTTTAGGGCAGTGCAGTGGTGTTTGGGCAGTGTAGGGGGTCGTGCTGGGGGTGGTGTTTCAGGGTTTAGGGCAGTGGTGTTCGGGCAGTGTAGGGGGTCTTGCTGGGGGTGATGTTTCAGGGTTTAGGGCAGTGCAGTGGTGTTCGGGCAGTGTAGGAGGTCTTGCTGGGGGTAGTGTTTCAGGGTTTAGGGCAGTGCAGTGGTGTTCGGGCAGTGTAGGGGTCATGCTGGGGGTGGTGTTTCAGGGTTTAGGGCAGTGCAGTGGTGTTTGGGCAGTGTAGGGGGTCGTGAAGGGGGTGGTGTTTCAGGGTTTAGGGCAGTGCAGTGGTGTTCGGGCAGTGTAGGGGGTCGTGCTAGGGTATGTGTTTCAGGGTTTAGGGCAGTGCAGTGGTGTTCGGGCAGTGTAGGGGGTCGTGCTGGGGGTAGTGTTTTAGGGTTTAAGGTAGTGCAGTGGTGTTTGTGTAGTGTAGGGGGTCGTGCTGGGGGCAGTGTTTTAGGGTTTAGGGTAGTGCAGTGGTGCTTGTGTAGTGTAGGGGGTCGTGCTGGGGGTAGTGTTTTAGGGTTTAGGGTAGTGCAGTGGTGTTTGTGTAGTGTAGGGGGTCATGTTTTAGGGTAGTGCAGTGGTGTTTGGGTAGTGTAGGGGGTCGTGCTGGGGGTAGTGTTTTAGGATTTAGGTTAGTGCAGTGGTGTTGGGGTAGTGTTTTAGGGTTTAGGGTAGTGCAGTGGTGTTTGTGTAGTGTAGGGGGTCATGCTGGGGGTAGTGTTTTAGGGTTTAGGATAGTGCAGTGGTGCTTGTGTAGTGTAGGGGGTCGTGCTGGGGTAGTGTTTTAGGGTTTAGGGTAGTGCAGTGGTGTTTTTGTAGTGTAGGGGGTCATGTTTTAAGATGCAACGCTCCAATACCTGACCAGTCTGCACTACATAAAACTGCAAAAAAACTAAAAATAAAAAGTGTTTTGCACACTTTTGTCATTGGGCTATATGTGGGCTACATCTGGGTAATATTTGTGCTACATTTGGGCTCTTTTTTCACTGGTGGCCATCTTGGAAGACTTCTTTGTTATGAAGTTTCCTAATTTCCTCATTTACTGCAGTCTCCTCAGTAGGAAATACTTTCAGTTTTTTACTTTGATTCCATCAAGAAGGCATTCAGATGTGTCACACATTTGCCATAAATTCAGAATGTTATTACTCTAGTTGTTCATTAGATCACTGTAGTAAAGCTACTGCTCACCAAGGAGTTAACTGGAAGTCTACTGCTGGTATTGAAAGTGATTGTTTCAGTCTGCATGTCAGAATGTTCTAATGAAATAGAAGAGGATTTGAGATCTCACTTAAAACATGCACTAAATTTTCTTTTTGCAGCACTAACCATAATTTCTATGGCAAAATGAACCCCCTCATTTTGTTCCTTTTTAAATTAAATGTTTTAAGTGTTACCAGTTTATTCCAATCAAGATGGCTTCAGGTGTGCCATACTTTTGTCATAAGTAAGGCTGTTAGCACTCTAGTTGTTCTTTAGAACACTCTGGGAAGCTGCAGTAGAACACAAAGGCATCAACTGACAGGCTGCTCCTGTTGAAATATAACAGGAAGATATTTGAGATCTCACTTAAAACATGTCCTAATTTTTCTTTCTACAGCACTAACCATAATTTCTATGGCAAAATGAACCCCCTCATTTTGTTCCTTTTTAAATTAAATGTTTTAAGTGTTACCAGTTTATTCCAATCAAGATGGCTTCAGGTGTGCCATACTTTTGTCATAAGTAAGACTGTTAGCGCTCTAGTTGTTCTTTAGAACACTCTGGGAAGCTGCAGTAGAACACAAAGGCATCAACTGACAGGCTGCTCCTGTTGAAATATAACAGGAAGATATTTGAGATCACACTTGAAACATGTCCTAATTTTTCTTTCTACAGCACTAACCATAATTTCTATGACAAAATGAACCCCATCATTTTGTTCCTTTTTAAATTAAATGTTTTAAGTGTTACCAGTTTATTCCAATCAAGATGGCTTCAGGTGTGCCATACTTTTGTCATAAGTAAGACAGTTAGCGCTCTAGTTGTTCTTTAGAACACTCTGGGAAGCTGCAGTAGAACACAAAGGCATCAACTGACAGGCTGCTCCTGTTGAAATATAACAGGAAGATATTTGAGATCACACTTGAAACATGTCCTAATTTTTTCTTTCCAGAGCACTAACCATAATTTCTATGACAAGATGAACCCCATCATTTTGTTCCTTTTTAAATTAAATGTTTTAAGTGTTACCAGTTTATTCCAATCAAGATGGCTTCAGGTGTGCCATACTTTTGTCATAAGTAAGGCTGTTAGCACTCTAGTTGTTCTTTAGAACACTCTGGGAAGCTGCAGTAGAACACAAAGGAATCAACTGACAGTCTCTGCCCTTGTTGGATGTACATGTTTTACTGAGAATGTCAGACTTCATTCTCACATGACTGAGAAAGATAATGTGAATTTACAGAAAATATGCTCTCATTTTAGCTTCTGGGGCACCTTCCAAAACTGTATGGGACAAGCATGTGAAAATAGTTTTCTCTCAAACATGATTCATGATATCCCAGCAGAAGGTTTTTCACAGGGTAAAATCACCTTAGAACACACCACAATTCCTGAAATTAGTATGGTACCATCAACAAATGAATTCTAATGTAACTAAAGTCTGTTATCACCCTTTATAGTTCTCCTTTTGGTAACCCTCAAAATCTTCGATTCACTACAATGCATTTCAATGGGGTACTATCATTTATATTGGTCCCAAGATGGCTGCCAGCAATTCCAGGATGAAGTGCTGACAGCCAATCAGATCTCACGATGACATGTGTGGTTAGGCTCCGCCCAGATATATATGTGTTTTTACTTTTGATTTTCTCAGCAACTACTGAACGGATTTACACCATTTAACAAAAAGGGTTCTTTTTGAACCAAGAACTACCTCTTTGCCAAATTTGGTGTAATTCCGTTCAGCAGTTCGGGCTGTAGCCTTGCATAAAGTTTCCTATGGGAAATTGATTTTTTGACTCTTATTTTTTAATTTCTCCGCAACTACTGAACGGATTTACACCATTTAACAAAAGGGTTCTTTCTGAACCAAGAACTACCTCTTTGCCAAATTTGGTGTAATTCCGTTCAGCAGTTCGGGCTGTAGCCGTGTCTAAAGTTTCCTATGGGAAAATGAATGGGGAAAACACGTTTTGGGACCCCCCTTTTTCTCGGCCCCCGCTTGACGAATCACCCTGAGACTTTCAGGGTAGGAGCGGACCGGAGCGGGCCATAAAGTTTGAAAATTTCGTGAAGATTCGTCAACCGACCGCAAGAGTTATTTCAAATAGAATGTCGCGGATTTCCTATGGAAAATAGGTCCTAACTATAACTATCTACTGGCGACCGCCAGTAGATAATATATATACATATATATATATATATATATACACGTGTGTGTGTGTATATATATTCACTGAAAAAACCATAGGTTTCAGGCACGTTATAGTTAGAAATTAGCATTTAAAAAACCTTACAAATTCACTGAAAAAACCATAGGTTTTAGGGACAGTTATAGTTAGTTGGACATTGCACTCGTACAAAACCCGTGAAATCCCCCCGTTATAGTTAGTTCAGGTAACTATAACTCGCGCCCCCGCAATGCACTGCTGATGATGTCACATATTACATCACTCATGACATGGTCAGTGACATCACTGATGACATCTCAAATGACATCACTGATGACATCACTGATGACATCATCCATGTGATAATTTGATGCATCTTCTCACACCCTAATATAACTTTTGATACACCCACTGTAAATTACAGACTGCCATTGTCAAAACCATAGACACTCCAACACCAATTACTATATACACACTCACTGATTCTTAGGTCTACACACACACATCTACTCACTCACCCGTACAGTCACTCATAATTATAGTCACTCAGTACAGGACTATTATATGCACTCATACACCTATATTACTATATCACTAAATTCAGTGAATTTCAAAGGTTTTTAAATGCTAATTCCTAACTATAACATTTCTGAACCCTATGGTTTTTTTCAGTGAATTTCAAAGGTTTTGTAAATGACAATTTTTAAATGTATTAATTGTTATATTTATTTTTTGATACTGATTTACTACATTTTTTTAAACTATTTATTTTTAGATATTTTATTTTTAAATTACATTATAATTACATTATACATTACATTACAAAATATACTTTCTCAGAATGAATTACTTTAGTTTAAATACTTTGCAAATAGGCAATAGACTTTTAAGTACAGTAGTTACAGTTGTTGCAATGGGCAACACAATTTCAAACACAATGCAACATTGAGCTCAATGTGAATTTCTAGTTAAATGCAATTAGTTACTTTATGGATTACTTTTCTAACCACAGGACTGGATCCTAGATTCAGTCCTGGGACATCTCCTGTAAACAGTTGAGTAAAGCGTTTTGGTTACAGTAGTGATTTTTAAGGAATATTATTGTATTTTAAAAGTTGACAAACTTTTTCACATAGAATCACCAATGTTATCCTATGGGAGGAAATTCACTTAGCAGGTAAGTAGTGTTATCGTTACTTTTTCTTACTCAGTGGTGGATCCTGGATCCAGCACTGGTGCATCTCCTGTAAACAGTTGAAATAATGCATTTAAGTCATACAGGCGATTTTTAAGGAATATTTGTAGTTTGTGAAAATCGATACTTTGAAACTTTTCTGCTGAAAACCAGACAATGGATTCCTATAGAAGGAAATACAAGTTACTGGTAAGTACGGTTAGAATTACTTTTCAAGGTCAGTGCTGGGCTCAAGATGCAGCACTGGGTTCTCTCCTGATAACAGGTGAGTAAATCGGAATTCGTAGTTCGGCTGATTTTAGAGGAATATTATAAAGTTCCAAAACTCCACACTTAGAAGAATTTCCAAGTGAAACCAGTCAATGTTAGCCTATGGAAGGAAATTCAAGTTACTGGTAAATACGGTTAGAATTACTTTTCAAGGTCAGTGCTGGGCTCAAAGATGCAGCACTGGGTTCTCTCCTGATAACAGGTGAGTAAATCGGAATTCGTAGTTCGGCTGATTTTAGAGGAATATTATAAAGTTCCAAAACTCCACACTTAGAAGAATTTCCAAGTGAAACCAGTCAATGTTAGCCTATGGAAGGAAATTCAAGTTACTGGTAAGTACGGTTAGAATTACTTTTCAGGATCAGTACTGGGCTCAAAGATGCAGCACTGAGGTCTCTCCTGATAACAGGTGAGTAAATCGGATTTCGTAGTTCTGCTGATTTTAGAGGAATATTTGTATGTTTCAAAAATCGACACTTTGAAACTTTTTCAGCAAAAAGCAGGCAATGATATCCTATGGAAGGAAATTCAAGTTACTGGTAAGTACGGTTAAAATTACTTTTCAGGATCAGTACTGGGCTCAAAGATGCAGCACTGAGGTCTCTCCTGATAACAGGTGAGTAAATCGGATTCGTAGTTCGGCTGATTTTAGAGGAATATTTGCACAGTGGTGAAGGGAGGGGGCGGGGCTTCATGTAACATGTCTGCAAACAGGCCCCGTGGCGCGTTTTAAGATGGGGAATTAAATCCTCCTCAATCCTGAGGGTCCCTAGGGGCCAAGTAGCCCACCAGATACCTCCAGTATGCGCCAGAGAGCTGCGTTGCAGAGAGGTGTTCAGAGGCCATGCCCCTTTTTGCACCTCTCTGCAACGCAGCTCTGTGGCGCTTTCTGGATGTACCTGGTGGGCTAGTTGGCCCCCAGGGACCCTCAGGATTGAAGGGGATTTAATTCCCCATCTTAAAACACGCAACGAGGCCTGTTTGCACACATGTCACCTGAAGCCCCGCCCCTCCTTCACCACTGTGCAAACCGCCCGTGGCACGTTTTAAGTTGGGGAATTAAGTCCCCTTGAATCCTGAGGTTCCCTGGAGTCCAACTAGCCCACCATGTACCTCCAAAGCGCCACAGAGCTGCGTTGCAGAGAGGTGTAAAAGGGCGTGGCCTCTGTACACCTCTCTGCAACGCAGCTCCCTGGCGCATACTGGAGGTTCCTGGTGGGCTAGTTAGCTCCCAGGGACCCCAGTATTCAAGGGGAATTCGTTCCCCTCTGCAAACGCGCCAGGGCGCATTTGCAGAGTGGTAAGGAAGGGGGCGGGGCCTGCGGCACGATCGTTTTTTTATTATTATTATTTTTTTAATGCTTTTTCTGCCCAGGGGGTCCTTGTGGGACCCCTGAGCATACCTAGGGGTCAGGGTGCTTCTACACCTGCCCCCTTTGTGCGTTTTGCACACTTGTTTCTTGTGTTTTTTTTTTTTAATCGGCGGGATCCGCGCATCCCGCCGCTTAAAAAAATGCTTGCTTTTTCTGCCCAGGGGTCCTTGTGGGACCCCTGAGCAGACCTAGGGGTCAGGGTGTTTCTACCCTGCCCCCTTTGTGCGTTTTGGGCACTTGTTTCTGTGCCTCGGTTCTACCGAGGCATAAAATGGCTGCCAACACTTCCTGATTTGGAATGTTGACAGCCAATTAGCATGCAGCTCGTGATCGGAACGGTGCGCGCAGGGTGCGCTCAGGGTGCGCGAATCCGACGCGGCCATAGATATATATGTGATTTTCCTTTTGATTTTCTCAGGAACTACTGAACGGATTTACACCATTTTACAAAAAGGGTTCTTTCTGAACCAAGAACTACCTCTTTGCCAAATTTGGTATAATTCCGTTCAGCAGTTCGGGCTGTAGCCGTGGCTAAAGTTTCCTACGGGAAAATGAATAAGGAAAACACGTTTTGGGCCCCCCTTTTTTCTCGGCCCCCGGTTGACGAATCACCCTGAAACTTTCAGGGTAGGAGCGGACCGGAGCGGCCCATAAAGTTTGAAAATTTCGCGAAGATTCGGCAACCGACGCAAGAGTTATTTCAAATTGAATGTTGCGGATTTCCTATGGAACATAGGTCCTAACTATAACTATCTATACTGGCGACCGCTAGTAGATAGTATATATATATATATATATATATATATATATATATATATATATATATATATATATATATATATATATATATGTATATATACATATTTACTCACAGAAAACAACTATGGTTAAAGGGAGGTTATAGTTAGGTAAAAAATGTCAGTTAAAACATTCCGTTTTAAATAAACAATACCACTGAAATTCACCAATCATAGGTATCTCAAGTACCTCTAACTAGTGCCCCAAAGTAACTACTATAACTCGCGACCCGGCATGCAGTCATGCTATCCATAATGTCTTAGATCATGTCATGAGTGATTTAATATATGAGGTCATAGGTGGACAATGCGAGAGCATGAGTTATAGTTTCGTTAGGGCACGAGTTATAGTTACTTCAGATAAGTTCAGTGATTTTGTTAGTTTAAAATGGTATGTTTTAAGTGACATTTTCACCTAACCCGAACGTCTCTTTAACCTTTGTTTTTTTCAGTGAATTTCTACGTTTTAAAAAAAAGTAAGATATTATTACCATACCTAACTATAACATCAATGTTTTTAATGCAAAGTAATATGTCCAACGCCGTGTGCATTGAGGGTTGCCCCTAACCCACACTGCGCAATGTGCAGCAGGTAAATTGGACATAAGGCCTCGCTGCAACTAATCCTCCCACTGGTGCGCACAAGTGACTATGTATAACAATATAAAGTGTGTCATTTTAAGTACGGCAAAGATACTGGCTTTGTCAAAATGTCACCAATACCTATAATCAAACATATATTTCATGAATTCACGCATTGCAATGATGAACGGAATAAGAATAAAAGTGATTGACATAAAATATTTTGAATAAGCCCCACCCTAGGTGCCAACAATTATTTAGATTTTTTTTATATACAGGATGGGGTGCGTGTACCCCCTCCTTGAGCCAATATTGGCCCTGGGGACCCCATCATTAGGGCAAAAACTCATTTAAAAAGAAGGGAATGTGCCCCCCTCTCCACACCAGTACAGCACCCAATGACAACTTTCCCCAGGGCTGAAATTAATTTAAAGTGGAGGGAGTATATAGCCCCCTCCCCGAGCTAATACTGTCCCTGGGGACCCATCCCCTGGGGCCTAAGGTGGGTACCCTGATCCCACCCAGGGCATCCACAAGACATACTAATTGAGGGCGTTGGGGGGCCCATGGCCCCTGCAGCTATGCAGCTCCCCTGCATTCATGCTTCCTGGGTGCATAGGGAGCCAACTTTGCTCCCGCGTGGCAGAAGAAGGTTTTTGTCTCTGCTTCCAATGGGTAGGAGCAATCTTTATTTACATACTCTCAAGAGTGCAAGCAGAGAAAAAAATGTGTGCTCCCAACCGGCGGGAGTGTTTCTGCAGCTCCTGCCTGGTGGGAGCATACAAGTCTTCCCTGCCCGCGGTCTCGCAGGCAGGGAAACAGTGTCCCGGGGCGGGCTCCCAGGAACACAACAATTGAGCCGGCCCTGGGGATTGGGCTCCTGGGCCTTTTGAGGCTTGGGGAAGAGGGAGCTGCATTCCCCCTTCTCCTTAAATAAAGCATCAGCGCGGGATGTGCCTCAATGAGGCTTGGGGAGAGGGTCCATGCACCCACCGCTTACTTACACATCGGCCACAGAGCAAGGGGGGCCATCCTTGGCCTTTGGAGGCACAGGGAGGGGGGTGCATGCCCCACTCCTAATTAAGTTGATTGTGTTGTCCCCCTGGGCCCAGGCCACCCAAGGGGGTTTGTTTTTCTCGTGCTTTTTTAAATGGCCTTTGCTTGAGCGTGGCATGGGGTTAGCTGCAGGGCAGGTGTTTCACCCTGGCCCTGCTTCCAACTTCCCGCAGGCAGTCATCCCCACACTGCACACAGCCTTTAGCCATGCGCAGCAGGGGTTGATCACAGGGGAGGAGGGCATGCTTGCCCCCTCCCGAGCCTCAATAGGCCCCAGAGACCATTTCCCCGGTGCCAAATATAATAAAAATCTTGGTGGGGGGCCATACAGTCAACCTCCCCAAGAGCCCATTGCCCCATCACCCAAGGTCAATTATAATAAATAATGGGAGGGAGACCACACAGCCCCTATCCCTGAGCCTTATTAGGCTCCGGGGATACTATCCCCAGGGTCAAACCAATGAAAAAGGGGAGGGGGACTTGCCCCTTACCCCATGGCCTTATGTACTTTAAAGGGGAGGGGGGCCACATGGTCTCCCTAATGAGCCTCATTAGGCCCTGAAAATCCCATCCCCTGGGGACCAAATCCAAGGCTCAGCCTGTCCCCTATTGTGCTCTTTTTGGCCTTGGGTGGCCTTCTCGGGCCTATAATGGCTTGGAGGGTTAAACGCCCCCTCCCCTTATGAATTGTGACCAGTGGGTGGGCTCCCTGGAACCTATAATGGCTTAAGGAGGATGGACTGTGCCCCCTTTCCGTAGTTAAACAATGCAACCCCGGGGTGCCATTTTTTTATGATCCCACAGGAGTAACTTTGGCCCCAGGAGGGTGCCTATAGGCCCTCCCATGGGGCCTAAGAGAACGAGATATGCCAACCTTGCCCCCTTATATATTTTCTTTTCAAACTTCAGGGCAGGGGACTAGTCCCTGAGTCCTGTAATGACTACCAGCAAAATGATTCTGCCGTTGCTGGAAACCAATCAGAGCGCTCGGTCCCGCAGGAGTCTGACTCCTGTGGTAGTTAATTGGCACAAGGGAAATAAAGCTCCCTGGGCCAATCAGAATGCTCTATTTTTTAACTGGCGCTCCTGCAAGAGCCTCTCGAGTCTCTCGCAGACCCAACCAACCAGATATACAATTCTTTTTGTTTATTATCTTTTTATTGCAGAAACAGCAAAGTAATTACATTCACCACATGACCAATGTATTGTCACACCTCATGGTTACATCATTGATATTTATGACATCGCCTATAACACTACTGTATAATGTATCTGTCCTGTTATTCCCTTATTAGTCAATCGGCTCGTGTATTTCCTCCTGCCCCATCTGGGCTGTTGGGGCAGTACATGGGTTGCCTCTGTACTCATTCCACTTGTTCCACACCTTCCCCCATTTCTGGGGGCATCCTCTCTTGGTATAGACAGTTTTTTCTGCCACCATACACAAGTCCATGTCCCTCTTCCAATCATTCAGGGACGGAATCATGTCTGAGCCCCACACCAGTGCTATATTCCTTTTTGCAATCATTAGTGCAAGAGTCACCCCAGTTTGTTCCCCTCTCCCAAGGTCCGTCGCCTCCTAGACATTGAGTAGACACCACTTTGCCAACATGATTACCTCAATCCCATATACATCATTCAAACACTGTATTATTGATGCCCAATAAACTTGGATTTTGGGGCAGGACCATATTGTATGAAAGAATGTGCCTTCCAGTCTGCAGCCCCTGCGACAGAGAGCTTCTGTTTGCTTCCCCATTTTTACTAACCTAGTGCATGAGATGTAGGCCCGATGGAGGATTTTGAGTTGCACCAGGCGGAAGCGGGCTCTAGTAGCAACCTCCCGGGGAGAAGCAAGTGCTTCTGGCCAAACCTCTTCCTGTATGTCTGGGATGTCTTTCTCCCATTTCTCGTAAATGGATTAACATATCTGGTACATGATTTATTAGTTTGTTATACGTTAGTGAAATCGCCTTTTGTGTGATATGCTCCTCAAGTAATCTGTTTTCAAGAGGGGAGGAGTCTGGGAAGGGCTACTCTTTCAGTAGATCTGCCCGTAGGGTGTGTCGAGTTGTAGGTAGCGAAACGCCTCGGTGGGGGCTAGCTTTAGGATTTCTGCAGATCTGCAAATGGTATTGCTCCCCCTGCGGCCCATACGTCTCCCACTGTCAAGATGCCCAACAGGTCCCACTTATCGAACCCCTGTCTCTCACCCAGGTTGCCAAGGAGGTCAGACTCCCACAAGGGAGTTGCCTGCGTGATTCTATTCTTCCATCCCATCTCACCTAGTATAGAGTGCCAAATTTGAATCGTAAGAGTATTCGGATCTGTCAGAGGGTGTTTCTTCGGCGGGGCATATAGGGCGCCTAAATATCCTCTGGCCCGGTTCTGTCATAGGTTGGTGAGCCCACTGATTGACTGTAGTCAATTGTGCTGCTCAGTAGTATATCTGAATATCAGGGAGAATGATCCTCCTGTCATACCATCCCCTGGTTAGTTTATTCAAAGCTATTCTCGGAGCACCACCATCCCACAGCAACTTTCTGATCTCACCCTGTATGCTTTTAAAGTAGGCATCCAGCAACGGGAAGGTAGTATTTTGGAGGACTTAGAGAAACCGTGGCAGCGCCATCATTTTGAAAAGGGTTGCCCTGCCTAACAGGGAGAGAGGAAGCGCTCTCCAATGCTGCACATCCTCTTTCAATTGGGTCAACGGGGATGCAGATTTTTAGACATGAAAAGTTCTCGATTAGAAGTGACGAAGATTCCCAGATATCAGAACCCGTCCGTCACCACCTGTGCATCGCATTCTTTGGCATTCGCAGTGCCTGCCCGTGTAGAATAAGGACCACTGATTTTGTCCAGTTAATCATGTAACCAGATTACCTTCGGAAGATGGTGAAGACATTTAGAATTCTAACAATGGAAGATCGGGGTACGCTGCATATAGGAGGATGTTGTCGGCATATAATGATATTTTATCTTCCCAGTCAACAGTCCAGCGAAGGCCACGTATCATTGGGTCCCCCCAGATCCAGACGGCTAGTGGCTCAAGAGCCAAAGCAAATAGTAATAGCGAAAGGGGGCAACCCTGTCTGGTCCCATGGTGAAGTTGGAAGATTCTCAACACCCTCCCATTCGCCTTCACTTGCGCCGAATGGTGCTGTGTACAAAAGTCGGACCCATGACCGGAACCGAGGTCCCACCCCCATATGCTCTAGCACCGTGAACAAAAATGGCCATTCAATCATATCAAAGGCCATGCAGGCGTTGAAAGATAGCACTACAGCATCTTCTTGTATTCTCATCGTTTATGTTTATGTTTGTGATTTGTAAAGCGCATGGCTGCCCGAGGGCTTCCCCACGCTGGTGAGTGCTGTCTTGAGCTATGATCATGAGTAAACTAATGGGGAAACAGCCAAGGGACCGATTCTGATGCGGGTTGGAAAAGCTTCCCGACCGAGGGCCTGATTCTGATGCGGTTAGGAATGCCTCCTAACGGCATTTGCTCCTTCCAAATCGGATCGGGAACGTGTCTTCCCGACCGAGGTCCCAATTCTGATGCGGTTAGGAACAAATGTTCCCATTGAAGTCAATGGGAGTTCAACCAAATCGTATCTGGAAGCATCCGGATGCATCCTACTCCGCCGGTCGGACTTTCCCGATCCGAGTGGGTCGGACACCATTTCCCAACCGATTCGGTCGGGAAGCTTTTCCAACCCGCATCAGAATCGGCCCCCAAGTCTTTAGATTTTTTCTAAAAGAGGTTTCATTCGGCAATGATCTGAGGTCGAGTGGGAGTGTGTTCCACAGCCTCGGTACCAGAAGGGCGAATGGCCTACCTCCCCATCTTGCCCTTTTACCTCTGGTTGTCCTGAGGAGCTGCTGTTGGGAGGATCTTAGGTGTCTAGTCGGTGTGTACCTAGATATCAGTTGTCTGAGCTTTAGTGGGCCTTTTTTGTTTATGGGCCTATGGCAATACAGAGGGATTTAAACTTGATTCTGGCTTCGATCGGCAACCAGTTAAGCTGTTTAAATGATTCTTTAACTGATACGTGGCTTGGGATTTTTCATAAAAGCCTGGCAGCCAACTTTTGGACAACCTGGAGTCTTTTTGTTACATATTTTGGTATGCCCATATAGAGGGAGTTGCCATAGTCCAGGTGTGAAATTATAAGGGACTGAATGACGGTTCTTCTTAGATGATCTGGGATCAGTTCAATAGTCTTCCTGATCATTTTGAGAAGCGAGAAGCAAATTCTGGATAGTTTCTTGGTTTGATAGTCCATTGTGAGTATGTCCTCCAGCCAAATTCCCAGATTTTTTATGACAGGTTTGGGGACGGGTGGGTTGCCCATTTCATTAGGCCATTGAATAAGGGGTGTGTGTATGGCAAGGTTTCCCAATGTCATAAGCTCCGTTTGACATCCATTCTGCTACCTTCTCGAGACAGTGAATAAGCTGATGGTTTCTTGAATTAGGGCCATTTGTCAGAGACACTACCAACTGGGTGCCATCTGCATAGGACAGCACTGATATGTCAAACTCCTGCACTATGTTGGCAAGCTGTCGCACGTAAATGTTAAATAGTGTAGGGCTGAGAGACGAGCCCTGTGGTACACCACAGGTAATTGGCAAATGATATGAGAAACTGTCCTTTCCCATCACTTGAAAAGATCTGTTCTCTAAGAAAGAGGTGAGACAGTCTATGGCTTTACCCTGGATTCCGACTTTCCTCAGTCTGTCTTTTAGGATGGCGTGATCCACAGTATCAAAAGCTGTGCTAAGGTCTAAAAGGAGAATAGCGGCCGACCCTCCATCATCTAATAGCGCCTCCAGCTCCTCTGTAACCACCAGTAATGCAGCCTCTGTGCTGTGGGACATGCAAAAGCCCATCCGATTGGGGTGAAGGATGTCATTAGTCTCCCAAAAAATTGGCCAATGTGTGATTTACATGTTTCTCCAAGAGTTTGCCAAGAAACAGCAGAAGGGAAATAGGAAGCAGATTATTGAATACTATTGGGTCGAGGTTAGCTTTTTTTTTGTAATGATCTGATGACCGCGTGCTTGTGGGCGTGCTGGGTCAAGAGGAGAGCCAGATTTAGTCGCTTTAATTAGGTTGAGAACCTTCTCTTCCTCAAGTCTAGGGAATTGAGCTAGTATAGGAAATGATGATGGTTCTCTAGCCTTAATTCACTTATCTGGACCGAATTCCCTATTGCTCGGGAATTGATCATATATGTCTGTCACTTTTTTGTGAAAGAACGATGCTATGTCATTGCATCTCTCTTTAGAAGTGTGAAGAGAAATATTACTTTCATGGGGGCTGGTCAGAGTTTTGACCACTCTGAATAATTCCTTTGGGGAGTTTGCCGACTGGGATATTTTATCCTCATAGTATTTAGCTTGCGCACTCTTCATTTCGTTATGATAGGACCTGATTGTAGATTTATATTGAGATTTAAGGGCAGGGTTATACTTCTTTCTCCAGGGTCTTTCTAGCTTTTTACATTGTTTCTTCAATAATATGAGCTGTTCGTTGTACCATGGAGCCTTTTTGGGATGTGTTTTACTATTGATAGTTTTCTTGGGTATATACATATCTAACGACTGGATAATCCAGTTCTCCTATTGCTGATAGTCCTCTTCTAGTTTGCCAGCAAAACTGGAGATATTGTCCTTCAGGATTGATTGCCAGGTTTCTGGGACCAACTTGGGCCAACTTCTAGTCGCGATTGTTTGGGCTCTAACCTTAGTCAGCTGAGCAGGTTTAGGTAAGCTGAAAGAAATTAGAAAGTGGTCTGACCAGGGGACTGGGATTGCTTTAGGTGCCATGATCTAAGGATCATTGGAAAAGATGAAATCCAATATATGCCCTTTCTCATGAGTAGGTGATAACACATGTTGAGTTAATTGTAGTGCTTCTAGGTCGCCCTGCAGCCTTCTTATAGTGGGGATGTCTTGTGCATCGAAATGAAGGTTTAAATCCTCTAATATTGTCAAGTGGGTTCTCTCTAATGTAAGACTAGTTAGAGAATCTGGTAGTGCCTCCATGAATCTGCTGCTCGTACCAGGGGGCCTACAGATGCGTACACCTGAAAAGGTGCGAGTGGGGGAGAGTGAAATATGAAACTGGAAGCTTTCACACTCAGGGAGAGGAAACTGAGATGTGGTGCATTTCAAATCATCTTTTAGGATAATAGCGATTCCGCCCTTGATTTTATCTACCCGATCTGATCTATGAATCTGATAGCCTAAGGGGAGGGCGAGGTGGGTGTCCGGGCCTGAGCTGTGACTGAGCCATGTTTCCGTCACAAACAATATGTCTAAGGTGTCTTCCTCTTATATCTGAGATGTGCCTTGGGATTTAATGGGCATTGATCAATTCCAGATTCCATGTGGGTCCTTGTGAGTCAGTTATTGTAGATTGCAAATTCTTGCTCTTTTGTGGCTCATAGCGACACTGAAGGCAAGCTCCTTTCGGTGTGGGCGGGTTGTTAGCTCCTGGCCGTGGAGCGCAAGCGGTGTGTGCCGGAGATTTGAGTGATAATAGCTGATCTCTGGAGTATTTGTATGACCCTGGGTTGTGAGGACCAGGGTTCCTGGCCCCTGGGGCAGTTCGGGTGCGGACGGGCGCAGACAGGTTTGCCTTTGGTGCGCCCTTTGTGTGCCCAGCCCACAGTGGTAATTTAAGTAGGAGGTGGAGTTGGCACCTAGACCGCCAACCTCCCGCCTCTTCCCAGCACTCTATGGTATAAGCGGCGAAATGCCTCTCTATGGTTCCTACGTGCTGTTTTCTATGAGCCACAGACACGGTAGGAAGAAAATCCCTTTTAACTGCCCAAATTACTTCTCGGGTTTAAAACGTCATATTCAAATTAATTTCACAAGTATAATGTGCATAAAACAATTTCAGTGCAATGTCAGTAAAACAAAGTTAATAAAATGAGCAAATCGCCGCGTGTAGATGAGGTAGAGCTAAGAGAACAACGCTCTCACCTTCGCGCCCGCCCCGCAGAGGTCATTTAAGTAGGAGGTGGAGTTGGCAACTAGACCGCCACAAACACGGGAGGCAGAAAATCCCTTTTAACTGCCCAAATTACTTCTTGGGTTTAAAACATCATATTCAAATTCAATTAACAAGTATAATTTGCATAAAAAAATATCAGTGCAATGTTAGCAAGTGGGGTACTCTATGCTGAGCCGTGGATTTATATAGTTCGATTGGTATCCCGTTTGGGTTTAGTGCTTTACCTGATTTAACCTCCCTGAGGGCTTCCAGCACCTCCTCGTTTGTTAGATCCTCATCTAGAGCTTGTATGTCTGCTTGTGAGAGTTGGGGGAAGGGGTCTATCGTTGAGGAGATCAAGAGCTTCTTGTACTGTGGTGTTTGAATAGGAGGAAAAGATACGCTCATAGTGGTTCGTAAATTCCTCTACTATATCTTGAGGGTCCGTAAGAGTCCCCCCCCCTCCTGCTGGATTGGAGCCACCCATTGGTTGGCTCTCTCCTGCTTATCGAGCCAGATGATGAGCCTTCCTGCTTTGTCTCCTTGCTCATGGACATGGTGCATTGTCTCTTTATCTGATGCCCTAGCCGCTTGTGTCGTCAGGTCTTTATATTCTTGTTGTTTCAGGCTCAATAGGTGTTTGTGTCCTTGTTATTTAGCCTAAGTAGTTGTTCTTCTAAATCTATTACATTCCAACTCCTCTATCGCCTCTCTTTTGTCCCGCTTGAGTCCTATCATCAGCGCGAGGGCTTGCCCTCTAATTACTGTTTTGAATGTCTCCCAAAGCGTCACTGCTGAGGCCACCAAACTCTTGTTTTCTCTGGAGTAGTGGTCGGTTGTTTTGATAAGAACTTCCCTGATCTTGGGGATTTTCAGACACGTGGTATTAATGGCAATTGTGTTCCTAGTTCTTTGCTTACCGACACAGTACTTCGCCCATATTAGGGAGTGGTCCGATATTTCCCGCGGGAGGTGCCTCACCTCACTGAAGCCAGGGAGTTGGGAGGAGAGCGTGACTAGAAAGTCTGTCCTCGAGCGACTGTCATGTACACTAGAGTGAAATGTAAATTCTCGCTTTAAAGGGTTACGGGCTCTCCAGATGTTGATTAGACTGAGAGCTCTGAGAAAGTCATCTAGATGTGTTTGTGCGGTGTGTGACTTCCTCCCAGGCTGTCTATCTATTGCATCATCCATTGCCATGTTGAAATCCCCACCAATAATGAGTTGCCCTGTCGGGAATTCTAATATTAGATTACCTAATCTGGAAAAGTCGAGCTGCTCAGTGCCGGTGGTACATAGATTGACAGTATATTAATCGTTTCCCCCTTACATTTCCCAGAAAGGGCTGCAAATCTGCCTAGTGTATCTGACCACGTCCTCTCAATGATCGGTGGGAATAGTTTCTTAAGGAGTATCCCCGTGCCCCTGGAACTGGCGGTGAACCCTGCGTGGATTGCCATCTTATAGCCCCAGGGATCCAACGCCTTACACTTATTACCCAACAGATGGGTTTCCTGCAAGAAGATTACATCAGGTGAGTGTCGCTTTAAAAATTGGAGAATTAAAACCCTTCTTATTTTATTCCCCAATACATTTACATTCCAGGTCAACAGCCTGAGCTCAGGAGTCGTCTTGTGATCCATGTGGAGTAGTGCAAGCAAATATATTTCTGTTGGGACCAAGCGGTGCTGGCCTTTCTTAGCCTGGCTGACTTAAGTCTCGAGAAGTGTGGTTCAGATGTGTATGGTGTTATGTGGTGGTTCTTCCGTGGTGTTACATTTTTAAGTCGTACACTAAAGAATGAAGTGAACTCACCCAAGGGGTGTCAGAACCCCCCCTTCCCACCCCTGGATCCCTTGAACAAACACCCCTCCCCGCAACCCTGCCAGACGGACCCATTCAGCCCGCCTCCCCCAACTCAGCAGAGCGCCTGTCGCCCCTCCCCAATTAGATAGAGTCAGGAGAATGTGTATCCCCGCGGTCCCAGCCTCCCAACCCCAAAAGTTGAATTGGTTATTGTCCCTGACACTTATATTCTCAGAATCGTACCAAAGTCTAGCCTGGGTTAGTGCCTTACGCTTAGACTGTTCCGTCGTTTAGGACTCGTCTTCTCGCCGTTTCCACTGGTAGCTGTATCAGTCGCGTGTGCTCAGTTCCTTAAGGAGATCATGTCTGCAGTGCATCGCCAGATATAGTCCTCAGCCTTGGGTAGGAATCCGCCTTACTACTCAGTCTTTCTCTCAGGATGAAGGGATATCCCCTCCGTTCGTTTTATCCACTGTAACCCTCTCTGTTGATATTAATGGTCCTGTCCCTTGGTGCCTGTATGAAAACGAGGCAGTAGCTGTGAGGCCTTCACAAATAACATGACTACATTTGTCCTTCACTGGGAACCAAACACCCCATTGTAGCGCTTGACTCTCAGAGGGTAGTGTTGCAGAGCAGTCTAAGGCTTATTCAAGGGAGGTGGTGTGGGCTAGTAATCGCCATTTACCAGTACGCAGAAATAACACTCAATAATTGATTGTCCAGTCTGTACTTTGCTTTATTAAAGGAAGAGTACATTTATTAAACACACACTACTCAATACTATGAAACAATTTACAAATATACATAAGCTGTTGGAATTACTTTGTGACATTGCATAACATTCCCACCTCTCCCGCGGGGGGGTACAGTACCACCACTCCTATGTATGCACATCATCTTGCCCCCAATGCAGTAGGTTGACCATAACCTGGAGTGAGGGCCTTGCCCACTGGCACCATCCCAGTGGCGACCCTCCCCATTTATATCAACGAGCATTTAAAACAAGCACACCTGCCATAGTGACACATATCCCTGACTGAGCATCTCATACTGGCCCTACAGTACACACCTCTACATCGTAGGGGCTAACAGTCTGGTTTGTTCCTCACCTAACGCAGCAGCAAGAATACATGTTTAAGCATCACTTAAAATGACAGTACTTATCACAGCTGATAACAGTTATACTGCATTGCAATTAAAGCCCCTAAAAGGCATCACAGTTATAGTCCCAGGATTAAGCATATACAGCCAGACACCCTAGCAGGAATGTCCAGCAACATAACCCCACTTTGCTTATGACTTCACATTACACAAGTGACTTTCAGTCCCTCAAAAGAAATAACATTGGTAAATGCACTTCTTGTGCAATTGCACCGCTTCACCTCCAGGAGATGCCCTTCTCCAGACATCCCCAGCTCAGACCTTCATACCTTGGTGCAGTCCCTAATGCACCCCCAGCTGAAGAACAAAAGTTTCAGCCACGGGATGCTGTTGATGCACAGCTGAGCCCTTGAAGGGATATTTCCATTGAGTCCCCAGAGACTTAGGGGGGACTTTCCTCTTCATGCTGGGGGAGTCTGCGTAGCTCCTGCAGCTCCCCCTGCACCTTTGCAGACCTTTGGCGGTGACCCCATCCTCCTGGGGCCACCACACGCAGAAAACGGGCATTTTCATGCAGGCCTGTTCAGGTTCTGCAAAGCATTATGGGGCGCTCTTCCTCCATGTCTTGCATTTTTGATGAGCGGCTCTGCCGCTGCTCTGGGGAGAGCTGCGCTGCTCGCAATGGCGGCCCTGCACCGCATTTGCCCATCGTTGGGGGTCCGGTCCCACCCAGACCCCGTGCTTGCCCAGGTAAGCTCCTAGCAGCTTGGGGAGCCCACCCCCAGCCGCTCCTGCCGGCTCCCCACCCGGCCCTCACCCTCGTGGGTCCATGTTGTTCTGCCCACTCCGGCGGACAGACACGGAGGCAGATTCTCCCTCGGCAGGTCCTCGGGGAAGTGCAACGGCACTCCCCCCGACTTCCCGCTGCTGTGGGGAGTGTGGCGTCTGCACACCGGGGCCCGGAGTTGGGGTCCCGGGCCCCCAGGGACATCTTCCTGGGACAGTCAGGGGGTTCTTCCTTCCAACTGCCCATGGCGCCAGGCTCCTGCAACAGTCTTCCTCAGCAGACCGCACCCCAGAGAGAGCTCCTCTTCCTGTGCAAGACCTTTTAAAAGAATTTGGAGGGGGCTGGCAGGAAGGCTCTGCTGCCCTATCAGGCAGCAACACATCACCTCTCTGCCCCTGCTCCCTCCTTCCTGCCCAGGCCTCTGGGATAGTTCAAAATGGTGTCGTCTAGGGGTCTCATGCCACATGGTCTCTGAAAAGCCCCCTTCCCCCCTTGCTGAACCCTCTCCAGAGCAGCGTGGTGCCTGAAACCAGGTGACAGCTGCTGATGGATAATCTGCAGCTCCACCCACCTTCTCTCCCTCTTGGAGAGGAGACCTTCACCCTTGGAATACTGCAGCTTGGGGAGGAAGGTTATTAATCCAGCCTGGCAGGGTCACACCCAGCCAGGCTCTGGTTATGAGCTGAGTCAGAGGAATATGACATTTCTGGATGACCCATAAGCAGTACAGATATGGCTTTGGACTCATCAGAATACTTCTTCTCACATAAGTTACAGTGTACTTTGGTGCATGTCTGGAATTTGTAGGCCCTAGGGAAGTGAAACTACCCCATGTGATCCCCATCTTCATAGGAGAATAATGGAGTGTTCCTTCAGTGAAAACAGTAAAGCACACTGAATTTCCCTTACATGTTTCTGCCCATAGTATAAAGCCTATTCCATGTTACCACCCAACTCTGCATAATTCCTGCCACACCATTCTATCTGTACCTGCTCCTGGGCTGCGCACGCCAGGAATCTCCCCCATGCAGCCCCTACACGTGTGCACACGCATGTACACACACGTGTCTGCATGTAACCAGCCCGGTGCCCCTTACACTGGCTGCACCAGGGGGACACCAGTAAAATCCACATGCAGTCTCTTTCATCATGAGTTCACTGTGGGTGAGTCCTAACTTATGAGGCTCTCCCACAGTAAAAGCTCCACAATTAGGTGTTCAAAAAGCGAAAAATCTGGGTGGCTCAGATGGTCAGAACCACCTTCTAACAGTGCCGTTTAGTTGGGGAGCCAGCCACGGTACACCAGCCATCCATCCAGCCCATGCCTTCTCTGGTGATTCAAAAAACCATGTTTTGCCCCCATCTTCAATCCGGAGTTTCACTGGGAAAACCATTGAGTACTTCACTCCCTTTTTTCTCAGCACCTGTTTCACTGTCAAGAAGGTCCGTCTCTGCCTTTGCACTTTCAGGGTGAAATCAGGAAAAAAGGAAAGTTACGCATTCTCGTAGCAAACAGGTGGGGCCACCCTGGCAGTCTTAAGCATCACGTCCCGATCTCTGTAATTGAAAAGGCAGGCAAGGATAGGTATGGGCGGCGCTCCGGGATGCAGCTTCCCTCTCGGCACTCTATGTGCTCTTTCCACCACAAAGAACTTTGATAGAACCCGGGGCTGTAGGTGTTTGATGATGAGGTCTTCAACGAACAGGTCTGTTGAGGGTCTTTTGCTCTCTCCGGGACCCCCAGGATGCGTACGTTATTTCGCCTTGATCTACCCTAGAAATCTTCCAATCTGGCTTCCAAGCTGGTCGTCACTGCCTGGAGCTCCCCAACACGGTCTTGCAGGGCTTTCGTATCTTGTATGAGCGCCTCAGCCGTATCTTCCACTGCCTGGAGTCTAGCGCCCATATTGCGTAGATCTGCCCCTTTCAGGGTCACTTCCGATCCCACATTGCCTATTTGTCCCTCTAGGGCCATACGGATTCCTTGTATTGCGACCATGATGTCCTCTTGAGACAGGGAGTCTCCTGCTGCATGCTGCTGAGGCGTCGCCGCCATATGATCCCCTAGAGGGTCTGTCCCCTCTGGGCCCCTGGGTAGGGCGAATTTATCCAATTTTGTTTGATGCGTCTCCTTCAAGCCACCACCCCCATCAGGGCCACCAGGGAGAAGGGCACTGATTAGGAGGGGGATACGCTTGCTCAGGTACTCCCTAACGCAGGAGGGTGGTGTACCTGAGCGGCCTTTCAAGGTTCCCGGGACCTCTCAGGCCCCCCTCCAACAGCCAAATGCTTTGCTGCCGCACCCTGAAATGCCAGACACTGCTCAGTCTTCTCCCGCGGTTCCTGCAGTTTTGGGGAGGAGCTCAAATCAGAGCAGGTCTCTAATTTGCGTGCTGCTATGCCTCCACGGCCACCATTTATGTCTTTTTCCCAGTGCTCTCACCAATCGTGGCCAATCGTGGCAGTCGTGGCCCCTTGTAGCACCTCCAAGCACCTTTCACTGGCCCCCTGGTGCCCCTGTGACCATCAGCTCCCTGACTTGTGGGATATTGGTGAGCGGGAAGAGGCCATCACTTTCCCAGACCTCCCGCACCACTACTACGGTCAAGGGGCCTCCCCTGTCCCAGGGGTCAAGTTATCAATGTTCCCGGCCGCTACTCACGTTCAGCGGAGGCTTCGGAACTTGACTGCTGTGATGATTTACTCAGGGGCTGCTCGGTACTTTGGCCAGCCGTCCCGGCGACTTCCAAGCCTGTCCGACCGGTCTCCTTCCACTCCGTGACTCCAGGTGTGGGCAGCGTCTCCGAGTCACCTAATCGAGGGATTTCCCTCAGTTGCCAGGCCTCACCTCCGTTTCTCCACTTTATGGGCACTGTAGGAGAGTGCAATCCGTTCCGATCGCTTCCCGCTGCACCCACCTCCTTTAGACGTTGCGGGTTGGGCTAGTTATTTCGGATTAGTGTTCGGATGGAATGGGGGATGAGCGCTGGGTGCTGGAGCCGCTGTAGGAAGTGGCCATCTTCTCCGCCTGTTGGCCATGCCCCTACAATTTTTTTTAACCTTAATTTCTCGAAACCTATTGAACAAATTTACACCAAATCACAAAAAGCACAATCTATGGACCGAGATCTAGCTTCCTACCAAACTCGGTGTAGCTCCTTTCAGCAGTTTTTGTGGAAGCGTTTCTTAAAGAAGTCTATGGAAAATGTATGGGAATTTTACTTGTTTGGGACCTACCTTCTTTCTCAGCCCCATCTTCACGGATCACCCTGAAAATTCCATGCACAAACTAGTCAAAAATTAGCTTGTTTTTGGAAATTTTCATAGAGATTCATCACACGGGGCCAAATTTATTAGCAACACAAAAAAAACGGTTTTCCTATGGAACAGCTGACCTAACCATGCCTACCCTGTGGTGACCGCCAGCAGGTAATATAGATATCTACTACATACAGGTGCATGGTGGGGGTGCAAGTTATAGTTAAATGTTGATGTCAATGACATATTCACATAACTATAAAGTTACTTTAACCTTTTGATTTTTTCAGTGATTTTCTAAGGTTTTTGGGGGGGGAAATTAATCTTTTTGTCACACCTAACTATACCATCACTTTAACCTTTGTTTTTTTCAGTGAATTTGTAGGGTTTTTTAATGTAAAGTAATATTTTATTACATACGTAAATCCAGATGTTGCAGCCAGCCAGGCCCTGCTTCCAACTTCCCGCAGGCAGCCAATCCCACGCTGCGCACAGACTTTAGCCATGCGCAGGTGGGGTTGATCACAGGGCTTGGCATTGTTGCTAAACCCCCAACATGCTGCCAATCGCACACCATGCACAGCCTTTGTCATGCACAGCATATGGTTGGCATTCCGGCGTCCCCCCTCCCAAAGCCCAAGGGACCACATTACCGGGGCTAAAACATTTATATTAGGGAAGGGGGCACATGGCACCCCTCCCCAAACCCAAATGGGTCCCAGGGACCCCATCCCCCCAGGCCATCGCCTGGGGGCGATAGAGTGATTATAAGTTTGATAATAACTAATTACTTTGCCCCCGTTTGCCGAATCTCAACTAAACTTTCCAGACCTATGGATTTTTGTACATTGGCCGAGAATGGAAAGTTTTGAGGTGACGGTCGAGGGGGTGCAAATAAAAATGGGGACGTCCCAACATGCATTTTTTCACCAATGCTTTTTCCATTTACTTTTGTAGTGGACGTAGTATGAAAAAGGTTGAACAGATTTTGATTAACTTTGGCAGGATTATACATTATGGTGTGCAGATGATCCATTTTGGGTACTACAGGTACGTATTTTTAAGGTATAAGGCATTTAAAGTTAGTGATATCTGTTGTCACAGTAGTTTCATGAAATGTCACTGTAATTCGCGGTATTTTGACAAACTACCTCAGTACATAGCGATGACAAGGCATTATGTGATTGGCTAATGACTGTCTTTACATAAATGAAAAGCAACCATGTTGTTTTCAGTACACTTTGGCTGTGTTCTGTGTTACGCTCTTAGATATACGTAAGAATTGGGTTTTATATTTTTTCCCTACCTATTACCACATTATTAAAGTGATAATAAATGGGGATTTTTTTTATACGTTTCTACATATTTTAAACAAAATGTAGGATTACCTCGGTACTTACTGGGAAGTACCATGGTAGATAAAAATAATTTTTAAAAAATCTAGTGTACTACATTATATTTTTTACATTTTTTACATATCTCATTCTTTACAAAAAGTCTACAGAGTTCTGTGGTAATACCTAAAACGTACTGCTCTACTTACAATTTTTTGTTTATAAAGGGTTCTCCGTAAAGTGCTGTAAAAATATACAGAAAAATATAAAAACATTTCTCTATCTATTACCACTTCAATAAGGTGGTAATAGGAAGGGAACAGCAATAAAAACCAATTGCAATGCAGAACGTAGAATGCAGCATTTTGTAAAGACAGCCATCAGCCATTCAGATACTGCCTTCTCATTAGCATGTACCGCGATATACTGTGCAGTTACCACGGAATACTACGGCACAATATATAACTAAGTATTTTAACACTCATAACTTTAACACTACCAAGATTAACATTTACTCCTCATAACCTATATTTTTGCCACATCACATCTACATCAGTTCACCCACTTTAATGCTCCATCTCTTTTAATTCACACTCCACTCTGCGCCACTCCCACCTATGTCACTCTACTCTACACTATTACACTCTATGCCACTCCAATGTATGTCACTTCATTGTACGCCACTCCACTCCACTTTACCCCATTCCACTCTTTGCCACTCCACTCTACACCATGCCACTGTATGCTATTACACTCTACGCCACTCCATTCTAAGACACTCCAGTCTACACCACTCAGCTGAATGCCCCTCCAATCTATGCTACTCCACTCTATGCTATTCCAATGTACGCCACTACAGTCTAGTCCACTAAACTCTACCCTGTTCTATGGTATTCCACTCTACACCACTCCACGACGCTCCATTGTACGCCACTCCACTTTATGCCACTTCAGTTGATGCTATTCCTCTGTACTCCACTACACTGTACCTCACTCCACTCTATGCCACTCCTCTGTATGCCACTCCACTCTATGCCACTCTATGCTATTCCACTTCATGCCACTCCACTCTAAGCCACTCCACTCTATGCTACTCCACTCTACACCACTCCACTCTACTCCACTCCAGTGCATGCTATTCCACTGTAGGCCACTCCACTCTACACCACTCCACTCTACGCCACTACACTGTATGACAATTCATTCTACGCTATTTTACTGTACAGAACTCCATTGTACACCACTCCACTCTATGCCACTTTACTGTATGCTATTCCTCTGTATGCCAGTCCAGTGTATCACACTCAACTTCACGCCACTGCACACACTACACTCTACACCACTCCATGGCATGCTATTCCACTGTACACCACATCACTCTACGCCACTACACTCTCTACCCCACTACACTGTATGACAATTCACGCTATGCTATTTCACTATACAGAACTCCATTGAACACCACTCCACTCTGCGCCACTCTACTATACGCTATTCCACTTTATGTGACTCCACTCTACACCACTCCAATCTATCAATCCACTGTATGCTACTCCAATCTACACCACTCCCCTCTACACCACTCCTTAGTATGCCACTATATGCTATACCACTCAATGTTACTCCACTTTCTACCTCTTCACCCTGTGCCACACCACTACACGATATTCCATTCTATGCCACTTCACTTTACTCTATTGCACTCTGTGCCACTGCACTCTACACCACTCCACCGTATGCCACTTCACTATAAGCTATTCCACACTACTTCAATCCAATCTATACGCTTTTATCCTGTATGACACTACACCCTACCTCACTCCACTGTATGCCACTCCACTCCACTCTACGATGCTCTCACTCTACACTATTACACTCTACCACACTCCACTCTACACCATTGCAATCTTTGCCACTATTTTACTGTATGCCACTCCACTCAATGATGCAAAAGAAACAATTGATGGACGGAATGCTGGACAATGCAAACATTCACCCCCAGTCACAAGGATCTGGGTTTAATCCATCATTCTTTTGCTCACCACACCACCCCAGTTTGGACCCAGCCATATGCAAATCAGTCTTGACCCTGTTCCTTGTGGGAACAGTCCAGCCCGAACTGCCAAGCCAGGTCCTCCCTGGACCGGAAACAAGCATCCTGGGACCGGTTTCAGGGCATCACCCATCCTCAGCCAGGCTAGCTTGAATCCAGTGGTGTAGTGAGCACGGGACCCACGTCTGGGCATACCCTTCCCACTTAGGGCGACATATGCAAAAGAAACAATTGATGGACAGAATGCTGGACAATGCAAACATTCACCCCCAGTCACAAGGATCTCGGTTTAATCCATCATTCTTTTGCTCACCACACCACCCCAGTTTGGACCCAGCCATATGCAAATCAGTCTTGACCCTGTTCCTTGTGGGAACAGTCCAGCCCGAACTGCCAAGCCAGGTCCTCCCTGGACCGGAAACAAGCATCCTGGGACCGGTTTCAGGGCATCACCCTTCCTCAGCCAGGCTAGCTTGAATCCAGTGGTGTAGTGAGCACGGGACCCACGTCTGGGCATACCCTTCCCACTTAGGGCGACATATGCAAAAGAAACAATTGATGGACGGAATGCTGGACAATGCAAACATTCAGCCCCAGTCACAAGGATCTGGGTTTAATCCATCATTCTTTTGCTCACCACACCACCCCAGTTTGGACCCAGCCATATGCAAATCAGTCTTGACCCTGTTCCTTGTGGGAACAGTCCAGCCCGAACTGCCAAGTCAGGTCCTCCCTGGACCGGAAACAAGCATCCTGGGACCGGTTTCAGGGCATCACCTTTCCTCAGCCAGGCTAGCTTGAATCCAGTGGTGTAGTGAGCACGGGACCCAAGTCTGGCATACCCTTCCCACTTAGGGTGACATATGCAAAAGAAACAATTGATGGACAGAATGCTGGACAATGCAAACATTCACCCCCAGTCACAAGGATCTGGGTTTAATCCATCATTCTTTTGCTCACCACACCACCCCAGTTTGGACCCAGCCATATGCAAATCAGTCTTGACCCTGTTCCTTGTGGGAACAGTCCAGCCCAAACTGCCAAGCCAGGTCCTCCCTGGACCGGAAACAAGCATCCTGGGACCGGTTTCAGGGCATCACCCTTCCTCAGCCAGGCTAGCTTGAATCCAGTGGTGTAGTGAGCACGGGACCCACGTCTGGGCATACCCTTCCCACTTAGGGCGACATATGCAAAGAAACAATTGATGGACAGAATGCTGGACAATGCAAACATTCACCCCCAGTCACAAGGATCTGGGTTTAATCCATCATTCTTTTGCTCACCACACCACCCCAGTTTGGACCCAGCCACATGCAAATCAGTCTTGACCCTGTTCCTTGTGGGAACAGTCCAGCCCAAACTGCCAAGCCAGGTCCTCCCTGGACCGGAAACAAGCATCCTGGGACCGGTTTCAGGGCATCAACCTTCCTCAGCCAGGCTAGCTTGAATCCAGTGGTGTAGTGAGCACGGGACCCACGTCTGGGCATACCCTTCCCACTTAGGGCGACATATGCAAAAGAAACAATTGATTGACGGAATGCTGGACAATGCAAACATTCACCCCCAGTCACAAGGATCTGGGTTTAATCCATCATTCTTTTGCTCACCACATCACCCCAGTTTGGACTCCACTCAATGATGTCACTCCACTTTACAACACTCCATTGTATGCTATTCCATGCTACACCACTCCACTGTATGCCATTCCACTCTAAGCCACTCCACTGTACCCCACTCTACTCTACACCACTTCAGTATATGCTATTTCGCTGAATGCAACTACACTCTATGCCACTCAACTCTACGATATTTGACTCTATGCCTCTCCAATCCACTCCACTGTCCGGCACTCCACTGTACACTATTCCACTATATGATACTCTTCTGTACCCCACTCTACTCTATGCCACTTCACTCTACTCCACGTATTTCCAGTCTACTCTATGCCACTCCACTCTAGCCACTCCCCTGTATGCCACTCCATGTTATGCTTTTAAACTTTGCGCCACTCCACTCTACCCCACACCAATCTTGCCATGCCACTGTATTGCACTCTACTGTATGCTCTTCTACTGTATGCTACTCCATTCAACACCACTGCGCTGTACACCACTCCACTCCATGGTACATCCTCATGTCTTTAACTGCCTGAGCTGTCTGTAAACAAAATTAAACACACAATCACCATTGATATTTAAAAACATTGATATTTCAAAGACATTAAAAACTTTTGTTCCAAAATGCCAATCATCTTGCCAGGCTTGGCCTGTGCTTCTATCTCCCTGCAGATGGATATGCATCTCCTCATCAATATTTAATCCATTGTGTTCTTTGCTATTTAGGGCTAGAATATACTTAGACTCCAATCTCCGTAGCTCTCCTTCTCTGTCTCCCCATTGGGTTAGGCCTGATATTATCAATCACCGTACATCTCACTGCATTCTGATGCCCTTCATGATAAGAATGAAAATATCTAGCCACTGGGTAGCTTGCGTCTTTATTTTTAATTTCTCTCAAGAGCTGTAAAATCCTTTAATGCACCTGTAGAGTGGTGCTACCCACATACAGCTTGGGGCATGGACATATTAGTATGTAAACTGTACGGTCTGTTTTACAAGTCAAGTGGCCATTTATTTTCCTCTGTCTAGTATTGTAGGGAGTTGTATACTCCCCACATTCTCCCCAACCCAACATGCTTTACACTTATAACATTTGGTGAACTCCTCACATGGCTTCAGCTAGGTCTCCTTCTACATTCTAATGTTACTTTTAATCAATTAGTCCCTCATGGATCTTGCTCTTCTGTATGTAATCTTCCTACTTCATTTATCACCTATTATGGGATCACTTTTGAGTAGATGCTAATTCCTATTGAGTATTGCTCACACTGCTGCATGTTCATTGTGAAAGGAGGTAATAAAATCTCCCCACACTAGTTTTTTGAGTCGTGCTTTTGGGCTCTCGGAATAGTGATTGCTCCCTTTGTACCTTGGACACTCCTTTCTTAGTCACCTCCAATCACTTCTCTTTAGATCCTCTCTCTCTGAACCTTGTAACCATGTCATTTTCCACTATTTTCCCTACGCAGGGAGCAGCCCCTCCTTTGAGAATCAATGAAGTGAAAAGTATACATATTCAGTTAGTTTTAAAAAAATTGCAACAGTGGGAAGAAATTGTAGAACAAATTATGATGAAGAGAAAAAGTATAATGAAGACAAAACATTGAAACATTAAAGGTGTTAGAACAGGGTACTATGCTAATAGAATGATCGACGCTTTAATTCCCTAATAGGGAAAGTTTGGCATTCTAAAATAATTATTAACACCTTCATGTAGGTTGTTATCAAGTCCCGTTCCTACAAATATTTTCAACAACTATCTGAATTATTTTGAGCTGTAATTTTAATCCTAACATAAAAGACATAATGAAGGAAATACTCACTTTGTAATCCCTATCTCAATTAGGTCCCTATAAAATGAGTACTATTAGAAAGACAAAAGAAGAGATTAGCATTACGCAGAACTATGCAATCCCTCAGTGCCAAAAGTCATGGTTCCCAAATTGTGAAAGGAAGTTATAGTAATTTTCCTCAAGAAAAGTGGAGTGGATCCTATTACCCATGGACCTGTAAGCTGACTTATCTTCTGTCCTTTGCAGCCAAGATCACAGAGTACATGGAATACTCAGCTATCCACATATATATCAATAGTATTATGGACTCACCCAGAGGGACGTGAGACCTGTCTCTGTCAATTATGTCATTTCAACATCTCCCTACAAACTTTGACACTGTCTCCAACCCAACTTAATACAAAGTTTGGTTGCGCTTGGGGTACTGATCAGGGTCTTGTCCTTGCTAAAGACCTTTCTTAAAGAACAAACTCAAAAACTATCTCTAAGCCCAAATAGGTCAATGGCTAAAAAGTGACATATGGAATATATCTAAGCTCATCGATCAGCCTCAAGGTCTTCAATAGTTTTGTGTTAATTAGCCCAGATGTTATGCCCCTTTGGGAACCTGTTGTGTGGCTATGCAGATGATATTCACTTTATTACACAAGTTGCTTAGGATATTATCATAGTGCAACAGAGATTTCCAATATCATTGTGTAACTATTGCTAGCGTGATGAAGGGTAATAATTTGCAGTTACACAATGACAAAATGGAGGGTGTGAGGTCTGGGGACACCAGTAAAATGTGGATCAAGGCCTAGTGGCCAGCCTCAATGTGAATTCCGCCAATCTCTATCACAAAAAATGAGAATTCGTAGTTGTTGACTATAAAGTAATTTTTTAACCACACATTAATAAACTGTTATCTTTACATTTTGTGATCTTTTGAATAGTAATAAGCATTCTGCCAATCCTCCTGATAGCATGCAGGAAAACTATATCGTAAGTTACTATCAATTCCTGCCTTATCTATGTGAACTATCTGTACTCTGGCCTTCTGGGATATTTAAGCAGCAAACTACAGATGATACACAATGCTGCTGCTAGATTCCTTGAATCCCTCATAAATCTTCTTTGGTTAACTTTGGCAAAAGGGGTTTGGTTTAAATGATTGTACGTTTGGCACAAAGCAGTGGGCAACTCAGGTCGCACCATTTTGCAATCTAACAGGCACCATCTAGATCTCTTAGATCATCCAGTGCTAAATCACGCAATGGCGCCATAATTAACAATATCTAAATTCTGAGGAAGAACTTTTTCAGTACGTACAGCCAATGCCTGCGATCTCTTCTTTTCTTCTAGTCGAGAGTAGTTACTTCTGACTCAAAATATAGGAACAATTTGAAATCTTGTCTGTTTGTTAATTGGTTAACTTTTGAGCTTGTCTATCTGCTCTTTTCTTTGTTTTCTCATATTTCTTTTCTTGATTTTTGCAATCAAATAACAGTACGAGAGATGATAACATCCCCCCCATGCCTACCCCTACCCCTGCAGATCCAGACAGAGAGGTATTGCTTCGCAAATGTGTGTCGCTGAAAGCCAGGACATGATATTCAAGCAGCATAAATCAAACTGTATACAGCACACATGGTGGTGCTGACACCCTGTGAACACATCCCCTCAAGCTTTCCCGCATATTCACTGTTCACTCATCTCCTGAGTCCATTTAATCCTCTACAACAGGTTTCTCAATTTCTTGCTGTAAGTGGCTCTCCACCATGTCCCACTCCATTCTACCCCCCTGGTAGGTCCCGCTGTATACCAATCTGTGTCTTACCCCACATTCCCCTTGCACCCATGGTGCCAGTTTCCACAACTATTGTTTCTTAGTAGGTGACCGGTTAGTCATCCATTGTATAGCTAAACATTTCATTGCTTGGCTAGACCCAGTTCTACTACCTTCTCTGCATATTTAGTGTTTTTGGATCGAGTCACCAGGCCCAAAAGTCACAGCTGCAGTGTGGGCGACAATTGCAGTTCCGTCAAAATCCCCAGCACCTGAATCACCTCCCCCTAGAAAGCTCCCACAGTCTGGCACATCCACCACATATGGATATAAGTCCCAGAGGCTGATCGGCATCTGGGGTGTTCCTGGTTGGACGGATTTGATTTGTGTAGCCATCGTGGTGTGACATAATCCCTGTGTACACATTTATAATGTAGCAGCTTTAACCATGGGTTACAAGTCACCCTTCTGCAGTTACCCAGCATAGAAGCCCAATCACGCTTGCTCCACACCTCACCCACATTCCCCTCCCATTTATTTTCAGTGTCATGATGTGGGAGGCCATGCGTGGAACGAGGAGGCCATACAGGCGTAAGATAAGCTTACGTTTCTCCCCCCCATGTCTGTCAGTGTTTGATTCAAGATATGCAAGTTTGGTTCCTGGGGGAACCCCGGCCATGCCTTCCTTATAGCCGCCGCCATCCCAGCGTATGTAAGAAAGGAGCTACCCGTGACATCCCAGTGGGTGCAAAAGTCCACATATTTACTGTTCACTCATCTCCTGAGTCTGTTCCATCCTCTACAACAGGTTTCTCAATTTCTGTCTTGTAAGCGGATCTTGATCATGTCACACTCCATTCTATTCTCTGGTCAGTCGGTTATGTACCAATCTGAGTCTTACCCCACTCATCATGCCAGTTCCCACAGCCATTGTTTCTTAGTAGGTGACCGGTTAGTCATCCGTTGTAATGCTATACAGTTCTACAACCTTCTCTGCATATTTAGTGTTTTTGGTTCGGATGCTCTTTTCTTTTCTTACTACTCCTGCTAGTTATAGGATGCCCTGAGGGCCAATGAGCAATTTTCAAACTAAAAATGAAATATATAAACCTTTTAGAGCTACATGGCTGCAGTTAAGAGAGGTATTAAATGCTGCTCTTCCTCTTTTCTTCTGTGACTAAATCTTCTTTTTATTTCTTGTCTATAGACAGCTTTAGCTATCTTATGGCAACCGACCTATTTGATCCAGTATAAATTTAGGGTTGGTGTTGGCTGACTTCATTGCTTATCTGTCTATCCGCATTCCCTGCTCCTCATTCGATGGATTCCCTACCTATTATTGGGTTTGTTCCATCAAAGGAGCATTTTGGTCAGTGTTTAAACTTGTATCCTTCACTTGTTGACATCAGATCTTGCAATGCACGGGAGACTATTGCATCTCCCTCTCTGGCTTTGCTACCCCTGTTCTTTTCCCATCCCTTTCTGCTCTCCCCACAGCACCCATGCAAGATAGCACATGCATGGCTGCCGTGCTATAAGGTTCTTTATTATCTTTTAAGAAAATTATCATTCCATGATCTCTGCCTTGGAATGATCATTTTAAAAAAAAAAGAAAGAAACATTCCAAGATGGCCACTATGCATGCATGCGAGACAGCCGTATATAAATACTTTTTATTTTTGTAAAAGAAAACATATTGCACGATAGTTGTGTTGCTTACACACAAATGTGTGTTGGACATCTTGATATGGTTTTATCATTCCTTCAAGAAAATTAGTTCCAAGATACAGACACACATGTATACAGACATCCGGCCGCCATTTGCAAAAAGAAAATTTTGGATTAACCAATAGGTCTGCAGTCATTACAGGCAAGAACTACTGGCTTTGCCAGTGCTTATTAAATGAAGCAGCCTTCCCTAGAAAATTGTAAATCAGCTTGCAGGTATTAGACATTAGTGTCCCTCAGGGGGATCTGTGGCAGAGGGCCAAAATGCTTCCACAGTCTTCAGACTGCCTTTCAAACTGTAGCACCACTTTTCCACTTTTATATGCAGAGAGCACTTACATACCAAACTTGATGTGAAACCATTTTAAAATATTTGAACTCACGTGCAAACTTTATCCTGAAACTTGATTAAGAATCTTATAACTTTTGGCTGTCATTTTCCTCTTTATAGGTACTATTGGCAGGAGGAACTAAAATATGATTTGCCTGGAGCAGCTCAAATATAATGTGTGTTAAGGTAAAATTATGCACACATATTACATCCTCAAAATATGGAAGAGGCGTCATGTGCATTACCCACCCTACTTGAATTAAAGACATATTCATAAGATTGAATCTCAGCTAGGGTATCTGATCTGGCATGATAGAGCTGCTTCAAAATGATTTATTCTTTTGCAGGAAAGTATAAACAACCTTTGATTCATAACCACCGAAACTTGTTATAAGTAACAAATGATTTAGATGGAACACATTTCGCACTGTCTGGCCATGAACATTTATTACAGGAATACCACAACAGATGAGGCAGTGGCAGGAAGCGTGCCATCAATCAGAGCAGACCACCAAAACAAATTGTGCCTCGTAAACTACTTTAGTATGTCACAGGGCTTCCAAATATACATCACTGTTAGGGAGCTGAGCTGCGTTTCCCATGACAAGTGGAATTTTCATTTATGGATGATTTTCGGATAAAGGTATGGAATTTATTCATCCAACCGTAGATTTCTGCAGATAAGGTTTGCAGATATTGTGCAGTCTTCCACGGTGTTAAAGCTGCTCAGCCTAATCCTGCTGCATGCAAGTAGGTTTCCTCTACCTATGGATGTTTATCTGAAGGCTGGAGCAGCGCCACTTGACTGCAGAATAATTTCAAGGTGCACGCCATCCGTATTTTACTTATGGGAGACAGCTCGCCGTGATGATGTATTCACGAATAGGACTTTTGTAAGCTCAGTGGCAGCAGTGAAATGAAAAAGATATAGCTGCTCGTAGAAGTCGCTCATTGCAGACAGCCGGGCTTTGCTGCGCCCTACAAAGAAAGTAGAAAGGCAGTCCATAACCTCCACGAGGACATGAATTCATGCTCATTCAGTACCCTTCATTCAGTCTCCACATACATGCATTTTTCCCAGTGTTCAGCAGGGTTGTTATTTTGCTACTGAGACCGGTCACTTATCCTTTCGCACACACACCACAAACACAGATGTAAATGAGGTGCAGACAGGGGTAGCAGCTGTTACCCCTGGCTTGTCCTTTGGTACCCCTGGCACTGCGCTTGCTACTCCTAGCCTCAGTGGTCATAAAGGCAGTGACACACACAGGAAACAAAGTATACATAAAAATGATAGATGGAATGTTTGGATTATTCTCTGCCACTGGTAATCACTCAGGCCCCATCCCAATCCATCGTTATTTTGCACACCATGCTACCTCAGTTTAGAACCAGCCATACACAAATCGGTCTTGGCCCTGCTCCAGTGAGAACAGTCGAGTCCAAACTCCCAGACCAGGTCCTCCCTGAACCAGAGCACAAGCAACTCAGGACTGGTTGTGCCCTTATTAGGTCTCATCAGACAGGTATAGCTTGGTTCTAGTGACAGTGTGCCCAGGACCCACGTCTGGGCATTCTCGTCCCACTTAGGTTGACTCACTAAAGTTTATAAGAAAGTGATGGATGAAATGCCACTGGTAATCACTCGGGCCACATCCCAATCCATTGTTATTGCTAGCAAAATTATATGTACTTCCTAAAGAATAAAACCTAAAACCTATGTGATGCTCCAAGGGAAAGAGAATCACTGCACACTCCCCTTCAGACTGCATGACACATCTTCAGTAGTCTGTATCTGAATGTTGAGTGGATGGTGAATCTATGCTGAAACATTTTTAAAAATGTAAGATGACTTGTATATTTTTTTAACTGCTATGCAGCAAGCAACATTTTCTATGCACTGCACTGTTGAAAGCTTAAAGCCACTCAACTTTCTCATGCACCACCAAGAATGGAGTGACATTCTCAACTTGAGGGATACACGCTTGGACCGACAAGGAACAGCTTTTTAGTAGATCATCTGATCATGCCTTCTATTAGCACATTATAATAATAATACATTCTTTATTTCGGTCGAATGACCATAAAAGTGCAATGTGCAGTTCAGTATATATTAAATAGTTTTAAAAGAGAGTTAAAAAAAAATACAGAAATTAACATGATTTGCATATATAGAGACAACTGTCGAGGATTTGGATAGTGCCAAGTAGTAATCCACATTGGGTACCGATCCTTTCTAAAGTGGAAATGAGACCAATGGCAGCAAAAACCTCTTGGAAGACCATATTTCAGTCTAGAGAGGGCCCACTATGCTGTCTAAGATCTCCAAATGTCAATTTCTAATAATTCTGTCTATATTTTCACACATGGAAATGATAAAACACAATTAAAATTTGATAGTTAATACAGTTTAAGAGAGTAGTTCAAAGCCTCTGTCGTTTCCTCCTAATACCCCACATGTGGCCCATGAATTCTGTGACTGAGCATGCAAACAGTAGTCTTGGACTTGATCTTAAAATGCTCAGTGCTTCAACATGGTTACGAGTTCCTAGCTGGTTGCAGATAGGTTTGAGCCATTTTACTCTTGGAAGAGAGTAAGCTGGGCACGCAAATACTACATGCTCAATTGATTCAGGGGTTGCGGTGCAGCTAGGAGATAGCTGGGAGACCGTTGGGTTGCAGTGTCAATTACTTGTAAAAGAGTTCAGGGGAAGTGTACTGAACCTGAACTGAATGTATAGCTTCCTGTCATTAGGTATCTGGATGAAGTCAAGGTAGCTTTCCAGGGATCTAACCAGTTTGAAATCTATGAACTCAAAGGTTAGTCTTACCCACGATGTATTGTTGAGTTCGGTCTGTGCTACCCAATCACAGTATTGTGATTTCAATAGGTCTTTAGGGGGAAGCAATATAGGGTCCGCATTGTCCCAGAGGCCCTGTAGTCAATGTCAATCAATAGTCACTTCACATTACTTATACAACCTATCTTGTTATTTTTATCCAGTGAACTAACTTTATTAAGAGAATTGGCATACAGTAGTAGTTCAGGGGTGGTCCTGATTCTCCTCCGGAATAATAAAGGGTGTAATTTGGCCATGTCTTTGATGGATTTCCTGCCCATATCTAGCCTTAGGGGATGGAGTGGTGCACTCTGGGGTAACGACATCAAACTCCTCAAAAAACTTGTGCCTGGATCTGTAGAGATCATCCATTCTATCAAAGCCCTACAATTCGGCCCCGTATAGGGTGGAGCTGACTGCTTTAGAGTCATAAATCCGGAGGGCAGCAGCTACAGGCTTGCTATATGCTGTGCAATGTTCTTTCCCCAGGGCCCCAACTATTTGCTTATGTTTAAGGGTCATCTTAAGCATGTGGGGTTTCCAGGACATATCTTCTGATAACTTTATGCCTAGATAATCGAAGGTGCTAACCTTCTCAAGAGGGACGCCGCCAAGAGTCGGTCTCCCTCTATACCATTTATGAGGGCTTATCGTCATAAACTTAGTTTTGGTAGTATTAATCTCTAAGCCTTGCAAGTCACAACAAGTTTTGAATTGGTTTAAGAGCAACTGGACACTAACAAGATGTTGGCAAACAACAAAGTCTCAATGTTTTCCCTCCCCAGCGTGGTTGCGTCCGCTGGAGTCTGGGATAGAAACTGGATTTCGTTGTTCATAAAGAGGGAAAAAAGCATTGGTGGCAGTACACACCCTTGGCGTACACCTCTATCAACGTTGATTGGGTCTGTAAGCTAGACTTGCTCACCCCAGCGTGCTTTGGCATAGTTTGCCTAGTGGAGGCGAATAAGTAGAGATCAAATCCCCATAGGCAACCCCATATCTTTTAGCACTTGCCAAAGGTTATTTCTTGGGATGCGGTCGAAGGCTGTCTTTAGATCGATAAATGCTACATACAGGTTCCCCAGGCCAATGACCACAGTCTCCCAAAAGAAAAGAAGAAAGCGAAATACCTGGTCTATTGTTCCTGTCTTCTGCCTAAAACCAGCTTGGTACGGTGTTATTGCTTATCGATTCCTGGATCTGAGCCAAAAGGCCACAGCAGAACACTTTTTGAATGGAGTCAATAAAGCTAATGGGCCTTTAGTTGCATGGTAGGTTCCTGTCACCTTTCTTATAAATAGGGGTCACCTCTGCTCCCTTCCAGGAGTCAGGAATTGAGGCACCTTCTGCCATGGCATTAGAGAGTATCAGAATGTAATGTAACCTGTTATCTCTGACATGTGAAAAGAGATCACCGGGGATGCCATCGGGACCTGTAGGTTTTACTTGTATGATTGAGTCAATTGAGACCTGGATTTCGCTCTTAGTAAAAAGGTCCATGGTGTGGACTTACAGTGAGTCAAGGGAGTCTACTAATGTATCAGCCATACATGTTCCTGAGTATAAGGTGTTGAAATGATCATGCCAAGCGGAGATTGAGATATTTTTAGCTAAGGGTGGTGGCTTTGTCTAATGCCCCCTTGCAACCAAGGACCAGAATTTTTTTAAGTCTTTATGGGCACATGCTTTCCCAATGAGCCTCCAACTATTCACATCCCACTCCCTCTTTGCTTTGTCTAAAGCTGTTTTGTATGCCCTTCTCATTTCTCTCACTAAGGCCATGTTCTTAGTTTTAATTGCCGAAGAGAGCTGGCTTTTTAATTGTCTGCACTCTCGATTAAACTATGCTTTCTGGTCACTTACATTCACACTAGTTTTAGTATGGTGCAGGGGGGCAACAAAGTACACATCCAGCTGCTCGAAAGTGACGAGCATTGATGGCGGAGATCACATCGAACTCTCCTTGTTCCTCGTACTGGTGGTAATCTCTGCCATGCACATTAATAACTCCAAATAGATTAGCAGGAGCTTAACTTCGTCCAGACTCATCTTGTTCCACTTAAGGTGATGCTTATCATTTGATGGATGTAACTCCCTGGTTATTAACCGGCATCTAGGTCTTTTAGATGAGTCAATGCAGGGGGACACTAGGCTCAAACTGAGGGGGTTGTTATTGCTGTCTATTCTTGTGCCCACTATCATGTCCAATTGCAAAGGCTAAAGCCTTAGGTCTAACAAGATGTAGTCAATACGGCTCTTTTAAAGGTGTTAGTTCCCATTTTATCTGATTTAGTCCTTCCATTTGTGGCCCTTGGCCCAAATTCTATTGCTAGCGCCTTTAATTGCAGTGCCACTAGTGACCATTTTTTAATTGGGGGAAGGTCAAGGTGGGGGACTGACCACAGATCGTCCTCCTCTCCCTCTTCACAGGCAACCTCCCTATCCAATGGCTCGAATGTCACATTGAAGTCACCTGCTAGGATCAAGGGATAAGAGGGGTCCATTTCATCAAGAAGCTCTTCCAATTATTGTAATATAGCTGATCTTCTACCTCCCCTAGTTCCTCTGGCATAAATGTTATAAATATCTAAGCTGTATCCTGATTGGCCCTTAAGCTGTATTCCTAAAATGTCAGGACTAACTGAAGGGAGCTGTCGAATTTTGCAGCAGAGCGCTATCCTAGCCCATATCAGTAGTCCCCCTAGTTTTTCAGAGATGGCAGGGCAGTAGTGTGGTACATAGCCCGGCATATGTACTGGTTTTACACTCCAGGTTTCCTGGAGGATGCAAATTTCAAAGGTTTGAATACATTTATTCCAGTGCCGAAAGGGCATTTTGCTTTTCACCCCTGCTACATTCCATGAAACCATCTTAAGCTTGGATGTGTCTTCAAGTAAGGATAGTGGTGGAGGGTTAGAGACTATCGGCGGGGCTACTTTTGGTGCACAGGCATTAGGGAAATGTGGAGGTCTTTCTCCTGAAAGGGAAGCTCCTTTGTGTCCTGCTTGCCCTTTTTGTGTTAGGTCCCCATGAGTGATGTTAACCTTAGTGATACCCTTATATGGGAATCTGAGGTTAAGGGGAGTACTCGAGACTAGGGTAGACAGGACTGGGCAGGGCTCCATATCTGGTCGAGTAGCTCAGCTCTGAAGTCAATCGTTCTTGGCGAGTATGGAATCCTGACCTAAGCAAGTATTAGCGGTGTAAAGGGCAGGTGTTAGTAGGTTTTGTGCCAATTGGTACTTAAATTGAATGTTGGTCATCATAGGGGGGCAAGACCTAGCATCCAGGGTCATTCGATTATGGACCAGTCTCCCGTCCTCCAAGTATAAAAGGACACATCTCCTTGCCCTCAAGACATCATCCCTAATCACGGACCTGCAGCCTCTCACGTGATGAATGCAGTGGATTGATTTATTCTTAAGGGAATCCTCCCCTTTGTCTCATGATGTGAAGCAAATTTGAGCACGTTAATCATATAGATATTACTGGGAGCAGAGCACTCCCGAGCCGACAGCTGCCTTGAGATGTTTGTGGCTGGAAGTTCCATGTCACCCCCCTAAAACGTCCCACTCCTCCATGATTATACTTTGGAGGGATCTAAACTTATTACTGCAGGTTATGTCTGAGGTGAGCAGGCCAGGGACAAGCAAAGTATCTGAGGGTACTGATTCTATGGTATCTAGTATGGGTTTTTCAAACTTCTGAGTATGTGTTTTTGATTTCTTGAACATGTGAGGAATAGGTTTGCGTGTTCTGCAGCCTGAGTGTACTAGGGGTTTTCTTGGGCTATCACTGGGCATGGACGCGGGCAGGAATAAAATCTCCTCGCATTCTACCAGTAAACTATCAATGCGAGCGAGCACACAGGTCCCCCCAGCATGCTTCAGGGTTTTTGTTTTTACTTTTTTGGCTTTTGTGAGCCCCAGCCTCGCTCCACCATCAAAGGCCTTCCTGTTCCCCGTTCCCACCCTTGGCACTAGACAACACCTTACAATTCTTGTTGCTGTGCAAAAGTTTGCTCTCGCTAACTGCTTGGCACACAAACACCTAAGAGTTCACAGTACCTTGGATGTCCAGAATGCAGACCTTAGGCAGGTGGACTATCCCGGCCTCTTCCGGGCTATGAGTGTGGTGGACAGGCCCGCTCTTGGTCCGGGCTTCGCTCGCGCGTATCCCATGCAGCCGAGATGCTGTGCTGCTTATGAGGTACTGATGGACAGTTGAGCAGCAGGGAGTTGTCGGAGTTGTAGTTTCTCCCCAGCAGCAGTGATGAGGAATGCTGTGGCTCGCCCCCTGCAGAGCCGATGACAAGTTGCTTTTGGGGAGGGAGATGTCAGCAAAGGTAGTTGGCCCTCCGTGGGCAAAAAAAAAGTCCAGATGTTGTCCCCAGCAATGAACGTGGTGTGAGCAGTCTGGCGCAGCAGAGATGCTGCGTTGCTTATGAGGCACCTGTGGACAGGTGAGCAGCAGGGGGTTGTGGTAGTTGTAGTTTCTCCCCAGCAGCAGTGATGAGGAATGCTGCAGCTCACCCCCTGCAGAGTTGATGACAAGGTGCTTTTGGGCAGGGGGAAATCAGCCAAGGTATTTGGCACATTATTGATTGCCCATCTCACCACAGATAAGTAGGTGGGCAGGAGATTTTGTCATTCACAGTTTCATGCTTTTGTATTCCTCTGAGGAACTCAGAGTTTCCATTGATTTAAACATGCAGATTGGTACTAGTTTGCTCAAAACCTCTTGCTCACTGCTGGTCTCTTGAGCAGGCTTCTAAGCAAGACCACAGAGATCTTTGCTGTTAGGAGTCTATTGCTAAAGATGCAAAGTATTATACAAGCTTTGGCAAAGCTAACAGGTCTGGCACTGGCCACCAGCCTCTTGGCTTTTCCAAGGCTTGATTTTTTGGGGCTTCTCTAAAACGTTACTGTTGGGAGTGCTGAAACGTTTTGGGGTGGCTCATCAAACAGGAGTGGAGAAAAGGGGGAGGACTATGCATTTTTCCCATGCAATTTCCCGTAGAAAAGTTAAATAGCACTACAGCAAAATCAGATGAATGTAATTACACCAAATTTGGCAGAAACCTATACATTTACTGTTGGAAGGTGGATTATTAGTAGGTGTTAAGTATGCACCTGCCACCAGCAATAAGGCCACCAACACAATATGAGGTACAGACAAGGTCTCAATAAATTATTCCCATGATCAACCCTTGGTAGCTGGCAATGAGGAAGCACGCTTAACATAGGAGACAGGTGTATGAAGCATTTAAAAACACCAATACATTAAGAAAATCACAACATGCAATAATTATTCACAACCAAATTATAGAAATTGGAAATATTTTTATGATTAAAATGACACCAAAATGACAAAAATCCAATATAGGTAACCAGAGATTGAATAAAAACACTTTCTAGTGCTTAAAAATATATAGTGCCACTTTGGGACATCTGGTCGCCCTTCATCGGGACAAAGTTAAACTTTGAAGCTGACCGCGATGGAGCTATGTTTGGATGTACTAAGCGGGAGGCCTTGGTCAAAATTTTACATTCGCACTTAGAAATGTTTCTGGAGGATTTTCTCTTGACGTCGACCGGGCCTCTCCAGCAGGCCGGATTCACAGCAGCTTTGTTGGCTTGGTTCGTAGGGAGCCCCCTGGTCAACTCCGGGAAGTCTTGAGCTCCAGAGCTTTCAGCAGTCCCAACTATCCCAGAGGGACACCCCAGGGTTTATTTTAAAATATGGTTTTTTTTTTCATTGGACTGCAACACTGCAGTACTGCCACGGGGCTCAGTGTTGTCCCCCCTGTAATTGTGCGGTAGTATTGCAGTACTGTGGCACAGCTAATATAAAATAATGGGGATTTGGGGTGCTGCAATACGATGCGGGTTGGCCAGGACAGAGGTCTTGACTGACCATGGAGTTGGCTTCACCACAGGTTAGGCCCTGCGGCCAACCCCATGCCACACACAGCCATAGGCTTTCCATGGTGGTGGGTGGCTGCCCACGGGAGGTTGGTCGCAGGGGCTACATGCCTGTGGGGTGGTTGTGAAAAGAGCTATGACCTGCAGTCAACCCTATGTGGCACACTGCCAGATGCTGTGCCCGGCAGGGGGTAGGCCTTGTAAGGTATGGTAATAAAATATTGCTTTTCATTTTTACAAAAACTAGAATTCTACTGAAAACAACAAACGGTAAAGTGACCTTAAAGTTAGGTTTTGCTATTCTATCATACTTTACATTGAAAAAACCCGAGAAATTCACTGAAAAAGATAAGACAAAAATTATGTTATAGTTAGGTGAAAATGTCAGTTAAAACATTTTAAACTTCACCCATTGTAGTTAACTTAAGTAACTACAACTTGCACCCTCTCCATAAAACATATATTGAAGGTGAACAGCTCTGTAATGCATCTTGGCAATAAACTAGACACACAATTGTTTTTAAATTTGACAAAGCGGGAACTAGGTCAAAGAGTTAAGGCTAGCCAAGGCAAGCCCTAGGCTCCATGGGCAGAACCACTGACAAACAGCATTTTCCTATGTTCTTCTTTAGAGAGAATAGTCAGTGTAATTGCACCAAGGGTCTGAATAAAGCGTTCTGAGAGAGTCCTGTATCATTAGTAGTTCCTATCACACATTAGCATGGTTCCTGTATGTCTTCTAAACCATGTTATTTTAGGTTATCTTCCCTTCACCCATCGCTCATCACGATGGTCTCTGACAGTAAGTTCAGTGCAAGATATCGTAGAGCAGGTCCTGATACAACAGCTATCTGACAAAGTCATACTATATGTAATGCTTTATTAATTTCCCTTCTTCTCTCCCAAATCAACAGGATGAAAATATTTGTTCCACAAGCAATCCAGGAGGTATACAATGTCTCAACTCGGCATGGAGGCAAAGAAAACTCTGGAACAGCAGAATTTCTAACTCCAGTTCTAGTTGAGGCAAACTTAGAAGTCCTTCTGTCTTTTAGATTTAAAACTTTAAAATAAATCACCAGAATAGTAGCTGATTATCTAGTGAGGCCCACAACCTCCACTGACAAGCATTATAAATAAAATTCATATTAATACCTCAGAATTAGAGTTGCTTAGTAGTTAAACCTGTGTTGTACCCACTGGGAGGGGGGGTTTATATGATGCAGCTTAAAATGTTTTAAGGAAGATGTAATATTTTGTGTGACACTGATATTACTTGTAGGTTTGAGTCACAAGCCTGTTCTTTTTTTCCTTTTCATGGGTCAAGGCAACGAAGTCACATATGCCTCTGACTACTGTTTTGATAAAGTGGGGGTTGAGTTAGTTACAAATGCAGGTTACACAAAGCAAAAAATGATTTGAGGTTGACAGTGATAGAGCGTGGGTGCATTCACCAAGTTCATTTGTCCTGATGAAAGACTTGGCAAAAGTCCAGAAGTCAAAAAGTTTGTAAAATGTTCAAAGACGTAATCCAAAAAGGGGCTTTGTCGTTTTTTGAAGACAAAACTGTCTCCCTTTAGGACAAATCTGAAACTGTGGCCACCACAGTGGAACTGCTGGTCAGATACCTAACACAAGTTGCTCCTGCTAAAGCAATGGAGCTTTTGATGTGTTGGCTTAAAGAGTTTCCATGTGCCAAACCAGAAAGGGACTTTGTTGTTTTTTCAGAGAATTGTTGAATTTGGCCCTCTCTGCAGGGTCACACCCAAACCTTTTGCCTTCTCCCCTCCTGTTTTGCTGAATTAGTGTTTGCTGACCTTAGGACTCTGTGCACTTTACTATTGCTAACCAGTGCTAAAGAGCTTGTGCTCTCTTTAAACAAAGTAAAATTGGATTACACCCAATTGGCCGAGTTAATTTACTTATAAATCTCTGGTAAAGTGGTAATTCATGTACCCATGGACTCTAAAATAAATAATATTAGTGGGCCTGCAGCACTTATTGTGCCACTCACTTTAGTAGTCTTTTTAATAATGCCTTTTTAATCATGCCAATGCCGCCTAAGTGCAGTTTTCAAACTGATAAATTTGACTCTGCAAAATAACACCTTTGCTAAGCCTAAAACTCCATTTTAATTAGGCATGGGTGGAGTTCCCTGTGTCGCGCTATGCGGATCTGCGCAAAGTGGTCTTCGAACTCTGCCACGCTACATGTAGTTCCGCGAGCGGGCGGAGTTGCCCGGAGCACCCGTTCGTGGGGAGTGTGTACTAGCATTGGAAATGCGCGCAAACGGCACCGCGCGGTTCGCATGTGTGCTGCCATCTTCTTTTCTTTGTTCTGTTCATGGTACTAGGCCTATTTTTCAATCTTCTGTAAATCCTTTCAATCCTATGCACTCCTAATTAATCTACCCCTAATTTTTATTTCTTATATTAGTGTGTGTTTCTGTGTCTTTGTATTTCACGTTTTTTTCAACTTGTTTTGCTTTTTGTGACTTTTTGTACTTTTTTATTTTTTCTTTACTTCCTTTGTATTTCATTTCCTTCCTTTCCTTCTTTCTTTCCTTCCTTCCTTCTTTCTTTCCTTCTTTCTTTCCTTCCTTCATTCCTTCCTTCCATCCTTCCTTCCTTCCTTTCTTCCTTCCTTCTTCCTTTCCTTCCTTCCTTGTATCCTTCCTTCTTTCCTACCTTCCTTTCTTCCCCTGTTTGTCTTTTTTCACCCCACACCCAGCGCCATGTCAGAGCAGGGCCCCGTGAACTGTGAGCAGCTGCCTACCCTGTGGACAGCGGTACCGCCAAGGTCTGCAGCACCGGGCTAACTATAGTGAGGTGGAGGGGGCAGCACTAGTTTTCTTCGTGCATTTACATCTCCCCTTAATGCCAGCTGCAGGCCTGGCAATGGGTACCCCCTGCAGGAGCATCGGCTGCACTGGGAGAGGGTGCACCAGTGTGTGCGGCGCACCAGCCAGGTTCAGTGCACCGTCCAGCAGCTAACGCATCGCTGGTCGGATATTCTCGTCCGGGAGCAGGACCTGCTCGGCTTTGAGATTCCGGGGCTCGGTGAGTATTATTTGTTGTGTTTGTGTTCTTTAATGCTAAAAAAATAAATTCCAAATAGCATGCTGCTCACACTCAGAGATAAGTTATGTTTAGTTTACGTTAAGAATATTATTATTATATGATCCAGTTTCAGGTAGGCAGGTGCTCGGTGCTACCTAATCGTACTCAACTGGCGCTCACTTAGGCTGTTCAATTAAGAAGCCACTGCAGACTCTTCTGTCCTGTCACCATAGTGAATCAGTGAGTTAGCATTCTCTGTGACTTTCTTTATGTAGCTGGTATAGTTCCAAGCTATTTCACAGTGATTTGTAGTAAGCATCTATGCATTGCAAAAATGGAAGACTGTGTTGGTCCATGAAGATGGTTGAAAAATGAGAATAGAATCAAAGATCATTCATTGCAAGGCATTAGTTCCAAATGTAGTTTTTGTTAAGCAAATTTGGAATAGGGATTATAGGATTAGAATGGCCAACTCAACGATAGTCGATAGACTTGATACTAGTACTATAGGCAATCTGTTTTAGAAAAGTACAATGTCACTGCATTTGTCTGTCATAATAATTTTGTGGAGCTTAACTGTACCACTAATCTATTTTTTTTTTAATCTTCTTCATTTCTTACATCAGCACCCAAGGGCAAGAAGATGGGCAGTGCAGGCTGGGGAGGAGGTGCCAACTACCAGAGCTGCTGCTTAGGGCTCTGCTCAGCCTAGTAAGCCCTATTATTTATAATTGCTTAAAGGGGTGGATGGGTGAAAGGATGGTTGAAAGAAATGGTGGCTACTGAAACGATGGATAATGGAATGAAAATTTTGGTGAAACACTGGATGAGAAAAAGTAAAGCTTAAATCATGGTGGCTGTGGGTGAAAATAGAAGCATGAAAGGATGAATGAATAATTGGATTACTTGGATGAATAAGTAAGGGAGCTCTTCTGGAGATGGGCATGCTGCTCACATACTTCACTTACTTTGTTTTATGGTTATCAAAGCTATGGTTCAAATTGGAGGGTATATTTTTTTATTTTTGTTCTACTCCCTTGACAATGCATGTGTTAAGCAAGGCAGATATGTATCCCACCCATCATCATTCATCACCCCCTGCCCACCCATGGCATTTCACCACTCATGACCGGATTACAGTATGGTTCAATTTGTGATTGGAGTGTTGGCGGTGCAATATGCGTCTGCTTCAGTTAATGTAGCATTTACAACATTTTCAAAGCATTGCAAACTGAACACACAAGATGTGTTTCCCTTCACCTACTCAGTCATCTCTTAGTACTTCACTCCTTTATTCTTTCCTAAGTTCTTCCATCCCAGCCTACCAAACAATTCAAAAATCCATTTTTGGCATGTGCCACATTTTATGCCCATGTGAAGTGATTCCAAAATATATTTCATAGTTTCCCATAACAGATTTATTTTATGCCTGTTGAGATTTTTCCCTTTTGACTTTTGCCAACTACAGTGACTGAATAAGCCAAACCTTAATAGTCACTTGACAAATCGATGATCAGTGACACCCCTCAATTCTATATTAAAAGCTCTGCCTCCCCACCTAATCCCCCTACAGTAGAGTAAGCCAAGTTTCCTTTCCTTACTGCCCAGCAAATTAATTTTTGGGAAATAATTTGTGGTGGTGGGCGAGGCCAGTGAGTAAAGTGGGACTAAGTGCCTGATTTGATTTCAACTTTGGCCTATTGGATAGTGTGTGATGAATGTGCCAAATACAATGAAAAAGCAAAAAGGCGACAGTGTTAAAACAGAACAACTTGCACATCCAAACTACAGGGTAAGTAAGTATGCAATACATGTAACATGTGCTCAAATGGTTAGAAGAACACTAAGCCACCCAACTAGTGTTGGAATGTACATGAAAAAAAGACTCCTTCATATATTAATAATACAATGATATATCCAGAGCACTACACAGTTATTTCTTCATGGTCTGCCGGCATAGCAGATCCAAAACTTTATTGTCGAGACATCCAAAGTTCAGTGACAATCAGGTTAGTGTCAAAAGATGGAACAGCCGACACGTGTTTCCTCATGGACAACTTTCTCAAGGCTGTTGATTTAAAAATTCATAACATTTGTACATTATTACATATAATTTAGCATGATGAATTGAAACAATTATTGGTTAGTACAGGTCTCAGCTGGGGCTTTGTAAATATGGGAGCTAGCAGTGCTACCTGTGCCACATCCATCGGAGCAGGTTAAAAAGCAATGTCAGACTGCTCTGTGTCACCTTCCACATTGACTAGTTCATCATTGCCGTCCTCCTCATCAACCCCTTCCATCATTCTAAGGCTTTCAAGAACTTTTCTTTTCCCTTGGCTCTCCTGGCATCCTTCGGACTCTGGTGCAGTCTGTGCCACATCCCCTCATCATCATCAGAAGTGGTGCTTGAAGAAGATGGTAGAGTAGTACCCTTCCTTTTCCTTGCTGGAAGTCTGTAAGCCAATGATTCTAAAAGAGGAGGTTCTTGCTTGGCAAGAAGGCCGCCCTCCAGTTCTCTTCCAACATCAGGAAGATGTACTATTGCTGGCTGTGGCTGCTGTCCACTTTGCTCTGTTTCGGTACTACTTTGCGAAAGGGACGAACCCAAATCAACATCACTGCTCGTTGGCGTCGCCATGATTGCAGTGGCTGACTCACTGACAGACATGGTTTTGGGCTTAGGTTGGGGTGGGGTGGTGCTGTTGATGCAGGAGTTCTGCTCCCAGCTTGCTCCCCAGAGGCCGGTGTGGCAGGCATACAATGTTGTCCAAAAAGGTTTTCGGCCAACACACCACTGGTGGAAAGCTGTTTCTTCTCACTGACCACTTTCTAGGGTCCATCTTAAAGCTCTCAGTTGGCAGCAGCACTAAGCTGCACAAGCAGAAGAGATTGGAGGACTGACATGTGACATCACTGTACAGGCCTTCTGTTTGGCAGTACTGCAGATGTTGTCTCTTCTTCTCCTGAACACCTAAAAGCAAACAAGCAAGAAAAACATTTAGTGAAACGTGAAATTGTTGCAGTTTGAATTAGTACGGACAAGGGCAATATTAGTGTGATTGGTTACTTAAGTAATAACCACTTTAAAGTCAAACCACACCACCATACCATAAAATGTAATTCCCCATCAAGATAACTCACAATATACAGATAGAGCTCTTTCTTTATGTCCATATATTCTAAAGGAGACACCTGTGGCATTCACTGAATTGCATGGGTATATGGAATAATAATCTTTAAAAAAAATGGAGGTTAGTGTGTGTCTATGGCAGGCATTGTGGTCCAGGAGGAAATGGAATAATCATTAAAAATAAACGATGCTTATGTGCTACAGTGCACCTCAGCCAGGGTGTCCAGGAGGAAATTGTATTATACCTAAAAAAACTGAATGGTGTTGTGCGGCTGTGCGTGTATGGATGAATGGATCAACTGAGACAAAGTAAAAAATAAAAATAAATATCAAATGAATAAAACATTTTTTTCAAATATTTGTATTTTTTTTTTACAAATTAAAAAATAATAAAAAATAAAAAATGTAAATAATACATTTAAATAATTTTTTTAAATAAAACAATATAAAAATGTTAAATTAAAATTGTTAAAAACTATCAATAATTGACAATATTTGTATGGGAGGATGAGAAGAAACTTATTGTGAGACAAAGAGGTGCAAAATAAAAAAATGCAAATGATGCATGTAAATATAAGCACTGTTTGTCAAATTCATATTCTTAATATACATACTAAAATGATCCTCAGGCATATTATTAAACTGATATCACATACATCCATGCAAGCCTATGGCATAGGCACAATGGCTGGATGCACAAAATGGCTGTGAGACAGTGCCACATGGTAAAACAACAGCAGCAAGCAAGGACGCTTGGGGAACAAAGAACACATGCAAGCATATGGCAAATACACACTGGCTGGGTGCACAAAATGGCTGCCAGGCCAGCAAGTGCTACATGGTCAAGGAACAACAACAAACAAGGAGGCATGGGGAACAACAGACACATGCAAGCCTATGGCAAAGGCACACTGGCTGGATGCACAAAATGGCTGCCAGTCAGCGCCACACAGTCAAATAACAACAGCAAGCAAGGAGGCATGGAAAACGAAAAACACATGTAAGCCTATGGCAAAGGCACAGTGGCTGGATGCACAAAATGGCTGCCAGCCAGTGCCACATGGCCAAACAACAACATCAGCAAGCAATGAGGCCTGGGGACAAAGAACACATGCAAGCCTATAGCAAAGGCACTGTGGAGGATGCACACAGTGACTGCCAGCCAGTGCCACATGGTCAAACAACAACAGCAAGCAAGGAGCCATGGGGAACAAAAAACACATGCAAGTCTATGGCAAAGGCACATTGGCTGAATGCACAAAGCGACTGCCAGCCACATGGCCAAACAACATCAATCAGCAAGCAGCAATGGAGAACAAAGAATACAGGCAAGCCTTTGGACAAGGCACACTGGCTGGATGCACAAAATGGCTGCCAGGCACATGGTAAAACAACAACAGCAAGCAAGGAGGCATGGGGAACAAAGAATACATGCAAGCCTATGGCAAAGGCACACTGGCTGGATGCACAAAATGACTACCAGCCACATGGCCAAGCAACAACAACAAGAAGGAGGCATGGGGAACAAAAAAAATACATTCAGCCTATGAGGACAGACTCCACAAAATGGCCCCTGGTCACATGGCAAGGAGAACAAAGACAAATCAGTGTTGGCCTATGGCAAACATGCACAGACACATATACACACACACTGGACAGACAAAGGAGGCATGGTAACACAGAATAAAACACTACTATTAATTCAGCAATGCCAAAAACTAAATTTAACTTAGCTATAAAATGTTTACAACAACACACATCCTTCCAAGGCATCAAATATTATCCCACATACACACTTTTTATACACAAAAAAATGTGAAATACAAAAAAACTCACTACATTTCTAATTTAATCCAATGCCATCCTAGCCCTAAATGATGTTTTAAAACAACATATATCACAAAAACAGGTATTTCATGCATCCATGACTAGCACTGGCCTAGGCCTACTGGATGGCCCCTTGGCAGACTAGGCCACACAGTAAAATAAATAAATATCGCAAATTTAACAAACATAGAGGAAATGCACTGAACTGTGCAACATTGTTCCTTTACAAAAGAAGAAAAATTAAATGCAAAAATATAACTAGGCCCCTACTTAAAATGAAGGCCACCCACCACACAATCTTCGAAATTCAAATAAAAGTACAAATAAATACTGGTGCATGCCCTCTATCAAACAAACACCCTCATACAAGAGTTTTTTTAACTTACTTGTGAAGTCTCAAACACAAAGTCCTTAATTCCAATGGTCTATATTCAGCAGACAAGGAGAGTGATCCTTCCAGCGCCAATTCCAAATAAAAAGTGACCAGGAAATGGACAAAGCATTGGGAGGAGCCTGCTGGACAGTAACAGGAAGTTGGAGTCTCTGAGGTACTTCCTCCTTGTTGAAAAATAGTAAAAAATAAAAGGCTTCTGTCACAAAAAGAAACACTCTAATGGTCCGTCGGAGAAGAAAATCCACTTGAAAACCTCTTTAGTTGCTTCTCGAGCACAAAAGCTACTCTAGTGGTGCGTACGCGACCGCGAGCGACACTACATTGGCACCGTCGCGGCCGGAAGCTGTGCGAACAGGCACGAAGTCTCATGCATGCTCGCTAGTGGCCCAAGAATATCATGTAACTCGCGAGGAGCACCAAAACAAATCTCCAGTGCACGAATGGGCCCGTAAGGCAGAATCCAGGAACTCCACGCTCAGCCACGGATCGTGGAGTGCCCGAATTCCGCAAACTCTGCGAGCGGAGTGAATTTGATTACTTGGGCCTAATTTAATACATATGTCACCCCTAGGGTAGTCCATATACAGCCCATAGGGCAAGGTGCATTGCATTTAAAAGGTTAGACATGTTCTTTTATGTTTTATGTCCTAGTAGTGAAAAACCCACTAATTCGTTTTTCACTACTGCAAGGCCTACCTCTTCCATTGGATAACATTGAGCTACCTTGTTACATTTAATAATAGATAACTTTTGTTTGGGAATAGGTAGAAAATCATGCTTGGTGACTAAGGAACTTTAAGTTAAAATCCTCTTTAACTGTAATGTTGGATTCTAAGTCACAATTCTGAAAACTCCACTTTTGCAAAGTTGCCAGTTTCTTGTACTAACCATTTGGTGCCTGCAGCCTTTTTCCTGGATCACATGACTAGTTGTAGTTGGCTGTTGGCCTTTGTGTATTCCTCTCATATAGCCACAAAATAGAGGGACTACATGTAGGCCAGATGGGCCTTCCAAGCAGGATGGGGGAGTTGAGCTGTGCACAGCCCTATCTACACTTCAAAGATACTGCCTTAACTCAGACACATAGAACTTCACATTATGACTGCAGGCAGACTGGGACCGGGGCGGAAAGGCAGGACATTTCTAGACACTTCTATGGGAAACAAACTCCAGACGTTTTTTACACTTTAAAGCTGGCATCACGTTAAGACCCCCACATCAGTTCACTTCTGGACCTGTAGAAGGACTCTCAGAGAACTGACTTTTTGCCTGTGGCCTGCTGTGTACTTCAGAGGACTGCTATGCTGAACCAAGAGGACTGCCCTGCTGCCTGAAGCCTGACCTGTGCCCTCAGAGGACTGTCCTGCTGCTTGAAACCTGGTTTCCAGCTTGAACCCAAGACTTCCAGAGTGACTCCAATGGATAGTTCGCTGGCCTACTGATCAGAGCCTCAGGAAAGGCTCCAAACATCTGGAATGCCCACCTATACCCAGCCTGAGTGAGATCTGACCCTCCAGGTGGCTCCACTCCACTCCTAGATCCTTAGAAGTTGTTCTTAAAGTGCCCAGATACCAATCCAAAACTTGGGACTTAGACATTTTTCTGCCAAAAGGTGCTCTGAGAACCAACAGGAGGTCGGGACCTACCTTCTGGATGATCTGCCCAAAGTGCATTACCAGTCGGCCTGACATCCCAGCAGCTCCTGCTACATTCTTCCCCACAGCAGCAAATCCTGCTCAGCAGCTCCTCACAGAAGGGATATCCGGCCTCATGGAGACCTCTTTGGCTACCGCCTACAGCTTCATTTCATTGGAGATTTTTTACTTAAATAAAGGAGGGCCGGATTTAAATCTTGGAGGATGGGTTACTCCATCACAACGGTGATGGAAATCGCGTCCGCCGACATATAAATCCCATTATATCCTATGATATTTCAGTGGACAGGATACCCGCCACAGTTGTGACAGAGTAACCTGTCTGCCAAGATCTAAATCAGGCCCTTAGTCCAAGCGTACAAATCTTCACTGCAACTTTGTCCAACAGCCCCCTGATAACAACAACGTCTCCTTGGACACCTCTAGCTGCCTTGCCTTGTTGAACTTTATCTTCTCAGACATTTTTCTTAAAACTTCTTCTAAGTCTGAAAGTAAGTAGAGACCAGGCCTAATTTACTTCATGTATCCGAACCACGTTCCATCGCAGAATGGCCATAACTTTCAACTTTGTCCCAGTCTTGCGCGACTAGATGTCACTTTGATCTTTTAGACACTTTTTTTCACTTTAAATTAAGAAAATCATAACTCTGGTTCTACTGATTGGTTGTTTATCATTTTGGTGCCAAATAATTTATTAAAATGGACTCTATTTTTCTATATTGTGTGGGATTTTTCTAGTGCTCTGCTTTCACTTTATGACTATTTAAGTGCTGCATAAATACTTTACACATTGCCTCTAATTTAGACCCCACTGCTTTTGTGCCAAGCTACCAGATGGTTAAGCACAGGTAAATTTAGTGACATTTTGTTGTTCACCCTGACAAGGACTGTGGCTGTTGCTTGAAGAAGGTTTCACCCATCTCAACCAACAACCCAATTTCTCACATGGATGAATCTGAAATTCACTCTGATGGCGTGGAACTGCTGGTTGGATAGGTTTTGCTGTAGCTTCCCTTGGCTCTACAGCAAAAGTTTTCAAAGGTCTCTTAATTTATTCATAGTGCCCAAGCAACCACAGGAGTACATTACTAAGCCCCAGGGACCTCTAAGAGGGCATTTGGAGATGCTCAGGTTGCCAGGCAGAGGACAACAGCAAAGCTGAGTCCAAATTCCAGTTGGTCAGCTGGAAATCTTTGGGAAATGGCCTCTTGCAGCTTTTATGTCCCTGTAGCTACACAGGAGGTCAGACAACTGACCCTTGGAGTTCACTTCTTTGCCCTGACTACAAGGACAAGCAAATCTAGCACTTCAGAGCTCCTCTCTGGTCACAGACAGCAGGTCCAGTCTTCTTCTTTTCTTCCACAGTTCCGGAACGTTTTCTGACTTGGTGCCTTGGGGTGCCCCATTAATGTCTGGCACTACTCAGTGGGCTCCCTAACTAATTAGGTAAAAGATCCTGGGTCAATGCTGCCTACTTTTTCAGCAGTTCATATTTGCCTTACTGCAAACTGCCCAAAATGCCAAGTGGTAGGGAGTTTTCAAGATGGCAAAAGTCTCAGGTCACACTAAACTTGGACTCTGAGGGTTGGGGGTTTCAGAGAGTGCACTATGGTAATTTTTAGTGTCCTTCACCATCTAACACTAAAGTCCAGTTTAAAGCAGGTGCTCCATCTACGACAAACCCAGAGACGGACATCTGGTAGGACAAAAGCAGGGTCTTTCAGCAACCAGACAGTTGATACATAAGAATTGTCCTGGCATCCCATTCTCTCCAAAAGTGTTACATGTGACTCAACAGAACTGTGAGGCAGGATTTGATGCTGCTGTTCAACTAATTGCCCACAGTCCCTAGCCTGCATAGTCTATTGAGCTCAAAGTAGTCATCTCTGCCAATTCAGGTCGGACTAGCATGCGCTCACACCTCTTTCACATCTCTTTCACACCTCTTTCTGGACTGAGCACAGGCTGGGAGTTGCTGAGGAGCTACATTTCCTATATTAATAAAAATCTGACTTTGAAATTAGATTGGATTTTTAATAAATATAAAAATAAGTCTTCAAATTGACCTGCAATGCGTGTTCAGGTCAAAACTTATAGCTTAAAGTATGTAATCCATTCTTTGACTTTTTCTGTGTTCCATTTACAGCCTGGCCAAAGACAATGTCATTTTGGGCCTATTCACTGGTGGAGCATGCCATTTTTAATGTCACACATGTTTCACTCTTAAATATTATGCACCTTACCTTGTGGGCAGACAGGTGCACTTAGGGTGACGTAGTTATTATTTTTAAATCAGGCTTTGCTACCTGTTAAGAGTTATTTTGACAGGTCCCAGTAGCATGTTTCAAGCTGCCACTGTCAGGCTACACAGGGTAGGCCTATACCCATGCGTACACTACCACTGGAGTGGAAGGCATAATAGGTGTGACAGTCCACCAGTGGCATTTAACCTCTAGGCCTTGGGTGCCCTTTCTACACCAAATACAAGGGACTTACAGGCAAATTAAATGTGCCAATCAGGAATAATTGAATTTAACCCCGTTGAAAGGGGGAGAACAGACCTTTTACTCCTGGTTTTTTAAGGAGTAAAATGCAGAGTTCTAAAACCAGGAAAAATAAGAACAAGCAAAAGTAAAACAATCCGTGAAACCAAGCAGAAAAGGTGAATTTCCTTCACTTAGTGGTGGTGGGTGTTCTACCTGGCTTTTGGGAGCTGGTCCTTATGTCAACTTACTGTAATTCTACAGGGTCAGATTAAGAATTAGGGTAGAATTAAATATCTGTGGCCCAATTAAAAAAAAAAAATTCTTAAAAGGTGTCATACTCTAGGCTTAGATGTGACTTGATCTTGAATTTCTGGGGGCAAATATCAGCATGTGAGCATATCTTACACCTAGAAACTGTTCTCAGAATATAATTAATGAATTAGGGGTGTGTGAAATTTGCTTAGTTTGCTCTCGCATAATTATGGAAAATGTCTGCAAAATTATGCAAAATGCAAAACCGTCATTTGCACTATAATTTTCTGCAAAAAGCATCCTCTCATCAATTTTTGGGACAAAGTTGCATTTAGACATAGCACCATGAACAGAAGATGCTTAAGTTCTGTTGTTCTTGTGTGTTTTTTGGAAAATTTTCTACAGCAAATTGCATGAAATTACGCAAAGTGATGTAATGGTGTAATTTTGGGAATAACGCATAACAAGCATGACGGCAAATTCTCTAAATTATGCAAATGCACCTGTGTAATTTAAATTTTGCCCAGGCCTATTGTGAATCCTACCTGGACATTGTCCCTGTGTGCTCAAGGATGGAGGTGACAGTAGGGGACAGCAGTCACCCAAACGGACGTGTTTCTGAAGTGATACAGTGGAATAATAATATTTAAGGCCACCAATAGTCAATGCTTTGACTTTTAACAATGTGTCAGCATTACAAGCTGTTCAATCTAAACAAATCCATCAGGTGAAAAAGTAAATTTCATATAACGTGAGCACTTTTTGCTCAGAAAGACCCTATGATTCTTTCTTATTCAGGAAAGCAGACTCAAAAGTGATGCAAATTCTTTCAATACTGTTGGGACCATGCTTGAGGATAGGAATTCTAATGGTCCAAAATAAGACATCTTCATCCAAGGAGAGGTATGGTGGGGTGACCCCACAACTTCTGAAACTGGTTGAAGGAAGGTGCATCAGGAGGAGTTAATTCCCAGCAGGCTGTGGGTGTACGACTCTAGTACCTGATCATACATCTCTTCCTTATTTGTCACATATGAGGACCACAAAAAAAAAAAAATACTGTTGGGACGGAAAAATCCCTTGCATGCTGACCGGTGTGCACCTCTGCCCTGAATGCCCCAGCTGCAATAGTATCTGGATCCCTGGTGCTGATTGTTGTTGTCTTGGGTGAAAATTGATCATGCATGTGCACCATGACATAGGCCTATCTCACAGATTGTGGCCTTGTTGGATGGGGAGCGTGCTTAAACCACTATCCTCATAATTGTGAAAGGCCACTGCCTATCCCAGGAGTTAAGTAGCACGAGTGCGGTGGTGGCAGCATACCGTGTAGTGATCAGTAGAAGTGAACAGGCCTTTTAACCTGTGTCACTAGTGTGAGGCCTCATTCATTTAAGTTCTGCTGCTTTGTGCTTAACTCACCCCGGCCTACAACAAGTTAGTATGTAGTGTTGTGCTGTGTGCATGTGGTTGCATTGTGTGCTGTATGTGTGGCTGTCAATAGTGCAATACATGGAAGACATTGGGGTGCATTTTGGGAGACCCATGACTGGTTGGAAAAGCATATGGAGGTAGAAGAACCTCCCCAGACAGATTTATGGATTGCTGATTTACTGTGAACTGTGTGGGACACTCACTGGAGGAAGAACAGCCTGACTCTTCAGTACACTTCATAGGGTGCTCTTTCATTCAGGGGAGGTAATTGGAGAGGGGCTTGGGCACATCTCAGTAAGGGGATGATGTTGATAAGCGAATCATAAAGGCTGAGCTGGGGCCCTGGGGTAACCTTTTGATGCACATATCACTATACCTGGCATCTAGGTGTGAACCGCTATTCCCTTCCATGGCCTGTGTTGTGGGACTATCTTATTTGGAGTAGCTCCTGCTGTGAAACACTGATGGAAGGACATAGGAGAGGGCACTCCAAAAGGAAGCAGACCCACATCATAAACTTTAAAGACTCAGACCCTAAATCACATTTGGTGTCTGGAAATGGACTATAAGTAGGGGAGCTCAAGGTGCTCAAATTTTTCAAATGCCAAGCAAACAGTGTTTGAATGCTGTGTGAGAAGGAGAAGCTCTGCAAGGTTTCTTCCTGTGATTAGGGCTGGGGGCTAAGGCTTGCCAGTCTCCCAGCTGGGAGAGGGGACATCAATTAGGGAAATCAAAAACTACCTGCTGTGGAGCCTGGAGCACCAGTACATACCTGCTTGCCAATACCAGTATGCCTTGTGAGGGAAAGGAGAGTGCTGGCGGGAGCAAGGTCCAGTCGGGGATCTTGTCATTTGTATCCCTTTAGCGAGGTGTGAAGAGACGACTGCTGACCGATCGGGTCATTGCTGTGTGCAGGTTCAAGTTGATGACCCGGTATGCTAGAGAGGGTCGCCATGAATTTGCCATGGTTGGCATCACTGCCATACCAATTGGGCCATAGTCCGCGCGGGAAGTCAAGCCGGTGACCCAGTAAGCCGTAAAAATTAATACCATGTAGGTCGAGCCATAGCCGGTGTATGGAAGGATGTTGTTGACCCCGTATGCCAAAGGGGGCTGCAGTGAAGAAGAAGTTGCTGTTGTGCCAATCGGCCTATTGTCCTTGTACAGAGCAAAGTCGGTGGCCACATATGCTGGAGAGGGCTACTGGAAAGGACAGGTACTGTTGCCTGGTTCAAGCTGTCATCAAGAGCGGAGGCTGCCATGTTGAACCATGTGGATCCAAACCCCGACTGAGGATCGGAACCAGAGCAAACAGCCCCCTACCTAGGTTCAGAGAAACTTACTGTCTTGCCAAAGGAAGCACTACAGACTTCCAGCTCCTGCTCTGCAGAGCCTCTAGTGCTACTCACCAATAGCAGCTGCAACAGCTCTTTGTGCTGCCTACGAGTGAAGCGCTCCCATGGACTTAGGTTGCGTAATCTCTGCAGGAGTGGGTAAGACTGATCATAGGGCCGGAATGCCCCAGGGGAACTTGTTTTGCCACATATCACTTTGGGGGCTGGAACACCTTTGAAAGAGTCAGATTGGGACTTCTGAGACTAGGACTACTAGCGGGCCCTAACCTGAATGCTGCCTATAGTGAATGGGTAATTATGTCTACGTATAATGAGACGGAAATGGGACACAGGACCTGCCTATCGAACGCTAAAGCCCCTACATCAGTGGACTATGTGCATTGCTTATGTGTGCTGTATTTTGCTTTGTGTTTGTGTATATATATTCATACCATTCCTACTCCAAATAAAACAGCAGGGCCGACACACCACGGAATCTTCTGGTATTTATTGATTCAAATTAAAACAGCTTGCCAAGCTTATTTATATATGGACACCAGTTCCAATTCCCCAATAGAAATTAGACACCGACACCAGGGCTGGACTTCAAAGTTTCTTTGCGTTTATTATTTCGCTGTAACGCGTTTCGGCATCTTTGCCTTGCTCACACAACAAGCGTCACTACTATTATATACTACTACTATATATATAAATATACTCAAGCATGTATTCGACTCATTTATTGCTGCTATTGAACGTATTTTGAGGTGTCAGCCTGTGTTCACCCCTCTGTATCTACCTCCCTCCAGAAAAGCCTTGGACTGCTTGTCCTGCGCTAGTTCTGAACGTGTATTTGGTCCAGTTGCTTAGGGCTCATAGTAGGTCAGGCCCTGGGACATCAGGAATAAAATGCTGCATCCCCCACGGGCACAGTAGCTCTTGGTTGCCCCGTGGATCTCCGAAAGGGGTTATGTCAAATTCTATATTGTGTGCCTACCATTGTGTATTTTGTTTATGATATTTTGTACTATTTACCCAGCCTGTCTTTTCTTAACTTTCTATCTGGCTTTCACCACTACCCCTATGATAGATGTACCAAAATAAACTCCATATATCTAAATCTTGGATCCATTTTAGACAGTAGAAAATATATAGTGTCTGCAAGTAAATTGTTTTTGTCTTGGGCAAGGCTCATAAGCCTGTGTTTTCACACAAACTCGCAAAGTTTAAATGCACAATTAGTATGTGTTTCATATTAAAAAAGTTTAAGAGACTGATTTGACAATGGGCCATGAAGCACCCTTTGAGTTAAATTTATTTCATTATATTCTTAAACTGAAATGGTATTGTGACTTTGAATTTGTTAGTAGATAATATTTTTTACATTCTCACCATCAGTATGGCTTCCACAGAGTGCATAAAAAATAGGGCATTCTACCAATACTAGGTCACACAGTTCCATTCAAAGAATAAAGGAAACATTAAACATATTTAATGGCACGATATAGGAGCCCAAAGGACTACAAAATGATCTTTTCTTCTGATTTCCAGTCTGTGTTCTGCAAACGTTCTGCTAAACAAGCATTAGCACTCCTACAGCATCCCAAGTCTTCTAATAATTATTTGTCATTGATTGTAAAGTACATAGATTAGTTTTAATTTGGACCTTTTTTCCTGGATATTCGGCTTCCACCCAATCAATATTTGATTTGCTCATTGTTCATTTCAGCGAGTTGTCGGTATTCGTACTTCCACTAGACGTACAGCGCAATATTTGAGGAGCTTTCTGTACATTGTTTAAATGCAGAGCCAAGGACAGTTTTTGCATCATCCTGTAATACATGATCTGTAATTGTATTAATCTCGTACGGGCTGTCATTTGCATTACTAAATCTTTTGTCATTTCTGTCAAAATTCTATGGTTGTCAGAGTAGTTAAACCGGCATAAATGTAATATAATATAGATTGTTCAGATCAAATCAAACAATTTCAAGGAGAAAGAGTCTTAATCTACACTCATAGTGGTTCCTGTAAAAAGCACAGTAACAACAAAAGACCCACCTGCATACAAAACATGGAAATGTGGTGTCCTTTTTGATTTACTGAGGTACTGTTGTATATGAAGTTATTATATATATGTTATGTAGTGACTTGCGATGGTCTCGTGCTGCTGTTGGGAGACACACCGAACACGCTCTCTGTGTTCTATGGGCTCGCATCAGGAGAGAGACGGTTGACGAGGGAGGAGGTATGGAGCAGGCTGGGAGCCTCTATTTGTGATGAGGAATACATCTCAGTTCAAGCTACTCAAAGGTGTGCGTGATTTTATCTACAACAGGTACCATTTCTGAATTTTAGAATAAAATATGGACATCGATGTGTCTCCTCCACAATGTTATTGTGGGAGCCCTAGGTCTCACCAAGATTGTTTCAATCTTAATATACACCCTCTTACAAATCTCGCCATAGAGAATCCTTGTGGTTCTGGAGAGGTCGACGGACCTTTGCCATCATAGGTGAATTAGAGCTTTCCCAAATCAATTAATATCACCAATGACATTTAGATCAGTCAATGATGAGAGGGTTGTGAAAATGTTAGTACCTTTATTTATTGGAAGGTTAGATTATCTATGTCTCTTTATTCAGATTAGAAAGTTTACAGAAATATAAAATAGATTTGACTAGAAGTCAACATTGGAAAATTCACAGTGTTCCATAAAGAAATCACATAAGCTAACTAAAAGCTCTATCTAAATAGAACCCATAAAGAGTTCCTCTGGAGAACAGTAAATGAGAACAAACAACTTCTCTTAAAGAGTAGTTCTGGAAACTCTGCCGAGTTCCCTACAGCTGCAGTAATAACTGTAAATAAAAGTTTGATCCTTGCAATAGCATTGATCAGCAAAATCCAAAAGTTGTCACGACTCCTTCTCTAGACTCGACTACATATTTGTTCCCCGAGTGATAGTGGGTAGGGTGATGGGGGCAGAGATTCTCCCGCGAGGTCTTTCTGACCATTCCCCGGTGGCCCTCACCATACAGATGGGGCGGAGGAGGCAACCGTTTAGGTGGCGCCTGTCGGTGTGGCTCTTGCAGAACGACGATTATAGGGAACGGATGAGCGATGCTATTGATGAGTATTTGAGAGTGAATGTGGGGTCTGTGATCGGGGCCGATTCTGTGTGGGAGGCGATGAAGCCGGCATTGAGGGGTACAGATATCGCCTGGTGTGCAGCGGCTCGCAGAACACGTAGGGAGGCACTTATCCAGGCTGAGGCGGGTATCAAAGATCTTGAGCGTCGGGGGCGAGAGGCAGGCGGCGGCCAGGCCAGACGCCAATTGCTGTTTGCCCAACAAAATTATGCCGTGCTACTGCTAGACGAGGCCCGACAGGCCTGGCTGGCGACGCGCAGCAGAGTGTATCAATGGGGGGACAAATCCAGCAAGATGCTTCATCGACTCTGCCAGGGGGTGTATCATGCCCAGAGTCTACCGGGCAAACTGGGCCCAGAGGGTGTGCCACTCACAGATCCAAGAGCCCTGGCGGAGAGCTTCGCTACATATTATGCGGAACTCTATGCCGCTAATGAGTGTCTGCCTGCAGCCACGATTGATAGGTTTTTGTCCGACCTTCCGCCCAGGGCCCTACCAGATGCAGTAAGAGAGGATCTGGAGCTCCCACTGACAGACGAGGAGCTGGGAGTTGCATTGGGGGAGCTTAACTCCGGGAAGGCTCCGGGACCCAACGGGTTCCCCAGTGAATTTTTTAAGCGATACTTCCCACAGGTGGGGCCTCACTACCGTGCAGTGGTGGAGGAGGCGCGAGATCGTGGCTCTCTCCCCCCGGATTGGAGGCATGCAGAGGTGGTGGTCTTCCACAAGCCCGGCCGACCGCCGGATCAACATGCATCCTATAGGCCCATCTCCCTCTTGAACGTGGAGGCCAAAATTCTGGCAAAGGCCCTAGCCAATCGCTTACTGCCCCATGTGGCCGCTTTGGTGCATCCCGACCAGGCAGGTTTCATGCCCCAGCGGGCGACTAGACATAACATTAGGAGGGCACATGTCGCGGTGGCGGCCATCCAGCACCTGGGAGCGCCGGCAGCGTTGTTGCTAGCGGACATGGACAGGGCATTTGATTCTCTTAGTTGGGTGTACCTCTTTGCCTTATTACAACGGTTGAATCTCGGGCCGCGGTTTATTTCCTACTTGTCTCTCTTATATACAGATCTTACGGCATTGGTGCGGGTGGCTGGCATGGCTTCATCCGTGTTCTCTATTGGGGGGGGTGAGACAGGGATGCCCCATATCCCCATATTTATTTGCCCTTGCGATGGAGCCTCTAGCGGCGTGGGTGCGAATGGATGCACAGATACAGGGATTTGAATGGGACACAGGGTTGTCGGACAGGATTGCATTGTATGCGGATGATGTCCTCTTCTTCCTCACAAATGTGAATAGAACAGGGCCACGACTCCTGCGAATAATGCAAATTTTCGGGGAGACGTCTGGACTTTATATGAATCCCGCAAGTCCACGCTGTGGATGCTTGGAGGCCGGGTAGATTTAGGCGCTTGGGCATCATCGATTCAGCTGACAGCAGGAGGACTGAAATATTTGGGAGTATTTATAACACAGGTGCCGGCAGTCGCTTGGGAGCGCAACTTAGTACCAGTGTGGGATCGAGTACGTGAAGATATTAAGATCTGGTCCCGCATGCCGCTGACTATATATGGTAGATCAGTTATATTTAAGATGATCGCGCTCCCTCGCCTGTTATATCAGCTGCAAAATCACCCCTATCCGATTTCTCCTCGCTGGTTTAGGCAGGTAAATGCGGCCCTTGGGCAATTCTTGTGGGATGGGGGTAGAGTACGCGTGGCCTTACGGACGTGCTTCTTATCTACTTACTGTGGGGGATTGGCTTCACCGGACATCCTGTCATACTATCAAGCATCTCATTTGCTCGTATTGAATGAATGGTGGTATGGCGATCGGGAGGACCCGGCATATGCAGTAGAGAGGCGGCTCTTGGGAGACCACTCGCTGCACCGGGTATTATATTCGGCACCACTACGGAGATCTTTGCCTTCCGCAACGAGGGTTGTGTTCCAGATCTGGCAGCAGGCGCTGCGTAGGATGGGGTGGTGGAACACGCTAACGCGGGAGACTCCCTATGGGATAATGGGCGGTTGCCACAACTGGCGGCCCTGCCGGGATTTCGGGGCTGGGATCACATAGGGATATCGGTCCTGGGTGACGCCATGAGGGGCCTCGTGTTGAAGTCCTTCCAGGACCTTCAGGCGGAATTTCATATGCCGAAGTCCCAGTTCTACAAGTACCTGCAATTTCGTCATGCTCTGCTGCCTAGTCTGGCGGGACTGGAGTCTTTGGCTGAGTTTAGACCTCTGGAAGCCAAAGTTTTTATGGGCGAACTACCGGATCGTAAGATCTCGAGAAATATCAAACCCTGGTTAGTCACTGCTCTTCCAGGCTTCAAAAACTCCGGGACGATTGGGAGGGAGATCTAGGCCCCTTAGAGGAAGAGGATTGGGTGGAGGCTCTGGCTGCCCCGCGAGGAGCGGCCATAGCGGTGCGCCTGCGCCTGGTTCAATTTAAGTACCTGCATAGGATCTATTATACCCGTATGCGTCTGTGGAGGGCGGGGTTGATTGCCTCCCCGGTGTGTCTACGATGTGAGCGAGAAGAGGGTACGTTAATACACACGGTTTGGCAGTGTTTCTCCTTAGATCGTTTCTGGAGGGGGTCTTCAGTTGCCTATCAGAGGTGCTGGGCTGGGATTTTCCCGCTCGCCGAAACTAGCGCTTTACATGTTATGGAGGAGATAGGCGGCAATATCTACAAACGCCATCTGTTGCTGTTAGGTCTTACATTAGCCAAAAGAGACATAGCAAGGGCGTGGAAGGCACCGGGGCCCCAGCACTAACTGCCTGGAAGAATGGCCTGGATTTCTGCATGGGCCTAGAGAAACCCATTTTCGTTGCCAGGGGATGCCCTCTCAAACACTTTAAAATATGGAAAAGGTGGGCGGATTATAGGGGATTGCTCCTGGATCCGGTCCCGTCGGAGAGGGATCCGCGTATGTAGGATGGGGTTCATTGGGGAGGTTTCAGAGAGAGGGGTGGACGATGGAACCCTGGTGGGTATTTCTTATTTTAACATTGGAACGGCTCCGGCTGGAGTTGGTGTGTTGTGCGATCGGGGGAGGGTTGGGAGGGGAGGGAGTTGGATTTTGTTTGTATTGCCCTTAATTTCTTCTCGATATTATTTTGTAAAATGTCAAAGTCAATGATAATTGCTTTTGATTCTGCGGTTGCCCCTGGGGTACAGGGCCCCGCAATATATGTGCCACTTGACAATAAAAATTTGTTTTTAAAAAAAAAATCCAAAAGTTGTCACCTCAAGGGACTAGCTAAAGAAAATCAACTCTCCATAAAGAAGAGTCTCAGGACAAGGAGATCCAGTGACAAAACCACTGGAGTAGCAGTAGAAGGGGTAAAAGTGGAGTGTGATGTGAGATTTGTTAACTAACTAACTAGGAGCACTCATTTATTTATAGATTCATACTTTTGTAACAATTCAGTAGGCATCCTCGGTCGATATACAATAGGAATAGTTCACAAGATGATGATGTAAGTCATACGATGCTTCTTCTTCTGATTCCCACAGTCTGTACCCTCGTTGTCATTAGTCGATACTTAATACTTGTTACATGAGGGAAGGTTCTCATGAGTACCTAAGCTAAAGGTTGCTCTATGAACTCGGTGCATGAACAATAGCTAGTAAGTAATATGAAAGCATCTATCAATGTTATTCGGTAACATCATCTATAAAGTCTCTAAGTCATCATTTAACATAAACAGTTTTAGAAAGCTCATTGTATTCTAACACATAATCTAACATGGGGCGAGGAGTTGGATAAACACAATGTCACAGTTAGCACATTTCTGAAAGATGTCACTAATGCTAAGCAGTTTTTTCTAAATCTCTGATTCCTTTAACTGTGAGCAAGAGTCGAGTGAGAAGACTTTTGGGCTGTGTTAATATACACGTTAAGAAATGGTTGCTTAGTGCACATTTTTCTTCTCTGAAACACACATTAATATATATGTATTTAGTTAAGGTATTTTCACCATTTATTTTACAAGTGTTCTAAACATTATGCATTTTTTCCTATGAATCATTTCCTACATAAACATTTCTACATTTAAAGCATTTTAAGTGCAATTCTAGAAAGGTAAGTCAGTTTCCTAAATTCGTGCTCATTTCTTCCATTATCTCATTAAAGTTGTAACCTTTAGAAAAGTAGGGGCATATTAGCAAGACCCACGTTAAAATTATCGCCGTTTTAGCGGCAGGAAACTGCCGCTAAAACGGCGATAATGGGCTTGATAATATGCATTATGGAATTCAATAGAAGCCCAGGTTAGATGTGCAGGACATCTAACCTGGGCTTCTATTGAATTCTATAACGCATATTAGCAAGCTCATTATCGCCGCTTTAGCGGCAGTTTCCTGCCGCTAAAACGGCGATAATTTTAACGTGGGTCTTGCTAATATGCCCCGTAGTTTTAATAAGCATCGGAGCCAAATAGTTCCTCTTTCATCTGCAGGAGTAAATGTTTTTTTCGGATTGACAGTGCTTAACTCAAGTAGGCAGGAAGGCTGAGTCAGAGGCCAGGCACCAGTCGCTTGTAGTCTACAACCCTCATATTTCCTTTCACCTTAGTGAAAATATTTGAAGGAAAGAGTTATGAAATTGCACTGACTTGTGACCAGCACCTATTAGGAAGCCCTTCTCCTAGACTTCCCCAAATGCAACAGCAATGAAGGCCATCTCAGGGAGATTCCTGATAGATTTAAACTTGGCACCTGGAGAATGATGACACAATAGGTCTCAAAACCCAAGCTGACATCAAACAAACTAACATTCTATGATGCATATTGTGGCTGATTGTAAAAGAGACAGGACTGGGCTAAGAGAACTGTTTTTGCTCTGCACTGAATGGCTTACATAAGCACTTGAAAGGACAACTAAACCTGGGGTTTCATTCCTCTTTAAATGAGCCTGCATGTGTAGATCTAGGGCTCACAAGATCTCTATTAGTAGACGAAACAATTACAGTATTGCACAAGCTCATCTCCTGACTGACTTGACAGGAGTATTTTAACTCCCAGCAGTATGTATGTATGTACATATGTATGTATGCATGTATGTATGTATGTATGTATGTATGTATGCCTGTATGCATGTATGCATGTATGTCTGTATGTCATATTTCTATAGCACAAACCTAGCAAAAGGCAGTGGAGCACTGTACATGATCAAAGACAAGCATAATGTCAATGAGTGATAGGAGTGGAAGCTGGGCTGTGGATGGTTAATGCATTGTAAGGTAGTGTTATTAAAGAGGTGGGTCTTCAACTCTTTTCTAAACGGTTTTGTTACTGGATGCGAGTGCTGAAATTGGTGTAAATACCATCCATGCCCTCTATCGCAGTTGTCCCTGGATCTAGATGATCCCAGTAGTCAAGGACATAGCTATTAATATTCTAATAATGCAACAGGTGCTGTGGCACCAGGACCTCAGGAAAGATGGACCCTTTGCATCCTAAATATACCCTCATTTGCACTAGAGCCTGTGGCACTCTTGCTATGCCACTGCCGCTAGAACTCCAAACTTGGTGCTGATGAGTGGCTGAGCTTTCATAAAGCCAGCTGGATCTTCACTCTGAATCTGCAGTAAATGTAGCCAGCTGCCCAAGGACTAATCATGTAATTAAAGAATACAAGTAATGTATTCTGCAGGAGGAGGATGGACAGAGAAAGACACTTGCAAATATTTAGCTAGTGCTTTGGAACATTCCAGATTCACATTATTCAATATGATACATATCAGATTCATCCAGTTCTACACAGCTATCTGGCTCCTTAGCTCATCAAACCTTTTCCAAGCAAACATATTCTGGATCCGCCGAGCCAGAGGATACATCTTTTCCTACTTGGCTCCCAATCAATCAATCAACTCAGATTTAGCTAGCGTGGCTAATCACCCAAAAAGGTATCCAGGTGCTGGGTTCTTGCTGGCATCAGTCGAAGAGCCTTGGTTAGTCGAAAAGCCAGGTCTTGAGTCTCTTTCTGAATTCTGGAAGAGAGGATGATGTTCAGAGGGGAAAGTCATTCCAGGACTTGGCGGAGAGGTAGGAGAAGGATTGTCCTCCATTGTAGCTTTGGCAGATGCGAGGAGTGTGTTTTAGGGCAAGGGAGGTAGAGCCCAGGTGTCTGTAGGATTGGTGAAATTCAGACGGTGGTTGATGTATGCTGGTCCTTGGTCATGTTGGGTTTGAAGGAGTGTGTCAGCATCTTGAACTGACATCTTTTCTGGATGGGGAGTCAGTGGAGGTTCCTGGGAGGGTGATGTGGGTTCATTTGGGGAAGTCAAGGGTGAGTCTGGTCACTGCATTCTGAATCATCTGGAGTCGCTTCAGGAGTTGGGTGGTGATTCCTGCTTAGAGCGCATTGCCATAATCGGCTGATAACTAGGGCTTGAGTGACTGCGTTCCGGCTGCTGACCGGGAGGCATTCGAAGATCCCTACACCTGGAATGACTTCCCAGTCTACATCCGAGATACCAGCTCCATTACTGGCCTCTGCATGGAGCTGAAAACCTAGGTCTTCCAATAGGCTCTAGCAGGACAGCCAGGATACCGCACGGGGTGATATGTGTGCCATATTAATAGACACAACATAACATAACATGCTGTTAATATACAGCCAGGATGAGGACGCAATCAATACTAACATGACAGACATCCAGAGAAATATTGAATTAAACATTAAGATATGCTGCACTTTTACCTCACTGATGATGTTACTGTTTTGCACATCACAGAATCCTTACAGAATAATTTTCCAATGTTAGTGTGGATTGTCACAACCTGAATACTCCTACCTCCTCATCCAGGTGAGAAATGTTTTATTAATGCATGTGGGTTGCTGCAGCCACTTCACATGGTCTAAAAGGCTATTAATAAAGTCAAATTAAAATTGTATACCACCTCAGGCTTTGCAAATGTGATATGTCTCTTCTCTTTATGTGCATACTGGTAATTTCCAAGGGCAAAGAAATGATATTCTGAAGCTGAACATCTGACACAATTCCAATGGAAAATGAAGAGCACATTCCTGGGAAGCTCTACACACAAAACCGTAATCAAATGTGGCCCAAGATATTGAGCCCACGGCTACACTTTGCTACACCCTGCAACACAGCATGTTTCCTCAGAACCTGAAAAACAAATTGATACCTGACTCACAGAAAATGCATGCCATGGTCAAGCACACATAACTGAACACCTGTACAAACAGATAAATATCAGTACAAACCGATAAATATCAGTATGGGGAACACAAAGATCATGCAAATGATTGTTCACCAAAGACACATCCCCTTTCAACACAGCACCTAAACTAATATAACAGTGTGTCCATTGGCTTCCCGTAGGAGTAGCCACAACCTGCGGGATGGGGTCTCCAGAATTATCAACTGTTTTAATGGTGCTTATTTTTTCACCTACTAAGACATAATCTCCCTGTTCATCACTCATTTCATTTGCTGCGGAAGACACAACTTGAGGGACACCCCAAGATGTGAAACACACAACTCCTTTTTTGCAATGACTGCTGTACATATGTTGGAGATGCAGTGTAAAAGCTGATCCTTCTTTACATGACATAAAAAAGATTGTGACAATGAAACTCTAATGTGCACTTTGCACGCATCTAGAAAAATAACACTCAAACTGAGAAAAGCTGAAGTACCAGCACCATAAAAGTGTGCTTGGATTTATAGAAGATTTTTAGAATAATAAATTTAACATGTTTATTAACTGATTACCTAATTGTTTTAACAAAGTCGTTATGAAAGATTATTGATGGAGAAGCTTTCTATGATGCAAATATAACGCAATTTATTTATATGAAGTAGTATATGTAGCAAATGAGTCTTACACAAAATTGTACAAATATTAATGATCAAACTTAGAATCTCTGTTGCCTTCATTGTAATGCCCCATAGCAAATGAAAAACTGGTGCAAACTAAAATTGTTACATTATATATGACAGAAACTTTCAGAATATATGCTTGATGTTATTAGAGTCTTAGATTTCCTAAAATAAGTTTATTATAATCATTTTTAGGAATACTTTGCATGTATGCACTTTTAAAATTGTGGTAGTAGGCCATATGTAGAATTGAACATTTCTATGCAATAATCACTGACAAACATTACAATTATTTCTCTCTATATGATATGAGTGAGTTATTTTATTATTCTTGAAATTAGTTATGAGTTTATTTGACTAAATAAGATATGCTTGCTTTAAACTGCATCATATTGCCTCTTTCCTTAGGCGGCATTATTTCATAGCCTAGTAATGGACTTTTGTTATGTTTCCTCAAATGCTGTCATATCTGTCCTTTTTATGCAAAATTTCCAGTACTTCATTGCAAGTGAATTGATGGGAACTTGACCCTTTGACATGAAGAGCAACAAAGTAAATAGGCGCTTTGGCGACTAACCTGTGAGGATGGAATGGACAGTCGTTTCTCATGAGCAACATAGTCTAATATGTTGGAGTATCAATTTTGTACCTGATGAGCGGAAGAATGGTCACATGATGATCAAACCATTGTTTGGTGATAACTGATGTCACAAATGAACTACTTAGGGTATAAAAGGTGACTTTCCAAGGAGGAGGGATGGAATCTCTCTCGATTTCCTACATATACAGCTTGCCTGCCAAACTTTTTCCTTTCCATGCCTTTGCCTTTTTCCCTTTGCTGATGAACTTTCCTGCTGGACGATTTGGAGATGTCTGTTGCGAGACCAGACTTGGATTTTCCTGATTATAGCTCCATTCCCCTTGCCATTGCCCATGGACTTTTCCTTATTGGACTCCAATCTGACCCCTTTTCCCATGCTAAGAGAACTCTTTTGAATCAATCTCTCACCTTTGCTGGTGGTAGGAAACTCTAACATGAACCATCCTCTTTATGGATTCTTTTATTCAGCATTAGATTTACTTTGGCTAAATGTGGGGTTTTATACTACACGTTGTAAGACTCATGACTGAACTGCTTAAAATTGTATTTATATGCATTAATTTTGGATCTTTCATATAATAACAAATGTTTCTAAAACTTGTCTGAGTCGTTATTAATTGTGTCCTAATGTTCTTTCTACAGAAACTGTGTTTATCATTTTCTGATTTCTAATGCATGATAGAGAGAGTCACAGAATATTTTCAGAACATCGGGTTCTTTTGCGCTTGTTCTGTGTAGCCACAGCAGAGCTTCTGGAATGCATGATTCTTGTTAGATTGAACTTATTTAGGAGGTTTGGTCTTCCAATTACAATATTCTATGTTTAGAGCATAGTTCTGAGAGTAGTGTGTTTAAATTTGATCACTAATTTGTGAGTTGACTACTAATTATAGGTCCTCATTAGATGGCGAACAGTTTGAAACCCTGATTCCTCACCCCTCACTGAGACGAAGCAGGGTCTATTGGAGGACCATTGCCTCTGTGGGTGAAGTATAGAACCTGAGTAAAGTGACTAAGTTGTAAAGTCATTGTTGGGCCCAGAAACGACAAAGGAAAGAAAAAGATTCTGCTGCAACATTGGTGGTGGGAGGGTTAGGTGTCCTGCAGACATGACAAGAATGTCTTGTGTGGCTACCACAGATAGCAAATGCTGAGCATGTACAATATATCGCTCTACAGGTTCACTCTCCATTTATTCTTCTGATAAATGGGACGCAGCATGTCAATGCATGTGTAAATGAATGTATGGTTTTTATGAGTAGATATACATGGTCATGTCAGTGTGGTGAAATATAATTTCTTAACTTACTTTCTGTAGCTGATCCAGTGCTGCCAGTCACTAGATCTCATTTTCTCTTTAGTTTCACTAAAGTGAAAGTTCTACTGGTCGTTCGCCTAAGCATTGACTAAGGTAGAGTACTTCCTCTAGGGACCAAGCACTCAGTCTAGTCAGATTTGATACTGTGCTCCGACATCCTCTGGTAATTTAACACATTCTTTATTTAGTTTAGGCTGTAGGTAGAGGTAACTAGGGCATTTATGTTTTATACTACATTATGACATTGCCTCTATTACGTGTACAAAGCTGTTTTCGCCATGAGTTGGCAAATAGCTTTGCAGTCTCTTCCTTTGTGGCTTGCAGCTTCTCATCTGAGTTTAGTTCCCATTGTTCACTGCAGGAAAGATGTCAGGTGAAGGTACAGGCCATTGTGCTGAATGCTTTTCTTTCTAAGTGAAGAATACATCACAGTACTTCCTTCAGATTTAGAACTATCTTGCTGGTGTTTATGCAAAGTCTCAACACATTTCGAGTGCAGAGCTGAGAGAAGGACCAACGAATGCAGGTTATTACTGGATAATTTCCCATAGGTGGTAAAGGGATAACAATGCAGAAGTAGGCTACTGCAGGTTCATTTAGCTCATGTGCTCTGCCATGTGATCAAAATACCCTTTTCCTCTATTTTGCTTCCATTTTCTCTGGCCTGAAACACATCTATATTATATCTCAGAAGCACTGAAAATCTCTGTGACCGCACTCTGCCACTGTTAGACCTGGCCCTTTCTGCAGGGTTATCTCCAAATGTTTTGCCTTCCTCCGTCTATTTTGTTTCTGACCTTTTTGTTGGCTTTAGGACTCTTGGCACTTTACCACTGCTAATCAGTGCTAAAGTGCATGTGCTCTCTTCTCTAAACATGGTATGATTGGTTTACACATGTTTGGCACATTTGATTTACTTATAAGTCCCTTGTAAAGTGGTATACCATATACCCATAGCCTGTAAATTAAATGCTGCTAGTGGGCCTGAGCATTTATTGTGCCACCCACAGAAGTAGCCTTTCAAATCTGTCTCAGGCCTCCACTGCAGGGCCTTTGTGCGCAGTGTACTGCCACTTTGACTTGGCATTTAAAACTACTTGCCAAGCCTTAAACTCCCCTTTTGGGAGTTCACGCTTACATTTGAATAGGTTGTGTCCTGCCCTGACACAAAGGGCTGATTTACCCCCTACTGATCGTCTAGAGCCAGGGCTGGGTTGAAAGGGATCTTTGTGCACTTCAGAGGGTTCTTTTGAAGTCACGCCCTACATCAAAGGCATTTTTGAGTACAAGTATTTGGGCTCTGACACCATCTAATCAGTCATTATGTGGGACTTGTAACCAGACACTGATGGCTCTACATCTACATATTGCCAGGAGAACTGCTGTGCTGCCAGGACAAAAGGCCATACTTGCTACTTGCTTTGCTGTGTTGGCCTGCTGATTGCTGGGCTGCAGGAGAGACTGCCACTTTGTAACCTGCCTTGATGTACTGACCTGCTGCTTGGCATATGCTTTTGCGCCCTACTTGTGTTTACCAAGGGCTTGTTGGCTTGCCCCCTGTTCTCTGAAATCTCAGGGCCATAAAAAGATTTTGCCTACGCACTGCTGCCATGGGACTCTGTCACTCGTGAGTCCGGCACCAGTGCACCCTGACTAGGAGCCGCATTGACCGCTCCTGGATTGGTATTTCGTTAAAGCCCAGCGCGTGTTGAGGGCTAAAACATGTTTTCACTAAGCCCAGTGCGTGCTGAGCGCTTCCTCTTTCTTCAAGCTCAGTGCAGGTTCAATGCTTCTTGTGCACCCAAAGCAGCATGTGTGTCAGCGCCGCACTCGCTGAGGAGAATTGCCGCCGAACTGAGGGAAACCCTCCTGGCGCTGCACCCGCATTGCAACCAGGTTCTCCCTTGACAACGCGGCTACGGCGGCTGTGCTGCAGCCACAGGAAGAAGACGAGCGTGACCAGGCATTCCCAATCACCCTACGCTGCAACGTCTGAAGACAGAGGGGGTCCCAGTGTCCCTAGGGCTGCCACGATCACGAAGGTACTGTGCCTCTCAGCTGGAGCCCCGCAAGGTCCGGTGTGTTCGTTGGGCCATGCGCGGTGGCCTCGTCATCAACTGCATGTTTTAACATGCTGGATGGTGCTTTGACTGCATATTGGTCCCGAGGAGCCTGTGACATCATATTGGTTGGGGGAGCCAGTGGCTGCACGGTACAGGGATTACACCTGTCAGGATCCCCAGTAAACCACCTCAGTTGGAAGCTCACCCTAGGCCAGAGACTCCAGTGCTCTTCAAGCACTCCCCTGTAGGAAATTACCATAAAGCCCTGAGTAGTCCTCAGGTATCTCTGGTGCACAGTTGCATGAGGGCTGTTTAAATAAGGTGGTTATTGCGACGTTTTACAACTGCATAACTTGAAAAATACTTATATGGTTTTGATTGTTGTTATGTGCAGGATAACAAGGTTTATCTTTACATATACATATCTGAAAGCACATGTTGTATTTTAATCGTTTTGGTCTTGTTTTGTTTATAATATAATAATCAATGTTTTATAAACTTGTGCGAAGTCTTTCTGTGGTGTATTCACTGTGTTACTGTGTGTTGCACAAATGCTTTACACATTGCTTCTTTAGAAAAGCCTCCCTGCTCTGTGCCAAGCTACCAGTGAGTAAGAACAGGTTTCGGACTTACCCTGACTAGAGTGGTGGGTTCTGCCAGGCCTGGGTGCATACCTTAGCCCAGTGGTTCCCAAACTTTTTTGACCCGCGGCTCCCTTGACCCATTGGCCATTGCCAATGCTCCCCAATGTTACTTTTTTTGGAGGGTGGGGTGGATGTAAGCCCAGCCTCAGGAGTACTTGCATTAATTTCCCTGAAAATAATTGGGATGAAACTGATGAAGGTATTATAATCATATACGCAGGGTGTTTCGTATTACCAAGGCGGCGCCTCTAATAAAATATTCCTAGTTACACTTCTTTGCCCATGCCTTTTTTAGAGTACCCTCTCAAATTTTTTTATCCCACTTACAGTGCTAGATGACTGACTGACTGAAAAATATTTATAAAGCGCACTAATGCCGAGGCGTCTTGGCGCTGAGTGATATGTAATGCCCATGGCCGGGAATATTCATGGTTGGGAGAAGAGCCATGTTTTGACTTTCCTCCTGAAGAGCGATCTGTTAGGCAAGGACCTCAGGTTTGTGGGCAAGGCATTCCAGAGTTTGGATGCCAAAAAGAGAAGCGTTTTCCTCCACACCTTGCTCTCTTTATCTTTGGGAGTTGTAAGAGCTCAAGTGATGCTGATCTTAAGGCTCTAGTTGGAGCATATCGCGAAAACAAGGTTTGCACATCCTTGGATCCTCCACCAAACAAGGCTTTATGCACCATGCATAGAGACTTAAAGTCTACCCTTCGCCGTACTGTGAGCCAGTGGAGTTGTTTTATACTGGTGGATGTAGGATGGTGTTTAGGTAGATTGAGCAATACTCTTGCAGCCGCGTTCTGAATTGACTGCAATTTAGAGAATTGCGCAACATTTGCTCCTAAATATATAGCGTTGCAATAATCAATTCTAGATAGAATCGTGGCTACTACCACAGTTTTCCTTAGGGAGAGCGGTATAAAAGGAAGGATCTTCCTCAGACCTTTAAGCATAAAGAAGCAAGCTGATGAGACTTGGTTGATCTGAGGAGCCCAGGAAAAATCATTATCTACCAAAATCCCTAAATTCCTAACTTTTTGGATAGCACCCCTATGCATGTAGGCCCCATTGCCAGAGTGTTTCTGCGCTTGAAGAATATTTGCATGCACTTCCATTTCTACCCATGTCATACGTGCCAACACACTTGTGTCAGCAGGGTGACTCACGATTTTTTAAACCACATACAGCTTTATTTTTGCTGTCTCCTTTGTAAAATTGCCTCCAAATCAATGCAAGTAAAATTAATTCCTCTGAAATTTTTTTCAAACGTCCCTCTTTCTTGCTTCCAAATGTTGCCATTATGCCATATATGGTGTTTTACCTCCCTGTGCTCAAGGAGCGAACAGGCCTGTCTGGAAATGTGTGTGCACTGAAAGAAATGTGTACTGGAAGTACCTATGATTCAAGTAGAAATGTCAATACTTAATAATACTTAGTGGGGTATATTCACAAGAACGTGTGATAACTACCGCAAGAGTAGCGTAACGCAACTTCCAATAATGCAGCCTATCATGGGAAAATAACCCCGTGTCAACGTGGGATTCACAACAAGGCGGTACCATGCGATAGCCCGCCGAAACCGCGGACAAAGTCTGCGATACAACCACCACGACGGAGATAAAAACACAAACCACAACACCAAAATACACGCAATGGGCCAAAGTGCGATATGAAAACAGTGACAACCAGCACGAGGGCAGCAATACGCACGCGCAATGCGGGAAAAAGCACAAGAACAGTATACGGAAAATACATCAACAGCGGAGTACCACGGATGCACCCTGGCCAACTGCAGAGGACAACATGCACACCACAACATCCACGCACCGTGGAAGAACAGAACCCACAGGCACACCACTTGAAAGAGACCAGTGGCAGACAAATCAGAGCCGCAGGAGTGACACACCCACCGTGCAGCATACGCACACAAGCAGAAGTGTACCCGGACAGTGACAACATCCCGGTACAAACAGCAACACCTCCACAACTGAACACAAGACACAACTGGATTGGAAAATGTGCACAACCTGGCAAATCACACCTGACACCCCAAGGACATGTAACATGACAATGTACAATTCCAACCTGTGACCTGCAAACATGTTTATTCACACATGCAGTGCAATTGGACATCTACTACTGTCCCATGAATGCCACGGAGGGTCACAATGTGACGTGCTCATGAGAAGTAAGTGGCAATGATGGAGTCCCTACGGGCCATTCCTGCCGCAGCTGCAGTGGGATGTGGGCCACCATCATCGTCCGGTCCCTCTGGAACTGGGATCCATGGGGCCCTGGTGCGAACACAGATGTTGTGCAACACACAACATGCAACGATCATCTTGCACACGACATCCGGGCTGTACAGGAGCTTCCCACCAGTGCCGTCCAGGCACCTGAAACGTGACTTCAACACGCCAAATGTGCGTTCAACGATGCCCCTGGTGCATATGTGGGCCGCATTGTACTGCCTCTGGGCGGGTGTGTTCGGGTCTCGGAGGGGTGTCATCATCCAAGGGAAGAGTGCATATCCTTGATCACCCGGGACAGTGCAGAAAGAAAAGAGTCAATACTTGGTTCGGCAGGCCCACCAATTCAGTGACACCTGTGCTGGCTGGGGGGGTGAGTGTAAGCCAGCCCTCAGGGAGTAGCATGTGCTGGCAACTACACCAACAGTCATCAGGCACACAGACATGCAATGTCTGAACTACAAGGGGGGTTGACTCGAATCGCACAGGGCTAGTCGCCCCGGATGCACAGCGGCCGACACGGGCCCACCACCACGGGACGCTGACCTGCGGGAGACCGGGGTAGGGTCATGGGGCAGAGCAGTGCCTCACATGTGTCATGGCCGCATTCCGCATCTCCACACGTTCAGCAGTTGTGTGGCTGTGGTGCCATGTGGAGTCTGTATTGGGTGCAGGGGTAGCCCAGGATGACCATGGAGTGGGGTAGTCATGTCTGGTAGGGGGTCGTGTAGTTTAACATGTCGGATGTGGTTAGGTCACGTGTGCATCCCCACAGTTGTGCCTTGTGCGTTGGTGGCTGTGGGATGTGTGGTATGTTGAGTTGGTACTTACCAACGAGCAGTCCCGTTCCATATGTGCCATCCAGGAAGCGCTGGTTGATGATGGACTGTCGGAAGATGAAGGAATCATGCACACTGCCTGGGTAGTTGGCGACGACATTGGTGAACATTCCCCGGTGGTCCACTATTGCCTGCACATTGATGGAATGCGTGTGCTTCCTGTTGCGGTAGTGGTGTGCAGTATCCGCAGGGGGCACAAGTGGGATATGTGTGCAGTCGATTGCCCCCAACATGGCCGGGAATCCGGCTATGGCGTAGAAGCCTTGCTTAGTCTCCAGCTGTTCCTGCGCAGTGTGGGGGAAGTGAAGGTACTGGGGTATGAAGCTGAGGATGGCATCCTGGACGGGTGTGATGAACTTTGATAGGGCTGGCTGTGAGACCCCTCCAACTCTGGCAGTTGTTGGTTGGAAGGTCCCAGAGGCCAACAGGTGCAGCACTGCCAGCAGCTTTGTCTGCGGAGGGATGTTTGTTCTCCGCTGTATTGGGACCATCAGCCTGTGGGCAATGTGGGTCAGGATGCGGAGGATGGTTGTCCTTTTGAGCCTGTAGTGGGCAATGACTTCCGCGGGCGCTAGGTCTGTGAGAGTGGTGCGTTTACGGTAGGTCCGCTGTCTTGCTCTACGCTGTCTCTGTGGTGGTCCGGGGGGGAGCGGGTCTGGGTCCTGGGGGGGGGGTGGCGGTCCAGGGGGTGGTGGCGGGGTGTGTTGTGGCCCTGTTGGGGCTCCGAGCTGCATGTAGAGTAGCTCCATGGTGTCGTTTGTTCATTGGGTATGGCTGTGTGCAGGACTCCGTTGCCTACTGCAGGTAGACGTCCTTCTTTACACCTGCTTGAGGCAGGTGTTAAATACCTGCGGCTAGCGCACCTCATCGCCTGTTTTGTGTTCTTATCGCAGATGTGGCTGGTCGTTGTGAATGTTGAGGTGTAATGTTGTCTCAATTTTTCACACGGGAACGCCTCCTCTGCATCTCATTAGCGATATTTGCGGGGGTCCTCTGTGGCGATGTTTTTAGCGGCTGCTATCGCGGGTAAGCTGGTGCTGTGGGCTGTTAACACCGGCTTGTGAATGGGGGGGTAAATTTATCACGACTTTGGCTGCGATAAGGTGCCGTTAATTCGGCGATGGCTTCTTGTGAATATGCCCCAGTGTGTTTAATAGACAGGACAACTGTACTTTCCTGATAACTTGCATTGGTGCAAAATGCATTTGGAAAAAAACGAAACTATAACCGAGTCTAACAAAATAAATCAGGCATCTTCCGCTTACTTTGGGAGTGTTGAAACATGGGGATCCAGTGAAATATGGAGGTCATCTCCCTCGACATGACATCAATTGAGCACTATGTTTACAGCTTTAGGCATGTCACTTACAAATAATCAACATCATGCTTTAAGTCTAATCAGTTTCACTGAAGCCAACAGACCCTTCAACATTAAATGCATTAAAGTGCTTGGTGCGCGGCTTCCCTGGCTAGGTTTGACAACTCCCCAGGGAGCCATGGCGCACAGTTTGGGAACCACTGCCTTAGCCAACCAGAAATCCCATTTCTAACAGCCACCTTTCTTTCAAACTATGAAATTTTGCCTTGGCTCATTAACGGACTACTTGCATATAAAGCTAAATGAGACCCTAAGTGTGGAATACTACATAAAACTCTCTCACTCTGGGAAGAAATGAAGGAAACAATTCCAGGAAAATGTAATCACATTATTAGGATTAAGACTTTCCTTAGACTTCCTATGCCTATGTTCTAAGGTAAAAGTTAACTGGGTGCCATTAAACTTTCAGTTTTACAACATCACTACCCCATCAAAAAACCTCAACACAATCTTCACCTACAGTACAAGTAACTTTCTTAATCGATGTGTCAAGAAGCACCTGATGAGCCACTCCATGGGCACTGCTTCTTCATTAACCACCTTCCATCTCAAGGACCCTCTTTTGGAACATTAATAGACAAAACGACTAAGGTCTTGATTTAGAATTGGCTGCTAATGGAAAATTAAGATCTGGGGAGGAAGTGCTATATTCAGAGGAAAATCTGCATGCAGATTTTTCTGTAGTGTACTAATATTATAGTGGCGAAAATTTCAGTGATGGTTTCTCCTCTCAATTTAACACTCCCCGGAAAATGAAATAAGTTCCTAAGTCTTAAGCCCTTCCCATAACATTTCCATTGATGCATAGAGGATCTGATTAGCAATTGGATGAGTTGCAAACCATTATGTGCAAACTGCATGCCAATTGGTTGCAACCTGCCCAACATTTAGCACTGCTATTGAAGTACTAACCAGTCACTTCATAAATCCGATATTTGTGAATGTGAATGCAGGGACATCTTAAGGATTTTGGGGGCCCTAGGCCGAACGTATTTTGGGGGCCCATTTTTGGAACATCTTTGAATTTATGGTCCAATTTCAGGTCTTTGATGCTTTCTTTGGCCAGGTCACTCAGTGACAGTGCACAGGCACAGTTGTCCAAATTCTAAAGTTGTTACATCTAATACTCAGGGATGGTGACGTGTTTTCAATATTTTAATACAGTAGCAGCTCACTAATATTTCTGCATATGATCTCTGTGACACCCTCCACTTTCTCATATATGAGGTCTTGTTTTGATCTAAAACAAACTTTTTTCTGGATGTAACATGAAACATAAACACAACTTTTCTCTGCAAAATGTCTGTAATAGATTCTCACACATCACTCACATTAAAAATAAATTAAAGGGAAACAGTATTTACAACAATCTGTTTAAGAATCATTCATGGTCATCAGGGCAAGACTCTTTGCAGAACAGAACTGGCTCTATCAGGGGGCCTCCGAAAGGCTGGGTGGGCCAGAGCACACTTTGCCCATGCCTTAAACCGTCTCTGTGTGAATGCCTTCGAACACGGTGATGGAGGCCCCTAGAAGCAGCAGACGTCCGTCCTCGCAAAAACACTCCTCCACATTCCTCCAATATGATTTTTTTTAAAGCCCTGGTAAAGGGAAATGTGATGTTTTTAAAAAATAACATCAAAGGAAAGACATCAGGGGGAGCAGGCAATGGTCATCAGCACGACTGTCAGCTACCCCCAATGCCACCCATCATGATTTCCACACTGGTTCAGGTGTTGGTAACTGATCAATGATCTGTGTCCCCCCACCTGCAATCATAAATGATTGGTGCGTGCTACTGCGACTCATAACAGGGAGGGGGAACCCCTCTAATTCTCCCTTCTATTTGCGATTCAAGATTGGTCCTTTTTATTAGTTGGAAAATTTTGCAACCTCAGAATGGCTTTTGTACATGTCACAAACAAAGATGCTTTGTGTTTGAAAACCCCGTGATTTTTCGAATCTCGGGCTTTATTATAGCATAATAACTTCTGACGTTAATACCACCTAGAAAGGTTTTCCCATTGTTCTTTTGCTGTTTTTTTAAATAATTTTTTTTCTTTTTAATCTGTCGCAATATAAGTTTTCATTTTATGTCAGGTTAAATTCTTATCTCTTGGTTCAATGCTTATCTCTTTATCTCCTTTAATTTGTGTCATTCTGTGTCACGCAAGACACATCAGCTCCTGCATAATTGAAGCTTTAAGTTGCCACATAGTGATGGAGAGGTACATTAAAGAACACAGTTCATATCGCTCTGCAAATGCTCTATGTTAATATCCAATAGGATGTTTGGCACACGATCAAACATTTGCTTGCTATTTCTTCAAATCCATTAATGGAGAGTTATTCACTACTGTGACCTTAAGCATTGATGGAAAAGTTTCCTATCATCACATACTTTAATGCACGGGTGGAAGACAATATTCTTTCAGTAGCAAATGAACTATGAAAAAATAACTGTAGTTAGGCAATGATAAACTTAACAAAGATGCACATTTAAGCAGAGCCATTGAGAAAGTTCTGTTTTTACTTCTCTTCTACATACAGGTTCTGCTTTCTGTTGACAAAAAACCTATTGTATGCAATTAAAGCTGGGCTTGGTGTCTGTAACTCACTCTTGATTCGATGGCCTTCTTGTATTGCTCAGTTCCCTGCTCCTGATTTATAGCTTCCCTCTGTATTCTTCAGTTTGTCCCATCCAAAGGAGCATTTTGGTCTTAACGTGTTGTTATTGAATTAGTGGTATCTTTCCACTGCTGACATCAGGGCTTTTCATTGCTGTGCATAGGAGACTGTATTCTCCTCCTCTGACCGGATCTCACTGCAGCCCCCTTTTTTACCACCCCACCTCTCTTCATTAAAAAAGCATCTGTGTGCTTGCTTACCTCACCTCTCACCTTCCTTACCATCCTCACTCTCCTCGCACTCCGTCACCTGCTGCAATTTGGGCGTTTGTGACCCAAAAATATGTTTAAACCATTCCAAGATGGCCGGCATGCGTGCACATGTGCAACGTGACAACATTGGAATGGGTTTTCCTATGCTTTAAAAAAATATTGCAAGATGGCAGCCATGTGATTTCATGCATTCACAACATCCACAGAGGAATGAATTATTTATTAGCAAAAGAAGAAACATTTCTTGCAAACCTCTTTAAGAAAAAGACTTCCAAGATTGCCACTGTGCATGCACATGCAGAGCAGTCATCTTGGAGGCCAGGGGTTGGCAAAGCAAATATGTCTGCACCCCTGTTCCACAGATAAAGCCTTTTGGTTTTGCCAATGCTTTTTTATCTTTCCTCTATTAGTTCTGAACACTTAAAATTAAAAATGTCTCTATTATGTTGTTTTCATTTGCTTTCACTCTTAAATGCCATCTCCAGCTAAATCAAATCACATTTTGAACTAGGGAAAACATCAACCCTTATTATTTTTTGTGTGTTTGTTGGACTTGGCCCGGTTGCAAAAAGCAGGGTCATCCCTGAACTTTTTGCCTTCCTCCTGTACTTTTTCTGACCTGTTTTTGTTGGTTTTCTGACTCTGGGCACATTACCACTGCTGATCAGTGCTAAAGTGCATATGCTCTCTGTTATAAATTGATGTATGAATTAGTGACTCCATGTTTGGCCTATTTGATTCACTGTCAGACCCTAGTACAGTGCACTGTTTGGGTCCAGGGCCTGTGAATCAAATGCTGCTGGTGGGCTTGCAGCACTGGTTGTGCCACCCACAGGGGCAGCTTGTAAAGTGTGTCTCAGGCCTGCCATTGCAGAGCCTGGGTGCAGTCTGGTACTGCCATGTCGACTTGGTAAGTGCACCCACTTACCAGCCCCCAAACCTTCCCTTTCCTGCATATTAGTCACCCCTAAGGTAGGCCCTAGGGCAGGGTGCATTGTATGTGTAAGGTAGGACATGCCCTGGTATGTGTGACATGTCCTGATGGTGAATTACAGCCAATTTATTTTTTCACTATTGCAAGGCTACCTTTCCCCATAGGCCAGAATGGGCAGTTTGATTATAACATCTTATAATCCTAACTGACCCAGGGAACATGGTAGAAAAACGAATTTAGTATGCCTGAACTCAGAATGATAAAATACATCTTTTAGTGAAGTTGGTTTTAAAATTCTGTGTTTGAAAATACCACTTTTAGAAAGTAGGTATTTTCTTGCCTAACCATCCAGCCTGCCTCTGCTAGCTTGTGTATTGTATGTCTGGGTTTGTGAGTGACTGGGGCTGGGGGACTCCAGGAGACAGGGTGAGTCAGCACAGGGCTGAATAGACCTATCTGCATGTAGAGTGGTGGGAGGAGTAGCACCTGGGCCTGAATAGGGCTGTGCCTGCCTTCCACAATGCTGGCTCCACCTCCTGTGGTGTGTCTGGTGACCCTGGCCAACACTGACAAAGGAAGAAGTTGTGCACTGGCAGAATGCACCCAGAACTGTTTTGGACAAGGTACAGGACCCTCTGCCTTCAGAGGACAAAGGTTTTGCTAGTATAAATATTGGGACCCAGACTCCAAGATTTTAGATCACTTCTGGGAAACAAGAACCTTTGCTGAGGAGAGGAACCAGAGAAACTGAAGGAGGAGACTATCCCTATGCTGTGTGTTGTTTGAGGGATTGGCCTGCAGTGGTTGCCTGATTGCCAAAGAAAGGAGAAAGGAACTTTGTGCTTACTTTCATCATCTTGCAGAACATCTCTTGAAGATTGAGCTTGCCTCCTGCTGAAGTCTCAGGGATACAAGACTTCACCAACCAGCCCCCCTGAATTCCCTTGCTGGGAATTTGAAGTGCCTACTATTGTGTTAGGCCTTCTGAGAGACTGCGTGTCGCTGGGAGCTGGAAGCGCGACTCACGAAGAAAAAGCGTGTCGCCGCCGCAGCAGTTGCCGTCGCATCGCCGAGAAAGCGTGCCCTCGCTGCCGCTGTCGCCATCGCATCACCGAAGCGCCTCGCATCACCAGAGAAGAGTGTCGCCGTCGCAGCAGACGCCGTCGCATCATCGGAGAAGCGTGTCGCAGGGCCTGTCGCGGCTCCAAAGATTCACTGAGTCGCCGCACAGCCGTCGGGCGTGCATGCATCGCCCCTTCGTTGTCGCATCGAGAAGAAGACGCAATTTTTTTCCATTGCACCGGGTCGTCATCGCATCGAGGCGTTGCTGGTCGTATCGCCACAGAAGTGCAGAAAGAAACCGATGCATCACCTCCCCACGCAGTGAAGAACCGACGCATCACCTCCTCTCCGGTAAGGAACCTACGCATCACCGTCCCCTACGCAGCAGTAGGGAACCGACGCATCACCTCCCCCGGAACAAGTAACCGACGCATCACCGTTCTTGCGTGTAAGGAACTGACGCATCACCTTCTCTGCAACTCTTTTGTTTGTATCGCGTTACGCATCCAAAGGTACATTGAACGTAGAATGTCGCATTTATCACCTGCATTTGTACTGAACTATTTTCTACCATTGACAGTCATATTTTTCATAGTGTATTGTGAAGTTTTTGTCGTTTTGGGTCTTGTGTTAAGTCTATATAAAAATGCTCATTTTTATAATACAACCTGTGTGGTGTCCATCTGTAGTGTTGTCACTGGGTTACTGTATGTGTTCACAAATACTTTACACACTGCCTCTGAGATAAGCCTGCCTGCTCATGCCAAGCTACCAAGGGGGTGAGCAGGGGTTATTTTAGTAGTGTATCCCCCTTACCCTGACTAGAAGCAAGGGTCCCTATTTGGACAAAGGTACCTACCTCTGCCACCTAGAGACCCCCAGTTCTAACATTGGTGGTCAGCGGTGAGGATTCTGGACTTGCGTTTGTGACTCATATACAGTGATTGGTGTACACTACTAGTGAGTGCAGACCAAATGCAACCACTTACATTTTGGTAGATTGTTTTTTCCTGGGATTTCTATTTTTGCCAAGATCTACCAAGTTTAGTCACCATGAGCAAAACAGCATCCATCGCATCTGTGGATTTAGATTTTGAAGAAGAAAAGCTGGAAAGTTACACTGTAAAACAGCTGAAATACCTCTGCAGAAAATTGAAAGTTGCTATGACAGGTCTCTCCAAGAAGGATGAGTTCCAAAAGGCACTCAGGGCCTGGGTGGAAGCAAGGAGTACCCTGAGCATGTGGAAGAGCATGAGGAGGGGGCTGAGGATGCAGGAGGGCAGCTAGATGGGCTATTGGGTCCAGGGGGGAGGAAAGCACCTTCCCCAGCAGGTAGCAGTGTTTCTTCCAAGGGCCTGTCCCCAGGAGAGCTGGAGGACAGGGAGAGAAGTAGGATGCATGAAATGGAGCTGACCAAGCTTAAGATGGGTGGGCAGTTGGAATTGGAAATTAAGAAATTGGCCCTAGAGGAAAAGAGAATGAGATTGGAACATGAGTTGAGAATGAGAGAGCTTGATTTGGAGCTCGAGAGGCTTGAGGCCATGAGGGTCTCAGCCCAGCAACAAGAAAATTGTGTAGCTCAGGAAGTGAGCTTTGCTGAGTTGCAGGCGGAATCCAGCTCAGATGGTGGCAGCAATATTGAGTTATCTAGTGCTGAGGGGATAGTACACACACCCAGGGATGTGGCGCCTGACTTGAAGGAGGGGGTTAATATACACCAGGAGGTTCAAGGATATGAGGTAGCTCCAGTGGTGCGCAGTGTCCATGAGGTGGATTGGGGAACTGGCACGGGGGTTTATAGTCCTAGTGATGGGAGGGACACTCTACTGACTCTAGATGGGAGGTGCAGGGAGAGGGGTTCCCCCATGGTTGAAGTCCTGGTGTGTGACAGAGGCAGTCAGATACTGTCTTGCCAGTCTCAGGAGAGTGGTGTGGGGTACGTGTGCAAGGCACTGGATGGTGAGGTGAAGGATAGTTTGGTGGGACTGTGTGATCCAATTGAGGGAGAGCATATTGTAACTCCCTATTTTCCAGAGCTATGCCAACACCTGGTGGAGTGTGAGTTCTCTGACCCCAGGGAACTCACAATGGAGGCAGACCTTTTGGTGGATTCCAGAGGGTCTGAAGAGGCATTGGGAGTGACCCTAAGAGGAGTGGCTCAGGTGTCTTCCAACCCAGAGTGGTGGGAGAAGTTCAGTGTAGCCCAGCTAGGTCCCAGTGTAGTGGAGGAGTGTAGGGGCTCACGTCCTGTCTCTGCGGAGAAGGAGTGAGTGTGGGACTGCGTGTCCCGAGGTGCCCGAAACCCAGTCTCAGGGCCTGGAGGGTTCCTTAAGGGAACACCAGGTTGGGGGCCTAGACTGTACTGGTAGGCCATTTGAGGGGGATCTCCCAGGGTCTAGAGAACCTGGAGCGTCTGTAAATGGAGCTCCAATGGTTCTGGTGTCTGGCGGTGCCCCTCCAGTTGGGAGGGTGCAGAAGTCCAGATTGAGGGGTGAGAGGGGGATGTGTTCCCCAGTGGGAGAGCCAGTGGGTCAGGGGCCAGCCAGAAGGGCTGAGCCTCCTAGGAGTGACCATGGTGACACCACTTCTGTTTTGGGGTCTTCACGCACTGTCAGGTGGACAGAGGTCGGGAGATTAGCGCCAGGCAGACTGTCACACAACACATGAGAGATTTGGTACCCTCTGGGGGGGCATGCGTGCTCCCCAGGAAGTCCAGGTGCGCCAGGCAGATTCTTACACAACTCTAGAGGAGTGTGTTTCCCTTGGGGGGGGGTTGGTGTACCCTCCCGGAAGTCCTGGGTTGCCAGGCACAGGTCCAGCCTAAGGGTACAGACCCTATGCTGGGACCCCAGTTACAGGATAGAACCCCTGAACTGGTGGGCAAATTGTGCAGGACGCCTGCAACAGGTGCCCTGACAAATCTGGAAGGGGGTACCGCTCCAGGTGGGAGGGTGCAGAGCCCGGAGGAGGAGGACCGGGTGTGGGAAAGCCCACCCCAGTCTCCGGTCCAGCCGCCGGGTACAGGCCCGGGGCTGGTGGGTCAGTGTCAGGATATAATACCTGACCTGACAGGAGGGAGAGTGGACAAAGGGTGCCAGGCACCTGGGGCTACTGCCCCCCGCTCTCTGACGCCACAGAGGTTTGAGAGCCCTGAGAAGCATAAGGCCTGAGTCTCATCACTGACCACTGTCAGTGGCCACTGTGTCTTACTTTCTGTCTGTTGGGACACACCTGTGAGCAAGCTAAGGTTAGGTGCTGCACAGATGGTGTCCGCAGGTGAGGAGAAGGATTCCCCATGGGTTAGCTTAGTGGGCCCTGAGAGTATGGACAGAGGGATCCAGATAGGTTCAGATTGGCGTAGAACTGGAATATGCCCCTACTGATGCGGGCCAGGGTCCAGGTTCTATCGCCCAAAGCAGGGAAGCCCATCAAGGTAGTGATTGGTCTACCCTGTGTTTTGACTGGAAGGGGGTTGTGTTGGACTTGGCCCTTTTTGCAGGGTCATCCCTGAACTTTTTGCCTTCCTCCTGTACTTTTTCTGACTTGTTTTTGTTGGTTTTATGACTCTGGGCACTTTACCACTGCTGATCAGTGCTAAAGTGCATATGCTCTCTGTTATAAATTGATGTATGGATTAGTGACTCCATGTTTGGCCTATTTGATTCACTGTCAGACCCTAGTACAGTGCACTGTTTGTGCCCAGGGCCTGTGAATCAAATGCTGCTGGTGGGCTTGCAGCACTGGTTGTGCCACCCACAGGAGCAGCTTGTAAGTGTGTCTCAGGCCTGCCATTGCAGAGCCTGGGTGCAGTCTGGTACTGCCATGTCGACTTGGTAAGTGCACCCACTTACCAGCCCCCAAACCTTCCCTTTCCTGCATATTAGTCACCCCTAAGGTAGGCCCTAGTGCAGGGTGCATTGTATGTGTAAGGTAGGACATGCCCTGGTATGTGTGGCATGTCCTGATGGTGAATTACAGCCAATTTATTTTTTCACTATTGCAAGGCTACCTTTCCCCATAGGCCAGAATGGGCAGTTTGATTATAACATCTTATAATCCTAACTGACCCAGGGAACATGGTAGAAAAACGAATTTAGTATGCCTGAACTCAGAATGATAAAATACATCTTTTAGTGAAGTTGGTTTTAACATTCTGTGTTTGAAAATACCACTTTTAGAAAGTAGATATTTTCTTGCCTAACCATCCAGCCTGCCTCTGCTAGCTTGTGTATTGTATGTCTGGGTTTGTGAGTGACTGGAGCTGGGGGACTTCAGGAGACAGGGTGAGTCAGCACAGGGCTGAATAGACCTAACTGCATGTAGAGTGGTGGGAGGAGTAGCACCTGGGCCTGAATAGGGCTGTGCCTGCCTTCCACAATGCTGGCTCCACCTCCTGTGGTGTGTCTGGTGACCCTGGCCAACACTGACAAAGGAAGAAGTTGTGCACTGGCAGAATGCACCCAGAACTGTTTTGGACAAGGTACAGGACCCTCTGCCTTCAGAGGACAAAGGTTTTGCTAGTATAAATATTGGGACCCAGACTCCAAGATTTTAGATCACTTCTGGGAAACAAGAAGAACCTTTGCTGAGGAGAGGAACCAGAGAAACTGAAGGAGGAGACTATCCCTATGCTGTGTGCTGTTTGAGGGATTGGCCTGCAGTGGTTGCCTGATTGTCAAAGAAAGGAGAAAGGAACTTTGTGCTTACTTTCATCATCTTGCAGAAAATCTCCAAGGGCTTGAAGATTGAGCTTGCCTCCTGCTGAAGTCTCAGGGATACAAGACTTCACCAACCAGCCCCCCTGAATTCCCTTGCTGGGAATTTGAAGTGCCTACTATTGTGTTAGGCCTTCTGAGAGACTGCTTGTCGCTGGGAGCTGGAAGCGCGATTCACGAAGAAGAAGCGTGTCGCCGCCACAGCAGTTGCCGTCGCACCGCCAAGAAAGCGTGCTGCCGCTGTCGCCATCGCATCACCGAAGCGCCTCGCATCACCGGAGAAGAGTGTCGCCGTCGCAGCAGACGCCGTCGCATCACCGGAGAAGCGTGTCGCAGGGCCTGTTGCAGCTCCAAAGATTCACTGAGTCGCCGCACGGCCGTCGGGCGTGCATGCATTGTCCCTTCGTTGTCGCATCGAGAAGAAGACGCCATTTTTTTCATTGCACCGGGTCGTCATCACATCGAGGCGATGCTGGTCGCATCGCCACAGAAGCGCAGTAAGAAACCGACGCATCACCTCCCCACGCAGTGAAGAACCGACACATCACCTCCTCTCCGGTAAGGAACCGACGCATCACCGTCCCCTACGCAGCGGTAGGGAACCGACACATCACCTCCCCCGGAGCAAGGAACCGATGCATCACCGTTCTTGCGTGTAAGGAACCGACGCAACACCTTCCCTGCAACTCTTTTGTTTGTATCGCGTTACGCATCCAAAGGTACATTGAACGTAGAGTGTCGCATTTATCACCTGCATCTGAACTGAACTATTTTCTACCATTGACAGTCATATTTTTCATAGTGTATTGTGGATTTTTGTCTTTTTGGGTCTTGTGTTAAGTCTATATAAAAATACTTATTTTTATAATACAACCTGTGTGGTGTCCATCTGTAGTGTTGTCACTGGGTTACTGTATGTGTTCACAAATGCTTTACACACTGCCTCTGAGATAAGCCTGCCTGCTCATGCCAAGCTACCAAGGGGGTGAGCTGGGGTTATTTTAGTAGTGTATCCCCCTTACTCTGACTAGAAGCAAGGGTCCCTATTTGGACAAAGGTACCTACCTCTGCCAACTAGAGACCCCCAGTTCTAACAGTGTTTTTATCCAGTCAGTTCTTACTAGTAGAGCTATTATATATGAGTGTATTGACCACTGCAGTTAATACTACTATTCTGTTAAAAAAATGGATAGCTGCATAATTTCCAGTAGCGTGTTAAATTTCACATTTCTCATAACAAAATCTATACAGCCATTGCTAATAAGTGAGAGAAACTCCACTCTAACCAATAAAAGCCAAACCCTCATGCTATTGTATCAAAACCCTTCAAAGTGCTACCACAAATCCAAGCAAGGCCTCTAATGTTTAGAGAGCAGGTTCAAGGCAGAACTACTCTGTAAAATGTAGCATCTTTAAGATTGTTAAAGTCTGACTGATAGCATGTGTGATTTGAGAGCAAAAGTGGCCTGGTCTTCCTCCATAACCAAATCACATAAACACATACTTTCTCACTTCCAGCTGTCCTTTCTGTAAATTAGTGGGCTCTAGGACCACATACTTGGGAATAAGGCAAACGGACACTGTGGTATATGGTACTGGATTTGGCCCAGGGCAGGTGTGCCTGGCCCCTTTTATTAGCAGGGTTACCTGACCAGTGATGCCTGTGATGGGTGGGTGTACAACACACTCCTGAACACTAGAACGTGTCCAGCAGGACACTACATCCCTCCCAAACTTTATTGAAAAAGATTTGAACAAGTCTAACCTGTGGAAAAGAACAAACAAACAAAACACAGCACCACCGAGTCTCTTCAGGCCATCTGCCCGTACTGGATCTCTTGACCGCATGTCCATGAGGTTTAGTCCACCTTGGCAATGTACTTCAGTCCAGCCTGGTCTCATGGTGTTAGTACATAATTCAATGTGGGCGCATCCGGAGCGGTGGTGAAGTTCACTGCAGATATCTCTTTGAAAATGCCCTGGATACATGGATGGCCAACCTACAAAGACGGAGCATGACATTGATGAATAGAGGTCTTCCTTGAAGGCCATGATGCTTCCCCCTGCCCGCTGGTCGAGCAGCTTCAGACTTCCCTCTCATGCCAGGACTCCCCTCCAAAAGGAATTTTTTTTAGGCCCTTTTTCCCAGTATGTCAGGGGACTGTGTGGACTGTGCTGGGTCTGTGTGGTCTGGCCACCAGGACTCAGGTGCAAAGACCTTCATCAGATGGGTGACCAGTCTCCGTCCGCGACCTCAGTGCTTCCTGATGCCTGCCGTTGGGCTGCTGCAGATGCAACTCTCTTGTCGGCATTTCCCACTCACCGGAATTCCTTTGAGGCCCTTGCCCCTAGTTTGCCACAGGACTGCGTGGGCTGAGTGGGGGCCTCTCGTAGGCTGCAAAAAGGGGTTGCTGCAGGACTCCCACCAGGGCCACAGCGAAGCCTAGTACAGCCCTAAGGGTGGATGGTCCAATGGTCGGTTGTGCTCTCTTCGGCAGGTCTCAGGTTCACAGGGGCTCACAGAAGGTTTCCGGGTGGCCAGCCTCCCATGACGCCAGGTATGCCTTGTTAACTTCTGGTTGTTTTACATGCGTACGGCTCCACTCTTGAGGTGTGATGCTCCTTAGGTGACTTAGGTGATGCACATGGCAATGATGACAAGTCTTTTTTTCTACTGGACAACCCATGCTGCAGGTGTCGACGTCTTACTTGGAGTGATGACGCTTGTCGCTCTTCTTCCTTCCTCCTCCACAACTGTGGTTGTCAGGATCTTCCATGTGAGGGGTCCATCACACACCTTTCTCTCCTCTTTTCATTTGCACTGTGGCATCGTGCCACTCTCTTTTCCTCTTCCACTCAATCACTACGTGGTTCAGGCCACTCTCTTCTTTCTTTTGACCAGGCCTCTCGAAGTGACATGCTTGCTTCACCGGGACCTCCCTGGTTGCATCTTGTCTGCAGGACTTGGCTTTTTTCCTGTTGGCAGGACATGCTTCTCCTCCTCATGGGCCTCTCGCAGGCCCTATCCCTTCCTCAAGGATGTTCTTAGTGCTCCACTCCCTGGATGAAGGGTCACCTTTCTTCCATCTTCTTCCCCCAATACTTAGTGCTTCCACCTCGAGCCTGCGCTGTTGTGGCTCTAGCTCCTATCTCCGTTTAGGCATGCTTGGCAGGGTCGGTCACCTCATGTGACAATGCTCAATGCCGAGCCAAGGGTGGCCATGCTGTGCAGATGGCGGCTGGCTAGCATGGCCTCTTGTGTTCAGCATTGGTTTTTCTTTTAGGAGATCTCTCTATCTCCCAAGCTCCTGTCCTTGCTGTCAGATTTCCGGGTGCGGCTGTATGCTCACCTCTGACTTCACGCTATCGGTCCTTCTTTATGGGTGCCCTCTTCTGTTGTTGGTGTGCCCATTCTTCTGGCTTGCGTTGGTGGCCATTCCCCACTAGGGGATGTGCAGCGCTATCCCCTCACTTCCGGTGGCGTCAGATAGCTACTGTGGGTTGCCCTCAATGCGCATGTCCTTCTTATGCTTTACGTAGGGCTTGAGCCTTGAGGGTTTGCTGCTTGGCTGCTCTTGGCATCTGTGGACTCTTGGCAGAAGCCTTAGCTGGGCAACTTTGGGCTTCTTGTGGGGTTCAGCAGTCTCTCTGTACAGCATTCACAGGTCTCTTTGCTTCTAAACACTTGGCAGCCCACCAGAGGCATGTGGTGCACTCTTAGTAGTCTCTTAATTTCCTTAGTGCTTTCTACTTTGATATGTGATATGTGAAGGCCTACAGTCTTTATAGTTATAGACATGCCTATGCCACCCAAAAGTAATGTTTGACATTTGGCACAGCAAACCTGGCTCTGATATAGGGAAGAGTCAACATACTCCAACTCAGTTAGGGTTGTTTACCAGCCCATTTAATGCTCAATAATATGGCTCAAAGACGTCTAAAGAAAGAGTCAGGAAACATAATTGGTAAATTCATGATACAGTATAATAATCTACAGAAAAAAAAACATTTTTATAATTGTGATCAGGCTCGTTTGTCCCACTACTCCTGCAATTCAAGTTGTTGCTTACTGGTGGTAGGCATGATCGGGATGCACTGAGAATTATTCCAGTGAATCTGCAGTCTGTCCTGAAAAGGGGACAAAGCTTGTGATTTCACTAACTATTGAGCTATATCATTGGTGGGGACCCTTGCGTAAATTAGTATGTTGTCTGCATATAAGGAGGCTATGGAATTCTCTCAGAATGCATGCTAAGGGCTCTAGTGCAATGGCAAATAACAGTGGTGATAGAGGACACCCTTACCTCATGCCTATAGCATTTGGAAAGGGTGAGAAAACATTCCCACTCACCCTAACACTGTCTACAGGGTCTGCAGAAAAAAACAAAAAAAAACGATCCAACAGTGCCCACCCAAACCCATTCAGCTCAAGACTGCAAACATGTAGGGCCATTCAGGAGAGTCAAAAGATTTTTGAGCATATTATAGCATGGATACACTGGATACATCTGGATCCAATAATAGGCCAAGAAAAAAAGGTGTTAAGAATGTTAACTCGCTACAAAACTGATCTTCGCTCAGGCAACACCAGGCCTAGCACATAAGACTACAAGCAAGTCACAAGAATTTTATCTAGTATTTTCTCATCAATATTACTAAAGAAATGCGGGCCTGTAGGATGCAAACTCATTGGGTGGTTTTCCTGGCTTCACCAGAACAGACATAATGTCTTCCCGCAGAGTTGCAGGTAACACTTACTTCTCATGGGCCTCCTCTTAGACCAACACCAAATGTGAGGCTAGAATATCTGCATATTCCTTATTAAAACTCAGCTGTTAACACATCCGCCCTGGGAGATTTCCCACCAGGATTTAATGACAAGCCTTATCTCCTTCACCAAAAGGGTTGGTTTAGTGACTCTATTTCCCATGATTCCAGCATGGCCAGTGCGTCTCTAGAAAAATACTCTTCCATTCTGTCAGGTGACATATCAGTTTTGTTTTTTTAAAGCTTAGCATAGTATTTAGTTAACTCTTCTTAAATATCTGGGGTGGTTATGCAGGTCACCCATCACTGTGCTTAATTTCTAGGAGTTCTCTAGAGGTCCAACTAGGTCAAAGTAGTCTGGCTAAAATTCAACTAGGTTTCTCCCCCCTCTCCATATTGTTTCACTAATGCATGCTTTTATAAATGATACAATTCATTATCTGCCTCCTTCGAAAGTCTCCTAGTGTTTTTAGTCTCTTTCCTTTCACTGCTGTATTATGCAATTCAGAATAGTCATCGTCAAGCTATGTGAGGTATTTGAGGTATCTCTTCCATGTCCCACAGATGGACATGTATTAATTTGAGGTTACCCAATTGTTTGGAAGTATTGTGGTCCATAGTGAAGACCTTAAAGGACTCCCTAAGAGCTAAGCAACTAGAGACTGAGCGTACATCTCAAAGTAGTCTTCAATACCTTTTCTAAGTTCATATTTGAATACACAACCTAACAAAGTGTTAGAAGGAAATATCCACGTTCTCCTATTTCTGTCTGGGGTAGGTGACACCAATACCAAGGTCACAAGAGAGTGCACCGAAAAAGTGTGTGACGGTATATACACTGACAGAGACCATCTCTGGTTCTCAGACAGTAATCTATGCAGGAATCAGCATCATAAACAGATGACTAAAAATTGTATTCTCTCATATCCGGGTGTGTAGTACACCAAATAGCTGTAAGGGCATAGATGTTAGCTATTGCCTGAATAACATAACAGGTGGAGGTTTGGGGGTCAACATGACTTTGTGGATCTATCTTTAAGAGCATCCTGTATGCGTTACAGTCCCCAACCCATGGTATTTTTTGTGTACCCAGTTGGGCCACATGTAGCCATTAGCCCATTAAAATAATCAGGGGAGTCTGTATTGTTTTCATATCAATTAATTAGCAAGACATGTTCATTATTTATGGTGCAGCATATTGTAGTATAGAAGAGAGATTTCACCTATAGAGGGATGATTAGTCAGAACTTGTGGGCTGGTGGAGCGAAGTCACGCTAAAATGCATTGATCTTAGTTGATGGATCTCTTGTGTCTCCATATAATGTACATGTATACAGAGGAAGCTATATCTTCTATATTTGTGATTGAGTATCCCGCTTGGCTCTAAATAATTCTGTAAGATTCTCTTCTCACAAAAGAAAAAACGGTATGCATACTCATCAAGTCTACATGTTTGTTTAGTGTGGTTTTAACTTTCTGAGAGTTGGAAAATCAGATATTTAGCAATAGACTATAGCACACATTTTTTTTTAAATACATTTTTCTATTGGAAGTTCAGGGATATTCAATGCACTCAAATCATTGTTGTGCAATGACATTCGCAGTAGATAGTCTCAGCTCTTTGTATGATACCACTGACATCTCCTCATTCCCTTCCCCCGTACAATCGTTATTTTTAAGTGATACAGAATTGCCAGATGTCTAACTCGAGAGAAAATTTGGGAAAATTGGAATGATTATAGGAGTGTTATCTGTGACCATCGTACCCCTATAATCATTCCAATTTCCCCAAATTTTCACCCATTTCTGGGGGCAGCCAAAGCCCTCATAAACCACCCTCTCAGCCAAGATACACCAATCCATATCCTTCTTCGAGTCTCTCAATTGTGGTACTTGCTCTGCCTCCAATAGCTGTGCAATGTTTCTTTTGGCTATTGCCAGTCCCAGTGTTATTCACGTTTGCTCCATGTGACTGAGATCCGTTTCGCCCCAAATATTCAGGAGCCACCATTTTGCAGAGGCGATCACAGTACTACTGTAGAGCGCATCCATGCACTCCACTACCAATTTCCAAAACTTGTGTCTTATTGGGCATTCCCATAGAGTATGATCAAATGTGCCGATGTAACAACAGCCACACTTACAGATTTCATCGGGTGCCCTACCCAATATAAACATAATTTTTTTTAGCATAATAGGGTTGATGTAATATTTTAAGCAGTACTAAACAGAACCCCACCTGAATGGCCACCTCTCTTGGGGACGCCATGACCTCCATCCACTCATCATCCTCTAGGCCATCTAAGTCCCAGGCCCATCGCTCCCTTAAAAACAGGAGGGCATCAGGTACCTTATTAATCAATTTTTTATAGGTCAGGGATGGGTAAATATTCATCCAGCAGTCTGTCTTCTAGGGACCATGACTCCGGGAGCTCTGTTCCCTTCAGCAAAGCTGCCTCAACTGCATGTCTGATCTGGAGGTACTGATAGGACTCAGTGGCGGCAAATTCATAGCACATTGTAGGTCTGTCAGGGCAACGACATCTCCTTGAGACCATAGATCACCAACACAGGAGGTACCAATTAGATCCCATATATCAAACCCTGGTTGTGTCCCTAGGGTACCTATTTCCGCTGCATCCCAGAGATGCGTCGCCTGCGTACTCCTGCACCTCCAACCCAGGCCCCTTGTAGCCTAATGCCACAGATCTATCACCACTGTCGCTGGATTCTGCAGGTTTTGCTTATTGGCAGCTCCGCAAAGAGCCTTAAGGTGTCCCTATGGCTGCATCACCAGTCTGTGCATCTGGTATTGTGGCTCATCCGGGAGCAGGAAAACCCAGCTGTTTATGGTGGTCAATTGTACCACCCAGTAGTATTTCTGCATATCGGGTAGGGCCATCCCCACATCATACTACCCACTTGTGAACGCATTCAGTGCTATTCAAGTCTGGCCGCCATGCCAAAGCAGCGTCCTACGTTTGCCATCAATTGCCTTAAAATATGAATCATGGATAGTATAGGGCGTGTTTTGGAAAGTGTAGAGTAAACAGGGTAGGGACATCATTTTAAATACAGCGGCTCTACCAAGCTGTGAGGTGGCAGGGACCTCCAATAACGAACGTCCCCCTTCAGTCTGGCCAGCTTTGGCATCAACTATTTGTTAAAAATCAAGTCCAGGTTAGTCGTAATATAGATTCTGAGGTATTTGAATCCCTCCATAACTATAGTCACCTCACAGTCATAGGGTAGATATGGTGATGGGCCCCTCAGGATGGATATAGATCTGGGATTTTTGCCAGTTTATGGTATATCCTGAATAACAGCTGAAAAGATTAAGTATCTACATCAATCACGTGAGTGCGAGAACTGGGTCTGTTATATAAAGCAGCACATCATTTGCATACAGTGATATTTTGTCTTCCCAGTTGTTGGTCCAATGCAGACCATGGATCCATGGGTCTTGCTTGATCCAAGCCGCTAGGGGCTCAAGTATCAGGGCGACAATCAGTGGTAACAAAGGGGCAGCCCTGCCGCATGCTGCACCGAAGCCCAACCACTCGCGATCTCCCCCTGTTCACCTTCACCTGAGCTATTGGGTCAGAATACAGGAGGTGCACCCACTTCACAAAGAGCGGCCCGAACGCTAGTCTGGCCAAAATCTCAAACATATAATCCCACTCAACAGTACTAAGCGCCATCCTGGTGTCTAAAGAGAGTATGAGAGTGCTTTCCTGGAAATTCTTCACCTGGCTCAGCACGCCGTATAGGCACCTCAGATTGAGAGTGGTACTTCTATTAGGCATAAAACCCGACTTGTCTGGATGGATCAGTGTCATAATATAATCCCTTTATTCAGGTATGACGCCAACACCTTAGCCAGTACCGTAACCTCCGCATTGAGAAGCGATATTGGTTGATACGAAGAGCAGTCATCTGAAGGTTTACCCTCCTTGTAGATGACCACAATAGTAGCCAATCTCTGCTCAGTAGGCAGCAAACCTTGTTCCGGAGACTCCTTACATATGCGGAAGAGGTAAAGCAGTATATCACACATTTCTAACAACATTATTCCACCTTTAGGTTCCAGTACTATATTAATGTAGACCTGAAAGCATTTTCAGATTCTTTGTAATTCTGAATAAAATAAACAGAGTGGTAACTAGTTTCTGTATGTTGGAGCACAGCAAACCTTTCTTTGTAAGGCTTAGCTCCGAATCAGTGATCTACAAATTCTTATCTCAGATATCAGGTATTAACACAGAACTGGTTCTGAAAATGTACTGTATCAAATCTTGAAATTCATGGCTCTTTTGTTTGTACTGTTCTGTGTTTCACTCACATCACAGCACATATTTCAATTCACAATCTGCATCTCATTCATTCTGAGCACATAATCATTTAATAAATCTGCATTTAGTGAGCTTGGTGAGCTTGGCTGAAAGAAAATGCCCACAGATATAGTAAGAGCAAATACATTAGTCTTGTGAGAGGTGAATGAATAGGGCTCTAGCACACACTTAACGATCCCATGCACTGTCCAGCCAAATGCTAATATGAATGCAGTGCCGCAAGAGGTAGGGAAATTCACCGAACTCCCTAATTTAAATGATCAAAGACCACTGTATATGACACCTTCCAGCCCCCAGTCCCCAGCAAACGTTCCATTCAAAGTGACATTATTCAATTTTTATACATATAATTCACCCCTAAGGTAGGCCCCGTATGACCCAGAGGGCAGGGTGCAATGTATTTAAGAGGCAGGATATGTACTTTTAAGTTTTACATGTCTTGGTAGTGAAAGATTCCCAATTTCATTTCTCACTATTGCAAGGCCTATCTCTCCCATGGGATAACATTGGGATGACCTTATTACATCTTTTAAGTTTAATTCCCAATTGTGAAGAGATAGACTTTTCAAGTTAGATGTCACTTGATTCACAATTTAAAATAACAATTTATGGTGAAGTTGGATATTAAATTACAGTTTGGCAAAGGCCACTTGTCTTACTTTAGCAATTTGTTGCCTGCTGCCTGTCTCAGTTCAGTCTGGGTTGGGCGACAGCTGGGCTTTGTATATTCCCTCTAGATAGCCACACACAAAGGGAGCTTTAGGTGTGTCTTGATGGGCCATCTTGGGAGATGCCACGCGCTGTTTGCAGTCAGCGCTCTAGTCACTGCACGCCGTCCGCCCACAACACTATTTAACGGGCTGAGATCGGTCGTGCAGCTCTTGACAGGTCAATTTTAATCGGTCTAGCTTTGTCTTACTGAAATTTTGTGGGAAGTGTATTTCTAAATGATATTTGGGGGTTTTTAACTTTTTTATGCTGCAAATTTGATAAACTGCTGCTATTGTTTCGGAGTGTGTTAAACTCCATTTCCTCCCTAATCTTTTAACATTGCTTGCTCGGCGCTAGGCGCCCATTTTGCCTGGGCCACGCGCTGTTTGCAGTCAGCGCTCTAGTCACTGCACGCCGTCCGCCCGCAACACTATTTAATGGCCACAGATCGAACGCGCAGCTAAGGCAAGCCTGTCTGGGCTCATCCGCGCCATGCCGGGTCTAGGGGCCAGGAGCCCTGCTCAAATCAGCAAAACCACTATTAATTATTCCCATGACCAACTATTAGCTTTGCGCCCCATGTAATATACTGAATGTGTGCTACTTCATCCGGAATCTATAGGTTCAAGCTGCAGCTATTGTCAGTATGCACTAAATACTTACACTAATAACATCAAGGCTGTTTCTACCTCTACTTTGTCCAATTCTAAGGTATTAGCTAAACCTTCTGATATAGCCGACAATGCATGTACTCAAAATTTTACTTTTCTCAACATTAACTGCCACTCACTTCCGAAGCATAAGGCGGACATTTTTGATTTATTGTCTTGCGAGCAGCCGGAGGCCATGTTCCTCACGGAGACATGGCTACATGATAGCTCCGGCCCTGATGTAGCCACTGCTTTGCCTGCTAACTATGCAATAATGAGGAAGGACAGGAAAGATAAAATAGGTGGTGGAATTGCGATCATTTACAATAAGTTATACACATGTAAATTCGAAGATTTAACCCTCATAGGTTGCGAGGCCACTTTATTTAAATTGGCCTTGACCCCCCAGTTTACTTTCTCAGGGCTTTTGCTTTATCGGCCCCCTGGGCCTGCTGGCGCTTGGGCTATTGCACTTCCCGATTTGATTGCTCCTTATCTTCTGAATACCGCCAATTTTACCATCTTGGGCGACTTAAACCTCCATTTTGAGGACCCGACTTGTGGGATTGGCACCACTTTGATCTCGGATTTAGCCGCTATGAATATTTTACTTCACAACTCTGGTGCCACCCACACGGCTGGGCATTTATTGGATCCTATTTTTTCCAATCTCTTAAAGATGGTTTGTTCCCCAGATCTCCCAGTGACGTGGTCAGACCACCACCTGGCTAGTTTTAGAATTAAGCAAAATTTGCCTAACCCACCTACAACTGTCCTGGGTTGTAAAGTTCCATGTAGGAATTGGGGGAAGCTGAATATGGAAGCTTTTAATCAGCTTCTAGCCAATAATGCCCCCGATATTAACCAGGTCTCCTTAGCAGACCTAGAAAGTTTTCATTGTTGGATTGCAAAATCTATTGACTTGTGTCTCCCTCTTTCTACGAAGAAAATGAACAGTCACCGCCCGCCTGCCCTCTGGTTCTCGGAGAATTTAAAGCAGGAAAAAAGTAAATGTAAAGCGCTTGAAAGACGCTGGAGGAAGGACTACGCAATTGAATCTAAGTTTGCATATAAAATGGCCAAGAGTTTACCACTCTCTCTGTAACACTGCCAGAGCTGAATATGTGAACGCCACTATACATAATGCACAGAATAGTCCTAAGACCCTGTTCAAATTAGTTAAAGATTTGTCCGGTGCAGGTAATCTTCCTGCCACCCCTACACTTACCGAAGCACAATGTGAGGATCTGGCCGAGTTCTTTCTCGGAAAAGTGGAAAAAATTTACTCAGCCCTGAATGTTAAGCAGACTAATATTTTACAGCCAGTTACTAAGAGTCCCTTAACATCAAGCAGTACTGAACAGTTGGATGGTCAGTGTTAGATTTGGGGGTCTCTAGTTGGCAGAGGTAGGTACCTTTGTCCAAATAGGGACCCTTGAGTCTAGTCAGGGAAAGTAGGTACACTCCCGAAATAACCCCTGCTCACCCTCTTGGTAGCTTGGCACGAGCAGACAGGCTTAGTTCAGAGGCAGTGTGTAAAGCATTTGTGAACACATACAGTAATCACGTGACAACACTACAAATGGACACCACACAGGTTACATATTTATAAAAATAGGTATACTTTATATAGATTTATCACAAGACCATAAACGACAAAAATAATCCACAATACTGTTAAGAATACTTAGTTCTGATCAAAAAGGCTTAATTCAAGGTTCTGTGCGAGTCGGTAGCCTCCTCCGGCTACGGCGATGTCGAGAACAAACAGAGTCTAACAAATCCAGCTGACCGCGTCGAGACGGGCCAACACAGCGTAGACAGACTCGGTCACAGTACCTTTTACTTGAAGCGGCAGGCACGGGCGTGCAAGCCGGATGGCTGTTCGTCGCGGTCGCGATGCAAAAATGGAAGCGTTGCAGGACGCGTTGTCCCTCGATGCGGTGCAGGCAGTGGCTCGTTGACGCCGCCGAGACGGAGTCGGTGAGACCAGGGCCGTGCGTTGCAGGGCGAGACGGTGCTTCGATGCGGTGCTGGCAGGTTGCGGGGCGGCGACGGAGCCGGATTCAGGAGCTGGCGTCGATCAGTCCGGACAGCGGTGCGAGTCGGGCGGTGCGTCGCAAAGCGTGCGAGCGGTGCCCAACTCCGGTGCGGTCACAGGACTCGAACTCAGCAGCAGTGACCGTGTCGGTCGGACCAGTTCGATTCGGCGTAGCGAAGCGTTGCAGGACGCGTTGTCCCTCGATGCGGTGCAGGCAGCGGCTCGTTGACGGAGTCGGTGAGACCAGGGCCGTGCGTTGCAGGGCGAGACGGTGCTTCGATGCGGTGCTTACAGGACACCGAGTCGGTCGTGAGAGTCGGTCACAGCTCCCTACCTCTGCAGCCACTGAAACAGAGTTTCCAGCAGCAGTTCACAAAGGGGGTGAAGTCCAATGGTCCTGGGACTTCGGTCAGGGGGCAAGCTCTCTTCCAAGCCCTTGGAGATCCTTCACAAGTTGATGAAAGTCACAGCAAAGCAAAAGTTCCTTTCTCCTTTCTTTGGCAGTCAGGCAAACCACTGCAGGCCAATCCCCCAAGCAGCACTTCAGCTTAGGGATAGTCTCTCCTCAGTTTCTTCTTGGTTCCGCTCCTCAGCAAAGGTTTCTTCTTGTTCCCAAAAGTGATCTAATTTTCCTGGGGTCTGGGTGCCCCTCTTATACCCTGATTCTCTTTAGTTCTCTGGAGGCAGAGAGGCCTCTGCCTAGTCCAAAACCAGTTCTGGTCAGTCCTGGAGCACTTTGTTTTTCTGACTCCTTCTTTCCTTTCAGAATGTGGGGCAGAGTGCTCAGCCGCCCGGCAGGAGGTGGAGCCAGCATTGTGGAAGGCAGGCACAGCCCTATTCAGACCCAGGTGCAACTCCTCCCTCCACTCTGGATGCAGATCTTTCTATTCAGCCCTGGGCTGACTCACCCTGTCTCCTGTAGCCACCCCCAGCCCCTGTCACTCAATCTCCAGACAAGGAATACACAACCTAGCAGAGGCAGGCTTGGATAGTTAGGCAAGAAAATACCCACTTTCTAAAAGTGGTATTTTCAAACACAGAATGTTAAAACCAACTTCACTAAAAGATGTATTTTATCATCCTGAGTTCAGGCATACTAAATTCGTTTTTCTACCATGTTCCCGGGGTCAGTTCTGACTATAAGGTGTAATAGTCAGTCTGCCCATTCTGGCCTATGGGGAGCAGGTAGCCTTGCAATAGTGAAAAACGAAAATGGCTGTAATTCACTATTAGGACATGCCACACACACCCGGGCATGTCCTACCTTATACTTACAATGCACCCTGCCCTAGGGCCTACTTTAGGGGTGACCAACATGCAGTAAAGGGAAGGTTTAGGGACTGGTAAGTGGGTGTACTCACCAAGTCGACATGGCAGCCCTAGGCTGCACACAGGCTCTGCAATGGCAGGCCTAAGACACATTTTACAAGCCGCTTCTGTGGGTGGCACAACCCGTGCTGCAAGCCCACCAGCGGCATTGGATTTACAAGCCCTGGGCACACTCAGTGCACGGTACTAGGGACTGACAAGTAAACCAATCATCCAATCACGGAGTCACTAATACTTACATCAATTAACGATAGGGAGCACTTGCACCTTGGCACTGATTAGCAGCGGCAAAGTGCCCATGAGCATCTAGTCCAACAAAAACATATCGGCAACAGTGGAGGCATTACGAAAAAATGGAAGGGAGACCCACGCCAAGGATGCCAGGTCTAACACGTGTCCCCTCCAGCTGAAATGTGGGGAGAACTATCCTACCCCTAGGGAGTTCTCATCGCTAAGGCGGAAAAATCTGGACAGTCCATCAGCATTGGCGTGTTCTGTACCAGGGCGGTGTTCCACCGTAAAGTCCATCCCCTGTAGGGAAATGGACCACCTCAACAGCTTTGGATTCTCACCCTCATCTGCATCAACCATCTGAGGGGCCTGTGGTCTGTCTGAACCCGGAAGTGAGTCCCAAACAGGTATGGTCTCAGCTTCTTCAGTGCCCAGACCACAGCAAATGCCTCCCGCTCAATAGCACTCCATCTCTGTTCCCGGGGAAGTAACCTCCTACTGATGAAGGCTACAGGTTGGTCTAGGCCCTCCTCATTGATCTGTGATAGAACAGCCCCTACACCATGCTCTGAAGCGTCGGTCTGAACGATGAACTCATTGGAGAAGTTGGGTGCCTGGAGCACAGGCGCCGTGCACATGGCAGTCTTCAAGGTGTCAAAAGCTTTTTGACAGGCGTCAGTCCAAATCACTTTCCTGGGCTGCTTCTTGGAAGTCAGCTCTGTCAAGGGGGCAACAATGCTGCCATACCCCTTGACGAATCTCCGGTAATACCCGGTGAGTCCTAGGAAGGCTCTCACCTCTGTCTGGGTCTTGGGGGCTCCCAAGCCAGAATGGTATCAATTTTCGGTTGGAGGGGCGCCACCTGGCCGCTCCCAACCTGGTGTCCCAAGTACACCACAGAACCCTGCCCAATCTGGCACTTACTCGCCTTGATTGTGAGGCCTGCCCTCCGCAGCGCCATCAACACTTCCCAGAGGTGACGCAGATGTTCTTCCCAACTGGCACTGAACACTGCGATGTCATCCAGGTAGGCGGCACTGAAATCCTCCAGTCCAACCAACACCTGGTTGACCAACCTCTGAAAGGTGGCAGGGGCATTCTTCATCCCAAAGGGCATCACCCGGAACTGGTAGTGCCCATCTGGTGTGGAGAATGCTGACCTCTCTTTGCCCCATCAGTCAAGGCGATCTGCCAGTACCCAGACGTTAAGTCAAACGTGCTGAGGTACCGCGCAGCCCCTAACCGATCTATGAGCTCATCAGCTCTGGGGATGTGGTGGGCGTCAGTCCTGGTGACGGAATTGAGTCCCCTGTAGTCCACACAGAACCGGAGTTCTGGTGTGGCACCAGCGCGGCAGCCTTTGGAACCAAGACCACTGGGCTGGCCCAAGGGCTGTTAGAGGACTCAATGACCCCTAGCGCAAACATCTTGGAGACCTCCTCCTTGATGCAGGCTCTGACCCTGTCAGTCACCCTGTAAGCCTTGTGCTTCACAGGAAGACTGTCCCCAGTGTCCACATCATGGACGCACCAATGAGTGACACTGGGAACCAGGGAGAACAGGTCAGGGAACTGTCCCAACAGTTGGCGACAGTCACCCTGCTGCTCAGGTGTCAGGGAGGTAGAGAGGTTTACTCCCTCCACTGATCCATCTTGCTCTCGGGCTGACAGGAGGTCAGGAAGAGGCTCGGTCTCCTCCTCCATTCCATCATCTGTAGCTAAGAGCATGCCCACTTGGGACCTCTCCAAGTGGGGCTTCAGGCGGTTCACATGCAGGACCCGCAAGGGGTTCCTGGGAGACTGCAAGTCCACCAAATAGGTAACTGGACTCTTGCGCTCCACCACCGTAAAAGGGCCGGTCCACCTGTCCTGGAGCGCACAGGGCTCCACAGGGGCCATGACCCACACTTTCTGACCAGGCTGAAGCTCTACCAGAGTGGCATTCTGGTTGTACCACCGCTTCATCTCCTCCTGGCTGGCTTCCAGATTTGCCTCAGCAAGCTCTCTGAAACGCCTAGTCTGGTTCCTGAAGGCCAGCATGTAACTGTATACATCCTGGGGAGGTTTCCTGGGAGATTGCTCCCAGCCTTCCTTGACCAAACTCAGAGGTCCTCGCACCGGGTGTCCATAGAGGAGCTCAAAGGGACTGAACCCTAGAGACTTCTGTGGCACCTCCCGGTATGCAAACAACAGGCATGGTAAGAGGACGTCCCATTTACGCCTCATGGGTTCTTCCAGACCCATAATCATGCCCTTGAGGGTCTGGTTGAATCTCTCAACCAGACCATTTCCTTGAGGGTGGTAAGGAGTGGTGAACTTGTAAGTTACACCGCACTCCTGCCACAGGGACTTCATGTACTTGGACACGAAGTTGGTACCTCTGTCAGACACCACCTCTTGAGGGAATCCTACACGTGAGAAAATTCCCATCAGTGCCCGTCCCACCACGGGGGCCGTCACTGTCCTCAGAGGGATGGCTTCAGGGTACCGGGTGGCATGGTCCACCAAGACCAGGATAAACCTGTTGCCCATGGCTGTCTTGGGGTCCAGTGGCCCCACAATGTCAATACCCACCCGTTCAAAGGGGGTGCTGACCACAGGGAATGGCTGGAGAGGAGCCTTGTGCTTCCTCCCACTCTTTCCACTTGCCTGGCAAGTCTGGCAGGTCCTGCAGTGAGTGGCGGCAATAGAAATGGGTAACAAGCCTGTCAAAGGTCTTGTCCTGCCCCAGATGTCCCGCTAACGGTACATCATGAGCCAACCCCAGTAGGAAGGCTCTGAAGCGCTGGGGTACCACCAGCACACGGGCTGACCCAGGCTCAGCAACCTTAGGCTCTGAATACAGGAGACCATTCTCCCAGTAAACCCAATGTGATCCAGACTGATCACCTGCTGCCTGGTCTGTGGCCTGTTGCCTCAGACCCACGAGAGAGGGGCATGCGTTCTGCTCCTCGCAGAACTCTTCCCTGGAGGGTCCTCCTTCTTGCTGCCAATGGGTCAGCTCAGGTAGGTCCCCCAGTTCAGCTACCTGTTCCCCTGTAGGCTCCAGGGCATCCCCCTCAGGGTCTGCCTCCTCCTGGACCGTGGGAACTTCGGGGCCGGTTTCCCGCGCCCCTGCCTCTTCTCTCTCTGGCAGGCACCTGGGCCTCCCTCTCAGGCTCCAGGTCCTCTTGAACACCTTTAGCTGCCATTGACCGGGTGGTCATACATGCCCAATCAGGCAAGCCCAACATTTCTAAATGCGCACTCCGCTCCACCTTAGCCCAAGGTGAGCTCTCCAAATCGTTCCCTAACAAACAGTCAACAGGCATGGCTGGCCTCACAGCTACTTGAAGAGTACCCGAGACCCCCCACTCAAAGGGAACCTGAGCCACCTTGCAGTGACTCTCTGTGTTGTCAGCGGCAACAACCGGATAGAATGCATCAGGGATAACCTGCTCTTTAGACACCAGGTGACACTTGACAGCTGTCACACTGGCTCCTGTGTCTCTCAGAGCCTCCACCCTATGGCCATTGATGGTCACCCACTGACTGTATTTCTTAGTGTTCTCAGGCAGCGGGGTCCTAGGGACCATCTCAGAGTCTCCTAATGAGACAAGGGAAAACACTGTGGGATCCCCCCACCTTGGGCACCCAACTCCTCCCCCAGGGCTACACTAGCCAACTGCCGGGGGACTGCACTCGTGGGTGCTGGTTTTCCATGCAAAGGGCAATGAGGATCGTTTGCCTTGTGGCCAGGGGCGCCACACTTGTAACATACCAGTGGTCCCTGGTGAACAGGGGGCCTGTCAGGGCCACTGGCTTCTTCTCAGGGGAGGCTGGGAACCTTTCCCTTGGTTCCCTTGGGGTCTACTTTGGGGCCCTTTATGGAACTCCTCTCTGTTTACCCTTGTCCCCCCACTCTTCTGCTGGGGACCCTGCCCACTCTTGGCGGAGTCTCCCACGTGACCCTTGTGGACCCGGGTACTCACCCAGCGGTCCGCCTCCTCAGCAAGCTGCCTAGGGTTAGTCAGCTTACTATCAATCAGGTGCTGGCGTAGCTCAGGAAAACAATTACCGGACAAGTGCTCCCAGGCAATCAAATCAAAGAGCGCCTGAAAATCAGTCGCTTTGCTACCCTTTACCCAACCATCCAAGGCTCTGCAAAAGAAGGTCACATATTCAACCAGGTACTGCTTTCAATCTTACTACAGTTCCTGAACCTTTGCCTATAAAGCTCAGGGGTCAAACCATACCTAGTCATTAAGGCATCCTTCATGTGGCTGTACGAATTATAGACTTCAGAGGGCAAATCCAACAAGGTATCCCGCCCTTCACTGAGGAACCGTCCCCACAACCCCGCTCCCCAATCCTTCTCAGGGACTCGGTGGGAAGACATGGCTACCTCATAGGCTTTGAACCACTGCCCTATGTCATCATTTTTAAAAACTCCTTCACCACATCTTTGGGAATATACACCCTAGCTTCAACAGGCACAGGCGGTACACTGCCACCAGAGGGAGTAATCTCTAAGCTCTTGGCCTTCAATTCCAACTCCCTCAAAACTTTCTCATGTTCAAACTGCATTTTCTTTTCCTCTAGGGCCAATTTCCTAGTTTGCATTTGGAATTCTAACTGCCCATTCAGCTTGAGCTTGGTCAGCTCCATTTCGTGCATCCTACTCTCTTTCCTGTCCTCCAACTCCTCTGGAGACAGTCCTCTGGCAGAAACACTGCTACCTACCGGGAAGGTGGTCTTCTAGCCCCTAGACCCAATAGCCCCTCCAGCTGCCCTTCTGCATTCTCAGCCCCTCCACAGGGGCACTCCTTGATTCGACCCAGGCCCTCAGCGCCTTTTGGAGGTCCTCCTTCCTGGAGATCCCGGTCATGGACACTTTAAACTTTTTGCAGAATTGCTTGAGCTGCTTAAGGGTGTAGCATTCTAGCCTCTCTTCTTCCCAATCACATTCAACAGAGGCTACTGATGCTGGTTTCTCCATAGTGACTGAACTTGGCATTTGCAAAAATAGGAAATCCCAGAAAAAATGCTATAAAAGTATGTGGTTGCGTTTTGGTCTGCACTCACTAAGTAGTGTTCACCAATCACTGTACATGAGTCACAAATGCAAGTCCAGAATCCTCACCGCTGACCACCAATGTTAGATTTGGGGGTCTCTAGTTGGCAGAGGTAGGTACCTTTGTCCAAATAGGGACCCTTGAGTCTAGTCAGGGAAAGTAGGTACACTCCCGAAATAACCCCTGCTCACCCTCTTGGTAGCTTGGCACGAGCAGACAGGCTTAGTTCAGAGGCAGTGTGTAAAGCATTTGTGAACACATACAGTAATCACGTGACAACACTACAAATGGACACCACACAGGTTATATATTTATAAAAATAGGTATACTTTATATAGATTTATCACAAGACCATAAACGACAAAAATAATCCACAATACTGTTAAGAATACTTAGTTCTGATCAAAAAGGCTTAATTCAAGGTTCTGTGCGAGTCGGTAGCCTCCTCCGGCTACGGCGATGTCGAGAACAAACAGAGTCTAACAAATCCAGCTGACCGCGTCGAGACGGGCCAACACAGCATAGACAGACTCGGTCACAGTACCTTTACTTGAAGCGGCAGGCACGGGCGTGCGAGCCGGATGGCTGTTCGTCGCGGTCGCGATGCAAAAATGGAAGCGTTGCAGGACGCGTTGTCCCTCGATGCGGTGCAGGCAGTGGCTCGTTGACGTCTGCCGAGACGGAGTCGGTGAGACCAGGGCCGTGCGTTGCAGGGCGAGACGGTGCTTCGATGCGGTGCTGGCAGGTTGCGGGGCGGCGACGGAGCCGGATTCAGGAGCTGGCGTCGATCAGTCCGGACAGCGGTGCGAGTCGGGCGGTGCGTCGCAAAGCGTGCGAGCGGTGCCCAACTCCGGTGCGGTCACAGGACTCGAACTCAGCAGCAGTGACCGTGTCGGTCGGACCAGTTCGATTCGGCGTAGCGAAGCGTTGCAGGACGCGTTGTCCCTCGATGCGGTGCAGGCAGCGGCTCGTTGACGGAGTCGGTGAGACCAGGGCCGTGCGTTGCAGGGCGAGACGGTGCTTCGATGCGGTGCTTACAGGACACCGAGTCGGTCGTGAGAGTCGGTCACAGCTCCCTACCTCTGCAGCCACTGAAACAGAGTTTCCAGCAGCAGTTCACAAAGGGGTGAAGTCCAATGGTCCTGGGACTTCGGTCAGGGGGCAAGCTCTCTTCCAAGCCCTTGGAGATCCTTCACAAGTTGATGAAAGTCACAGCAAAGCAAAAGTTCCTTTCTCCTTTCTTTGGCAGTCAGGCAAACCACTGCAGGCCAATCCCCCAAGCAGCACTTCAGCTTAGGGATAGTCTCTCCTCAGTTTCTTCTTGGTTCCGCTCCTCAGCAAAGGTTTCTTCTTGTTCCCAAAAGTGATCTAATTTTCCTGGGGTCTGGGTGCCCCTCTTATACCCTGATTCTCTTTGTTCTCTGGAGGCAGAGAGGCCTCTGCCTAGTCCAAAACCAGTTCTGGTCAGTCCTGGAGCACTTTGTTTTTCTGACTCCTTCTTTCCTTTCAGAATGTGGGGCAGAGTGCTCAGCCGCCCGGCAGGAGGTGGAGCCAGCATTGTGGAAGGCAGGCACAGCCCTATTCAGACCCAGGTGCAACTCCTCCCTCCACTCTGGATGCAGATCTTTCTATTCAGCCCTGGGCTGACTCACCCTGTCTCCTGTAGCCACCCCCAGCCCCTGTCACTCAATCTCCAGACAAGGAATACACAACCTAGCAGAGGCAGGCTTGGATAGTTAGGCAAGAAAATACCCACTTTCTAAAAGTGGTATTTTCAAACACAGAATGTTAAAACCAACTTCACTAAAAGATGTATTTTATCATCCTGAGTTCAGGCATACTAAATTCGTTTTTCTACCATGTTCCCGGGGTCAGTTCTGACTATAAGGTGTAATAGTCAGTCTGCCCATTCTGGCCTATGGGGAGCAGGTAGCCTTGCAATAGTGAAAAACGAAAATGGCTGTAATTCACTATTAGGACATGCCACACACACCCGGGCATGTCCTACCTTATACTTACAATGCACCCTGCCCTAGGGCCTACTTTAGGGGTGACCAACATGCAGTAAAGGGAAGGTTTAGGGACTGGTAAGTGGGTGTACTCACCAAGTCGACATGGCAGCCCTAGGCTGCACACAGGCTCTGCAATGGCAGGCCTAAGACACATTTTACAAGCCGCTTCTGTGGGTGGCACAACCCGTGCTGCAAGCCCACCAGCGGCATTGGATTTACAAACCCTGGGCACACTCAGTGCACGGTACTAGGGACTGACAAGTAAACCAATCATCCAATCACGGAGTCACTAATACTTACATCAATTAACGATAGGGAGCACTTGCACCTTGGCACTGATTAGCAGCGGCAAAGTGCCCATGAGCATCTAGTCCAACAAAAACATATCGGCAACAGTGGAGGCATTACGAAAAAATGGAAGGGAGACCCACGCCAAGGATGCCAGGTCTAACAGTCAGCCTGCCGAATCCAGTTCTAAACTAGAAAACTGGGCACTATAAGACGTTACTTCTTTTAAACAAATCTTAAATAGCCTTAAATCTGGCTCGCCTAGAGACCAGCTTCCTGTTATGGTAATGCAGAAAATGGATCTATCTGTCTTGAAAGTTATTATGGAGTTGCTTAATGCCTCCCTACGCGAATCAATTATTCCAGCTGAGTGGAAGCATGCTATGGTCCTCCCGCTTTGGAAAAAAGCCAATGCGGATCCGGCGCAATTGTCCAATTTTCGCCCGATTTCCTTGCTTTCAGTATATTCCAACATTTTGGAAAAACATATCAATACTCAACTAACCAAATTTGTTGCTTCTCAAAAGTTTCTGCACCCATCTCAGTCAGGCTTCCGGGAAGGCTTTTCAACCGAAACTGCACTCCTCGGAGTTACTGAGATGCTGCGTGGTCATCTATATGCTGGGGATACTGCGGACTTATACTGCTTGATTTAAGTGCCGCCTTTGACAGGGTGTCCCATACCGTGTTACTGAAAGCCCTGCGATCATTGGGCATTGGTGGCCCAGCCCTTAATTGGCTTGGTGACTTTCTGACTAATTGCACGTTCCAGGTTTTCTCTTCTGAGGCTGCATCCAAAACTTTTCCTTCACCTTATGGAGTTCCAAAGGGCTCTATTCTGAGCCCACTATTGTTTAATGTTTATGTTGAGCCTTTGGCAACTATTGCTGAAGAAGCTGGGTTGTCGATTTTTTCCTACGCCGACGACACCCAAATAATTTTTTCCTTGTCTGCGGATAGGGCATCCAAGACATCATCTCTTCAGACTGGTCTGAGGAAAATTGCTGGATGGATGCAAGCAAATTCGCTAAAACTCAATGGTGAAAAAACTGAAGTACTGATTTTGGGAAATAACAAGGACCTTTGGGGCCCCCAGCACTGGCCGCCTGAAATGGGAATTCTCCTTCAACCCACTACTCAAGTTCGCAATCTGGGTATTATCATTGACGACCAACTGTCAATGAAGCAGCAAGCAGTGAAGGTGGCATCTACCTGCTTCGCCATCCTTAAATGGCTTAGAAAAATCCTCTGGATGTTGCCGAGTTCCACTCAAAGAACTGTGGTCCAGGCTCTTATTACATCCAGACTGGATTACGGCAACATCCTGTATCTAGGTGCCAATAAGGATGTGATACGCAGATTGCAAGTGGTGCAGAACGCAGCGGCCAGATTGCTCTGTCAGACCCCTAGAATGGCCTCTGTTTCAAGCTCTCTCCGTGATCTTCATTGGCTCAGGGTTGAGAATCATGTGAAATTCAAAGCCCTGAGCTATATGTTCAAGGTCAAGTCTGGTAGTGCCCCTCAGTACTTAAAGGCCATCGTCCATCCTTATATACCATCACGCTCTCTTCGCTCTTCTACTCAGGCTAAATTCTCAGTTCCTAGGATCAGACTGTCATGAACGGGCAGTCGGTCCTTCTCTTACCTGGGTCCTCTACTGTGGAACTCTCTCCCTCCACCTCTTAGGAACGAAACTGTTTTCAGTAATTTTCGCAAACACTTAAAAACCTGGTTGTTTAACCAATAAATTGCTCGCAAACACTTAATAACCTGGTTGTTTAACCAATAAAGTGCCTTCTCTTCTTTTTCCCTGTCTGGCGGCGCCGGGAAACCTTTTGGTAGCTGTGTGCCTTATAAGATTAAATAATAAATAAATAAATAAATAAATAATAAATAGGAGGGAGGAGCTGGGCACTACATCACACTTACATCTGAATTGGCTGCGTTCTATCCCCACACAAAGGGCTGCATACCCCCTGTAGAGCCAGGGCACAAAGGGAGGAACTCGATGCACTTCATAGCTTTCTTTGAAGTCTCCTCACTTCAAAGGCACAATTGGGTATAAGCACTGGACCTCTGACCCATAACTTCAGTACACTTCTGGACCTGTCTCTACTCTGCCAGGAAGAAGAGCTTCTTAAAGGACAGCCACTCTGCTGGACTGCTGCTTTGCTGGACTTCTGCCATGCCGTGCTCTTGACCTTCTGAGCTGCCCTGCTGCCTGCTGTTCTCCTGCCTGGGTATGAAGGACTGGACCTTCCTAACTTGAACCCAGAGTGACTACAAGGGTTTGCTGGCTTGCCTCCTGCTCTAAGTCCCAGGGATATCAAAGACTTCAATTACCTCAACTACCTGCACCTGCATCTGGACCCTACAAGCTGTCAGTCTACCCTGCCAAGTGGTGCCACCTCAGTAATGGACCCTTGGAAGTGAGGCCTAACATGTTTCTACAACCAGAACCCATGCATCCTCATCGGGCCGGCGCATCTTCACCTTTGTATGGGTTGGAACCAGTATATCTTTGCCTTTGCATGGATGGGAACCAGTGCATCCTCGTCGAAGTGTGGAGCGGGGCCGGGCATCGCACTCAGAACCTGTGCATTGCCTTTGGAATCAACACATCGCCTGTTGCAGGAGAAGTAGCCATGTATCACCTTCAGAATCGGTGCCTCACACTTGGAACAGATGCGTCACCGGCAATGCGTAGAGAATCTCGACGAATCTCACCCAATGCACGGCTCGACACTGACGCATCGTTTTGACTGCACCTCGCATCTTCTTCAACATCTTCTCAAGCCCGGATCAAGGTACTCAAGCGGGCCAAAGTGGATCCCTGTATCTGGCCTGTGCTCCGTCGCGGTCAGCCTGAACCTTTGACTTTGCCCTGGTCCAGTGCGATCACATAACGCACTTAGGTGCTTATTGATTCTAAGTGTTATTTTACATTTATTCTTCAAAAAATCATATCTCAACTTCTACTTGTTAGATTTTTGTTTTTTTGGTCTTATCTATAAAAGCAAGCTCTATGTTTCTAAACTGATGTGGAGTCTTTTTGTGGTTTTTTTATTGTGTTACTGTTTAAAGTGTTACACATATATTTACACATTGCCTCTTAAGTTAAGCCTGACTGCTCTGTGCCAAGCTACCTTAGGGTGAGCCCATGAAAATTCAGGGCGTTTTGTGGCTTACCCTGACTATGATTGCGGTTCCTGCTGGGACAGGGTGCATACCAATTTTTAACAAAACTCCTCTTAGGTAATGATGTCCATGGGATATCATCATTCAAACCTCTTTTGTGACTCTGTAGCCATACCACCGAGCCTTGTTCCTTGACAAATGGGAACTGTGCTATATCACGAACAGTAGTAGATACTATAGTTTTGTCAGGCACAGTCCAGTGGAGATCATTTGTTGTATGCCCTTTCTCTAAGAGATGTTTGGTCAGTATAGTCGAGATCTTTTGACATCTAATAGTAGTACAGTATTACCTAATGCGTACTCTGATCTTACGGGTCGTCATCCTCACATACCGGAGACCACACGCACAAGTAATGAGATTAATTAGTTTATCACTATTACAGTTAGTGTGTTGTCGAAGTTCTCACGGGGTGTGGGATCTCGTGTCTACATGGGTTTTATGTTCAGTGCAAGCACAAACCTCACATGCCCTTCAGGGATAATGACCCTTAACAGATGGTAAATCCCATAGTGTTTCCTGTCAGGGGATCATAGAGGGAGAGATAGGTCTTGTATGTACCAGCTGATCCTTGAGATTCTGGCACCATTTATAGTCAAAAAGAGGTTATTGCATAGTTTGGTATCCTGCTTTTAGGATGTGCCATTATTTACACACCACCCGAATGATGGTCATAGAGAGTCTGCTAAAAGTGTTCACGCGCAATAACCTGTCAGTAGAAGATACTTTGGGTCTTTTCTCTAGTAGGGCGGCATGGTTATTGTTCCTTGCTCTTTTAGCTGCAGTATGTAAAATCCTCAATGTCTAGTAAGGACTATTAGATTGTTGCAGGGAGCCCAAAGTTACATATTCCTCAACATTTTGACCTGTGGGGTGACCTAAATAAGTGTATTCATCAGGTCAAAAGTGGCTGCAAATATGGCAGAGAGAGAGACAAATATATCTCTAGTGATATTAAAAATCGAAAAAGAAACTTGAAACATCACTTGAATATGACTGGTAAAATAAGCGAGGAAATACACACTACTATGACAACATACATACCTACAAACACATTCAATAATATCTTCTTTTAAACAAAGCAAAGTGTATTTTTCCTACTTTTCTACATTAGCTACTTAATTATCTTGCTCGTCTTTTTTTCTGCAGACAACAAAACCATATAGTGCAGTACTTCACTTACTATCTTCAGTCAATTCTCCCTTGCTTCAAAACATATTTTTTATGCTAACTGCACCAAAACAAACATAGAATATAAAAAATACATAATGAGTATCATGTGTAATAGAGTCCTGTATTGCCATCTTTGGGTCCTAGTGACAATGAAAAACCATTCACTCTTTTGGTTCATAATGCCACTAGAACCAATTGATGGCAATATAGGTAGATATTACATGGATACCTGAATACCATGGATACCTTTTATATATTGGGGATTGAGTTCCACCACAAGTAATAAAGATACTATCTTGTTAGGCCCAGTTAAAGGTTTCAGTAATTTAAAACTGAGGTTATCCCTTGTTAGCTATGGCACAGAACAGTCAGGCTTAAAGTAGAGAAAATGTGTAATACTAAAACAGTTAAAAAGTTATAAACACACCACAATAAAAATTCCAAACCAATATTTAGGGTAATTTATTTTTCTTATAAAAAGGCTTTTTTTTAATCTTTCCTTTTAGAGAACCGCTTCCACTGGTCCAATGAACTTAATATTCTAGCTCTATTTGTGATCTATAAGAGGTTTATGGATTGCAGTGCAAGGATGTCCATTCTAAATTACGTATGTAAAAATATGCAGTATGGAAACTTCCTTTCCTTTCCATAGCAACAAACCTAATTTAAATTATATGTCTTCAAATGTATAATCACCAAGTGATGACATTGTATTAGTATGCATCGATTTGGAAATCTGCATTTAGGTCACATTAGCGATATAACAATAAACTTACACTGTTAAGGAATTCTATCGGAGGAGGTAATATTGCAAGAAAAGAAAACCTGGGAGAATCTGTTTTAATATGTTGTTAAAAATCAAGTAATGCAGCACCTGTAAACTATAATTCATGAAGGCATGTTGCAGTCACAACACATATTCTTACTTTTACCTGACCTTCTCTTGTGAGACCTAGGCATTGAAACATAATTGGAAACATATTCAGGGCAATTCATAAAGGTAACTTACCAGTAGCGGCTCGTGGAGGGAGTGCCGCGGGGCGGTGAGGCGGGGCGGGGGAGGAGCAGGGTGGGGGAGGAGCAGGTTGGGGGGTAGTGAACTACGGCATACGGCCGAACAGAGGTAAGTAAACAAATAAATAAATAAAACGAATTTCGTTGCGCGCGCTGCATCGCATTTGGCAATGCAGCGCACGCAATGAGATTCGTTTTATTTATTTATTTGTTTACTTAACTCTGTTCGGCCGTATGCCGTAGTTTACTACCCCCCACCCTGCTCCTTCCCTGCCCCGCCGCCCAGCGGCACTCCCTCCACGAGCCGCTACTGTAAATTACACCTTTGAGTACGGTCAATACTTTTGCCTATTCACAAAATGCGAATGTAAAGTAACTCATAGGTGTAGGCTTACACATCTCCACCCCTCTGAAAAAGAGTGTAGAACCAAATTTACAAATGAAGTTACTACTACCAAAAAAAGAAACCACACATGGCCAACCACTAGTATTTAAACAATCTCACAAGAAAAAAATGGAGGTAGGAAAATAAAACCCCAAAAGAAATAATGGTAAATTAAATTAAATTATTTAAAATAGTCAAAATAGTAATAAATATGATTTAATGTTTACAACATGAAAAAAAGAAAACATATTTCTTATTTAATTATAAAAAATATACAATATTTGAATAACCTTTTTTAAATGTATAAGTTAATGTAACATAATTTTTATTAAAATATATTTCAATTACTTTCAATTAAACCATGAATCTAGTTCTGTTTATGCCTGGGCGGTAAACTCTGCTCCGCCGGCAGAGTTCGCTGGGTTTTTGCCACTCTGCCTTCGCTTTACGTACGAAGTCCAGCAAGAACTCCGCCACAAAGCAAAGTTTACCTGCACCTCTCTCGATTCAAGCTGAGGAAACTCCCACTTAAACTATAAGACTCAGGGAATCCAACGGTACTCATCCAATAGGCGGCTGGAAGTTGTCATACGGTCGGTAGCACTCCGGAAGTAATGACCTATGCCGACCGTTGGTGTTGCATTCAGGGATGCCTCGTGATAAGGCCCTGAGTTGCGCCGCAAAATAACCACACTCACGCTGTTTTATGGTCTCGGCGCGGACTGCCGTCGCAGCTCCGCCTGTCTTTATTTAAACGCACGCTCATGCCGGCCGGCGTGAGTGCAGGGGCGGGGAATGGCTGGCGCGCACTAGCGGCAAACGCTAGTGCGCTAACTGTCACATGCCATCTCAACTCAGTCCTTGACTGGATATCTAGACTCTCGGGTTTCACTTACTTGACAGGCAAAGTCTCTCAGGCGGGTGCTCGGCGGAAGATTTTCTCTCAGGGCGTATCTGGAAGGCCCCCGATCGGAGGTGGAGGCAGGAGTCGGGGTGCTGCGGTCTGTAGGCAGGTTGGGCGTCTCACGGGCGGCCTCTGGACTTGCTGGCCCGGCAGTCGCTTCTGGGTGGTGTTCGTTAGCTGCTTGGGGCTCCTCTTGGTTGACCTCCATCTCCCCTGCGTGGGTCGTGATGTCAGCGGGAGGAGCGGGCCTGTCCACTTGTTTGAACCACGAGATGTTGCGGGTCACTGTTTCCCCCTCCTTCTCGACAGTCACTAGGGTCCCTTGTCTGTTGATCACGGTCCAGTATCCTGGCTCGTACCGAGACCGGAACTTTCCTCCGGGCCTTCGGTCCTTCATGATGACGGTGTCTCCTTGCTGTAGTTGGCGGGATACTGCTCGCGGGTTTGGCTGGCGGTGTTATTGCGCTTCTCTCTCCTCCTGAAGGCGCAATCTTCATCATAAGGGGCGGGGACCATCCAGGCGCAGTGGGAAGCCCGTCTCGCCGGGCACCGTTGAATATCAGCGCCCAGGGTGCTTGTCGAGTTGAGCAGTGTGGCGTGCTCCGATACTCCCGCAGGAATCTCTGCAGCTCTTGTTCCGGGTCATTTTGTTCCGCCACTGCGATGCGAAGCGTCTTGTTGATCGTTCTCATGAGACGTTCAATCTCTCCATTGGCCTGAGGCCACTGCGGGGTGATACGCCGGTGCTTGATGCCATGGTGGTGCATGAATTCGCGAAATTCGTGCCCTTGGAACGGGGGCCTGTTGTCGCTACGGAGCTCTTCCGGACATCCAAACATCCCAAACATTTTCTCTAGGGCTGGGCCGACATGCAGAAAAGCCGTTGAGTTCACGACTTCTACCACTGGGTACTTGGAGTAGCTGTCAATGAGGGCCAGTGTGACCAGCCCATCAGGAAAACTCCCGAAATCCACGCTCACTTTCTCCCATGGGCTTCGGCCATGTTCTTCCGTGTAGATCGGTGCTGGTCTTTCGGGCCCACTGGTTATTTGGCAGGACGGGCACTTCCGGACAGTCTCTTCCACTCGGGCATCCATCCCTCGGAACCAGACCTTTTCCCTCATGCGGGCTTTCATTTTCTCCATGCCTTGATGCCCTCCGTGGGCCAGTTGTGTTGCTCGCTGCTGCAGGGATGCTGGGATAACTATTCGGGGCCCTCTGAGGAGAATGCCTCCCTGGGTGAGGCTTAGCTCGTTCCTGACCCTCCACATGTGCAGTAGATCTTCCTTTTCTGGGCTCGACCATGTGTTTGCTGACTGTAGGAACTAGCGCCACAGCCCTCCTTGGATGGTGTCCTGAACTTTGGCCATGACGGGGTCACACGCCGCTGCTGTTGCTACTTCTTTGAGCGTCAGTGCTCGAGGGCACGTGAGAGCTGCAATGATGTCAAGGTGTGCCTCCATGTCGTCCCTGCTGGGTTCTTCACTCATGTCGATAGTGACGTCAATCAATCAATCAATCAATCACAGAATTTGTAAAGCGCACTACTTACCCGCGAGGGTCTCAAGGCGCTAGGGAAAAAAGGGGGGTGCTGCTACTGGTCGAACAACCAGGTCTTGAGTAGCCTCCTGAAGGTCAGCAGGTCTTGGGTCTGTCGTAGGCTTAGTGGAAGGGTGTTCCAGGTCTTGGCGGCGAGGTGGGAGAAGGATCTCCCGCCGGTGGTAGTTCTTCGAATGCGAGGGACGGTGGCGAGGGAGAGGTCGGCGGAGCGTAGTTGGCGGTTGGGGACGTAGAAGAGGAGTCGTCTGTTGAGGTAGGCTGGGCCAGTCTTGTGGAGTGCCTTGTGTGCGTGGATGAGGAGTTTGAAGGAGATTCTCCTGTCGACGGGGAGCCAGTGCAGGTTCCTCAGGTGGGGGGTGATGTGGCTGTGGCGTGGTACATCGAGGATCAGGCGTGCGGAGGCGTTTTGTATGCGTTGCAGTCGCTTGATGAGCTTGGCCGGGGCTCCCGCGTAGAGGGCGTTCCCATAGTCAAGTCTGCTACTGATGAGGGACTGGGTGACTGTTCTTCTTGTGTCTGTCGGGATCCACCTGTAGATCTTGCGAAGCATGCGGAGGGTGTTGAAGCAGGAGGATGAGACTGCGTTGACTTGCTTGGCCATGGAGAGCGTTGAGTCGAGGATGACTCCCAGGTTGCGTGCGTGGTCGGTGGGTGTCGGGGCTGCTCCCAGCATCGTTGGCCACCAGGAGTCGTCCCAGGCTGAGGGGTTGGAGCCGAGGATGAGGACCTCTGTCTTCTCCGTGTTCAGTTTTAGTCGGCTGATCTTCATCCAATCGGCGACGGCCTTCATTCCTTCATGGAGGTTGGATTTGGCGGCGAGGGGTCCTTGGTGAAGGAGAGGATCAGTTGAGTGTCGTCGGCGTAGGAGATTATGTTGAGGTCGTGCTGTCTGGCGATGCATGCGAGCGGGGCCATGTAGATGTTGAACAGTGTTGGGCTGAGGGACGATCCCTGGGGTATGCCGCAGATGATCTCGGAGGCTTCGGATCGGAATGGTGGGAGGCGGACTCTCTGGGTTCTGCCGGCGAGGAAGCAGGTGGCCCATTCCAGGGCCTTGTCTCGGATCCCTGCGTCGTGGAGGCGTGCGCGTAGAGTGCGGTGGCAGACAGTGTCGAAGGCGGCGGAGAGGTCCAGCAAGATGAGGGCTGCGGTCTCACCGTTGTCCAGCAGGATCCTGATGTCGTCAGTGGCGGCGATGAGGGCAGTCTCAGTGCTGTGGTTGCTGCGGAACCCTGATTGGGATGGGTCCAGGATGCTGTTTTCTTCGAGGTATCGGGTTAGCTGTTTGTTGACGATCTTCTCGATGACCTTGGCTGGGAACGGAAGCAGGGAGATGGGCCGGAAGTTCTTGAGGTCTCTCGGGTCCGCCTTGGGTTTTTGAGTAGGGCGTTGATCTCTGCGTGTTTCCAGCTCTCTGGGAAGGTTGCGGTCTCGAAGGAGAGATTGATGATGTTGCACAGGTGGGGTGCGATGGAGCTGCTGGCTTTGTTGAAGATGTGGTGCGGGAAAGGGTCTGACGGGGAGCCGGAGTGTATTGTGCTCATGGTCTTGATGGTGTCCTCGATGTTCACGCTGGCCCAGGCTGGCAGGGGGTCGTGGTCGATGGTGTGCGGCGGGTCTGGTGCATCGATCTTAGTTGGGGCTGTCTGGGTGTTGAAGCTGTCGTGGATGTCGGCGATCTTGCGGTGGAAGAAGGTGGCGAGGGAATCGCACAGGGGTTGCGACGGCGGGATGTCGTTGGTGTTGGAGCTGGGGTTGGAGAGTTCCTTCACGATGTTGAAGAGCTCCTTGCTCTTGTGTGCATTGTTGTCGAGGCGGTCTTTGAAGGAGATTCTCTTGGCGGACTTGATGAGGTGGTGGTGGTTACGGATGGCGTCTTTGTGGGCTGCGTGGCTGTCCGGTGTCTTATCACTGTGCCATTTCTTCTCTAGTTTCCGGCAGGTACGCTTGCAAGCTAGGAGTTCCGAGGTGAACCAGCTGGCTCTTTTGGTGGTGTCACTGTAGGTGAGTTTTTTCAGCGGGGCGAGGGTGTTGGCACAGTCGTCCATCCATCGTCTGAGGTTGCAGGCAGCGTCGTCGGTGTTGGATGGGTCGGAGGGAGGGCTGAGAGCGAGGTTGCCCGAAGTTGGTCTTCGGTGACTTTGCTCCAGCAGCGGCGTGGGATCTGTTGGGTACGGTGGTGTGTGGTGGGTTTCTGGAAGGTGAAATGGATGCAGCGGTGGTCGGTCCAGAGGAGTTCCGTGGTGTGGCTGAAGGAGACGTGGGAGCTTGAGGAGAAGATGGGGTCAAGCGTGTGGCCGGCGGAATGGGTCGGTGTTGTGACGAGCTGGCTCAGACCGAGGTTGGCGAGGTTGTCGATCAGGGTGGTGGAGTTGCTGTCGTTGTTGTTCTCCAGGTGAAAGTTCAGGTCTCCGAGGAGGATGTAGTCGGTAGAGGTCAGGGGGTGCGTGCTGATGAAGTCGGCGATGGAGTCGCTGAACTGGGGTCGGGGCCCAGGGGGTCTGTAGACAAGGGTGCCTCTAAGGGTGGTGTTGGGGTCCGTGTGGATCTGGAAGTGCATGTGTTCGGTGGTGCTGAGAGTGTCGTCGGTGCTGGTCGAGACCCTGATGGTGTTCTTGTGGACGATGGCGATTCCTCCTCCTACTGCGTTGACGCGGTCTCTGCGGGTGATCTTATAGCCATCTGGGATGGCTATGGCGATGTCGGGGGCGGAGGAGTCGTTCATCCAGGTCTCTGTCAGGAAGGCGACGTCTGGTGATGATGTGTCGAGCAGGTCCCAGAGCTCGGCCGGCGTGTTTGCGTGCGGAGCGGGTGTTCAGTAGGATGCATCGGAGGTGGTTGAGGTCCTTCTTGGCGGGCGCCTCAGTGGCTCTGAGGCTGGTGTAGCTGCAGTTCCGGCAGGTGAAGGGACCATGGGTGCGTTTCGGGGCGGCCTTGAAGCAGTTGTGCGTCCGTCCGGGGTTGAGAGCGTGGAGTGTGGTGGCATCGTATCGGCGTCGGTCCTCGAGGCTGGAGCGGGGGGCGCACGGCCCAGGGGTTCTGGCGCTGGGCGCGGTCCAGGCGCGGACAGGCGCAGACGGGCTTGCCTTAAGCGCGCCTTCGGCGCGCCAGCGGCGCGGCCGCACAGCGGCCGCCATATATGGGGAGGTGGGAGGGAGGAGCAGCTGGGAGGCGGGAGGCAGGGGCAGCGAATGGGCAGTCAGGGGCGGGGCCGCAGGGACGCAGCGGCGGGAGTGGAGAGAGGCAGCGAGGGGTACAGAAGGCAAAATGGACACAAGGGAGATGGGGGCAGCGAGGGAAACAGAGGAAAAACGGGCACAGTACAATGGGGGCAGCGAGGAAACAGAAGGCAAAATGGACACAAGGGAGATGGGGGCAGCGAGGAAACAGAAGGCAAAATGGACACAAGGGAGATGGGGGCAGCGAGGGAAACAGAGGAAAAACGGGCACAGTACAATGGGGGCAGCGAGGGAAACAGAAGGCAAAATGGACACAAGGGAGATGGGGGCAGCGAGGGAAACAGAAGGCAAAATGGACACAAGGGAGATGGGGGCAGCGAGGGAAACAGAGGAAAAACGGGCACAGTACAATGGGGGCAGCGAGGGAAACAGAAGGCAAAAAGGACACAAGGGAGATGGGGGCAGCGAGGGAAACAGAGGAAAAAACGGGCACAGTACAATGGGGGCAGCGAGGAAACAGAAGGCAAAAAGGACACAAGGGAGATGGGGGCAGCGAGGGAAACAGAGGAAAAAACGGGCACAGTACAATGGGGGCAGCGAGGGAAACAGAAGGCAAAATGGACACAAGGGAGATGGGGGCAGCGAGGGAAACAGAAGGCAAAATGGACACAAGGGAGATGGGGGCAGCGAGGGAAACAGAGGAAAAAATGGGCACAGTACAATGGGGGCAGCGAGGAAACAGAAGGCAAAAAGGACACAAGGGAGATGGGGGCAGCGAGGGAAACAGAGGAAAAACGGGCACAGTACAATGGGGGCAGCGAGGAAACAGAAGGCAAAATGGACACAAGGGAGATGGGGGCAGCGAGGGAAACAGAGGAAAAAACGGGCACAGTACAATGGGGGCAGCGAGGGAAACAGAAGGAAAACGGGCACCGAGGCCACAAGCAGAGGGGCGAGCTTACCAGCAGCAGCAGCGGGCAGGACACCACAGGCGGAGCTGTGTGGCGGGGGAGCGACCTACCTGGCAAGGTCAAGGTCTGGGTGTCTCGACAAGAAATCGGCTGGGTTCTTGGCTCCGGGCCGGTATACCACGTCCATGTCGTAGTGTTGGAGCCCCATGGCCCACCTCTCAATTTGCGGCGGTGGGTGAGGTGCCGACCCCCTGAACAGTGGCACCAGGGGTTGGTGATCTGTGACAATGGTGAACGGTTGTCCACAAATGTACAAATGAAAGTGCCGGCAGCCCCACCGAATGGCTAGGGCTTCTCTTTCAATTTGAGAGTACCGCTTTTCCATCGGAGACAGGGCTTTGCTGGCATACGTGAGGGCGGCCCATCGGCCAGGTTCCTGTTCCTGTGTGAGGACTGCCCCTAGGCCCACGGGGCTGGCGTCTACCAAAATGTTGGTCTTCTTCGCGGGGTCGAAATACACCAGTGTGGTGTGGTCAAGGAGGGCCTTCTTGACGGCTCGAAACGCTGTTTCTTCGGCTGGGCCCCATTGCCACATGGCCTCAGCCCGAGTGAGGTTCCGGAGGGGCTCTGCTAGTGTAGCTAGATCCGGGATAAAACGGCCGCAGTATGTGGCCATTCCTATGAAGCTGCATACTTCTGCCATGGTGAGGGGGGCCGCTGCCGTCTTGATCGCTTGGGACTTCCGGGGGTCCACTTGTATGCCCTCTTGGGTAAACGTGTAGCCAAAGAGCTCTATTTTCTGCTTGAACAGCAGGCACTTTTCCTTGTGTAGAGTGACCCCGTGATCTAGGAGTCTCTTCAGGGTGGCTCTCACGTGGCGGTAATGTTCTTCTGCCGTCTTAGAGTGGATGAGGATGTCATCACTCACGTTTAGGACGCCGGGTAGTCCAACCAGGATCTCTTTGACGGGGTTCTGGAATATTTCAGCGGCGGATGATATGCCGAAATTGAGCCGCTTGTACCTCCTGAGGCCTAGGTAGGTGCTGAACGTCGTTATGTACCGGCTGTCTTTGGCGAGGGCTAGTTGGTGATAGCCCGCATTTAGATCCAGCTTCGAGAGCCATCTGGATCCGTTCAGATCGATCACGATGTCGTCCATAGTCGGCGTTATGTGGCGTTCTCGCCGGATGGCTTTATTCGGGAGGCGCATATCAATGCAGAGTCTGATCTTCCCCGGTTGGCGAGGTTTTTCTGCGATTACCATGGGTGACACCCACGGTGTAGGTCCAGACACCTTCTCTATTACCCCTTGGTCTTCGAGCTTTTGTAGTTCCTCCTCTACTAGGGGTCGGAGATGAAACGGGATTCTCCGGTGTCTTAGCGCTGTTGGCAGGACAGCTGGGTCTGTATGGAGCCGGATGGGAGCTCTCTTTATCTTCCCCAGACCTTTGAACAAATCTCCGAACTGGCTCAGTAACTCTTCCGTCTGGTCTGCCTGTACCCTCCTGGCAAACGTCACCAGTCCTAAGTCCTCAGCTGCATGACTGCTGAGCAGCGTGTCTACTTCCTGGTTGATGACCTGGATGTCAATGGTAATTTCAACGCCTCCTGACCGCACCGGCACGGTCATTTTGCCTCGGAAGGGTATTGGCGAGTCACTGCCATACGCGAAGATCTGTGCCTTCGATGGTCTGAGTTCCGGCTTGGGTCTTAGCTTATTATACTGCTGGATCCCCATCACTGTCACCGATGTGCCTGTGTCGATCACTGCATTGACCTCTGATCCTGCAATTTGTACTGTGCAGCAAGGTTGGGGCCGTCTCCTGCTCTTTAGGGCTTGGGTGAAAGAGACTAGGTATGTCTCCCCTTCGTCTTCCAATGTGGAATCCCCCTCTTGGTATACTGTCTGCTTTCTCTTCTTCCCTCCTTGTTGGGATGTGAGTGAGACGTGCGATAGTTGGCGGACCATCCTCCGCATTTTTCGGGGTCGGCCCCCTTCCTTCCACTGTGCCTTCCTTCTGCACACTGATGCGAAGTTGTTCGCGATGGCGCAGTTTGTGCAGGTTTTTCCTTGTGATGGCATGACTGTGCGGGGTGTTCCTCATACCCGTAGTATCCACACTGGTTCTTTGGGGTTTGCGGCTGGCGATCACGTGGCCTGTGGGGCTTGTCTCTCGTCCGGACTGCGTCTGTTCTTTCTGTCTTGACCGCGATGCTCTTGTCTGCCCCACGCAACAATGCCATGTCCATTTCCTCCGCTCGTGCTGCCGAAAGGTCATGTGATCTTGCTAGGACAAGAATGTCATTCATGGGAGTGTTCGGTTGCCTGAGTATGAGGCATCGCAGGACTTTGCTGCGTATCCCCAGGATTAGCTGGGCCCTGATCTCTTCCGCTGCACGGTCTCCCACAAGGTGAGTGTCGGCTAGCTCCCTGAGCCTCGTGTGAAAGGCGTCCACTGACTCGCCCTCCCTTTGCTTGGCTTGCCTCAACTTTAAGTGTTCGAAATCTGGGTTCATTTGGGGGTTAAAGTGAGCGTTTAACACGGTGACTGCTGCTGCATAGTTGTCGGGAGGGCCTGTGTTCGGTAGGTGCTTGAATAGCAGATATATTTCCTCACCTGTGTAGTGTAGCAACAGCGACCGTTTCACCGCCCCATCCTTCTCCCTCGTGGCAATGAAATAGTTTTCCAACCGGCCAATCCAGGTCTGCCACCTTGGCGCTGCCGTGGTGGGGTCTGCCGACTCGCTAAATGGAGGTAGGACCCCTGAGGGGGGATGGTGCGGAGGCGCAGGCGCTGGGGCCTGGGCCGCATTGTCTTGATCCCCCATGGAGGTGAGCGTGTGGGCGAAGAGGTGGCTTGCTACGAGAGATGCTCACTAGCAAGAGGTTCTGGCACAACAGGATGAGGTGCGCGGCAGCTGGGCGTAGCGTGGGCCCTCGTGCGCCTGGTCGCGTGGCTGGGCCTAACCTGGAGTAAGGCGCGCTTGTGGGTCTTTTCCGCAGCTGGCCGGACTCAACCAGGCTGTGAGGCTTCGATTGACTTGACCAGTAGGTGTTGGGGAGGGAGGACAGCGTCGTGTACTGCTGCCTGATACCAGCTGCCGGAGTCGGGGTCGCAGTGTGGCAGGGATCGTAGCAGTATGTCCTGGCAGGGTTCCAGACTGTGGGTACTGCCCACATGGTACTGGCTTGCTGAGGGGTTCTTGTGCCGGGTGGGAGCAGGCGTGAATTGCCTCCGCTCCTCGTCGCCAATGTTGCATTCAGGGAGGACCCCCCCTCCCGCCGGATGCCTCGTGATAAGGCCCTGAGTTACGCCGCAAAATAACCACACTCACACTGCTTTATGGTCTCGGCGCGGACTGCCGTCGCAGCTCCGCCCGTCTTTATTTAAGCGCGCACTCACGCCGGCTGGCGTGAGCGCAGGGGCGGGGAACGGCTGGCGCGCGCTAGCGGCAAACGCTAGTGCGCTAACTGTCACAGTTGGCAGTGTACACTGCTGGGAGGAGCTGGCTCACTAGCAGCCAATCTGAGCCAAAGCCTTCCTCTAGAACTGGTGGGCAAAAGTTCACTCTGGACAAAAGTTTAACCCAGTCCCTCGTTCTTGTCTCACGGGAAAGAGTAGAAGAAGACTAAAGAATTAGGGGCTCGGAGTGGGAGGAGAGCATCGGTAGAACTCCTCCGTTCTGCTTTGAAGAGGTGTTAACAGATCCGCCTGCCAAGAAACAATGCTGACAGCTCTTCAGAGGCTTTTCAGTGTGTATACAACTGTACACCCTGACTGTCTGGACTGCAGTGCTGCTGGCGTGTTTGCACTTCAGCTGCAGCAGGCGGAGGTACGTGAAAGTAAAGTATTTCTTTACATTTTGGAAATGCTGTTAATTATTTATGGAAGCAGATTTCTGAGCCTTTTTTAAACCCATTCCTAAACATACTTTCTCTCTGAGAACCTTAGATGCCCCTGGCCAACCCCTCTTTCCAGGGATTAAAATAGCTAGTCAAGTGCACAGTTAAAGTGTACAAGCAGAAGCTAGCCAATGGGAATGCACTTCAGGGTTATATTGCTGGCATGTGTGTAGCACACCAGATTCCAATATGGCCCCGCAGCGCTGCCAATTATATAGGTTGCCATCTTTAGGATTTCAGGGGTTTGGGAGCTAGTTAATGAAAACATATTTATCAATCCACACTACCTCTCCATCATTTTTAGTCGTAATCTTGAGGCCATGTTACTTTTTGTTAGAGTCAGCTGTGGTTCCGATCCCGGCTTGTGTGGGCGCCTGGTTTGTACTGTTCCCGACTCAGAGATGTTAACCTTGGGTGGTTGCGCTGCTCTCAGCAGTATGGTCAGTGGCAGCCAGACCCCTTTCACTCGGCTGCCAGATGGTAACTATGGCAGAGGCTTCTGTGAGCAGCCCACATAACACAAACTCACTTGGATCATTTGTATTACTTCTGAAGAATGCAGAATGGGGCTTGTCTTGCAGTACGGGAGACAGCTTGCTTTCTGTCATCTGGAAGGCGAGTAGTGCCATGAAGTACCAGCCTCGAGGTGCTGCAAGCACTGGTAGTGTGCAGATAAACGTGCACACAGACGGCATCCTACAGTTTGCTGTGCACCGAGTGTAAGTAACATGCATAAAATCAGGGCTTTAAGTGGGATGAAAAAACTGGGGGGTCTCTCAAAGGGGCGTGGCCAATGTAATTAAGGGCGTGGCTTAAAAACACCTAAGCTAAAAGTCTGTGCTTAGCATAGTGTGCCCCCGTCTTGTATTTTGCTGTTTCTGTCATTGCTTCCAGATATATGATACAAGTAACATCATACCTACAAGAAGTCAGGACATATTGGCTTTGTCAATAGTTGTTAGTTGCATAAGATAAATAAGCAGCAACTATGGCGTGTATATAATATTGAAAAAGCTTCCACTTAAAGCCCTGGTGACACCACGACAATGTTACTGCTCCCGAGTTTCAAAAAGAGAAGGGAAATCCAGAGAGAAAATTATTCTCTTTAAAGGATTTCCCTTCCCCTACAACGCTCACCTGGCATGACGTCATGCCGTAACTTACAATAGTGAGAAGTGAGCAGTGTGAGCACACGCACATGGATGTGCCTGCTGTCACTGCAGCCTGGAAAAAAACGGACCGCCTGTGCCAGGGCACAAACCAGAGCCCGATAGAGACCCGTTTCGAGGCCTCCTTTAAAAAGCTGCAGGTGCTCAGCACTGGTGAGATCCGGCCCACTTAAAGCCCTGCATAAAATGTTGCAGAGCATAACATGTATGAAGCGCACCAGAAGGGGGTCTCGACGGAGAATGACAGGCATTTATAGCATAATATGTCTGTGTGAAGCATACCAGAAGGATGTCTCAGCACGGAATGACAGGCGTTTATTTGTTACCCAACCCAATGGTACTATTTAATCGACTTCGGGAGAATGAAAGGCTGAGTGGACCCACTGGAATTTCAAGCTGTGACCATCACAGATTCCTGCAGTGAATCCATTAAACCACCAAGCCATCAGATCTGGCATGCCACAGTTAAATTGAGAGTTCTCATGCATGAACATGAATCAGTCCAAACTTTTAACTGAAAAGCAACTCACGCGTGAACCTGTTGGGTTTATTTGAAATGTTGGCAAAATGAGGGGTGTGTCTCTTTATTAGAGGAAAGATGACTTCACATAGGTGAAGACTTACACTTCTCCACCCCTCTGAAAAAGGGTGTAGGGCCAAATTTACAGATGAAAGTTGCTACTACCAAAAAAAGGAAACAGTATTAAGTCTAGAACCACACACAGCCAACGACTAGCATTGAAACAACCTCACAAGAAAATAATGGAGATAGGAAATAAAACCCCATAGGAAATAACATTCAATTTAATTAAATTATTAAAAATAGTCAAAATATTAATAAATATAATTTGATGTTTAGAACATACAAAAAAACATCTTTATTATTTAATCATACAATATTTGAATAACCTTTTTTGAATGTATGAGTTAATGTTACATAATATTTATTAAATTATATTTCAATTATATATATATATATATATATATATATATATATATATATATATATATATATATATATATATATATATATATATATATATATTATCTACTGGCGGTCGCCAGTAGATAGTTATAGTTACAACCTATTATCCATAGGAAATCCGCGACATTCTATTTGAAATAACTCTCTTGCCGGTTGACGTATCTTCGCGAAATTTTCAAACTTTGTGGCCCGCTCCGGTCCGCTCCTACCCTGAAAGTCTCGGGGGATTCGTCAAGCGGGGACCGAGAAAAAAGGGGGTCCCAAAACGTGTTTTCCCCATGCACTTTTCCATAGGAAACTTTAGACACGGCTACAGCCTGAACTGCTGAACGGAATTACACCAAATTTGGCAAAGAGGTAGTTCTTGGTTCAGAAAGAACCCTTTTGTTAAATGGTGTAAATCCGTTCAGTAGTTGCTGAGAAAATGAAAAGTAAAAAGTTAGTGATATCTATGGCCGAGTAGGGTCCGCGTACCCTCAGCGCACCCTGCGCGCACCGTCCCGATCACGAGCTGCATGTTAATTGGCTGTCAGCTGGCTGTCAACATTCCGATTCAGGAAATGTTGGCAGCCATTTTGTCCCTCGGTAGAACCGAGGGACAGAAACAAGTGCGCAAAGCGCACAAAGGGAGCAGGGTAGAAACACCCTGACCCCCTAGGTTTGCTCAGGGGGTCCCACAAGGACCCCCTGGGCAAAAAAATAAATGTTTTTTTAAAAAATCGGCAGGATGCGCTCAGGGTGCGCGAATCCTGCCGAAAATCGAAGCGCGGTCTCCGCGCTCGATTGTATTTGCCCCCGGGTGGCCCAAGTCCCGGGGGCATGGTGGGGGTTTAATTTTATGTGTGGGGGCCTCAAAGGGCCCCCAAGCCCCGGGGACCGCCACCCCCGGGGCTTTTTTAAAAATGGTGCGGGAAGGCTCTGAGCCCTCCCGCAGCCCCGGGACCACCACCTCCCCGGGGCTTTTTTTTATTAATTGAGCAACCTGTGTGGGGGGGCTCCAGCCCCCCCACACGCCCCGGGGACCGCCACCTCCCCGGGGCACTAACAAATTAAAATGGGGGTCCGTTTTGGACCCCCGAAGCCCCGGGGACCACCACCTCCCCGGGGCTGTGCTGATGTAGGGAGGGGGGCCGCGCGGCCCCCCTCCTGGAGCCCTTGATGGCCCTGGGGACCGCCACCCCCCAGGGCCGGCTCCTGCAGTGTCCCGGGGTGCCTACCCCCGGGACACTGTAGTTCTGCTATGGCAGGGCGGGAGCCTCGCGGCTCCCGTCCTGCCATAGCAAACTGCTTGGATATTGGAAGAGAGAGCAGGAAACCTGCTCTCTCTTCCAATATCCAAAGCACATTGCTTTTCCACATGGGGAGCAGCATGTCAGCTGCTCCCCATGTGGAACAGCAATGCCGGCTCCCAAGGGACGTGGGGAGCCGGCGGGACTGTGGGGGGATTGGGGACCCCCCCACAGTCCCCAACGGAGAGGGCCAGCCCCGGGGCAAGTAGTGGCCCAGGAGGGGGGCCACGCGGCCCCCCTCCCCAAAAAAGGAAAAAAAAAAAAATGGAAAGGCCGGCCCCGGGGATGGGGTCCCCGGGGCCTTAAATGGCCTGAGGAGGGGGCCACGCAGCCCCCTCCCAAGAAAATAAAAAAGGCCATGCCCCGGGGGATGGGGTCCCCGGGGCCAATACAGGCCCAGGGAAGGGGGCCACGCGGCCCCCTTCCCGTTTTTTTTTAATTAAATTAAAAAAGGGGTAAGGCCCTGGGGGATAGGGTCCCCAGGGCCCAAAAACAGGAAAAAGGAAGGGGGGCTACACAGCCCCCCTTCAGGGGACAAAAAAAAAAAAAAAAAAACGATCGGGCCCGCAGGCCCCGCCCCTTCCTTCACCACTCTGCAAACGCGCCCACTGGCGCGTTTGCAGAGGGGAACGAATTCCCCTTGAATACTGGGGGTCCCTGGGGGCCAACTAGCCCACCAGGAACCTCCAATATGCGCCAGGGGGCTGCGTTGCAGAGACGTGTAGAGAGGCCACACCCTTTTTACACCTCTCTGCAACGCAGCTCTGTGGCACTTTTTGGAGGTATATGGTGGGCTAGTTGGACTCCGGGGACCCTCAGGATTCAAGGGACTTAATCCCCCAGCTTAAAACGCGCCACGGGCGCGTTTGCACAGTGGTGAAGGGAGGGGGCGGGGCTTCAGGTGACATGTGTGCAAACAGGCCCTGTGGCGCGTTTTAAGATGGGGAATTAAATCCCCTTCAATGCTGAGGGTCACTGGGGGCCAACTAGCCCAACAGGTACATCCAGAAAGCGCCACAGAGCTGCGTTGCAGAGAGGTGTAAAAAGGGGTGTGGCCTCTCTACACGTCTCTGCAACGCAGCCCCCTGGCGCATATTGGAGGTTCCTGGTGGGCTAGTTGGCCCCTAGGGACCCTCAGGATTCAAGGGGACTTAATCCCCCAACTTAAAACGCGCCACGGGGCGCGTTTGCACAGATGTCACCTCAGGCCCCGCCCCCTCCCTTCACCATTGTGCAAATATTCTTCTAAAATCATCCGAAATACGAATTCCGATTTACTCACCTGTTATCAGGAGAGACCTCAGTGCTGTATCTTTCAGCCCAGTACTGGTCCTGAAAAGTAATTTTAACCGTACTTACCAGTAACTTGAATTTCCTTCCATAGGCTAACATTGACTGGTTTCACTTGGAAATTCTTCTAAGTGTGGAGTTTTGGAACTTTAAAATATTCCTCTAAAATCAGCCGAAATACGAATTCCGATTTACTCACCTGTTATCAGGAGAGACCTCAGTGCTGCATCTTTCAGCCCAGTACTGGTCCTGAAAAGTAATTTTAACCGTACTTACCGGTAACTTGAATTTCCTTCATAGGCTAACATTGACTGGTTTCACTTGGAAATTCTTCTAAGTGTGGAGTTTTGGAACTTTAAAATATTCCTCTAAAATCAGCCGAAATACGAATTCCGATTTACTCACCTGTTATCAGGAGAGACCTCAGTGCTGCATCTTTCAGCCCAGTACTGATCCTCAAAAGTAATTTTAACCGTACTTACCAGTAACTTGAATTTCCTTCCATAGGATATCATTGCCTGCTTTTTGCTGAAAAAGTTTCTAAGTGTTGATTTTTGAAACATACAAATATTCCTCTAAAATCAGCCGAAATACGAATTCCGATTTACTCACCTGTTATAAGGAGAGACCTCAGTGCTGTATCTTTCAGCCCAGTACTGGTCCTGAAAAGTAATTTTAACCGTACTTACCAGTAACTTGAATTTCCTTCCATAGGCTAACATTGACTGGTTTCACTTGGAAATTCTTCTAAGTGTGTAGTTTTGGAACTTTAAAATATTCCTCTAAAATCAGCCGAAATACGAATTCCGATTTACTCACCTGTTATCAGGAGAGACCTCAGTGCTGCATCTTTCAGCCCAGTACTGATCCTCAAAAGTAATTTTAACCGTACTTACCAGTAACTTGAATTTCCTTCCATAGGATATCATTGCCTGCTTTTTGCTGAAAAAGTTTCTGTGTTGATTTTTGAAACATACAAATATTCCTCTAAAATCAGCCGAAATACGAATTCCGATTTACTCACCTGTTATAAGGAGAGACCTCAGTGCTGTATCTTTCAGCCCAGTACTGGTCCTGAAAAGTAATTTTAACCGTACTTACCAGTAACTTGAATTTCCTTCCATAGGCTAACATTGACTGGTTTCACTTGGAAATTCTTCTAAGTGTGGAGTTTTGGAACTTTAAAATATTCCTCTAAAATCAGCCGAAATACGAATTCCGATTTACTCACCTGTTATCAGGAGAGACCTCAGTGCTGCATCTTTCAGCCCAGTACTAATCCTGAAAAGTAATTTTAACCGTACTTACCAGTAACTTATATTTTCTTCCATAGGAATCCATTGTCTGGTTTTCAGCAAAAAAGTTTCAAAGTGTTGATTTTTACAAACTACAAATATTCCTTAAAAATCACCTGTATGACTTAAACGCATTCTTTCAACTGTTTACAGGAGATGCACCAGTGCTGGATCCAGGATCCAACACTGAGTAAGAAAAAGTAACGATAACAGTTTTTACCTGCTAAGTGAATTTCCTTCCATAGGATAACATTGGTGATTCTATGAGAAAAAGTTTCTAAGTGTCAACTTTTAAAATACAATAATATTCCTTAAAAATCACGACTGTAACCAAAACGCTTTTACTCAACTGTTTACAGGAGATGTACCAGGACTGAATCTAGGATCCAGTCCTGTGGTTAGAAAAGTAATCCATAAAGTAACTAATTGCATTTAACTAGAAATTCACATTGAGCTGAATGTTGCATTGTGTTTGAAAATGTGTTGCCCATTGCAACAACTGTAACTACTGTACTTAAAAGTCTATTGCCTATGTGCAAAGTATTTAAACTAAAGTAATTCATTCTGAGAAAGTATTTTTTGTAATGTAATGTATAATGTAATTACAATGTAATTTAAAAAATAAAATCTGTAAAAAAAAAATGTTTCTAAAAATGTAGTAAATCAGTATGAAAAAAATTAGTATAACAATTAATACATTTAAAAATTGTCATTTACAAAACCTTTGAAATTCACTGAAAAAACCGTAGGTTTCAGGCACGTTATAGTTAGAAATTAGCATTTAAAAAACCTTTGAAATTCACTGAAAAAACCATAGGTTTCAGACACGTTATAGTTACAAATTAGCATTTAAAAAACCTTTGAAATTCACTGAAAAAACCATAGGTTTTAGGGACAGTTATAGTTACTTGGACATTGCACTCGTACAAAACCCGTGAAATTCCCCGTTATAGTTAGTTCAGCTAACTATAACTCGCGCCCCGCAATGCACTGCTGATGACGTCACATATTACATCACTCATGACATGGTCAGTGACATCACTGATGACATCACTGATGACATCTCAAATGACATCACTGATGACATCATCCACGTGATAATCTGATGCACCTCCTCACACCCTAATATAATCTTTGATACACCCACTCTAAATTACAGACTGCCATTCGCAAAACCATAGACACTCCAACACCAATAACTACATACCCACTCACTGATTCTTAGGTCTACACACACACATCCACTCACTCACCCGTACAGTCACTCATACTTACGGTCACTCAGTACAGGACTATCATATGCACTCTTACTCCTATATAGACACTCAAACAACGCCACTCATCCATAGAGATACTCAGACACCTAGTCAGTCATGCAAATAATTAAACACACTGCCATTTACTCACCTATACAGTTATACACACACCAGCTCACTTACTCATACAAATAGTAGCACATTGTTACGCTCTTATACAATCACTGATACAAGCACACACTCATCCATACAGCCACTATCACAATCACTCACTCTTGCTTATAGCTATTTATATACTCCAACACACATATATACTGCCTTTCACATATGTAGTTACTCACACATGTACCACTGGGACATACATTTTCTCACTAACACACTCTTACACACACTTACCCACCCATACAGTCTATCACAGATGCACTCTTGAAACCATCCACCCAGTGAATCACCCACTCACACATCTATGCACAGAGTTGCACACACCCCTCCCACACAAACACTCAGGCACCCATACAGATACTCAGACAAGCATTCAATAACTCATATAGACACTCATTTAGCTATTCACAAACACATGCAGCCACTTACACAGCAACAGACAGACGGATACAGACATTCACCCAGTTTAGTCACTAACCCATGCATTCAGTAAGATACGTTAAATCACTCACTTATAGAGTCAGTCACACACCTACTAAATCATCCATACAGACACTTACACACCCACTCATTCTTCAATACGTCTTTTCCTATATATATTAAAAATATTTAAACTTTACAGAAACACACAGTCACTGGATGATGTCATCAGTGATGTCATTTGAGATGTCATCAGTGATGTCATCAGTGATGTCACTGACCATGTCATGAGTGATGTAATATGTGACGTCATCAGCAGTGTATTGCTGGGCGCGAGTTATAGTTAGCTGAACTAACTATAACGGGGGAATTTCACGGGTTTTGTACGAGTGCAATGTCCAAGTAACTATAACTGTCCCTAAAACCTATGGTTTTTTCAGTGAATTTCAAAGGTTTTTTAAATGCTAATTTGTAACTATAACGTGTCTGAAACCTATGGTTTTTCAGTGAATATATATATATATATATATATATATATATATATGTTTATTTCGGGCACAGCCCATAAAACACATCATATCAATACAAGAGAAGTAATCTTAAAACATAAACACGATAGACAGTTAAAAAAATAAATAAAAACGTCATTGTACAAATACCCAATTATAGAACACAGTAAAGTCAATAGTTATTGTTAATACACGGAACTGGACTACGGCTAAAAGATGCATTTAATCAAGAATTAAAAAGGTTAGATTTAAAATAGAAAATTAATATATTTACACTAAAGAGGGATATATGTAATACAATAGCAATACTGATAATTGTCAGGCTCTTTCAAGGAGTAGTGTTAAGAATGACCTTCCTCCTTAAGGCCCAGGCGATATACAAATATTGGGAAAAAGCAAAAAGCTAAAAGTTCTCTTGTATCGCTTTTGAAAAGTCTCTTGGCTTCCCAATAATGCCTAATGCCCATACTCTTACATACTGCCAACAACCATTTTTTCCGAGGTATTCTGTAATAAGGACAAAATAACATAAAATGGGATTCTGTTTCCACTATGTTTGGGCAGTTAGGACATACATTTGACTTAGAAGGTTCATTCGTCCATTTAATAGTCTGTGATCTTAGGGGCAGAATCCCACATCTGAATTGGACATACACATTTTTTAATTGTTGCGGGTGCATCCTATTCATATAGGGTTCCAACTGTGGTAGGCTTTTATGAATAAGGAACTTTCCGGTAAAGGTGTTTGATTCATGCGCTTCCCACGTTTGATGTATAACTGCCTCCCAATAACACTGTTTGACTTTTTACTTTTAATAAAAACATGAATCTAGTTATATTCTCAAACAAGACAGCAAGAGTTCAGGAGGGCTTTATATAGATGAAGAATTATACACCCATCTACAGATTCTACATGGCTCATTAAATAGTATTGAGCTTATCTGTTCCGTCATGAGTTATAATTTGTGTTCGCCAGTACCCAATACTGTGGGGCTTATTTACAAGCCTCTTGCGCCGTCGGTGTGTGACTTTTAATATGGGAAAAAGTGACGTACTGGCCATGCAAGGGGATTGTAAATAAGCCTCTATGTTTTTATGGGGGATCCCCATATAAGCTGCAGCTATTAGTGCATAATTCTTTTTCTTTATCTTATCTATGGAATGTTTTCTTCTTTTTTAACAGAGCAACATTAATGTAACATGGTAGCACTTGCCCACTCGGGATTGATTGATTTTGGTTAGGATGAATTATTGAGTTATTTTGCATTTTGATTAACTAGACATTCACCATAATTAACAATTTCCTATTTACAGATTTACCTAAGAGTTGTACATGATTGGGCTTGTTTGTTATGCCTGGTCTCTTCCCCGAAGTTTACAGAGGCAGCAACCTTCTGTTCCATTACTTTTCTCCACTGCCACATTCCTCTTGTGTAACGAAGGATACTGTCTCTCGGTTAGGGGTGGAACGACCTATTTAACACTATTTTGACATATGACTTTGTTTGATGACACCATTAGCCCTAATTTTATGTAACATTTCACCCCATATATGCCATGCTTTAACCATTATATTTTATCTGGAAAATGTGCATGTTTGCATATATTTGAAGGCGTGTGATTTTGTACGAGGCTGGGTGACAAAATGGCACATCGTTGGAAAACCCGTTATAAGATGGCCAAACTATTTCCATTTCCCTGTTATGGTATTCCCCGACAGTCTTTTTTCACTGTTTATGTTGTTATGTGATTTAGAACACTAAGGTGGATATATACTAGGGTGACCAACTGGCACGGGTGCAAATTCAGGACGGTCACTGTAAAAATTCAGGACAAAGGGTCAAAATTCAGTACAAAAATTCAGGACAGAAGGTCAAAATTCAGGACAAAAATTTGGGACAAAACATACGTTTTACAGACATATCAGAGGAGGTCGCACAATAATAAGTAAGTAAATAGACAACCAAAATAAGTACAAGTCAAAATGAGTTTATATGAGGTTGAGACAATCGTGCACTTCACAGTTTTTCAGTATGCGCGCAGCTTTGCAAAGTGCACCACATGCTGTCAGTACAATAGGGCCCATTGTCATTTTATAAGAGCTAATCAGCTGCAGTCTCAGAATGACAATGGGCCACTCCACAGTCTGCGCGAGGTCCAGGAGCGGCCGCTGCAGGCAGCCTCTTCAGTTTAAAAGATAAGTGCGAGAGGCCCCGAGTGAAAACTTTTAACTCATGGGGCCTCTCGCAGGGAAACAGCATACCTTACTGACATTTCCCAATTTGATTTTAGTATGATGTCTGTAAGGCGTCCGTAATTTGGGGACCCCAAATTACGGACGCCTTGTGGTCATCATTCTAAAATAACGGGCAGTCCGTGAAATTTACGGACGGTTGGTCACCCTAATATATACACGTTCGGTTCTAACCTTTCCTCACCCGTGACCAAGGAGACTAGGTATCCAAAACACATTGGGCTTGTATTTAGTCATTGCCTGTCAATAAACCAATGCTGGTTATCCTTCCTGGATTGCGGCTCGTCTTTTCTAAACCCCTAACCCTGGGGACCTTATAGGAGAACAGAAACTTGGATGTATAGGAGTTCGCTACCCCACCGCGATCCACGCACTCAAGAGGTTGGGGGATTCAGTGACCCTAGAAATCTGGATTTATTGGTAGTGCCCGCCTGTCTCCTTTATCCGCATTAGAGTGGCATCAGAAAGGCTTCACGTAGAGCAGCACCCTCACAAGACAGCAGCACGTCCCATCCTTTGGGGTCTGGTAAGTACATCATTGGCTATTAGCACTGTTTCTGGGGTAATCTGACATCAAGAGGGCTTGCAGGATCGAGTACCACAGTGCACCTGTGATGATACATCGGTCAATACCAGCGGGTGCTCGAATCTTGGAGTAAAGGCTTTGGTAATGCCAAAACCCTGTGACACTTATCGATTGAGATGGCGACAGCAAGGGATTCTAACAGATGTGAGGCGGCGGATAAACTGTTCACGCAACCTTTTTGCAATTCAAGTGCAAACTCTCCACAAAATGATAAAACGGGAGTGATGATTAATTCACCAAGAAACAACTGTGGGACAGCCTGTGGCATGCTTTGAAACAAGTGGTGGGAGGCAGTCAACATCCAAAAGTACACTAACTGTGGCTCAGTTCCTAAAGGGCTGAGATGCTTTCCCATACCAACAATTAGTAACCCTGATCCTGAAATGATTGAAGAATGGGATGCCAATAACCATGAGTGCTCAACAAACATGCTCAAAATACTGGACAAATATGCATGGAAGGACCAAGACAGACTCCTGATAGAAATTGAAATAAATTCAGGATTATTGAAGGATAAGTGCACACAGCAGGTGTTTTACGAGTGACATGAAAAAAACTCAACATCAGACTGGACAAAGCGGAAAAAGAACTTAAAGCTAAAAAACAACAAAAATGTCATAGTGACCAAATTGACTATGAAAAAGGACAGATCTTAATATTTGAGAGAAAGTCGACTATTTAAGAAACAAACAACAAGAACCCTCTATAGTTCTGAAATGAATACGACAACAGGCACTGAAATGGCATAGTCAATTAAACAAGCCATGATCAAAGATAATAATCAGGCAAGGCACACAGACAGTGACACCTGTGAAAATGATGCAAAAAGACAAATGATGGACAGAATGCAGAACAATGTCATACATTCACCCCAGTACAGAGCTCTGGGCCTAAATCCATTGTTTTTTTTGCTCCCCATGCCATACCAGTTTGAACCCAGCCATATGCAAATCAGTCTTGACTCTGCGCCCAATGGGAACAGTCCAGCCCGTACTGCCAGTCCAGGTCCTCCCTGGGCTGGAAACAAGCATCCTATGACCGGTTTCGGGGTTTCACCCCTCATCAGCCAGGATAGCTTGACTCCAGTGGCATGGAGAGCACAGGACCCACGTCTGGACATACCCGTCCCACTCGGGGTGACAAATGCAAAAAGACAAATGATGGACAGAATGCAGAACAATGTCATACGTTCACCCCAGTACAGAGATTTGGGCCTAAATCCATTGTTTTTTTGCTCCCCATGAAAGCTAGGTTGACCTGCGGGGTCCCCCAGGGTTCCTCCCTCTCGCCCCTCCTGTTTAATCTGTACATGCTACCTTTGATCTGGTCCTTACGCAAAAGTAGAGTTGTAACTTTGAACTATGTTGACGACCTCCAGCTGGTGTTCGAAATTGACTCTTCCAACACCTCAGTATCCAACTTTCAATACACCATGAGCTATATTAGCGAATGGATGTACGCTAACCAACTAAAACTTAACCCCGACAAAACTGAGCTGATTCTGACTGGAGGCACCGCCAACCCTTGGAATTCTAATTTCTGGCCCCCTCTCCTAGGTAGTCCGCCTCGCCCAGTAGAATCTGTAAAAAGCCTAGGGGTCATAATCAGCAACGACCTGTCTATGAAACCTCAGATTAGCGCAGTGGTATCTACCTGCTTCTTCCACCTACGCAGAATCTGGAAGATCTGTAGATTTCTGACCACCGAGGCCTTGACCTTAGTCATCCTGACCTTGGTCATCTCTCGTATTGATTATGCCAACTCGCTCTATGTCGGCATTCCGGCATATCAACTCCACCGTTTGCAACTGGTACAAAACCAAGCAGCCAGGCTCATTTTCCATCAACCCAGATACCAACATGTCCGCCCCCTGATGAAGAGCCTCCATTGGCTTCCGGTGGCTAAACGCTGTGCATTTAAATTGGGCTGCACCATCTTTAAAGCCCTTGCCGGCCATGGCCCAGCATTTATCTAGTCTCGGATCCATTGTTATGCCCCCTCTCGCGAACTTCGCTCCTCCCATCTGAACCTGCTCACCCCCCCCCCACCTTCAAACGCAAAAAACACGGTGGCCTCAGATTCTCTTTCCTGGCCCCTCAATTCTGGAACTCTATTCCCACTGGACTGAGGTCAGTAACCTCTTACGCCCAATTCAGAACACTTCTTAAGACCCTTCTGTTCTCTCAGGCATATGAGTAAAGCTTCTGTCATCATACCACTGTCGCCCTCCCGCCCTCAGCGCCATGAAACCGTTTGGTGTAAGTGCGCTCTACAAATATTTTTAACATAACATAACATTCCAGTTTGAACCCAGCCATATGCAAATCATTCTTGACCCGGCGTCCAATGGGAACAGTCCAGGTCGAACTGTTCGCCCTAAGTTGGCAGGGTATGCCCAGACGTGGGTCCCTTGCTCACTTTGCCACTGGATTCAAGCTAGCCTGTCTGATGAGGGCTGTTAGCCCGAAACCGGTCCCAGGATGCTTGTTTCCGGTCCAGGGAAGACATGGCTTGGCAGTTCGGGCTGGACTGTTCCCATGAGGCACAGGGTCAAGACTGATTTGCATATAGCTGTGTCTGAATTGGGGTGGCGAAGTGAGCTAAAGAACGATGATGGATTCAACCCAGATCTGTGACTGGTGGTGGGTGTCTGAAAAGTTTCAGTGCTCCGTCCATCATCTCTTGTGTTAGACCTGTGAAAGTGATACTTCGGTCCACTTAGACAGGGTTGGAGTAAAATCCAAGATTTTAAATAGTTCAGCCTTGTTACCCAAAGAAGGCTAGCGGCCCAACCGGGCAGGGCATCAACAGGCTACAGAGGTAGAGGCGGCAACAGAAGAGGCGCAAGAAAAGCAGGAAGTACAGAAGGCTCCATGGGAATGCAAACACGAGGCAAAGCATAAGCAAAATGATGGACTGAAAGACAGTGGTTAAAATCTTATTTTAAGTGATTCCCAGAATGAGGTATTATCATTAGGCTTTTCATTTTGCTCTACCTCTTGCTTTGACTATACTCAAAGTCACATTGGCTTATTCCACTTTATCAGAAAACTAAAACTCAAAAGATGGTATGCCATAAAACCCCCTTGAACAACCCTTTGAGGTCAGACAATCCCTCGAACCCGAGGATAAATGACATAGACGTACTCCATACACGGATTGAACTTGAGGAAAATGAAAACACTGTATCTGACCCCATTCTTAATTTGATGAATGTTAATATTGTTTTTGGCTTAAGTTGTACTAGTGATTTTAGACCAAAGTCTGTATTTCTACCAACCATGTCTAATGATTGTAGAAATAAATCTGTCATATCAGCTTTCCTAGCATACCAGTTTACAATAACATGTATTATTGAGTCATGTTTATTTTTATTACCTTGGCATGAATATAATTAAAATAGTCTATATTGAGCAAGATAAAGCATGATGAAGGAAGAAAAATGAATCCAAATTTGCTACATATAAAATATGTATTCACCAATGCCATATATTTGTACCATTTAGATTTAGACTGCACTAATGTGGTACGTAGGAGCGGAGTAAAAAGATAAAAAAAACATGATTGCATATAGTGCCTGTATAGCAATGATCGGATACAACAATGCAGATTTAAACCACAGAGGCAGAAATGGATCACAATATAATTGAAGACATAGAGATTCCTCCTCCCCATCCCGGATGTATGCCATGAGCCTGGTTCAGAATGTAAGTACAGATACATTTTCACCGAGACATCTTTGGAAACACTAGTTAGAAACAAAAGATACATTAAAAAGAATGTTATTAATGGTGACTAGATATCATCACATACAATAACTACAACATCTGAACATACTTCTGGATGATTTATGGAAATGCAATTTTTCTGGGGTTTATGTGCAGAAAGGGCCTGCAATTAAGTGACTGTTTTCAGAAAACATTTACAAAGGAAAATATACAATCTAAATAATGCCAAAATAGCAAGGATCCTTATTGATATCTTAACTGTGGGAGATTTGTGGAGATTTACCCCACTCATACGATATATTGTGTTATGTAAATGGTTGTATAGGGTCTAGAATTGGGCACCTATCTGTCAGTCTACTATTGGCATATGTGTCTGGGATATGCACCATAATAAAAATGGTGGACCTTAAATAGAGTTCATTCAAACAGGTTTTAAATGTTTGAGGGTTACCTCATTGGATTTAAATGAAATAGTTCCCGAGTGTGCAGTGTAGGACACATTCTACCACTCTTTTGTTTAGGTTATGTGCTTCTTCAGCAACAATTACCAACATACTTCCTACTCTACTTACCAGGATGGCTCATTCCCTGGAAGTTGGCTGCCTCCTTGACATCTATAAGTAGGCTAGGGTGACAAACTTATCTAACCAAGGCCACTTTGGCACCAGGAGCAACCTACCATGCAACACATCATAGAATGAGCTATATGTATTACCACTTAGAGTTATTGCAGGGAAAAGTTAACTAGTCCCTTATTTCCTGCCAGTGATGTATCTTGTTGGGCCAAACACAGGTATGTGAGTACTTTATAATGTGGCTCAGGTTTCCTCTAGTGTTTGTAGTTCACTTGGCCCTTAGAGTCACTCTAGTGGTCCTGGCCTCAAGTTGCAGGTTCAGTCATTCACTTAGGCAGCAGAGTAGCAGTGCTTTTTATGAAGCAGCACAGCAGTCCTTTTGCAATATCTACAGGTCCAACTGCACCCACTCATGTAACCCAGAAACAGGCTGCAGACACCAAATAGTTAGGGCAGGAAAGTTATAACTTTCTAATAGTGGCATTTTCAAAATTGAAACTTAAACTCCAACTTTACCATTAAAGAGGATTTTTAATAATAATTTCTCAGACACCAAACATGAAAGGTTCACCCATTCCCAATTAAAAGTTAGCATGTATTAAATGTAATAAGGCAATCTAATGGTACCCTATGGGAGAGGTAGGCCTTGCATTAGTGAAAAACAAATTGAAGAGATTTTCTCTACCAGGACCTGTAAAAGTTAAAAGTACATGTCCATGTTTTTAAATACACTGCACCCTGTCATAGGAGCTGTTAGAGCATACTGTAGGGGTGACTTATATGTATTGAAAAGGATGGTTTAGGCCTGGCAAAAGGTTTATTTTGCCAGGTTTGAAATGGCAGTTTAAAACTTCACACATGTTTAAAAGGGCTACTTAAGTGGGTAGCACCATAAGTGCTGCAGGACCACTAGAAGCATTTAATTTACAGGCCATGAGTACATGTAGTAGCACTTTACTAAGGACTTACAAGTAAACTAAATGTGCCAATCAGGTGTAAGCCAATTTTACCATCTTTAAAAGAGAGAGCACAAGCACTTTAACACTGGTTAGCAGTGGTAAAGTGTGCAGAATCCTAAAAGACAACAAAAATGGGTTCAGAAAACAGGAGAGTAAAGACAAAAAGTTTGGGGATGACTCTGCAGACACGGCCAAGTCCAACAGATATCTTCAAGAGTGAATACAGTTTAAAGCGAGATGATGATTTTAGTCTGTCATGAGAGAATCAGACATGTTCGGAAAATACAATGTCCAGAGCAGAATAAGTTTAATCTTCCAGGCTAGTGTTTAATTCATCTTATCTTCAGTCCTATTGAAGTAGTTAAATAACCTACATACACATGCTATGAAGCCAACAGCACATGTTGGACTTTTTCTTAAAGCAAATTTGAAATACTAGGTGGATTCTAACTTTTGTTCTATTTGACCCCACCATATACATGGTGTGGTGGTGTAATTGTGAACAGAATGTTATCAGTGTATCTCCATAAACAGCGCATCACAATACCAGTAGCAAAGGAATCAACTACCACTTTCACTGATGCTGTTATGTGCTGAATATTTGTGTGCCATACTTTTTAATAATGTAAAAGATGCCAATTAAGAAATGTTTTAAATTTATGATGCTTTGTAAACTAAATCTAACTGTTACTGAAATGTTACCTGCTTCTCCTCTGACTGTGCACGATCTCAAAACCTGAGTATGATGAAATATTGCCCACCTCTGTCGATTGTGTCGCTAAACACCAAAGTTAGGTTTGTTATCATAAACACCCCAACCCGCAAAAAATAAAACAAACACGACCATGCTGGTGTGGTATAAGTGTGTTCTGGCATGATTGGTACTATCACAGTGCAAATAATGAGCTGCTCTCTCCTGTCTAACTCCCATGGTTGCCAAGCAATTAGAACTACTGCTCTTGCTTGACAGTACACATATAGGCAGTCTGTAGGAGTCTATTAGTGCAAATAAGCTGCACATTCAAATAGATTCCTCACGGGGTAGTGTTCCACTTCCCATTCAAGCCAAAAATTGGATTTTCTTCTACCCACAACAAGAGTTAGCACACTGACCTTTTTCAGGATGAGAAGTGATATGGCTTTAAGCTGGATGAAAAAATTGTGGTGGGTGTCTGAAAGGGGCATGGCCTATGTAGTAATAGGTGTGGCTTAAACACATAAACTACATTTCTGTGATTTTCTTAGTGTACCACCCCACCGGTATTTTGATGCCTTTCTGAGCTTTCTGTTATTGCAAGCAGATAACATAGCAATCACTTACATTATTAATTTTCGATCACTAAAAACATCATCTTTCTTCTAAAAGAGTTTCATAGGGTCATCTAATTTTGTGATCTAACCATCAAAACAAAATAAGCATTAAGTGAAACATTACATAATGAGCTACTTCTGCACATTCATAACAACAGACATAACCTTGCAAATTATTACATTTGTTCCATTGGAAGGAAGCAAGCAAACTGCAGGCCTTATTTAGGGCCTCATTTATGAGGTTTTACTGTAGGGCAGCGCCGCAGGCCTCCCTGCTGCGCTGCCCTACGGTAAAAGAAATGGGCAGGAATGCACCGTATCTATGAGATACAGCGCATTCCTGTCTTTTTCCCCTGCGCCGGCGCACAATGGGCTGCCGTGCACCAACGCAGGCACCTTTGCACCATGGTGCAAGGGTGCCTGCGTTGAGTGGATGATTGTTTTTGTGCAGGAAGGGAAAACTGCCAGCACAAAAACAATCACAAGAGGCTTTTTCCTTTTTCTATGTGTGTTGCAGAATGAGGAGAAATAAAGATATTTCTCCTCGTTGTGCCTCCCTTACGCCTCCCCTGGGGAGGCGTAAGTTTTTGGTGCTGCCTCAGGTTTACGATTTCTCATAAATTTGGGGCAGTGTCAAAATGACATGGATGTTGCTGGGAATGCCCCGTTAAAGGGGAAAATATTTACAAGGCAGCATTAAGCCAAAACAAGTGGCTTAGGGCTGCCTCGTAAATATGGAGCAGGCTTCTGCGCCACGGAACGTCACAATAAGTGACGTTCCGAGGGCACAAGAGGCCTCATAAATGAGTTTGGCGGATGGTATGTTCCGCCAAACCGCGGGGAATATCTGTTTCGCCGTGTCAGAAGAAGGTTTGAGTGAAGGGGCTTGAATGTTACAAGATGAAACATCCTGTACAGGGCTTTCTCAGCAGAACCACATTAATGCATTTTATTAATACAGAGACCACAAACCAAGCTTTTATTTAGTCGATTTTCTGAAATGAAACAGCTCAAAAAGCACCTGAAAGTGGAGAGGCTTCTTCACATAACATAAAAGTGCACATTCCTTTCTGTAAACAGGAACAGATGTCAAAATGCAAGCTGTCTGAAGCCTAGTCAGGCTAACCAAACCACGCCTAAAGTAAGAATTATTTTCTAATTAGTAAAAACACTGTTTTATTCTGGAATGATGAAACTGTGAATTAAATATTACTGAGGCCTGTGTAATGGGTAGTGGTGTTTAAAGTGCCTCAATCGCTCTTGTGATATTTCGAATGGGCCAGAGACATGTTTGTGCATATCCACCAACATCCACATTTATGGAGTACTCACACACGTGCAGGGCAACCCTGTCATGAAACATCCACTCCCTTTTCACCCATCACCCTTGCTCATAGATTGCTTGAACATTGTCCTGTATCTCCGTTCATAAGTGAAAATCAGCTCTGAGAATGGTACAAGTGGGTTTGCACTTCTAAAAAGCCCCTATCATTAAAATGCACTTATGCCTTTAGGGGCAGATTAACAAGAAAGTGCTGCAGCGCGGCACCGCAAGCCCTTTGGCTGCATCACGCTGCTGCACTTTCAGAGCACAGGAATGCAACATATTTACAATGATATGTCGCATTCCTGTGCTCTCCCCTGCGCTGGCGCACAAACAACTGCCATGCACCGGCACAGGCACCCTTGCACCATGGTGCAAGGATGCCTGCGTCATGGGGAGATTGTTTTTGTGCAGGAAGGGGCACCTTCCTGCACGAAAACAATTACTACAGGCATTTTCCTCTTTCAATGCGTGCTGTAAAATGCAGCACGCATTGAAAGAGGAAAAAAACTAGGAGAAAGGAAAACATGTCTCCTCGTTGCACCTCGCTACGCCTAGCATACTGACGCATTTCCAGGTTTACGATTCCTCATAAATCTGGAAATGTGTCTGGTTCCATGGGTGTTGCGTGGGAACACCCACAGCAACACCCATGGAACGCCCCTTTCACGCAAATTGCTGCATGTAAAGGGGCCGTATTTACAAGGACAGGTGGCTTTTCCTGTCCTTGTAAATATGGGGCAGAGAAATGCGCTGCCAGTGCGTCACAAATTGTGACGTACTGGCAGGGCAAGAGGCTTGTAAATCTGCCCCTTAGTTTTGAGAATCGGGCCATATTGTTCATCTCAGGCTCATTTCATAGCAAAAACGCATCTGTCTACTGAGAACAGAGAACAGATTTGCTTTTTGCTTCTTTAAAATGCCAGTATGAACAAAGATGAACCATAGCATAGGACAATCACGCTGTATTAGCATCATGGAACTTTATATCCCCAGGAGATGGGGTGCCCAAAGGAATCCCTCACCAGCAACCAGAAAGTGGACATTCATCACTGCCAAGTCATCATAGGGGCTGGTAACAGGGAGCTGAAAGTTGTAGTTTAATGAGGACGTACTGAGCCAGGCCTGAATGGAGCTTGATTTCCCTCCTTGGATCTCTGAAGCTAACAAATTGACCTGCCGCGTGTCCCTCCTCAGTGATTGACTCTTTACACCTGTGATGCGTCTTGCCATTAGCAAAGCCTTATCACCTCTTGTACTTATTCAAAGCGCGCACTGCAGCTTTTAAAAACCACTGCAAGGCAGGAGCAATGCACATGCAGTGAGGTATGGGCTCGGCTCCCCCAACACACTTGCCCGCCTTGGTAATGATATATTATTTAATTGAACCTTTCCTGTGATTCTCAGCAGAACTTCAAACCTTTTTCAGGGTGTATGCATAATTCAAGCTAATGGTGACCCTGGTATGGGAAAAAAGCTTCTCATCTCTTAAAACTTTCATTGCACAGAGTGGAAAATGCACACCGCTGAGTGCTGCGCTGTGCGCTTTAATGCGAAGTGAAAGGATGCTCCGTTCTGCCCATTTAAGCATCATTGTCCTGGCAACAAGAACGGGATGACTGAGAACACTTGAGCACATGAAAGCACTGAGAGGATACGGAGCAGGAAGTATAAATCGACCTCTGACCCTGGGTTTGAGTGCAACACAATATAGTCTTTACTAAACTACTTAGAACCTCTGTCGAAAATGTAACAGTGTAAAACATTTTGCACATACAGTTAGTTACCTGTGCACAGAAAATATATAGTCGTAATTTTTGCTACTACAGAAAATTTTGCAGAAAATGTCTAATTATGAAGCGTTTTCATGTGCTGTATGTTGGCTTTTATTTATACATTGATTTATACACTTGTTTAATATAATACATTGATTTATACTCTTGTTTAATATAATAAATTGGGTTATTAGTTGAGAGGGATGGACGCAGAACAAGAAAAGTTCCAACCAATTTAGAAAAATAGAATACATTTTAATAAACAAAATTACACCAAAGCAATCAAAATCCAATCAGTAGAACCGGATATAAGAGTTTTCAAAATGTTAGGTGAACATAGCGCCAAGAAGCTTGTAAGAAGCACAAGCCACCACTTGTGGTTATGTGGTCATTCTAGACCGTGGGAAAGTCACAAGTTGAAGCAGACTGTGATGGACGGTGGGTCAGATACACGGACCAGGTTAGTCTCGCTGAATAGTGATCTTTTTAAGACTGGTGCAAAAAGTGGGGTGCTGTTCTAGTTAGCGGGAGCCGGAACCAGGAGGTTGTCGGCGTGAGTAGCAGGTCGGGCATCGTAGGCATTCGTTGCTGTGGCACGAAGAGCTGTTTGTCTCTTGAGCTTCGCAATGGGTCACTGTGGGTAGCATGGGTTCAAGGCAAGAAGGTCCAATTTTCCTTGTCCAGTGAGCTGGGCAGTCCCTCTTCCTCAGACGGGAGAGCCATCCTTATTCTAGATCTTCCATAGGTCCAGGAGTGTTCTGGTGAGAGGTTTCGAAGATGACACATTTATACCTGGTGCCAGTCTTTGTGATGGCATTCCCTGGCCTACCTCAAAACTGGTTCTTGTCAATCTTTTCCTTCCCCTGGGTTTGGCTCCAAACTGTCTAGGATGACAAAGGCAAGGAGAGGCCTAGTTCCAGGTCATTTTGTGTATGCTGCAGGCAGGGCCCTTTGAAATGTAATCAGGGCAGAGCATGGCCCCTTCCTAGCCATCCAGTCAGGAAGGCCCTCACTCTTCACAACTAGGCCTCCATGTTCCTATGTCTGGAAGCAATACACAACCCACAACATGAAAGTGATTCGCAGTCATGTGACCGAGTACACTGGCCAGAAGGCACAATTGCTTTGGGCAGGAAAATGCCAACTTTCTAAAAATGCCGTTTTCAGAATAGTAATTTAAAATCTGACTTTAACATTAAAAGTATTTTAAATTACAATTCATTTGAGTGCAAACAGTATATCTCTGTCTAGTCCCAAAATGAAGTTAGCACATCTTAAATGTAATAAGGTAATCCAGTGCCCCCTGCCCTATGAGCATTTAGGACCTACCTTAGGGGTGACTTATAAGTGTTAACAAGGAAGGTTTAGGCCTTGCAAAAGGTTTATTTTGCCAAGTTAAAATGGCAGTTTTAAACTGCACTACCCGCTACAATGGCAGGTCTGAGACATGTTTTAAAAGGACTACTTTAATGGATGGCACAATGAGTGCTGCGGATCACTAGTAGCATTTAATTTACAGGCCCCGGGTACATGTAGTACCATAAACTAGGGACTTACCAATCAGGTGCAGGCAAATTTTATCATGTTTTAGGGAAACAGCACAAGCACTTTTCCACTGGTTAGCAAGGAAAGAGTGCACAAATTCCTGAAAGCCAACAAAAACGGATTCAGCAAAGAAAGGCAAACATCTGTGGTGACCCTGTAGAAAAGGCAAGGTCCTACATTCATACATTATTTTTTATATACTTTTGTTTATAAAAAATGAAAGATATTTATGTGTGCACATTGGCTTGTGTTTGTCAGTCACCCTAGTGTGTAATGCAGAAAATATAGTTAGGATGCAAATTCCATAAACTCTGCACTCTTTCTCTGGAAAACAGATGCAGTAACACTGGGCTTGGAATTTCTGATACCACGTGGTACAGCTAAAACTGGGTGTTGTATTATCTCACTATTACATGTCCTTGAAATTGGAATTACCCAGAAGTAGGTGTTTGCTGTACGCATTTCTTTTTTAATGCTTCACAGGCACTTTTCCCTAGATATATACTTGCAAAATATGCAAATGAAAAAACCCAAACTTGTGGTTTTATCACATATCTTGTAATCCCAATTAAGGTGGAAACACCTGTTCCAGCTCAAATAAGGATTATCAAAGAAACTGTATCAGGGCATATGAAGAGTGTCTATGCTGTGTGTGTACTTTGACATATTCAATACATGTAGAGACAAATGAACAATTGTTCTGTAGAAGACTATTATCACCAAGCAGTGTTTACGACAGTCCTAAAAGTCTTCAAATAATTGGGACATTATCTTAGATTCCCACAGTTCTAAAAAAATATGGACAGAATATTAAAAAAGAGTTAAATGTGGAGGAAGAGATAACTGTACAATCAAAACAAAGTTGTAATAAAGAGAAATTCTTTAGGTGTCCTCTTTGTTATGGTTTTGCACCTAAAATATAGGCTTGTCTTCTGGAAAATGGTGTCACTCCATCCCAAAGGGTAATTCTTGCCACCAAAGAATTTGGAATAAGAAGTGGTCAAATTACATATGCAAAAGTTAGAAATTTTAACTCGAAAGGGCTAATTGGAATCTAAACTCTTCAGTACAATAAAAGGACATCCTGCAGAGATCTCTAGAAACTCTAAATGCCTGTGTGTGGCCTGACTCTTGTTAGGTTATATGCCTGCAAAATTTTAAGTATGGCTTATTAATAACAAATGCAGAGGAAACTAACTGTCTATTTACAGGGGTAATATTATTTGGCTGTCTGTGTTTTAGACTTGGGAATTTACATAGCATATATCCCCAGTGCCTTACATTTCCTCTATGTGAATTTGAATCCTCTGGACTGGGAGGATCTGTGAGTCATCAAGCTTCTCTAATTGTAAAAAGTTTAATTAAGTCAAAAGAAAGCAAAATCTAATTTGGAATGAATTCAGAGCAGATTTTATCGGGCCCGATTCACAAAAGTAATTTGAGACAAAATCCTAACTTTATGACTTTCGATATTCACAAAAGGCATTTAGGAGTAGTAAAGTTAGGATTGCTAACTTTACTACTTCTAAACTGAGACAAAATCCTAACTTTACGACTTTCGGTATTCACAAAAGGCATTTAGGAGTAGTAAAGTTAGGATTCCTTACTTTACTACTCCTAAACTGAGACAAAATCCTAACTTTACTGCTCCTAAATGCCTTTTGTGAATACCAAAAGTCATAAAGTTAGGATTTTGTCTCAGTTGAGGAGTAATAAAGTTAGGAATCCTAACTTTACTTCTCCTAAATGACTTTTGTGAATACCAAAAGTCATAAAGTTAGGATTTTGTCGCAGATTACTTTTGTGAATCGGGCCCATCCAATCTAACTACGTGATTTATACTTGTTGGTACACTTCTCACATCACTCGCTTCAAGATGAAGCACTGCTTGCAACTGGTAAAAACTTCACCATGCCAGCAGTTAGAAAATACAGCAAGATTCCTTACTGTAAGCTGTGTCCACCGTTTGCCCCCTTGCCTGCTCCAGGCTTCACTTCCTTCCTTTTTCAATCAAGATAATTACACATGCAGGGACAAATTTGAGATCGGGAGATTAGACACTATTGTCATAACTCTTGTACAATGTGCCCATGAGATCTCGGAGAATGTGCAGAGCTCGGGGTTGGCCACTGCTCCTTTTTCAATCAAAAAGGCTGATAGGCACTGTCACTGTGTGCCACTAAAAACACTCTCGGACGCTTCTTTCAATTCAACTCTGGTCAATAGACCTTTGTAGTAGCCTAAGAGGAAGAGGGGTTAATGACAATTTAAATCTTAAAGTACAGTGTGACCACTAGGACCACACAATAAAAGTCTGAGTCAGTAACTTGATGTTGAAAGGTTTATTACAAACTCAAAGTCAGGCTAATAAAAACCAATCTCAAAAACATAGTATAAAAGTACAGAATAACCAAAGGGAGAACAAAGTATCTTACAATATTGGTCTTCAACAGTAAAGAACATATAAGTATCACAGTAGCTGCGATACAAAAAATACGGAAAATTATTCAGTGACTTGTCAAATAGTTTTGATGCTTCTCCCCATACATGGAAAAAATTTGCAGCATCTATTAAACTGTACACTAACCTAAGGATAGGGTAACCAATCATTTAACCTAGCCAGCTCTTCCTCGCCTCTCTATCCCTGAAATACAATGTGCTTTTCACTAACTAACAAATGCTTTTTGTCTGCACCTGCAAAGGAGAAAAACATGCAAAACAACTACTTTCACATTAAGGTTAAATGTCTCGACTGTAAGCTTAAGGCCCACATTCATGCTAAATTAACATATCTCTTTAAAAACATATTAGTTCTATAACCTACATATAATCCAATAAATGGCATCTTTAATAATGCTATATTGTGTGGTACTCTTATATGTGGCACAATATACCAATAAATTGTATTAAGCAAAAATGGCAAGTGGTCACAGTTTATAAAGAAAGCATTAACACAAATATAATTTATTCTCAGTAATCCCTGGCGAATGCACTGCATTAAATGCATTTTAGCGCCCCACCTTACAATCTAAACCTATAAAAGATTAATAGCAGTCCAGATGTTTCTGAAAAGGAAAATGTTAATATGCACACACACATATATCAAAACACACAATAGATGCCCTTCTATAACTTCAGTGCACCATATCTCTTTAGTATTATTGTGTCAGACGAGTACATAAGGCCAAGTGTAAATACATATAAATACATATAAATGCGGCCTAGCCAAACATAGAAGGATGGAGCCAAAATTATGCTACCCCGCCATCAATCTACCTGCTTCACTATGGTTACTAACCAAGTGCACCCACAGAGAAACACTGGAACGGCTCACCATCAGGCTTTCCAGAAGTCTAGAGAGATGAGATGTTGCTACAGCTGTTGACCCCCATGCTGAGGCTGACATGCAGTGATAACAAATGACAACCTTCTACCCACTTTGCTAAGGTCATCGAACAGCACTGCAGGTCAAGATGTTCTTCCTCCATGACATGGTTGGCCTGGCTCCTCCACTACATGAACTAAATTTTCAAATTTCCACATCCTAACAACTTTGAATCTAGTTAAATATTAGATCACACAGTCTACTGTTACTCAAAGTTCTGCTATCGCATGCTTTCCAGCAGCCATACTACGCATAATTCCATTCAATCTGCTGGTCAATGCACCCCCAGATCCAGCACAAGCAGCACAGAGCGTTACAATGGAGAAAGAAACTTAATCAAGAAAGAGGTTATCATTGTTGCTGGGGAGAAGGCCTTAGTGTAGTGCAAGCAAAACCAAAACAATCAAAAACACACTTCTGCACATTGCAAATTGGCTGTAGGGGCATATAAATGACCTTGAAAGAGCAGCAGACCCGCTCCAATTCCTCACAAAAGCCCCATGCACACTCAAACTTGAAGAGTTTGCAATGTGTGAAAGGAAAAACACTAGTCTAATGAGCAGTTAATTTTAAAAATTACACATTCATCTACATTCAAAACCTCATAGTTCTTTTCTCAATGGGATCATAAGGATGAGAAGTTTGCTCACAAAAGCACAAACCAAAAACATTCATTCATGTAGTTCTGCAATTATAAAAACTGGACCTGAATTCAAAAGATAAACTTTGCTTATTTTATTCTCTTTTAAAAATGAGTGATGGGGTGATATCAATCCTGGAACACACATATACTGTTCTTTTGAACACATGCTGAATAGGGTGCCTTTAAAAAATGGAATTTGATTGCAACACTGGGAAAACAGTGGTTGTTTGTGGCTACAAATATATTGTTTTTTTTAGTCTATGTTGTTTTTTAATGGGATAAAGAAATTGTAAAAACACGAATCCACCTCACTGCTGCAGGGAGAGATTTTTTCATTGTATGACAAAAAAAGTCTTAGCCATCTGTGACCTAGTGAGAGCTCTCTAAACTTTTGTAAATTTCATTCAGTCAAGTGCCATAGTCCTCCTTCACTGCCCTAGTACACTGAATACTGCACTTTAACTTCACTTTAATGCACTTTGAGATCTTAAAGTAGGAATTATTTCTATGGGAAATCAAATTGGGAGTGTCCCTGGTCAGTCAGAGGGAACTGGGCCTCAAATTAGAACAATTGCGGCCATTCACCTATGGAGTCCTGGGGCCTGGAGATTTTACTTTCAGATTAATGAGCCAGAGCAGTCCCCGGCTTACACAGGGGAGATACTATGTACTAGAGTCTCAAAACCTAGCAATGCAACAAACAACACTTAATGATTCACTGTTCAGTCAATGACATTTAAATTGCAAACGTACCTTATTATACACAAAACTATTTACTACACACACATTTACGTTTGTAAATTCACACGTTAGAAACGTTAACATTGTAAATGTAAATTAAAGCACAACAACCGACTATTATTCATATTTGCCCTTGTATTTCAGTTCAGTGGTTGGTCTTTCATTGGTATATCTTGTGGCACTGGTTTCTCCATTGCCACCGTTGTCACTGTGACACTTAGTGAACCTTGTGGCGCTTGACTAAGGCACAGAAACACTACTTACACAGGAAGGCCTTCTCACTATCACCTACTGCCCTTCCAGCCCTACTGGATATAATAGATGTGTACATCTCCTTCAGCATAGTAATAATCAAGATAAGTCATTGTAACATCAACACTCTGGTGACGAAGACCCAGCTCCACATGTCATCAGGACAACCAAATAAATGGAGGTGATTGCTATTGTGACAATGGTGTTACCTGTGTGATAGAATCCTTTGCAATCAATTTGCATAAATCTTTAATAGCCTGTGTTAATTCATTGAAGCTAAAATGAACGGCTAAATTATCCTCTGACATGGTGTTGTTACCTTCTAAGCTACTTCATAAAAAGTCTAATGCTGTTTGTGTTGGTTTTTCAGCCTAGATTGTTCCAAAGTAAGGTTTGCTTTGTTTCGCCTGGCTTAGATCTTATACTTGGCTTTCCAGACCTTTTTTGAGTAGGAAGTATGGAGTATGTCGCTCTAGGAGGGCTTGCGAGTGCAATAGAGTAAGGATGCTTCTGTGGTGGAAGGGCTGGGTGTCTGATATGTGAAGTGGCTGATTTTGATGGTTACAGTTTGCTTTTACAGTAACATTTCTCCATAATCGGATGAGCATCCCTCTGTCTCTGTTTTGAGATATTTATGATTTGGTACATTAAAAAGATTTGTATTCCATAATACATTTTAGAAACTTGAAAAGTATATTATTGTTTTTTTCTCATGGACCCTTATTTGCCATGTGGATTGCTCATGGCAACACATTATTGGACTATAGCTGGTATTTTAACAAGCCATGCACTACATTTCCCATAATGCTTTGTTTATAAATACAACATGGCCTGTGTTGAACACTGTCATACTGTACTTATAATGTAAAAAGCTTTTACACCGTATGCAATTTAATTGATTGAATAGTTATGTAAAGATCTAATTTATTGTTAGGGGGGGACTCTTGAAAGGATCCTAACTTTAAAATCAAACACCCAGACCAATGTAGACTATTACAGAAGTACTAAAACGATGACTAAGTACACGCACAAATAGTTGAAAGGGCATTTCTGGTATACTAGCAACAGGGGTTGATGTTTCAATTGAGGGCACTCCTGTGATGGTCTCCAGCTGAAAAGTGCTCCCAACAATTACACCAATGGGAATGGGTGAAGGCTCATTGCTGGGTCCTACCTGTTGCTTCAGTTTCTGCCTTCTTATAGCAAGTTTGTGTTTATTCCTAAAACAAAGGTCATTCCACCTTTTATGAATTTCACCAACTGACCTGTTGGCAACCCCTCACAGCTTTGATCCTTTGCTGTATCTTGCTCCAAATTTGTTTTCTGTACCCTCTGACACCGTGACTGAGACTTCACCAAAATGTTTATCATGTTCAGCCACACACTCCTTAACAAGAATCTAAAGTTCCAGGTCACTTAACTTTTACCTTCTTTACCTCCAAACTACCTCCTGTGGCTCCTGACTTGACAAGCCGGATAGTTATCTTACTCTGATAATCAGAACTCTTATCTTCTGCTCTACAGTGAACTGGGTTTAGTGATGTCGTCCATGGATGCCAGTCACAAATTATACTTTTTACCAATTCACTGTCTGCAGTTCTGCAGTTAGAAATTGTTCGTGGCAATGAATCACTTATTTAAGAACGTTAGGTAAGTTCATATCATTTGATGAATCACAATTTACTCACAGTTTATGAATTGAAAAATGAAATGTTTGAACATCAGATGCTAAGGCAGCAATCCCCGTCAGTCATACTCAAGGTTAAGAACAATGGTACACAATAAAATCCATTGCAAGCTATTCAAAATGCAAAGCTAATCCAAGATTGACCCTATCTCTTATTTAGCAATCTCCATCAACACTGCTCAAACCACTTTCTCATAAATGCAAAATAAGGCCAGGCACATGGTTGTGAGGTCCATAAACAAATTACCTAATTTCACCTACATGTGCTTTTCATTACAGAGACCTGGTTCTTTCCTAACAGCACCATCATTATTTTACCTCCTTTTTGCATCATGCTTAAAATATCCTTCACAAAGACGGACCACATAAAATGGCAGAGGCATTGCAATGCTACAAAAACTGCAGTAAAATAATCTCTTTAGTTTCTATAATAAGTAAGCAAAACAAAATGTTATCCTTTCATATTATCTACCATCTTCCTGTCATTCCTTCAACACTTCTAACAGCACATTACCTGAAGTAAAAAACATGCTCTTTCACCAGCTTCTTAGTGGAATTAAGCATCCCGCGGACCATTAGCAAAAATGCTCTATCATTAAAGCTAAAAGTAATATCTCAGTAAAGGAGTATTCTCAATTTGAACCCTGCCATACACTCAAAAGTGTTGCCTTTTTGTCCAACTAAATCTACTCTACCATCCTTGTTTTTCCAGAGAAATCATATAAACGTGATTGGACCAATCATGTCACAATTCCTTTCTGTATCACCTCAAACAGAATCTTTGAAGAAATGGCAATCTAAGTCAAATAACATGCATAACAAGTATATATAAAAGATATTTCCCTTCTTCAACTACCAGAACATGTCTGATCAATTAACCTTTTTCCAATCTTCCTTAATTTCACTAAACCCCAAACTAACTCAAGAACAAGTACACCCTACTCATAAGAAACAATTTTGCTCACTCACACAAAAATCCATCAGAAGGTTGGAGCTCCACTATCCGAAGCCTTCACATCATAGATTTTCCTGGACAGATTTATGTTACTGCTCCAGAAGACCTATATGTGTGTAGCTGACATTCCTTTTCCTCGAATGTTTGTTTTCAGTCATTTCAACCACTAATAACAGATTTTACAATGCAATTCACAAGGCTCTTAAGCTGTGATGGAGCCAGCCCAAAACTAAAACTAAATGCCTAGAATCTTTCAGTAACAGACTGGAGGAGGTTCATCATCTTGTAGGGAAATGCTGGATGTTGACACATACCCCTCACACCTGACCCCAGCGACTCATGCACTAGACCTGCAGCCCATGCTGGTGGAACCCCCTGAGGACACAGCATATGCCCAACATGAGACTTTTCAACATCTTGACCTGTGAACCTGAGACATGAAAACTCATGGCAGCAGAACAGGTGGCAGCTGAAATACCTTCCACAAATCATCAGCTATGAAAGTGGGTAGCTGCTGGAGTGGCACCACTTGGCAGGGCAGACTCACAGAGTGCAGAGTCCAGGTGTTGGGGCAGGGTGGATGGAAGTCTTTTCAAATCAGGAGGCAAGCCCTTGGAGTCACTCTGCGTTCAAAGTATTGTAGCGGGCCTCATAAATTATTTTATGTAATTTGATTTTTCTGGTCCCAGAATAACCTCAGCTACCATATCAAATCTCCTAGGTCCTCTGATGGATCTTTTTCTGTGCTGAAAGGGACTGAAATATTTAAAGGATGAGCGATTATCATATGAGGACCTGGAATAAATAATCGCTAACATTCAATAATACTGCAATCTCTTATGTAAACCCACTCTTAATTAGTTGATCATCAAATCAATTTTAAATTTAGCCACAGCCAAATAAATGAAGCAGAATCAGCAGATTATTTTATCATAATATATTTCTGTTTCAGTACTAAAGGGATTAGCATATAGCCTTAATTTCAAATTAGATCAGGTTTGATAAGCATTCATACATTCTACGAGATTCAGAGTTGAGAAAGCTATCTTCCTCAGCCGAGGGAGATTTTATTGACTTCAGAATAATGAATTAGCAGGAAATAAGCTGAATCTCATACCACCCTCTAGGAAAGTTCAGCAAATATCGAATGACCAGTTCCAGTTCATAGGCAGAATTGTCTGCCTCTTTCTGCACTGCGGCGTCAATGCCGCAGCTGCTCTTTATGAACCCTTTCAGCCGAAAAGGTTCCACTACAATAGCATACCAGCCAGCAGCAAACACAGTATTTCGTCCCAGATCATGTTGTTTCTGGATGTCCCATTTGTCAGTCTCTGTGCCGCAAGATAGGTAGAGGGGAGACGCCACTTAGTTAAAAATTTAGGCAATTATACTTCATCGATTCGAGGTTTACACCCCTTGACATCATCACATTTTTCGGACCACTCTGTGCCATTGGTTGCTCTCGATAGGATGAGATGATGTAATAAGTAAAAAGTATACAAATCCGGAAGAATTAAGTAGTCCATTTCTCGCAATTTCCTTAAGACCACTGTAGTTTCGCCATATGATTGTTTGTTGCATTTAGAAAGTAGGCGAGTTCAGGCTCTCATCTCTTGTCAGTCCATTCTCAAGCATTGCTCTAGGAAGTAACACTTTTGTTGCAAGTCAAGTAAGCTATAAACGTGAATGAAGATCATTGAGTGTTAGAACGCAAGTGGAAATTTCACAAAACGTTCCCATGGGCTTCAGACTATTCAGTTCATAAGTTCATACTAGGCAAGGAAGCAAAGTGTGAGGCCTTCATGAAACACAGCTCATGCATGATGAATTTGTGCTAAAATATGAATCTCACATTACATGGAAATGTAAATAGATGAATATATATATGTTTTAGAGTCTGTCGGTTTGTCACTGTTGTGTATAATATGTAAGTATTGTTCATGGTTTAGGATTTCGCCAATTGGTATTTATGTACAGGATGTTCTATGAGTGTTGTAAATGTTGTTTGTCTAAATGTATATATATATTTGTTTGTATTTAACAGCCCTGAAGAAGTCCTTTATTAGGACGAAACGCGTCAGCTGTACTGTTTATTGAGTCACTTGAGCTGGACTCTGTGTTTTTATCAGCGTCAAATGAAAATGGAATAAAAGAAAGAAAAAAACTGAAGAACTTTTGTGTCTGGATACAGACTTTGTTTATTGATTGAATTTTACTGCATGGTGCACCTGTGCTGTTGTTTTGAATTGTTAGATTCCTTTGGGAACAGGCATTGTGACGGTGGGTGCTATTTTGTGTGCACATGGATCCCAATTTGTATTGAAGGGATAGGATTAAGGTAGTAAATTTAGGTTAGGTGCTGGTAATTGGAAGGTTCCACTGTTAGTTCTAATTTTTGTAAGCTATAAACGTGAATGAAGATCATTGAGTGTTAGAACGCAAGTGGAAATTTCACAAAACGTTCCCATGGGTTTCAGACTATTCAGTTCATAAGTTCATACTAGGCAAGGAAGCAAAGTGTGAGGCCTTCATGAAACACAGCTCATGCATGATGAATTTGTGCTAAAATATGAATCTCACATTACATGGAACAGTCTTAATTCCTCAATTAAGCATATTAATATTACTTCATTATAATTTGCAATTAATTCATGTAAGTATAGGGTACTAATAAAATGTTAATACTCACCATCATTTCACATATAATTTTGGTAAGTCTCTATTGCACATTATATGTTAATACATCATACAGGATTTAAAAGCGCACCTGAAATGAACTTTTACGAAGTGCAAATCATAACATAACTTCATAAAACATCTACTTTTCTTGTCTATGTCAGTGCTCACATTACTCATTTGAGTGTTATTGTCTGTCTTCCTAAGACACGAAGCAGCTTTATTCTTCCATAGACATTTTCTGTGTTATCGTTTATTTGTCACGTTTATCTATACATAGGAAAACATGTCACTAAAATGTCAAATTTCACATTAACTTATTGACTGTTAGGTGTTATCAGAAATCTACTTCTAACATTCTGCATGTTTTTACAATGCAATAACTAAATTGGAACTTCATGTGTGTGTTTCTTGAAACATAGAAACCTAATACACACTTTGTCATTATCAAGTAAAATAGTGTCACAATCCATTTTCTATGTAAAATTATTGTAATAGATGAATGATAACATCTCTGCTCCATTACAGGTGAACTCCTACTCACCAAGGCAGGGGAGCAGCAGTCAGCAGGGCAGCACAGCAAGGCTGGAGTCCAGCAAAGCAGCAGTTCAGCAGAGTGGCAGTGCTTCAGCAGCACAGCAGTCCTTCTTCCTGGCAGAGTCTTCACACGTCCAGAAGTGTACTTAAGTGGTGGTGTCAGAGTTCCAGTATCTATACCCAGTTTTGCCTTTGAAGAGGGGCAGACTTCAAAGGAAGGTCTTTGAAGTGCACAGTGGTCCTCCCTTCCTACCCTGGCTCCAGACTCACTACAGAGGGGTATGCAGCCCTTTGTGTGAGGACACAACCTATTCAGGTGTAAATGTGAGGCTGCGGCCAGCTCCTGTCTCCCATCCTGCCCAGGATGGCCCATCAGGATATGGTTGGGCCATCAAGTCACATCTAAGCTCTGTTGGTGTGTGGCTGTCTAGAGAGAATGCACAAAGCCCAGTTGTCACCCACCCTAGATGTGTATACAGAGACAGGCAGCATGCACAAAATGGCTAAAGTAGGAAAGTGCCAAGTTTCTAAAAGAAGCCTTTTTAGAACCGCAATTTAAAATCCAACTAGACCATAAGTTGTGATTTTAAATTGTGAGTCCAGAGACCCCAAACTTGAAGAGTCTATCTCTTCAAAAATTGGGAATTACACATAAAAGGTGTAATAAGGTAATACCAATGTTATCCTATGGGACAGATAGGGAGTTTCTCAATACCATGGCATATAAAACTTAGAAGGACATGTCCTGCATTTTAGATACATTGTTCCCTGCCCTCTGGGTTATCCAGAGCTTACCTTTAGGGTGACTTATTTGTAGAAAAAGAGAAGATTTAGGCCTGGCAAAAGGTTTATCTTGTCAGGTCGAAATGGCAGTGTAACTGCACAGACAGGCTCTGCAATGGCAGGCCTGAGCCAAGGTTAGAGAGTTACTTAAGTGGGTGGCACAATGCAAGCTGCAGACCCACTAGTAGCATTTAATTTACAGGCCCTGGGCACAGGTAGTACACTTTACTAGGCACTTATAAGCAAATTAAATATGCCAATTGGGGGTGAGCCAATGTTACCATGTTTAGGAGAGAGAGAACAATCACTTTAGCACTGGGTAGCAGTGGTAAAGTGCACAGAGTCCTAAAGCCAGAAAAACGAGGTCAGAAAAATTGAGGAGGTAGGCAAAACGTTGGGGGGGGAAGACCACCCTGAGGCTGTCAGGTCTAACAGTAGCAATAACATCTGGTCACAGGTGAATTTGTAGTGGCTACATTAATGTCAAATTAATTCAAAACAGTCATATTGAGGTCAAGCAATTTGTGGTGGGAATGTTATCACCAGAAACATTTGTGGCTGTTTATTGAATTCCGGTGAAATGGAGCTGGTCCTATATGCTTCAGGCAACTATCCTTATGTGGTTGTTAACCCTTCTCAACATGATTATCCCCCTAATTGGATCATCCTTCCAAACACAAATCTGCAATTTTGTGCAGTCTTCAACAACATTTCCCATTCTCCTGGCATGCTTAAAGAGACTTATCTGCAAATATATTTATTTAATTTAAATGATGGCTTGGAGAAATGGTCTAGAAAATTATCAACATGACTAGGCCACTCAGTAAGTCATTCATAATCACTTTATTTGGTTAATAAAAACCATACAAGTACGCTACAGAAAATCTTATAAAAACAGCAATAGAACATATACAAAATTCATTCAGGATAATCTTATAAACCATAAAATATCAAGATAAAATCATCCCCATTATTATAATATAAAAAATGAGCCTTATGCAAATGTCTTTAAAAATTAATCTTATGCACAAAAAACATCCAGATAAGTGATCATTTCTTTACAGTTGTAAAAAAGCTAAAATGTATCATATCATAGAGGCCCTTCTTTTCCTTTCCCTGACCGCCGCAACTAAAAAGCTAGCAATGTTAAAACTTTCCCATGTATTATTGAGCATCTGTAAGTATACTAGTGCCACCCTTACCTGAATAATGCCTTTACCCTTTAAGATAGGATCTAAAAAGCCTTTGCAAATATGATGATAATGGTTGTAGAACATAGTAAAGTGCAAAGTGTCTTGGGTAGAGAAATTATCAGAGGAGCAGGGGCCCAAATCTTTCACCTTTCGCCACCCCTGAGGTTCTGCCAACAGAAGATGCAGGAGGTTAAATCTGAATCTTGTTAAAGGAAGGCGGTGGTAGGGCTTTGTTATTTCATTTAAATAGGGTTCTATCGCTGGGGCTGTTTTCAGAAGTAAATAGGCTCGTACTGTGGGTTTCCTTAACTCTCTGGCCTCTCTTTCAATTTGCATCATACATAAAAAGTGTTTTTTAACTCTAGGCCACTCGGTTTCTAGGCCACTCGGTTTCTTCTGAAGCCACGGTAACTGTGGTGTATCTGATTTCAGACGAGCAAACAGGATACTTATATTCACTCCGCCCAGTGATCCTAAATCTTTGGTGTATAACTTTGCATGTTCTTTCTGCTGCTTCTTCGTGTTTAGTTTCCATAGAGCCAGCTCGCATTATATCAGGTCCTAAGTCTAAATACAGTAGTGCATACTTATAACCAGATCATTTTTATGAAGCACTGGAAGGATCCTTTGCCAATTCCATTTGCTCAAGGGGTGTATGAAATTCTAGGGGCATGTTATTTTGAAACATTCTCAGTTTGGGGGAATATGGGTCAGTGTGAATATTGATGGCATGCAAAGTAACATCTTGGGGATTGTCCTTGGCAATCACATGTTTAACAACATTTTCATGGCTTAAATTTGTTCTCTCAAGTGGTAAACTTTTGCTGCACTCTTTCGTATTGATACCAGCAGTACCATCAATGCATCAGGTAGCTGACTCATTCTTGTCCAGAACACAGTAACCTGCTGATCTAATTTAGCTTCTTGGGACTCTAAAGCTACTTCTTACACAGCACCTGCATGAACATAGACCTTTCAGGCTTCCTCTGTGCTGTTGATCTCACCCAAATTTCACCAGTTGTACTCATACTTGACACTGTGCATTCTTACTTTTTATATATATTTATGCTGCCAACCTGAGATTCTACAAGTTATGCAATTTTGAGGTGGCACTCTCAGCATCTGTTGTTGCCTCTTGCACATTTAAACACTGCTCTGACAACTTGCTTCACTGAAATGTTAGATGGGTATATAGACCCAGAATTGGAAATGGATCTAGGACATGGGTAAAGGAGCTTTTGCTCTTCAGATATCCCTTAATCTCGGTCCCCGGGAGGATGTTCTAAACACTCATCTATCTGTTGTCTGCAAGTCTTTCATTAAGAAGGTTACTCTTTAATTATTAATTATGCTTACTAGGTAGAATTAGACTTTGCACCTTCTCAACTCCAGACATGTCGGGAAATACGCTAGATTTAGAAAACATTTATAGCATCAGTTGAAAACAAAATTCCTTGAATATCCTCAAATCAAAAGTCTATCATAACAATTGTACCTACCTGCAGTTTAACAGCAAATGAGAGGAGAAAATAGGCTTTGGAGAGCAGTGGTGGATATTGGAACTGTGCCCTAACAGTGTACTGGCTCCAAGTCTTTTCAACTCACATACTGTATGAGCCAGAAGCATAAAGTCTGCAAGGATAGGAGAGGAAGCTGTTTGTGGATGATTAATTCATTGTGATGTAGTATTCTTCAATGAGGTGCATCTTCAACGTTTTACTACATGCAGCATTAGGGAGGTCCTTTTGGATACAAGGATTAATTCATTGTGATGTAGTACTCTTCAATGAGGTGCATCTTCAATGTTTTACTACATGCAGCATTAGGGAGGTCCTTTTGGATACAAGGATGTAGATGGAAAAGGCATGCTGCCTTGTTTTTTCTAGTTTACACTTCTTAGTCTACAGTCTGATGGTGTCTGGTCTGCGGGTGTGTCAAGAGCCACCAGAGAGGGTGAGCATATCTGCAAGATAAGCAGGGGTGTTGGATGGCTTTGTAAATAATGCAGCTGGTTTTGAAGATGAAGCAGCGCAGCAAGAGGTCCCAATGGAGTTCTGTCAGGATGGTGGTGATGTGATCGAGTTTCAGATGTCCATTTCTCGAATTGTTTAACTTTCTATAGAAAATAGAGCTAGTGCCTGGCCATCTTTGTTTTCTTGCAATGTGTTCCTTTAGTGTGTAGTTGTATCTGTGGTGAATCCGAGTGACTTAGCATTCAGCGAAAGTTGGGGCTCAAAGCCGTCAAGGTTTATGTCAGTGAGCGAGGTGTGTAATTTTTCTTTTTGTTGTTCTTGGTAAATAACAGGAATTCTGTCTTGCTTGCGTTGAGCTTCAAGTAGGCACTGGACATCCCCTTCTGAATGATGTGCACACATTGTTTTAAGTGTGGGATGTCTGCATCAGAGGATATTTCTAGTAGAGTTCTGTATCATGGGCATATTGTTGAGTATTGATGCTGGTATATGTGACTAAACCACCAAGTGGCTCCTTGTAGGGGATGAAGATCACAGGGGATAGTTTGGAACCCAGAGGGACTCTGGAGGTTATAGGGATCTTTTAGAACCTGGAGGTGTCCATGTAAATAAACAGGCGCCGGTTGGAAAGAACAATGAGTGAAGGACATTGCCAGTAAAAACAAAGACTGTTTTTTCAATGATCTTGCCAATGAATAGTAGGTGAGTGATGGGCTGATAGTTAGCAAGGTCATGAGGGTTTTCATAAGAAGTGGCTTTGAGGGAGTTAAGTATCTCTGGAAGATCTACGAGAGATAGAGCTTTAAAGGCTGACAATTGCAGGATTTTATGGGAAGGGGAGGGTGTAAAAGATCAAGCAGGCTTTGTGTTTTGGATGTGCTGTCATGTTGTTGCATGGGACCCTCAGCATTCTCACTTTTGAAGTGCTTGGTGGTTCCTGCAGCTACGTGGTCCAAAGACCCATACTGACTATAGGAATTAATAAATATAAAACTCCTGCAGCCAGTGTAAAAGGACTTCCAAAATAAGTTGTTTACATACAGTAGTATGGAAGGAATAACATGGATAGAGAAATGTAAAGAATTATTGTAATAGTCTATTTACAGGTTTGTCACATCAACGAGAATCAGTTGCAAAAGAAAAAATAATGATAATTTATATTCCTGGACACTTCAGTTTGTCGATGGGGTAAAGACTTAGGGGCATATTATCAAGAAACGGCGTTAAAATTATCGCCGGTTTAGCGGCAGAAAACTGCCGCTAAAGCGGCGATAATGGGCTTGATAATATGCCGTTGAGAATTCCAATAGAAGCCCATGTTCTGGTGTCAACATGGGCTTCTATTGGAATTCTCAAGGGCATATTATCAAGCCCATTATCGCCGCTATAGCGGCAGTTTTCTGCCGCTAAAGCCGCGATAATTTTAACGCCGTTCTAGATAATATGCCCCTTAGAACGAAAGCACATGCAGATACAAAGGTCAGGATTCAGGCATGTTTAGGACATGTATCTTGCAACCCTCATATTAAGCACTTATTCCTGAGTGTTGCATCATGCTGTAGGGGAAAAACGATTTAAGGCTGTAATATAGATGATATACCTTCCACTAGAGACTGAGCAGACAGGAATCAAAGCATCAGGCCTTCATGCTTCAATTGCAGTTGTCCCTGCTGCTTGGACAAAATTAAAAAATCTGTGGTAGGCTAATGTCAGACTCCTGTGTTCATGGATTAAGTTAGGTGTAGCAGGACAACTGAGATATTCATTGAGGTCAGACCAATATGTCCTGTGAAAAATAGTAGGCTGAGAAGGAAACCCTGTAACCCTAAAAACAAATCAAAACAACACATGTTCTTTCAAATGAGGAGAAATATGTTCTGTACACATAATGATATGAAGAAATCCAACTTCGCCATTTTTGTGTCCACTTACAAACAATGAATTGGGAATAGGGCCAAGTTAAAAAACATTTCCATAATCATGCTGAGATAATAATGCAGTTTTTTTCGTTTGTATATTTTGAAAGCAGATTGATATTTTATTCTGAAACATGCTGAAAGGAATCTGGAGTTTGTCACTCTTAGGGGTACAATAAAGGTTCCTTCCAATATGACACACAGGTTGAAAACAGTATAGGGTATGTGCCCTGTGGCACCTGTGAAAATGAGAAATTACAGATGCAAAAAGAGACTCCTTCAATCATAACCTCCTCAATGTCAGAACTTAATCATTGCTAATTGTTAGAAAAAAATGCGTATCTTCAGCAGAGTTGTTAAAGTTGAATCTGATCCTCTAACACAGCACTTGTGGAGTCTGGAGGGGCACACTGAATGGACAACAGTGATGAAAGTTGTAGGTGGGATGAATTCTGCTGGGTGGGTTAAACATCACTTCCTGCAGTATTGGGCAAAGTCAGGAATCTTCACCCTCATTTGTAAGGGAGAAGGTTCCCAAATGTACCCAGCTTAGGGCCCGATTCTGATGCGGGTTGGAAAAGCTTCCCGACTGAATCGGTTGGGAAATGGTTTCCGACCCACTCGGATCGGAAAAGTCAGACCGGCGGAGTAGGATGCATCCGGATGCTTCCAGATACGATTTGATTGAACTCCCATTGACTTCAATGGGAACATTTGTTCCTAACCGCATCAGAATTGGGCCCTCGGTCGGGAAGACACGTTCCTGATCCGATTTGGAAGGAGCAAATGCCGTTAGGAGGCCTTCCTAACCGCATCAGAATCAGGCCCTCGGTCGGGAAGCTTTTCCAGCCCGCATCAGAATCGGGCCCTAAGTCGCTGAAGTTTATAACTACACCCACCCCTGGAACTACTTTTTTCTGTTTTACTATTGTAGTCCACTGCCTTGTGCCCTCTTAACTCTCTTTACTATATCTGCTATCTTTATCGCTACAGAGCATCTTGAGGTGGTTGCACTGTCGTAATGGTAGTAGCAGCAAGGTCCGAGTATAGGGCATTGCAATAGTCCACTTTACTGAGCTAACTCCATTGATAATCTCGCTAAGAAGGTTCAGGGAAAAGGGTTTTCCATAATACAAATAACTGGCAGAGAACAGAAGACCCACTAAATGTATTTGGAATCTCTTGTCTATTTCGAATCCTATTCTTCAACTGAAGCTACTGGGTTTGGAAGTACGTCCAGCTCGATACAAGAAGTTTTGCATCCCCAAGCAAAATTACATTTTGTCTTTGGGTGCGTTCACTTTCCTAGCAAGGGTGCTTATATGCTGTTTGGTTCAAACCAGTGCCCTCTTTCTCCTCCAGTGGTGGTGTCCAAACGTAGCTTTCTACAGCCACCTTAATGTAGCACCGGCCCATGGCATTCCCAAAGCTGGTGACGAGATTGATACATCCCACAATTCCTCCCAGTCGCAAATAATGAGTACTCTCTTTTCACACTGTTTAGTATAAGGAACCTATCTGTGTACTGCCAGCATGCAGGTGATAATGTTACATAGGCTCACAATACTGATACAACATGAGAAGGATCTGAGAGTTGTAGGTCTGTGAATAACATTGGAAACAGGAGACCCAAATAAGTGTAGCCAATGGTTATACAAAGACAACTTTTGCTGGGTCTCTGCACATCCACAGCCAGAACAGCATAAGACTAGAGAGGAAGAAGTGCAAAAAGAGAAATATTGGCTAAACCAATAGGTCTGGCTTGCACTGTGAACCCTAAGTACAATAATAAAAAAAAGGCAGATGTACTGAAAAAAAAAACATACATCGATTGCTTCCTGAACACAGTGCTTCTATGAGATGAACAATTTTTTTGGTCATTGTTGGACTTGGCCTTTTTGCAGGGTCATCCCTAAACTTTTTGCCTTTCTCCTAGCCATTTTTCTGACATGGTGTTGGTGGTTTTAGGACTCTGGGCACTTTAGCACTGCTGTCCAATGTAAAGTGCGTGTGCTCTCTGTGATAAATGTGGTAAGATTCGTCTACACCTGTTTGGCCTATTTAATTTACCTGTGAGTCCCTTGTAAAGTGGTATCTCCTATACCCAGGGCTGGTAAATTAAATGCTACTGGTGGGCTTGCAGCGCTGATTGCGCCACCCACCAAAGTAGCCTTTTAAACCTATCTCAGGCCTCTGCCATTGCAGGGCCTGTGCGCGCAGTGCTACTGCCGCTGTGACGTGGCACCTAAAGTGTGTGCCATGTCCGTGACCCCCCTTTTACCGCATGTCAGTCACCCCTAAGGTAGGCCCTGGCTAGCCCTATGGGCAGGGTGCATTGTAGGTAAAAGATAGGACATGTACCTTAAGTGTGTGACATGTCCTGGTAGTGACAAACACCCATTTTGGTTTCTCACTACTGTGGGGCTGCCCTCCCATAGGAAAGCATTGGGGATTCCCTGATAAGTGTTTCAGTGGTAATTCCTGATATGAGAGGTGCAGCGTGGTCAAGTTTGGTATATTTGGAATAGTGATAATAAATGCTGCGCAATGGTGTGCGCAGATTTATTATAACTATTTTAGAAATGCCACTTTTAGAAGTTGGCATTTCTGTGTGCTATGTGTCTGCATGCCTGATGTGAATTGCATGTCTGGCTTTGTGAGTGACAGGGGCTGGGAGGTGTGTGTGGCTCCAGGAGGGGCAGGGTGAGTCAGCGCTAGGCTGAATGGGACACCTGGGCTAAGGGTAGTGGGAGGAGTAATCCCCTGACTCTGAATAGGACTGTGCCCAGGCTGTACAATGCTGGCTCCGCCCCCTGTGGTGTGTCTGAGTGCCTAGGCCCCACCTGACAAAGGGGAAGAGGAGCTTGGAAAACAAAGTGCTCCTAAACCAGTTGCATCTGGTTTCCCCCCCAGCCCTGTGCTTACAGACAAAGGAAAATGTCCTATAAATGTAGGGGCTGTGACCCCATGAAGGTTGTTGTGCTTGTGCTGACTTGCAGGGGACACTCTGCCAGGAGGAACCGCCGCGGGACCCAGCTGCTTGTTCCTGGGGGTCCCTGCGTGCTGGCCTGCCTGGCAGCGCTGTGGTCCCCCCAGCACCAAGGACTCTTTATTTTTGGCCTCTTTGGAGACACTGCTGGAGCTGTGGCTCCTAGCGCCTCGTGAGCGCTTTTCTTTCACTCCCAGGAGAGGAGCCTGTTTTCCCTGCAGCGCTGGGTTGCTGCCGGGAGGGAACCCCGGTGTGAGGGGTTCCCCCGTGCCTGAGACGGAGCGGGAGCCCACCCCGCGTTATTGCCGCTTCCCGAAGTTATTTTCAAATTGAGCGGGTGCCCACCCCGCTTTTGTATTTATTTAAAACGGGAGCCTACCCCGTATTGCCTCTGCATTAAGGGAATCACCGCCGCGGCCTGGGACGGGCGAAAGCAGGAAGCAAGGCAGGCCGCCTGGTTGTGGGCGGGGCCTGCCGCGTGCAGCCGGAAGTTGGCGTGTGGTCCAGCGGGGCTCCCGTGCTCGTGGAGAGCCACGCGTGTGCCGGCGAGGAGAGCGTGGGGTCCGGCAGGAGCCCATCCCGCCTACGTGTTGCCGTGCCTGCGCCCCGGGTGGAGTAAGGAGAAGCCTGGAGGCGGCCTGTGGGTGTGCGGGGCTCCCGTGATCTGGAGAGAGCCCCGCGGAGGTCAGAAGCAGCCGGACTGGAGGCGGGGCTCCCGTAGCCACGAGGAGAGCCCCGCAGGTCTGGCACTCGTCCTGGTTGCGGCGTGGAGGAAGTCACCAGCAGGGAGCGCAGCCCCAAGAAGAGCGGATGTGCCATCCCGACTCGAGGAGTCCAGAGGAATCCCGGTGAGTGGGGCCGGGGGTGGTCCCAGAAGTGCCCGTGCTGGTCTCCCTGTACAGCTGTACCGCGGCAGCGGGCAGCTGCAACGTAGTGGCAATTTTGATTTCAGGAGTCCCGGAGTGGGGCTCCCAATTGCACAGTGGTGCCAGTGCTCTTTTGGGGCTACACAGCGGCACCGCAGTTGCTGGCCGCTGCAACGGTTTTGCATATGGCCATGTCTGAACTGGGGTGGTGGAGTGAGCTAAAGAATGATGATGGATTAAACCCAGATCAGTTGACTGGGGGTGAGTGTTTGATTTGCTCTAACGCTCCGTCCATCATCCCCTTTGGTATCGCTTTGTTCGCCCTAAGTTGGCAGGGAATGCCCAGACGTGGGTCCCTTGCTCACTTTGCCACTGGATTCAAGATAGCCTGGCTGATGAGGGTTTTGAACCCGAAACCGGTCCCAGGATTCTTGTTTCCGGTCCAGGGAAGACTTGGCTTGGCAGTTCGGGCTGGACTGTTCCCATGAGGCACAGGGTCAGACTGATTTGCATATGGCCATGTCTGAACTGGGGTGGTGGAGTGAGCTAAAGAATGATGATGGATTAAACCCAGATCAGTTGACTGGAGGTGAGTGTTTGATTTGCTCTAACGCTCCGTCCATCATCCCCTTTGGTATCGCAACGGTTTTGGGAATTTTATTTACCTCTGAGCTCCAGAGTGGGGCTTCTACATGTACTGTGAGTGCCAGTTCTTATTGGTTTTTGGTCATCAGCTGCACCGCGAGAGCGCGGGCAGCTGCAACGTGGGCATTCCTTCTTTCAAAGTCCCAGAGTACGGGCTCCCCAGGCGCAGTGGCGCCAAAGGCTAATTGGCATTCCGAGAGGCTAGTGTGGAAGCCTCGTGAAGGCCAGTGGGGCCCTTAGGGCGCAGTCGTGCCAGGGGCCATTTGGTGATCCCAGCTGCCCAGCAAGTAGTGGGCAGCTGCTACGTTTAGGCCTGATCATTTGCGCACCTTATGGGAGATTGCTGCATTGGCAGCACAAAGCCCTGACACTGCGGGACATAGGGCATTTGAGCCCAGAGAAGAGGCCAGTTGGCCTGGAGTCAGTTGGTAAGGTGCTGTGTGCACTTGATCTGGGCTAGTGAGGTCTATTGCGTAATGTGATTTATGCTGGTGATACCTAATGCGTAAGGTGTTTATGCTAATGAGGTTTGGGCCTAATGTGCTAATGCCTAATGCCATGCTATGATGTTTTGGGGTAGTACCTGTTTGCGTAATGTGTTTATGCTGATGAAGTTTGGGCCTAGTGTGGGTTTAGGTCTAATGTGATCATGCTTAGGTCATTACGGTACCAGTAGTTACTGGTTGTGGTTTATACTTACTTACCTGCATTCTGATGGTTCTGACCGTGGCCCGATTGGCCCGGTCCTGTATATAATCCCCTGTGAATATTGCCTAGGGCCAGTTGGCACAGTGTAAATGTGTGATTATGTTTCTAATGTGTTTATGAGAATACAAAGGCTATTTTTTATATAACCTTGTGTGGAGTTTCTTTTGTGGTGAGCCTAGTGTGTTGCTGCTGTGTGTGTGTGTTGCACAAACGCCTTACACATTGCTTCCGGGATAGGCCTGACTGCTCGTGCCAAGCTACCAAGTGGGTGAGCAGGGGTTATCTTGGGTGTGTAACTCCCTTGCCCTGACTAGAGTGGTGATTTCTGCCTGGCTTTGGCGCAAGCCTTAGCCAACCAGAAATCCCATTTCTAACATTGGTTGTCAGCGGTGAGGATAGGACTTGTGTTTGCGCACTACCACAGCGACAACTGGTTGCACTACAAACTCTGCAATTAGATAATCACATGTTTGGGGATTATTTTGACTGAGTTTTATTTTTCTCCTGAGAAGTGTCATTTTTAAATTGTGTACTCTTGCTTCAGCTCAGACGCCTAGGTCTCTTGTGTTGCACCTGTGTATTAAGGGCCTTGCCAAAATGGAATCTACCTTTGACATGAAAGACATATTGAACTACAGTCTAGAGGAGCTGAGGGGGTACTGTGATGAGAGAGGCTTAGAAGTAAGTGGAGAGGGCACTCGGGGAAACCTGGGGAGTGCCCTGATACGCTGGCAACAGGATTGGTGGAGTCAGAGGGAGTACCTAACCGCACTCCAAAAGGGTGGTGGGTCTGAGGGTGGCCCTGAAGAGTCTGAAGGAGAGGAAGAAAATGACAGGGCAGGGACGCCAGTAGATAATGAGGACCCCATAGATAGGGAGTCCCTTGCTGGGTCCAGTGTCGGGGCAGTGCCCCATCCCTTTCCCTGTCCCCAGAGGAGTGGATGGATAGGAAGGAAGAAAGGGAGCATCAGCTGGCTTTGGACAAGCTCCAGTCGGAGTATGCCACAGAGATAGCGCGGCTGGGTTGGGAGGAGAAAAAGGCCTCGTTGGCTCAGGAGCTGAGGCTCAAGGAGTTGGCCCATGAGTTAATTCTCAAGGCATTGGGCCTTGAGGAGCAAAAGCTAGAGACCGAAAGGGTCTTAGCTCAGGAGAGAATGGCGGAGGCAGAGAGGGCCTTCGCCAGGGAGAAACTAGCTCTGGAGGGTAGATTGTCCCATGAGAGTAGTTTTAGTTGTCTGGATTCACCAGTGAGGGTGGGGTCCAGTGGTGGCAGCAATATGGAGTCCAGTGCAGGAAGTCCCACTCCCAGATCCCAGAGCGTGGTACCTAGTTCCCAGGAGGAGGGTGTCACACCTGAAGGGTATAGGTTGAGGTTCAGGGGCAGTAAGAAACTGTCTCACCAGTCTTGGGGGAAGTTTGTGGATGAATGTTGTGATGCACTGGAAGGATGGGTGACGAGTAGCACGGCAAATGATTTTCAAGGGCTGTTCAATCTGGTTGTCAGAGAGCACATGTTCAGTAATTGTTTTCCGGGGTTACGCCAACACCTGTTGGAGTGTGAGTTCTCTGATCCCAGGGAGCTTGCACGGGAGGCAGACCTCTGGCTGTGTGCCGGAGGGTCTGAAGAGGCATTGGGGAGTGATCCCAAAAGAAGTGGCTCAGGTATCTTCCAGACCTGTGTGGGGGAAGAGGTTCAGAGGAGCCCAGCTAGGTCCCAGTGTAGTGGGAGGGGTGTAGGGGCTCACGTCCTGTCTCAGTGGAGAAGGAGTGAGTGTGGGACTGTGTGTCCCAAGGTGCCCGAAACCCAGTCTCAGGGCCTGGAGGGTTCCCTAAGGGAGCGCCAGGTCGGGGGCCTAGGCTGTACTTGTAGGCCATTTGAGGAGGATCTCCTAGTGTCAAGAGAACCTGGAGCGTCTGTAAATGGAGCTCCAGTGGTTCTGGTGTCTGGCGGTGCCGCTGCAGTTGGGAGGGTGCAGAAGTCCAGAGTGAGGGGTGAGAGGGGGATGTGTTCCCCAGTGGAAGAACCAGTGGGTCAGGGACCAGCCAGAAGGGCTGGGTCTCCTAGTAGTGACCATGGTGACACCACTTCTGTCCTGGGGGATCTTTGCGCACTGTCAGATGGACAGGGGTCGGGAGATCTGCGCCAGGCAGACTGTCACATGACACATGAGTCATGTGTTACCCTCGGGGGGATACTGTGTGAGTCCCCAGAAGTCCTGGCGTGCCAGGCAAGTGTTCAACCGCAGGGGTTGGTTCCTGGGTTGGGAGGCCAGGTTCAGGTTCTGCCTGACCTGGAGGGAAGGACATCTGTAACCAGTGTCCTGACCGGTTTGGCTTCCAGGGGTACCGCTCCAGTTGGGAGGGTGCAGAACTCTGGAAGGGGGTGCAGAGGGAGGGGGTCCTCGCCTCTGACCCCGGTGCAACCTGAGGGTTTAGACCCTAGGTTGGGAGACCAGTTGCTGGAGAGAGGTCCTGAACTGGCGGGAGAGTTGTGTTCTGAGGGTGACTCTCAAAGGAGGAGAGTGCAGAACCCTAGAAGAAGAGGTAGGGGGAGGAGAGCCTCGCCCGTGACTTCTGGTCAGCCTGAGGGTGCGGACCCTAGGCTGGAGGATCAGTGGCAGTTTAGAACTGCCCTGATGAGGGGTAGAGTGGAGAATGGTCACTATGTGCCAGGGGTTACTGCTCCCCACTCTGTGAGGTGGCAAGGACCAGATACATCTGGATGGCCTGGGGCCTGGTCCTGGCCGAGGACAACTAGGGAGTACCAGTGGGGTAGCTTAGTTGGTCCTGGGAGCTTTGACAGAGGGAACCACATGGGTTCAGAATGGCGTAGAACTGCAGGGTGTCCCTGCAGTTGTGGGCCCGCGTCCGTGTTCTATCGCCCAAGGCAGGGAAGCCCATCAAGGTGGTGATTGGTCTACCCTGCGTTTTGGCTGGAAGGGGGTTGTGTTGGACTTGGCCTTTTTGCAGGGTCATCCCTAAACTTTTTGCCTTTCTCCTAGCCATTTTTCTGACATGCTGTTGGTGGTTTTAGGACTCTGGGCACTTTAGCACTGCTGTCCAATGTAAAGTGCATGTGCTCTCTGTGATAAATGTGGTAAGATTGGTCTACACCTGTTTGGCCTATTTAATTTACCTGTGAGTCCCTTGTAAAGTGGTATCTCCTATACCCAGGGCTGGTAAATTAAATGCTACTGGTGGGCTTGTAGCGCTGATTGCGCCACCCACCAAAGTAGCCTTTTAAACCTATCTCAGGCCTCTGCCATTGCAGGGCCTGTGCGCGCAGTGCTACTGCCGCTGTGACGTGGCACCTAAAGTGTGTGCCATGTCCGTGACCCCCCTTTTACCGCATGTCAGTCACCCCTAAGGTAGGCCCTGGCTAGCCCTATGGGCAGGGTGCATTGTAGGTAAAAGATAGGACATGTACCTTAAGTGTGTGACATGTCCTGCTAGTGACAAACACCCATTTTGGTTTCTCACTACTGTGGGGCTGCCCTCCCATAGGAATGCATTGGGGATTCCCTGATAAGTGTTTCAGTGGTAATTCCTGATATGAGAGGCGCAGCGTGGTCAAGTTTGGTATATTTGGAATAGTGATAATAAATGCTGCGCAATGGTGTGCGCAGATTTATTATAACTATTTTAGAAATGCCACTTTTAGAAGTTGGCTTTTCTGTGTGGTATGTGTCTGCCTGCCTGATGTGAATTGCATGTCTGGCTTTGTGATTGACAGGGGCTCGGAGGTGTGTGTGGCTCCAGGAGGGGCAGGGTGAGTCAGCGTTAGGCTGAATGGGACACCTGGGCTAAGGGTAGTGGGAGGAGTAATCCCCTGACTCTGAATAGGACTGTGCCCAGGCTGTACAATGCTGGCTCCGCCCCCTGTGGTGTGTCTGAGTACCTAGCCCCCACCTGACAAAGGGGAAGAGGAGCTTGGAAAACAAAGTGCTCCTAAACCAGTTGCATCTGGTTTCCCCCCCCAGCCCTGTGCTTACAGACAAAGGAAAATGTCCTATAAATGTAGGGGCTGTGACCCCATGAGGGTTGTTGTGCTTGTGCTGACTTGCAGGGGACACTCTGCCAGGAGGAACCGCTGCGGGACCCAGCTGCTGTTTCCTGGGGGTCCCTGCGTGCTGGCCTGCCTGGCTGCGCTGTGCTGTCGTCCCCCCAGCACCAAGGACTCTTTATTTTTGGCCTCTTTGGAGACACTGCTGGAGCTGTGGCTCCTAGCGCCTCCTGAGCGCTTTTCTTTCACTACCAGGGGAGAGGAGCCTGTTTTCCCTGCAGCGCTGGGTTGCGGGAAGTTGCCGGGAGGGAACCCCGGTGTGAGGGTTCCCCGTGCCTGAGACGGAGCGGGAGCCCACCCCGCGTTTTTGCCGCTTCCCGAAGTTATTTTCAAATTGAGCGGGTGCCCACCCCGCTTTTGTATTTATTTAAAACGGGAACCTACCCCGTATTGCCTCCGCATTAAGGTAATCACCGCCGCGGCCCGGGACGGGCGAAAGCAGGAAGCAAGGCAGGCTGCCTGGTTGTGGGCGGGGCCTGCCGCGTGCAGCCGGAAGATGGCGTGTGGTCCAGCGGGGCTCCTGTGCTCGTGGAGAGCCCCACGTGTGCCGGCAAGGAGAGCGTGGGGTCCGGCGGGAGCACACTCCGCCTACGTGTTGCCGTGCCTGCGCCCGGGTGAAGTAAGGAGAAGCCTGGAGGCGGCCTGTGGGTGTGCGGGCTCCCGTGATCTGGAGAAAGCCCCGCGGAGGTCAGAAGCAGCCGGACTGGAGGCGGGGCTCCCGTAGCCACGAGGAGAGCCCCACAGGTCTGGCACTCGTCCTGGTTGCGGCTTGGAGGAAGTCACCAGCAGGGAGCGCAGCCCCAAGAAGAGCGGAGTTGCCGTCCCGACTCGAGGAGTCCAGAGGAATCCCGGTGAGTGGGGCCGGGGGTGGTCCCAGAAGTGCCCGTGCTGGTCTCCCTGTACAGCTGCACCGCGGCAGCGGGCAGCTGCAACGTAGTGGCAATTTTGATTTCAGGAGTCCCGGAGTGGGGCTCCCAATTGCACAGTGGCGCCAGTGCTCTTTTGGGGCTACAAAGCGGCACCGCAGTTGCGGGCCGCTGCAACGGTTTTGGGCATTGTATTTACCTCTGAGCTCCAGAGTAGGGCTTCTACATGTACTGTGAGTGCCAGTACTTATTGGTTTTTGGTCATCAGCTGCACCGCAAGAGCGCGGGCAGCTGCAACGTGGGCATTCCTTCTTTCAAAGTCCCAGAGTACGGGCTCCCCAGGCGCAGTGGCGCCAAAGGCTAATCGGCAGTCCGTGAGGCTAGTGTGGAAGCCTCGTGAAGGCCAGTGGGGCCCTAAGGGCGCAGTCATGCCAGGGGCCATTTGGTGATCCCAGCTGCCCAGCAAGTAGTGGGCAGCTGCTACGTTTAGGCCTGATCATTTGCGCACCTTTTGGGAGATTGCTGCATTGGCAGCACAAAGCCCTGACACTGCGGGACATAGGGCATTTGAGCCCAGAGAAGAGGCCAGTTGGCCTGGGGTCAGTTGGTAAGGTGCTGTGTGCACTTGATCTGGGCTAGTGAGGCCTATTGCGTAATGTGATTTATGCTGGTGATACCTAATGCGTAAGGTGTTTATGCTAATGAGGTTTGGGCCTAATGTGCTAATGCCTAATGCCATGCTATGATGTTTTGGGGTAGTACCTGTTTGCATAATGTGTTTATGCTGATGAGGTTTGGGCCTAGTGTGGGTTTAGGTCTAATGTGATAATGCTTAGGTCATTACGGTACCAGTAGTTACTGGTTGTGGTTTATACTTACTTACCTGCATTCTGATGGTTCTGACCGTGGTCCGATTGGCCCGGTCCTGTATATAATCCCCTGTGAATATTGCCTAGGGCCAGTTGGCACAGTGTAAATGTGTGATTATGTTTCTAATGTGTTTATGAGAATTCAAAGGCTATTTTTTATATAACCTTGTGTGGAGTTTCTTTTGTGGTGTGCCTAGTGTGTTGCTGCTGTGTGTGTGTTGCGCAAACGCCTTACACATTGCCTCCGGGATAGGCCTGACTGCTCGTGCCAAGCTACCAAGGGGGTGAGCAGGGGTTATCTTGGGTGTGTAACTCCCTTGCCCTGACTAGAGTGGTGGTTTCTGCCTGGCTTTGGCGCAAGCCTTAGCTAACCAGAAATCCCATTTCTAACAGTCATGATTCAGTGTGTCACACCAAACAACCAATAACATGAGGTGAACGAGGAGTACGCATCTGTGTGAGTCAAAGACCACTCTATGTACGTTTTAAAGAATCCGTAATAGTACGTCAGGTGTACAGCTGCACTGTTAAACCAGACCTAAAAACAAGGCATCAGGACTTCTCCATCTATACACCCAGAACAAGGAACAGCATCCCGTTATCTGTTCGGTCTAAGCCAGACCCTGTTACAGTTTAGGAATGAGCCGAAGACAAGACACACCTCTCTAAATAACACTACAACGTGGTGCAGCAACAGTGCACTTTCACTCTTAGAAAGCAGATACCCCTTCAATCACAAATTTTTCAATATGGTCATTGGCTTTGTTCCTGACCAGTAGCGGCTCCTGGTGGGAGTGCTACCGGGCGGTGACGTGGGGCGGGGGAGGGGCAGGGTGGGGGGTAGTAAACACCGGAATACGGATGAATGCAGGTAAGTAGACATGCCTCCATCTCAGCTGAGATCAGAAGGCTTCACTGGTTGCCGGTGCGAAAACGGGTGCAGTTTAAGGCTCTGTGCACAGTACACAAAGCCCTTTATAGAACCGGGCCCAACCATCTCAAAATGCAATTTCGATGGTACACACCAACTAGATGTTTACGTTCTTCAGAAGCCAAACTGGTGTCTGTGCCTTTTGCTAAAAAAGCCAATTGGGGTGGGAGAAGTTTTGCGGTTGGCGCGGCATGGAATGGCCTCCCGCTGCATCTTAGAGCCCTACCATGCCTGCTCGCCTTTAGAAAGGCTTTGAAGACTTGGCTCTTTACCGCCTAGTTTTAGGTTTTGGTTTTCACCCCTTCTGCTCAGGACCCCTGTAGGACTTCATGTAGCGCCAGGACACCCCCGGGTAGCAGTTTGCGCTTTAGAAATGTCAATAACATTAACATTAACAATTAAAACAATAAAACGAATTTCGTTGCGCGTGCTGCACTGCCAAATGCGATGCAGTGCGCGCAACGAAATTCGTTTTATTGATTTAATTGTCTACTTACCTGCATTCATCCGTATTCCGGTGTTTACTATCCCCCACCCTGCCCCTCCCCCGCCCCACGTCACCGCCCGGTAGCACTCCCACCAGGAGCCGCTATCCTGACCCTGTTGCTCTAACATCTGTTGACTCGGTTTGCACTGTATAACGACCACATGCATGCGTAAACATTAACAGAGAAAGGTCTGATGGTATACGTCTCCGAATAAAAAGGAGGCACAGGACATTTCTGATAGCTCTCTCTCTCTCTCTCTCTCTCACAAACAAGTGTCACCAATCAGTAAGATGTTGCCCTCGCCACTGATTTTATTGTTGAAAGAAATTTACAAATCTATCTTCAAACCATTATCAATAACACACTTGATTTGGGAGAATAAAACACACGAGTACACCCAGCATTTCTACAGCTTGTTGTTTTGAACATGTCTTTCACGTTATAGCAGACGGTAAACTGTTAGTGGGTTGTTTTGCACATGTTGAGTAAATATAGCCTCGATCATTGCTGCCTTGTCATCCTTCAATCTTCGTGTCTGTTCCAATCTCACTCTAATTTCAAGCTGACCAGATGCAGAATTAACCTTCTTTGGAGCAGACAGCTGTCTGGTAATCAAATATCATTGCCTGATGGGTGTTGGTTCACCGCGGTGCTAATGCGATGATAGCTCTGTCTAGGCAGCCTTCCCTGCGCCTGTGCTTGTGGCAGGAATGTCCATAAGGCACTGAAAAGGTCTGACCTCCAGCATCTTCAACTGCTGGCGATTCTATATAAATATCTACAAAGTTTATGTTTTTGTTGTGGTTGTATTGCCCAAGCTGTGGCCATCACTTCATATTTGTGTTCACATCTTACAGATCACCAGCATGACCAAACTAACAAGGCACAGGGGAGTGAAGACTACAAGACAGACATTCTGTAAAGAGATATATAGGAAGCACACGTGTTCTCATAGACATGGTTGTAGTACTGAATATCGACACCAACGATATGGTGGTACAAGAATGTCATGGACAGAAAATCAAGGGACAAAATATCGAAAGGTAAGTGTATATAGAGAAGTATAGATTTACTACTCCTGACTACACATCTGTGTACCTTGAAGATATATGTACCGCGTAGGGTAGATATATGTGAAGTCAGCTATGGAAAACCTAGACTTACCTGTCGATATTTTTATTTTTGAAATTCTGCCTTCCACATTGTGTTCCATCAATATTAATGTTTCAGTATTCATGGGGCACACCCATAGGCATTGATATAAATGTGTTGAGTCTGTTCTGCCAAAATGTTTTCCATCACATTAAGGCACATAAAACATGGTTACACTAATTTTTCATAAATGTATGAAATGGTCAATGGGAAGACGGGAATACCTAATCAACAATGGTAATTAGTGTCCTTGTTACCATCTAGCTCTTGCAGCACAACTCGCCATTAATAAAAAAAAATCAGATCACTATGCTTGTGTGATGACTGAGTGCAATGGGTTCCCATGACAGAATACCTTCATTGGAGGCAACTCCCTGGCACATGCAAAATAAACAAGACACAAATTTTGCAATCCTTTTATTCTTTCTTTCTCTGAAAGTTCACACTATTTTGCTGATATAGAAGTGCATATGGTCATGGGGCATTGCCAGAGCTGTATCCTCTATAAAGAGAAGGGATCACGGCAGAGACCTGTTGGTCAAAAGAATGTTTATTCCAAGAGGGACAGTGTAGGCAGAGCCACATACAATACAAAGGAATTGATTCCATGTGGCAACAGGATATGAATGATGAGCCAGGCATTGCTAGGCACATTATTATGTTGCTGAGAAGATTTGAAACACAGCAGCCAAGAGCAGAATACCAACGATCGTGTACATCCTTTGTTTAGTAGCAGAACAATGGCCTAGAAGGATGTACATTTGTATTTCCATCGCTAGGTGTAGGGCAGGGCTTGCAAACACAGGCTATCTGGTAAAGGTCATGTGATGTCCCCACTGTAGTACTGTGAGGAACACCCATCTTGTGCTGCAATTATCATCTCATTCAGGAGCATGCAATATACAGAGCACATACACACCCACCCATGTCAGATATGAAGAAAAGAGGTACCACGGATTTGTCACATATCACAATTAACCGCATGAGGCCAGAACACTTCTCACATAGTGTGCCTGCTTCTGGGTTACCTCTGCTGTTAACCATGCCCGATAGAGTCCTCCAGCTGCAGACAAATGTTGACAAAGCCACAGGGTATGACTGGAAAATCATAATGCAACACAGACCTTATGAGACAAGGCATTGTATCCAGTACATCAATGTCGTTATCCATGTTAAACCTGAGATCCTTGGCATGATATTTGCAAATACGTTTTGCCTTCACTCTCTAATTTTTCCTAACTTGTTTTGTTGGCATTAGTACTCTGTACGCTTTCCCCCTGTTAACCAATGGCAAAGTGCATGTGCACTCTCCTCTAAACATGGTCAGATTGGAAAACATTCAATTGGCACATTTACTTTACATATGAGTCCCTCGTAAATGGTAATATAGGCTCACAGGGCCTGTAAATTAATTACTACTCGTTGGATGCAGCACTCATTGTGCTACCCACTAAAGTAGCCTTGTAAAACATGTCTCAGGCTTGCCACTGCAGCGCAATTTAAGACTTCCATTTTGACCGGGCTAAATATATGTTTTGCTAGGCCTAACTAATCAATTTTTAGACTTATAAGTCACCTCTTAGTTAGGCCCTCAAGGCTCATAGGGCAGGGTGCATGGTATGGCAGTCGGACTTGTGTATTTAAATTTTTCGTCCTGACAGTGAAAAACACCGAAAGTTGTTTTTTACTGTTGTAAGGCTATCTCTCGTAGACTAAAACAAGATAACCTAATTCAACTTAATATGTGCTATCTTCCGTTTGGGACCAGATACAGATATGCTGTTTACATTCAAATGCATTGTAATTTAAAATCCTCTTTAATGGCAAAGTTGGATTTTCAGTTACAATTTTGAAAATGACACTTTTAGAAAGTTGGCACTTTTCTTCTAAACTAACTGTGCCTTTGTGACAGAGTCCTGGGTCACATGACTGGAGATGGCTCTCCTGTTGTGGGTTGTGTATTCCTTCCAGATATCGGAACAAAGATAGCCTTGGTGTGAGGGGAGTGGGTCTTCCTGACATGATGTCTGAGGAGGAGCTGTGCCTTGATTACATTTCGAAGGGCCCTTCAGCAGCATACACAAAGGACCCTGACACTAGGTCTGCCCTTGCCTTTGTCACCCTAGACATTTAGGATCCAGGACCAAGGAAAGGGGGAGAACTGACCAGTTTTGGGGATTGGCCAGGGAATTCCCCCACACAAAGGCTAGCACCTGTTCTTCAAATGGACCTTCAAAACCTCCCATTAGAACACATCTGGACCAGTAGACGATTTTGAAGAACGACAACCCTACTGTCTGAAGAAGAAAGACTGGACCTGCTTGCCTAGAACCCAGGGTACCCAGAAGTGATTCCAAGGGCCAAGTTGGCTGAACTCCTATTTGAAGGATAGGAGCACAACAGGTTTCCAAAGGCCCTTTCTGCTGTCCACCTGACCAGACCCACTGGACCTGACCTGGTCCTCTCTGCTGGCCTCTGTGGGAGTGAGTCCTCACCCTCCAAGTGCTGTCCTCGAGGTCCTGGACCCTTGGTGGGAGTCAAGGTGTACTTCTCCCTCCCTAACTGAAGGTTCCATGAGATCCTACGTGAAGTGATGCCGGACCCTGCAAAGCTGTGTCCAAACTGAAAGTTTCACTTAATCTGACCCTGAGCAATGCGAAGCTCCGCAGAGCTCCTCTGCGCAGCTGAAAACGTCACCAGATCTGATGCTGAGAAACGCAGAACCTCACAGAGCTCTGTAGTGCAGATCGCAATTGAAAGTCTCACCGGATCGATGCTGAGCAAAGCAAAGCCCCAAAGTGCATCACTGTACAGTTAAAAGCTTCACCGGATCTGACAGCGAGCGGCGCAAATATCCGCAAATCCTTGCCCTGCTGCTGAAAGCTTCATCCGGTCTGATGCAGAGACCAGCAAAGCAAGGCCATGCAGGTCTTGCATCCAGGTCACAATGTACAACACCCAGTGCGCCAAATTTGGTCATGTACCCAGCCCATGCTCCATTGCAGCCAGCCTGAACTTGTGAATTTGTTAGGCCTGGGTGGTGAACTTCGCTCCGTTCGCGGAGTTTGCGGAGTTTTCTGCACTCCGCATTCCGCGGAGCTCGCGGAGTGCAGAAAACTCCGCGATTTGCAGCGGAGTTTTTGCCCAGCTCGCGATCACGAACGGTAAGTTTGCGAGCTTCCGCTCGGGTTCAATTTCTACCCGAGTGGCAGGAATGCCAGCACAAACTGCAGTTCGCACTGCACTCCGCCACTCGCGGAACTTCGCAGAGTTTTTTTGTAACTTCGCGGAGTTCCACGTAGCAAAACTCTGCGAACTACGCCCAGGCCTAGAATTTGTCCCAGTCCAGCACAATCCAGTACCTGCAGTTGGCTCTTCACATCTCTTGGTGCTATTTTTACTAAAACTTTAAAAGGCCATAACTACTGCTGTCATTTTATTTATTGAAATTTACTCTATTTTTCTAAACTGATTTGGGGTTTTTCTATGTTGTGTTTTAACTTTATTACTGTTTGAGTGCTGCATAAACACTTTACACATTGCCTCTGAGTTAAGCCTGGCTACTTTTGGCCAAGTTACCAAAGGGTTAAGCACCTGTTTATTTTGCTCAGTCTAAGAATATAAGTAAATCATCACCTCACCAGATATGCCAGCAACAAATCCCCGGCAGTGGTCAGCAATATTCCTCACATTAAGAACCTTAACAAAGAAAGCCAGCATGAAATTATTCAGATCTGTTCATGGAATATTGCCATGATCAACTGACAGCCACGATGATCTGAAGTCCTATTAAATCAGCATCATATGGTATATTTGCAGGAATCCTGGGGAAGTGAAAATTTCAATTTGTCGAATTTACAAAATTTGAGAAAGGGCGACAAAGGCAAGAGTTGGTCGATCAATACGAGATCAAAATTACTTTGATAAATAACAAATTAGATTTTATCTGTAATGAGGTTAGAACATCTTCAAACTATGTTCTAGCTTTAATAGTGAGGAATTTATCCAGAGATTAATTATTAAATATTAATATCTTCTTACCACGAACATTGAAGGATTCAACTATTCTTATGTCCATTCTGGATGAGCTCAAGTCTCTTACTGATCAACATATTAGTTTTGCATGTTTAACAATAACAGGTAAATTGAATGAAAATCTGCATGAGTTATTACCTGAGACTTACACTTGTACAGATGGCCCTGATAGAGCCCTGAGCATTTTCCAAAGAATTGATCGTAATGCTACAAATAAATCTAGAACTTTGAAACACTTTTTACTAGAAACAGGCTTTCATTTTCTCAACGGTCGTTTTCCTAACAATCAACCAGAGAAAAAGGCCTTCTCCACGGCAAGATCAAATTCTACCATTGATTATACTCTGTTACACTTCTCAACTATGGCATTTGTAAAAGCTATGAGTTAGTGAAAAGGAGGGAAAGTGATTACAATCCCCAGAAGATCACTTTAAAATATTTGCACTGTTCTTTTAAAGTACTTCCAACTCTGGAGAAGGAGTCCTCGATCGGGAATAATAAGAAACTAGTTTGGAGCTGCAAGTTAACAAACAAATTATTTTCAATGGGCAACAACCCTATGTTGATTAAAGAACTAGGAGAATTAAAAAAAAACTAGCTCAGAACCTGGATCAAAACGTGGAAAAAAGTATCACTCTTTCATTTATTTGTCAACCATAGACTGTAGATAAAGGATTACTCCTCCCTCTAGCCTGACTATTCTTTCAACCCCGCATTGTCCAGAGTTCATCAGTTCCATGGGGCACCTCAAATTATCATATAGAAATGTCCTCAAGAGTATTAAAATCGACAAATTTGATAAAGGATGGGCTGAGCTTCATAATGCAATCACCACAAAAACACAAACAACTCTGGTATTTAATTAGGACAGGAACTTCTACTCACAGGCCTGCAGCCAACTACTTTATTCCCTTTGAAACAGGAGAAAATCACTTAAAGCAAAATTTCACTAGTCCAATCTTTACATTGGGCTCATCCATCACATACATTCCAAATAGTATGAAAATTACAGAGGAGGTAATAATATCATTAATAACCCAATGCAGACATTTTTGAGCTTCTGGTCCCAATAGGATCTTAAATGCAATAATTAAACATGATCCACCATTCTGGAGCTGGAATCTGAAGCCTGACCTACGGGCTAGCAGATGTCAGGGTAGGTGAATATGATGCACACTGCTATGAACTAAAATGATTTGCCGCAGCTTAGACATAGTCTTCTTCTCATGACCCACGCTGTACAAAACTATTGTTCGTAGGGTGGAACATGAAAAACTTCAGTAGGTTTACTTTCTAGTAGGTACTTTTTTTGACCTAACTGCCCTACTAAGCACATTTTGGTATTCACCTGATACCGAAACTCATCCACCCAACCCTATTTAGCGTTGGGATATTTATTACCACTTATTTGGTTCTGATGAAATGCCATGGATCCCTCTTGGACCGCTGAGGCTTGAAACATGTTGATCCATACACGTTGTTAGATTGTTTTTCTTCATAATTAGAAGTAAACTCATAGTTTTTATCCTTATCAAGGGGACCCCGGATTACATTTATTTTTGGTACCCCTTTGGTATTTTTAAATTTGCCACTTCACTTATCCCACACACCCGCATCCATCATCAAAGCTATTTTTATCAAAAGATCTTTGCCAAAGAGCCCTCTCAGGGGGCCCATGGGGTATTGCAGTGCCAACCCCACTAGGAGCTAAGCCCGATGTTGAAACATGACACCCTTACGGGTCTGGAAGGGCACTACTTCCTAATGAGGAAGACCCCCCACTACTTCCACCCGGAGATACAGCACTACAGGAACAGTTACTCTAGTATTTTTTATGCCTGTTTTTAATCATGACCTTTCTTCTGGACAGGTACCAGATTCCTAGCAAGGGTCCATAATTCAGCCGCTTCATAGAGAAGCACCAGGAACAATCCACCTACATTCTGCCTAATAGCCCTCTTAGATAGGGCAGGAACACCTATTGTGAAACATATCCTGAATCTTCTAATGAACTGTGCAACAAATAAACAAGCTTTTTCCAGTCTCCCAAGCAAGCTTTAGACCTGGATGCTAAACAGCAGATGACATAATGGCATTTTTACTTCTTATATGCAAGGCCGTACTTCACAAAAGATCATTATATGTATGCTTTTTTGACTATTCAGCTGCTTTCAACAAAGTAAACCGAAACCACTTGTGGTCTAAACCTAAATCTAATCACTTTAGGTATTGAGTGTGCTCTATTACATCTGTTACATCTGGTAATCTCTTCACACTCTAAAACATGACTGCAGGTCAAATTGTTGAATAAGTCTGTCATCTCACTGAAGGTTATATTAGAAAACAAGCTTAAACAAGGCTGTGTCCTAGCACCTCTTCTTTTATTCACTCTCGTTCACAGACCTTTATTCGTATATTCATAAATCAATTTTATTTCTGCCAAAATTGGGAAATCTTCAGATCAACCACCTAGCCTGTGCTGATGACCTCACCATCTGTTCGCAAACCCAAAAAGGCTGTCTGAATCAGCTTAATGCACTTAACAAATGTAACCGAATAAATGTCTTAAGAGTTAACATTTGCAAAGACAGAAATCCTTTATTTGGGAAGACAGCAAGGAAATTTAACTGGGAACTAGGCTGACAACCAATCAACTCTGCAGACACCTATGGTTATCTAGGTTTCACACTGGATACAAGATGACTTCTTTTTATCACCTGGAAAAAATTAAATCTAAATCTTTCATGGTAACTAAAGTCATAAAAAGGTTTGCAGATATATATGCCTGTTCAGCAGTCTGTCCGACAATTCAACCCTTGACCACCAAACGTGTTCCAGCTTTGACCTACACATCAATTGTACTGAATGAAAAAACTTCTGGTCAACTGAAAACCATTTACATACAAAATGTGAGATCCCTATTTCATCTCCATTCTTTGACTCCGCAGCCAATGATGCATTTAGAGAATATATATTTATATACATATACATCATTTTGTGAATGTGCCATCTCAAAAGAAGATTCAATGAGGAGGATAATTTACCAAGATCTCCTAATGAATCATTTGATCCCTTCCCCATTTTCAATTAATTATGTTGTTGCTTCAATTCAAGAACATAATATACTTCAGATTGAAAATGTCAAAACCCACCACAAATATGTTATCAGGAAATGATTACTTGAGTCATTTTGAATGAGGGACCTGGTGGTGTGTCCTTTTATAAGCATTGTGGGTACCTTCAGGAGTACTATTTTCAGCCCAGACAGTAGTATTTTGATTCCAACTTGGAGCTTCAACAAAGCAAAACATTTTTAAATTTCATTTTCTTTGTATTCCTCTGAGACAGTTTGAGGGCTTTTGGCAGATCACCCATTTTCAACCATACTGAAGACTCCGCAATAATACGGTGGAATCCGTAGAACACATTTTATGCCTTTACCCTTGTGTGGGTGTTGTGGGCAGTAAATATTTGCGGCTGACTTTTAAGAAACCTTCACTTTATACAATCAAAGAAGCCACAAAGATGTTCTTTTCCCAGCAAACCAGCAGCTTAATTAGGAAATAGACAAAGTTCCTGGACAAAGCCTATGATAGACTTAAAAGTACAGATGATTGCAAGCAGTAAATGAGGACACCAAATTTGACTTCATAAAATGATGTCAATCAAGGCTTGCAGCAAGTCTTAAGGTTACTCTTTAGCATTTCATTTAATTTGCTAGTGGTTTGCTTTCATTTACTTATCTTGTTTTTGTAGTTTTATAAGAAAAGAAGTTGTATAAGTAAATGTAGGCTTTAAGCAACTCTACGGGGCATATTAGCAAGGGCCTTCTCGCCGCTTTAGCGGCACTTTTTGCCGCTAAAGCGGTGATATTTCTATTGCCCTATTAGCAAGCTGTCGCTAACAGCTGTTAGCGACAGCTTTATGGCGAAAGCGACCGTTTTGGTGCCGCTTTGCATGTTAGCGATATATATCGCTAATGACATGCAAAGTAGGCGTTCCCAACTAAAAGCGACTGAAAACAGTCGCAAACACAACTTCCCCCTATTAGCAATGTCCGCGAAGCGATAAAAAAACTCGCGCTAACCGTGATTATCGCTAGAATCTAACACCTGCTAAAAACCTGACTTAACCATTCTAGTCAATGGGTGGTGGATTGTAAGGTTAAGTCCTCACCTGCCTATTAGCAAGCTTTTCATTAGCGCGTTGAATTTATCGCTCGATTTCTCGCGCTATTGCTGAGTTTCGCCGCTATCGCTGGATTTTTTATCGCCTTGGAGATAAGCGTTGATAATAACGCGTTATCTCCGCGATGAAATCCAGCGATAGCCGGTGATAAAAAAAACAGCGCTAAGCGCGCTTTGCGATAATTATTGCAATTCCTTGGTAATATCCCTCAAAGACTTTTATTGTAACACATTTTAAAATGTACACAATAATAAATACTACAACTGCTAACACTTGTTTATTTAGTGACTTTTGTGGTTCACCCTGTCAATGAGTGTGCTTATTACTTTAGTGGAGTCCCAAAAAACTATCCAGCTCCTCTTCCAACCAAAAATCCTACAAGCCTATTGTTAATTAAGTGAGTTTTTTGGGGCATGCGCTGCCTGTTTTCAGACATCTAGTGATACTATACATTTGCTCCTAGATGGTAAAGCTAGCCTGTTCCATTTCTGTGACATTAAAGATACAGCCACAGTTATACTGCCTCTCCTATCATCCGTATTCACCCACCTTTGTCGCACCCTCTTTCAGTCTCAGAAGTGAAATAGCTGTTCAATCGGAAAACATCCTTCTTCTATCTATCGTAATTGGTGGCAAGTTACACCCATCCACAGTGAATCAAGTCTCCAACACTGCCTGATGCTTCATGGTATCCTACAAATGGCAAAACGATCCCGCTTTTGTTAGAGATGCATCAGGGTGACATACTTGCCAAGCTTTTGGAATAATGAAACTCAAGGAGCTACTTCTCACAAACCATGAAGTAATACGTGTTGTAGACAATTTGATCACTAAAATAACTTGAATTCACTAAGGCAAGGCAATGCAAACCAAAAACCCCTTTGTGACATCTGAGATCATACATATGGTCTAAACTGGTAGAGGAGCAGCAAACCAGTAGATTGGCCAAATGCTCTGGTTGCACAGTTGGTAATGCTACATATATATTTTATGAGTCAGGTATTTGGTAGGCTGGAAGAAATCAAATCAAAGAACTCGTTCAAAGGGATTTGTCATTTGGTCTCCTGACCTAATGGAAAGTGTCCAAAATAAACTAAAGTGTTAAGAATTGTGTTAAACAGGGCTGATCATGCACTTCCATATTTTAAAAAAACACAATTTAGTCCATGTAATTATGCTGAGAGTAGTCATACTTAAGGTTCCATTTGTGTGACGTGCGCTCTGCATCTTTGGTCCATGACAACACACTTGTACTGTGAAGGAAACACAGTTACACACAACTTGTGACTTTTTTTGGACAATTTTGCTGCTATGTTTAAACTGTCCAGTGACTGCTCAGGGAACACCACCCAAGTGTTGCATGTTACCAAAATCAGAGCCTCGAAAATAGGTTAACATGCCTCAGAGTCTGCTTCCAGACTACATTCATCATGAGGTGTGCTGTCAAGGTATCAGCTCAAGGAGCTTCCCCGGCTTTATGTGTTCAAGTTGTTATTCCTCAAACATCATTATATTCACTACCCTCTCCCTCCCATTGCCCCAAAAAAAAATGAGGGCCAATTCTAGGGAGTCCCACTTTTACCCCAGAAAGTGAGAGAGGCTTTATAGTGCCCCCAGACATGATGTGTGAAACAATGGAATCAGACACACATGCGTCTGCCACAAAGACATCTGTTTCGATAGCAGCACAGCACATGAATATTTTAAGGAACCTGCAAGTTTACTTTTTTTTATTTTAAGCTGGATGGCATTCTTCCCAAGCAGAAAGTGGATGTACCCCACGGTGATCGATGAGTATGGCAAACCATATTGAAATACTGCACTAAATTTTAACTGCAAATTGATTGTGATGTATATTTGTATACTTTGATGGTATGACTTACAGAATAAAGTATTTTGATGAGAAACACTGCGACATGAAAGTAGTCCTAACAAACAGCAGTAATACCAATATGTTTGGCTTTAGTCATCTTATTCAAGCTAACAGTATTTTTATTTTGCCATGTTTGACTGCATTAGTACATTAAAGCATTATGCTGTTTTCACATAAGAGGGGTAGGAGCCTAAGGGATTCGTTAGTCCATAAAAGACACCAGGGGCACTCCCACGTGTAGTTGGGCACAAACCATGTGGTAGATGCAATATCCGCCCCTTGACAAAGACCACAAAACGATTGATCTGGGTAACAACATCAAATGGAAGTTGAGACAATTTACTAACTCTAATACTCCAAGGGTATTCATGATAACATGCCCTTGTCAACTCCGATATATTGGCATGACCAACCGGAAAGTCAAAGAATGGATCGAAGAACACCGGAGTAATCTCAAATGTGGGAGAAACATGACCAAGATGTCCACTCACTACATGGAGATGGGACACAAAGGGCCCAATTCTGATGCGGGTTGGAAAAGCTTCCCGACCGAATCGGTTGGGAAATGGTTTCCGACCCACTCGGATCGGGAAAGTCCAACCGGCAGAGTAGGATGCATCCGGATGTTTCCAGATACGATTTGGTTGAACTCCCATTGACTTCAATAGGAACATTTGTTCCTAACCGCATCAGAATTGGGCCCTCGGTCGGGAAGACACGTTCCTGATCCGATTTGGAAGGAGCAAATGCCGTTAGGAGGCCTTCCTAACAGCATCAGAATCAGGCCATCGGTCGGGAAGCTTTTCCAACCCGCATCAGAATTGGGCCCAAAGTGAGAGACTACCAGGGGCTGGTCCTAGAACACAAAAGAAAGACTATGAACTGTGAAAGAAGACTTCTAGAAAAGGAATAACGTTGGGACTTCAAATTGAATACTCATGTGGTGGGCCTCACCGACAGCATACCTTGGTTGCAGTTTACACTTTAAACTGTAAATAACACCATTTTTGTATTATAGAACATCTCATATTATGCTCAGTCAATTCCAGTAGTACAGTGCATATTTGAGGGTCTAGCTGACAAAATGTGTACCTATCATCGCATCATGCACTCTTTATACATCACAGCATCATAAATATATGATTTTGGCAGCACTGGTTTTTGCATCATTTTAATTAATTAATTGGTTAATTAAGTGTTTCATCAATTAGTTTTGTATGATGAATCACCACAATCACCACATTAAATCCTTAATTTCTCTAACAATAGATTGTATACAACAGCCAGCTGATTAGCTGAATAGATCAGAAGGCACTTCAGGAAGTGGTTCCATGGAGATCCGCCTTATTTGCTGTGTACGCAGTCTAGTAGTCTGGTACCCAGCATCCTCTGTGGTACACTTGCGTAGCATGCAGAAACCCAGGAGCGATTGCTTAAAAGCTTCGGGATCGAGCAAGTGTGGTAAGATTTAGACAAGGATCACAGTAATTCCAGGTTAATGGGCCAGCAGGGACCTTGATGTTGTAAGTGTGGAATAGTGGCGCAGACCCAATTTTGCGAGTATGACAGGAGGATTCTAATGCTAAAATGCTTTCCTCTTTGTTTATTTGCACATACAGAGTGTGATTACAGGCTTGCCTCGCATCCGTGGACCTATGTAACACTATTAAGTGTATTAAGTGTTGCTACATGTACGTACTGTGCAGCATGTGTATGATGTGATGTATGGGAATGTTTGATCATGAGGGCAATGTCCTATGTGAATGTTAGAAGGGCTCACGTATATACTGAACATAGCACCTACCAAAGGATTCTGCCATTATACCTAATCACTCACTGGCTGAATACAGCAGGGTGCTTAAAGCTAATGGGTTGTATCAACACTAAACAATACAGCATTTTATTTCAATGCCTGACAAAGGGCACGCATGAATTTTCCCAGTGTCCTGAGACAATTGAGGCTAAACGTTATCTTTATTGTTGCAAATACAATGGAATAATAACATCAAGTAGGTGATATAAACCTTTGGCATGTATGGCGCATGACTGGAACACACTGTGCACAATTCATGTGAGCATATAAGGAGTGGTTCCAGGGAGTGAGATTTAGCCACAGGGAAGGGTGTCAGAAACATTTTGACCAGATTATCGGAGGAAGTTAGGACTATAGTACCCCTAAGAACTCCTCACTTTTTCTTTCCCATTTTTAATCATACCAAGTGGAACATTTATTAAAATAACTGGAGCTATCAGCCAGGTCTCTTTTTATGTAAACAACCCCCCACACCTATTTTTTTTACAAATCTTTTGGTATTAATCAGGGCTCCCATGTAACTCATTGGTTGCAGCACTCCCGTTCCATAGTGGAACGGAACGAAACCCATTGGAAGCATGCTACCAAGGGACAACCCTGGTAGGTTAGCATTCTACATGTAAAAATATGCATTTTTTGCTTGTTTTGAAAAAGAAGCCTACAGAGTCCACATAGCCGAGTAGGGCTCACTATTCTGTGCATTGTCATGAATCTGAATCCAGACATTTTTAGGTGGTAAAATGTGTTAGCACTAAGCTATGAGAGCCATTCGCATGACCACAGTATGACATGAAAAGTGAAAGGAGCCCACAACAGAGGTCTAGTCTTCGACCTAAATTCCTAACAGGCACTTTTAGTTTTGGCCGTCAGGTTCGACAATGTACTCCAACATTGCATTTCAAAATGTGTACTTCTCCTAGCAGAGCTTTTTATACGTCCCGAATAGTATACTGTTGGGTTTATTGTCCTGCTTCCTTGCCTTATGTAAATTTAGATTGTGCTTTATTTGCCTACCATACATTACTGTATTGACGTTAAATATAAGTTAATCTAAATTTGTGCCATGTTACTTATGACACATTAACCCAGTTGTTGTTTTTTAGTCAACAACACTTTCCATTCTAGATATTACTATGATAAGAAAAGGCTTAGAACCCCCATGTGCAAAGTGTTGCTGGTCAGAAAGCATGGAAGGGTTGAAGGTGTCACACACTTCATGGTGCAAACCAGCAGCTGTGTTAAAAAATCTGCTTCCTTCTCTCATGCCTACAAGTCCTGTTACCTGCCATTGTATTTTGCAAACCAATTGCACTCTCTGTAGCCAGACGTAAACAAGGGCAGCAGAAAAAGGATTCAAATCCGAAGTAGAGATAATAAGCAAATTGTTTGCAGGTACTCTTTGTAGAATTACTGCTTTCAAAGGGACCATAACATTATCCAGTCAAACAACTACTTTTACAATTAATTGACGCATCCAGGAAGACGGTGGTTCAGGCCTTGATAGTGTCAAGGCTGGACTACTGCGATGTTTTATTCCTCGGAGCGATGCAGGGCAAAGTCAATAGATTACAAAAAGTACAGAATGCGGAGGCAAGGCTTATTTTGAATTTCCCAAAATGTGGGTCCATCGAAGTGGCACCAGTAGAGGCTGGCAGGGAATGAGGGTGGAGGGGTGAGCGAGGGGGTTGGCGGGGGATAGAATAATTTTAAAAATACCACTTACCTTGTGTGCCGCCGCATCTCTCCTCAGCTTTTCCGGAAACAGGAAGCACCCTGGCTCCCCATAAACAATCATAATTCTGGGATCACTGACAGAATATCGAGGAGCAAAATATCGACCTGGCAAAATATCGAGGAAAAAATATAGAATGCCAGAATATCGAATTCCTATCTACAAACAGGTAAGTACAAAAATATTGAATCCAAAATATCGTTGTAAAAAATATAGTTAGTCAAAATATCGAATTTTTTAAATGTCTTAAAAGTAATGTAAAATTAATAAAATAATACATATAATTAACTAAAACATACTTAAAAATACTTAAATAACCTTAATATTAATAAATATTTAATGTAAGTTAAAAAAAATAAACATGCATTTTTATTTTTTAATACATATATATATTAACGTAATATTAATAACAAATATTCAATATTTTTAGCGTTGGATAGCGGGAGGGTAAAAATTACTATTCCCACTCCAGTGAGTGCAACAGTAGGGAAAGCGTTGGATAGCGTAGGGGTAAAAATTACTATTCCCACTCCAGAGAGTGCAACAGTAGGGAAAGCGTTGGATAGCGTAGGGGTAAAAATTACTATTCCCACTCCAGTGAGTGCAACAGTAGGGAAAGCGTTGGATAGCGGGAGGGTAAAAGTACTATTCCCACTCCAGAGAGTGCAACAGTAGGGAAAGCGTTGGCTACCGTAGGGGTAAAATTACTATTCCCACTCCAGAGAGTGCAACAGTAGGGAAAGCGTTGGATAGCGTAGGGGTAAAAATTACTATTCCCACTCCAGAGAGTGCAACAGTAGGGAAAGCATTGGATAGCGGGAGGGTAAAAATTACTATTCCCACTCCAGAGAGTGCAACAGTAGGGAAAGCGTTGGATAGCGTAGGGGTAAAAATTACTATTCCCACTCCAGAGAGTGCAACAGTAGGGAAAGCGTTGGATAGCGGGAGGGTAAAAATTACTATTTCCACTCCAGTGAGTGCAACAGTAGGGAAAGCGTTGGATAGCATAGGGTAAAAATTACTATTCCTACTCCAGTGAGTGCAACAGTAGGGAAAGTAATGATTTAATATTTAAATTAAAAAAAAAAATTATCAATACCAATAAAAAATTAATTAAAATGAATTACCAATTACAACATATTTAATAATTAATTAATTATAAATACCAATAAATATTATTTATTAAAAATTAATTACATATTAATAATTAATTAACAACCAATTAATTTTCAGTACCCAAAATTAATAAGTAATACAAAATGTTTACCAATTAATAATTAATTAACAGTAAATTAATTATCAATACACAAAAATATTTTCAATAATTATTTAATCACCATCAGTAGAATTGAACACCAGAAAAATGTAATACAAAATATCTTTATTGACAGGATCCTTATTCAATATTATTAAAAAATATATACTTATTATTATCAATACTTTTCCTTGTTTTAAAAAAACATATAAAAAACAGTATTTATTCAAAATACATATTCAAAAATTCATGGGAGAATGCAACAAAAATTATAACAACAATAGAGTCAAGTAACACTATTGAGCAAACCAAGACACAAAGGTTTTGGCAATATTTCATTTGAAATTGAATATTACATGAAACAGGTCTAAGGGGCCCATTACGATACCCGGCGTAAAAAAATCCGCCAGGCATGGAAGCGGCAAAAATCCGCCCGCACACACCGCCTGAACACCGACCACGCCATTACGATTACACAAACCGAAGACCGCCATCGGAGGAAAAATCACACAAAATACCGCCCGCCAACGTCCGAGTCGGAGTCAAACCGCCCGCCACGGACGGAAACACGCACGACAACACAAAACCGCCCGCCCTCACGGCCGACACACCGCACGTGAAATTACGATCGCACCGACATGAGCGCGGAAAAACCACAAATATACCGCCCGCCAGCGCAAACAACGCCGATGAGAATCGACACGGCAGAAGCCATGGCACCCACGTACCTGCACAGAAACCATCCGCACACAAAACCAATAGCACACAACATGGCCAACAAGTCCACACAGCAAGGCACGCACAAATACACAAGCACAGTACACATCCCGAAAACACCCCCGGACAAACAAAAAATACAAAGGCCAGAACCCCAGACACAACACACCTGAAAACAACAGACCATGAGGACACACCCACATAGGTGAGTACAAAAGCAGCACTCCCACAGACCACAACCCCTTGCTACATTGCAAACCAGAGAGGAGAGGAGAGGACACAGTGACACAGCAAGGACAGCAGCACACCACAGAAACGCACACATCACAACCACCACCACCACCACCACCACCACCAAACACCTGCACCACAAACCCCCTGCACATTACACAACACACACCGCACCAGCACCACAAACACCATGGCACCACAAAGAATGCCCAAGTACACGCCCATTGAGCTGACGGTCATGGGCGACGAGATCATCAAGGTGTACCCACAAATCTATGGGAACATGGTCCAGCACACACCACTAGCCACCAGAAACAGAATGTGGAACCGGATCGTAGACCAGGTCAATGCAGTCGGGACCCTGCCCAGGAACAGAGGTGAAATAAACAAACGTTGGAATGACGTAAAGAGCCTGGTCAAGAAGAAGGAGGGCAAAAACAGAGAGCTGGCTGCCGTCACTGGCGGAGGGAATCCCGCGCTCTTTAAGACCTTCAAAGCGTGGGAGGAGAAGGTGCGAGTCGTAATACATCCGGAGATCCTCGCCAGATTAGCAGGGGGAGTGGAGGCTGGTAAGTACAAACTAATGTATACCAGCACACCGCTATGTACTCACATGCGCAACCACCATGCCACAGCTCCCAGGGACAAACACCCCCATGTCCAGCACACAATACACAACACATCACACACACATGCAACAGACACCACCACACACAGCCCAAACCGAACAACTGTAACATACGTGGGGACATGTGTACACTCAGCCAGCCACGTAACCACCAACAGGTCCCCAAATATGCCAGAAGCGCCACAACGAGCACCCACCACACCCATGTGTCCGCCACAGCTGCACTAACCGACAAGTAACAGGTAAGTGGCAGGAACACAAAGTGCAGTGGGTGGGAGGGTGGACAGCCCAAGTACAACACACACCAGGCCCCAGTCCCACAGCACAGCAAGGAGGAGCATCCTCCACACCCCACAGCCACGTGTCAGCCACCGCAGTGCACAACGACAGCCGAAAGGCAGACATCACGGTCCACAGCAATCGGTGTCAGTGGGTGTCCAGCCACCCCCACGACCCACAACACCCCCCACCCCCACAGACCTGCAACATGGAGCACCCCCCGCTTAGAGCCATGTGGCATCCAGTACAGTGCACGCACGAACAACTTGCAGGTGGGAAACTGGACAGGGCTGGATTACTGGAGGCATGAGGACCATAACACGACCAACACATGGGACATGTCACGTAGCAGACGAACACGCAGCACCGCCCACCGTCACGAACAAGTGAACAATGTGCACACGGACATGAACAACAGACTCACACCCCACATGACCCATCACATACATAGCAACACCCAAGGAGCCACGTCTGCATGCACAAGCCACACTGAATATAGTACCACACAGCAGCCACTGTGCAACTCATCACACACAACCGAAACACCATTGAAGTCCTGTCCATGTAGCCCCTACTGCCTGTCAACCACACACCCCACAACTACGCCTATGTAAGACAAACAACACTAGACGCAACAGAGCGGAACAACATATATGCACACGAACACCACTGAACCCATCAAACACACAGACACACCATGCACATACAACATACCATCCATCCATCAGCCCCAGTCTCATGAAAGGCATGTCATCCGCACAGCTGCCACACATACAGCAGTCACGCTAAGATACATGCCCATGACCAACCATGTGCCAGAAGTCAATGAAGCGCACGACACACTGTGAGCAACAACACACAACATGGGCCACACCCCCGAGCACTGCAGTGATGCACATGGCACAGGGCAGCACGCACACCAAGGAGATGGAACAACTGCAATACGTTGGCTGGCACACAACCATCACTCACTCATAACGATGCGTCCAATGCCATGTCCAGTAATCACAACAGACAGCAAATATGCAGGCCATGTCAAGCATGCACACACCTCAAACCATGCACTGTCATGCTGCAACAACACATGTCACGTTCGGCACCCATGGCTCACAGCATGTACCCCAAAAGCATATCCCCTCCCAAATGCGAATCTGGGGCATGGCCCCCATGTTGCCATATGCGTTCCTAAGCGTTCCATTTGAACCCCAAAAGCATATTCCCACCCAAATGCGAATCTGGGGCATGGCCCCCATGTTGCCATATGCGTTCCTAAGCGTTCCATTTGAACCCCAAAAGCATATCCCCTCCCAAATGCGAATCTGGGGCATGGCCCCCATGTTGCCATATGCGTTCCTAAGCGTTCCATTTGAACCCCAAAAGCATATCCCCTCCCAAATGCGAATCTGGGGCATGGCCCCCATGTTGCCATATGCGTTCCTAAGCGTTCCATTTGAACTCCAAAAGCATATCCCCTCCCAAATGCGAATCTGGGGCATGGCCCCCATGTTGCCATATGCGTTCCTAAGCGTCCCATCTGAACACCAAAAGCAAAGTACAAACCAGACCCAGGATGGGCCAGGAGCCCGCATACACCAGAGTCACAATAAGTAGGGGCACAGCAACACACCCATCGGCATGGCCAATCCGTCCCATGCCACATGTGCACAGCACACAGTCCCATTGCCAAGCACACACAACTACAAATGCTACAGCCACACACACGCCTCCGGGAAACCCATGTATGAGATTGCACGAACTGTTAATGTCAGACGACAACTACATACTTCGCCAGGTGCAACACAATAACAAATCTCATTCTCTCCACAGGTGACGAACTGCTGGATGCTGGGGATGGAGCCAGCAGCCAGCACAGCCAGCCTACAAGCCCCCAACGAGGACACACGGATCTGGAGGATCTGTCCTCCTCTTCGGACACGGACCACCAAGCAGGCCCATCTGGTGTGGCAGGGCCCAGCCGCTCCCCAGGACCCCTCCTACCCACCAACCCATCATCCAGGGCTGCTGAACATTCCCAGCCCCCTGCTGCCACTGTCGTTGCGGCCACACCCACGGTCATTGTGGCCACTACCACTGCCGCAACCGCCACCATCGCCGCACTGACCACCACCGCCGCCACCACCACCACGTCTTCGCTGGCACCAGCCCCAGCGCAGGTGGTGGCCCGGCCGACTGGATCCACCCTGGGAGCCACAGCGAGGACCGTGGTGAGCAATGTGGCTAGTGGGCAGGCCGGTGGCAGCAGGACTGGTAGGAGGAGCAGGGTCAGGGAAACGCCAGCCTCCCCTGGGAGCCATGCCCTGCCTCAAATGGCCAGAGTCCTTGGGGCCTATGAAGAGGCCCAAGGACAATGGGTCCGGTCTGCTTCAGACATGCGTGAGGTGCTGGGGGTGCTGAGGTCCATGGACGCCCGTATGGGCCAACTCATGGACCTCATGGGCCAGCTGGTGGTGGCGGTGAGGTCACTGCCAGGGACAGCAGCTCCCCCTCCGCCACAACCTGCCGGGGCGCAGGGTGGAGCAGCAGTGTCCAGTTCCCCTGCGTCCACAGCCAGTGAGCACACCTCAACCACCAGAATGTCGCAAGCAGGCACCCCCCCTCGCAAACGTGGAAGGGGCCATCCGAAGTGGAAACAGATCTCCCGGGAGGACTTCGCACGCTCCAAACGCAAGTGAGGCAGCCAGCCAGCCTTCCACCAGCCTTCCTTGACCAGCCACTGCATTGACTTGGACTATGATCCCACTCCACACAGCCATCTGGATGGCATGTGTGTGTTGGACTATGGACATAGAACCAGTGGGTACACCCTGATCATCACGCAGCCATGACCGACAGCTCATTGTCACTGCACGCACCACTTTTGTCATCACCTTACACACAATCACATGTCACAGTTTGTAATAAATGCACCTTTTTCACTAACTGCTGTTTGTGCCCTGTGTTTTATTTGTACGGAATACAACGGCCACCTTGGGCGGAAAGGCACCTGATGCGTGGCATGGCAATTGAATTCGGAGGGCCTGTAGGGACCTAGGGGTGGGAGACAGAACAGGAGCACATTCAATGAGTGTGTCACACACCCATCACACAGTACATGTCAACAACTACAAGCAATGTACACACATCGCACAGAGCAATAGGGCACAATGCCACAGCCACCAACAGTGGCATACTACCCTGGCCATGGAGCGTTGACACACAGCACGCAGTGAACAAACGGCCACCCTGACACAGCACACACACACCTGCACAGATACAGCCACATCAGCCGTCGTACATGGACACTCACCGTCAAGTGAAGTAGCGGGCGATGAGCTGCTGCCGCACATTACCAGCTTCCTCCTCTCCGCTGTCCTCCTCACTCGAGCTGTCCTGGTCTGCGGACTGGGGCCCTGGTTGATCTCCGTCATCCACGATGAGGGGGATCTGCTTCCGAATGGCCAGATTGTGCAGCATGCAGCACGCCACCACTATCTGGCACACCTTCTGTGGGGAGTACGCCAGCGCACCCCGGTGCGGTCCAGGCACCTGAACCTGGACTTGAGGAGGCCAAAGGTACGCTCGACCACACGTCTGGTCCTCCCATGTGCCTCATTGTAGCGATCGTCTGCTGGGGTGCGAGGATTCCTCAATGGACTGAGCAGCCATGCCCCATTCGGGTACGCAGAGTCACCTGGGTGTGAGGGACACAGAGAACCGTTGCAATTCCAACTGGACAGGGGACAGCATCGCACAACCAGCACACTACACCACTCCACATACTCACCGACAATACAGGCACGATCCTGTTGCATATTGGACATCAGTCGTGGCAAGATGCTGTTGCGCATTATGTGTGCGTCATGGGCCGAGCCTGGGAACTTTGCACACACGTGGGTGATCACCATGTCCGCAAGGCACACCACTTGCACATTCAGGGAGTGCGTGTGCTTCCTGTTGCGGTACAGGTGCTCAGTGGCCTGTGGTGGAACAAGGCCGACATGTGTGCAGTCAATGGCTCCAACGACGTGTGGGATTCTGCCAAGGGCATAGAATGCACCCTTCACTGCCGCCAATTCACGAGCCCTGGGGAAGCGGATGTACCTGTTTCGGTACAGCATCATGGCTGCCAGTACATCCCTCAGCACCTTGCTGAACATGGGCTGGGACATCCCTCCTCCAATGCCCACTGTGTGCTGGAATGACCCAGTGGCGAAGAAATGCATGGCGGCCATCACCTTAGCCGTGGGGGTGACAGCAGTCGGATACACCCTGCGGGGACGGAGATGGGGTTCTAACGTGGCACACAGTCGATGCAGGGTTGGCCTGTCCAGCCGAAACTTCCTAATAACCTCTGTATCGTCCATGTCCGCCAGCAATTGGTATGGGCGGTCAATGTTCGGTCTCCGCCTAGGGACAATGGCAGAGGACACATGTCAAAGCAACACGACACATAGCAATTTCGCATACACATCACTGACATGACTGAGCAAGCACATGAGCCACAGCCCAGCTGTCAAGCTGGGACGGCACGGCCACAATACACTTACACAGGTCTCCCAACAATGGCAATGGCTAGTGATACAAACCACTGCCATGTGCATGCACATGGGGATCTAGGCCCCAATGACTTGCGGGGCGTGCTGATGGGGACTGACTGCATATCCGTTAAGCGGCAACGCCACGGCAACATGAATGTCTGCTGAGCATGGAACTGCTTCCGTGGCTGGATGAGTATGGCACACGACGACGACGATGTGGGCACAGGCTGAGCGGCCATAACAAGTGGGACCTGTGGCACGAGGGGATATGAGACAGTAGTAGGTGTCAGCACTGCACCCTATGTACAGCACTGTACGGATCACACCTCCCAAAACATTGACAGGTGTCCACATTGACAGCCCCATGCCAAGACGGCTGTGTGCTTGCAGTCACACGTCACAGGTGAGAGGTTACATTGCACGTGCCAGGTGGCAGACGTACATAGTGGGAGCTGGCATGTGTGTGCATGTGTCTCCTGTTCAGGATCCACCAGATGGGCGCTGACTCTGTACTGACCATTGGACACAGCATGTTCCGTGGAAGGCTTGTGTGTGTGGGATGGTGGCACTGGATGTGCCTCCGTTGGGTGGGGGCCATGCACAGGGTGGGTACGTCGATGATTGCGCATTGTTGGTCACGGTGGGTGCACCAACTGAAGATGTGTTGCCCTGTGTTCAATTCCTATGTCCGCATGATGATGGACTGTAGATGTGGGCAGACTACACATTGGTCGATGTGCTGTCTATATGCATGTGCCTTCACACCAGGCACAGCTGCCCCTGCACATGTGACCCCTGCTGGACTCGCTGCTGGGTCTGTGGAGCTGATGCACCTTCTGCGCGTGGGGCGGACAGCTCTCCTCACTTCCCTCATTGCGCATGTCATGACTTTGCCGCAGGTGACATGGATCATGGAGGGCCCACATGTACGCGTGGGTAGGCTACACATGATTGTACACTGGTCGCCACCCCCAGTCAGTGTTTCGAATGGGAAGGTTGTCGTGCTGGTGGTATGTTCGATGTGGCGGATGGGCGGGCCTAGGTGCGGGCTTACATTCCGGACATGGGGGGTAGTTGGATTGGCGACTAGTTGCAGTACACACGGGACACGTCTCTTCCTTTCCACATCTGGGTCATCCCTTGTACTAACTGACAGTGATACAGTCATCTTCGCCCCAGCCCTCATGTCCTCCCTCGCTCCCCCAATATGCATGCTCACCTGCGAGGCTAGCGCTTGCACAGGCAGCCCCAAGCTCGCACCAGAGAGGGCAAGGAGTGTATGTGTGGGTCCAGTTGCACGAGTGGGCTGTCTCAGGGTATGATGTGTTGCGGGACGCCGTCCACCTGCGTGGTGCCCCAAATGGAGACCCGGCCTGCATGGACTATGCATCACAGTCTTCGCCTTCCGGATCCGCCACCTGCGACACCCAGTGGCTGTGGCTGCCCTTGCGGCCAGGCCGCGTCCGTCTGTGGCTGATGGCCCACACATTCACTCTTTGGCCTCTCTGGGGAGGGCTCGGGGGTGGTGGCGCACGCGCTTGCACTTAGTCGCAATGGCATGTGGCGTGGTTGGTATGATGGGCAATGGATGGGATGGTGCGAGCCACCTCCCGTGACGTCAGTGCTGCTCGTGCTGTGGTGCGTCCCCCTACACTTCCATCTGACTTGTGCCATGCTAGACGTTGAGGTTCTATTGCCTGCGTGATATGACCAGGAGGAGCGCGAGGAGACCTCTCACACACCATGCTCCACTGCCATCCCGTGCCCTGTATCGCCTGTGCGGATTGACTATGTTGGGGTTACACCTGGTCGACTGGGGCTGTGTGTGCCTTGTCAAGGGGCATGGCGGGCGCACAACAGGATCCAGCTTGTCCACAGAGGGTGGGCTGAGGTGCGCCTGGTACCGCTTTGTACGTGTGCCTGGCTGCTGTGCACACACGTGTTCACTCCCCCCGACAGGTGTCCTCTCACAATGCCCAGGGAAGCGGTGGTGTACTGTTCATGACCCCTCCCAACACGGCGTGCTCCAACTTGGCATGTGCGCATCTACCCGTCGCACCCACCCACCTGAGCACTGCGTCCATACGACTTCACACGACACATGTGTGTCTTCCACAGTAGTGCTACTCATTTGCGTTGACATCCAATACCAGTGGACTACATGGTCATGTCACGACTGCCGTGTACTTCACATACTCTCATCCTCTCTCATTCGTACTTGTGAAATGAGTCAGCGGAGACAGTTTTGGTTTCAAACATTATATTGAGTCTTCTGTCCTCTGTGATGCAGTATAGTGGACACTACTGGCAGCGGAATACATGTTGAGGATATACTGAGCATGATTGCAAATGGGATAGGGTGTGGGGTTACATGTGATTGGCTGTTGCATGTGGGATGTGGGCTTCAGAGTGACATCTGCTTGGCCAAGGCTGTGCTAATGTACATTTACGTATAGCTGCGGAGCTGCGGACTTTGACACAGACGGTATACATGTAGCCTACCAGACCACTTGGCATCATGGGCACAGTCCATCTCAGTTCCATGTGACAGGTTTGCTGCGGTTGTTCCTCATGCACGCGTGCATGTGAGATTACATCAGGGCATGTGCTTGCGTGCATGCAGCGGCGTGCCACTTGTTGTTGCACTGTGGTGGTTACTGGACATGTCACAGTCACTGGGGTCGTGTTGTTGTTGTATGCACTTGTCGTCCATGCAAAGGTCCTGGTATGGGATTCCCGGGGCGGGGGTGGGAGGGGTGCAGCACCCACAGACTCCAGGCGACCTATTCATGTCCACTGAGCGGTGTGTGTGTCCATGGGCGCTGGATCCATGTTGTGTCCTGGTTGTTCGTGCAGTTCCGTCCATGTGGGTGCGATACACAGAGCCCATGCCACTGCCTCCCACGATGCATGCGGTGTTCCTGGATGTGATGGGGAACAGTGTGCATGTCCCGGTCATATCCGATGTCATGGCGATGTCGTTGATGGTGTGGTTACAGTTGCCGGTCGTTTGGTATGGCTGTTGTGGTGGTGACTGGCCAGTCCGTGCGGAAGCTAAGCATGGGTGCGGGGTTGGACATCATAGGTCACTCGGGGAACCTGCGTTGTGGTCCGACGAATTGACAGGTTGTCAGGTATGCGATGCCGTCCAGCAGGGCTTCCATGTCATTGGTGGTGTACATGTTTGCCAGCCAATGTAGCGGATGGTGGCTGTCAAGGTGTTGTTCGTAAGTTGTCCCTTGGAGGACCATGATGGGGCATGCTGGGTGACATTCGATGTAGCTGTTCTCGATGATCCGTCGTGTGGAGGCACAGTGGTCCCATTTCAGTGCGGGTGCGATGTTGGCCACATACGCCATGCCCCCATAGGCAGAGCAGGCCCTGTCGTGTGCGTCCAGAGGGAGGAGTAGTGGTAGCAGGTCCGCCTTCAGACATGCCGGGTTGGAGAGGCATATCTCGACGGGATGCTGGTATGGACACCTCCGACAGTAGAAGACGGGCACGACGCAGCTGAACAATGTGATGCGGTAAGTCAGTCGGTAACTTACGTTCAGCAGGGACAGGAGATCGCATCCCAATGTATGGAACAGTTTGGTTTTGTACAGCTTGAGCTGTTCGGCGTAGTTGGGTAGGTGTGTTGCGGTTGCCATTTCCCAGCGGTGCGTTGTGGTGGCGTGCTCCGGCTGTGTGTGCAGTCTGCAATGTGCACGCTCCGAGGTTGCTGTGAGCTCTGTGTAGTCGTAGGGAGACAGGACTTGTGTTCTGTTTGCTTGTTTGGAGGACACGGGCCCTCTTCCCACATGCTTCTCAGACAGTTCAAGGTCAGTGATGTGTGACTCCTTCCAATTAACTTGCATGTGGCCGACATGGGGGAGTGTTTTCTTCTTTCTTCCCCGTCCGTTGTGTGCTTCTGTGATATGCGCTATCTGCCCTGTGGTCGGTCTCCTCGGCATGCCTGTGTTGGCTCTATTCTTGGACAATGGCTGTATTCACCGGCTTCTGTCGTAGGGCTGTGGTTTCGGAGTTGGAATGGAAGGTCATTCAGTGCTGTCTGCTCTCCCTTGTGTGGGCGGCAGGCTGCCTTTCCGCTCTGCGTTGGGCCTTGTGTGTGAATGTTATTCTTGGGCCACCTGTTGTCGGTCCCCGGGCTCTTTGGTGTTCCGTTTTATATGTCTTGTTCATATGTGCAGGGTGGTATGGGTGTTTCAGTGTGGTACTGGCGTTCCTCTTCCCGAAGGGGCCCTGCTTCTCCTAGTTGGTGTTGACGCCGCTGTGTGCTTCGCCATGTTTGTTACACTGGGGTGTGTCCTGCTGTTGCGTGTCTTCACTGACATGTGTGCGTCGGTTGTGTGGCGTTGGGTGTTGTCCGTGAATTGGGCGTTGGGGACATGTCTGTGGCAGGCCTGTCACGTGTCATGTGCGTTCGGGGTGGGGCTGATGTGTGTGCTGCTTGGTTGTGTCCCTGTGTCTGTGTGCGACGCATGCATGGCGCTGCGGTTGGCCTCTGCGTTGTGCGCATGTGTGGCGGCGTCATCGGCGCTTTGGGGCCGTGACGGGGTGGTTGGTTCCTAGTCCCAGGTGGTGTGTACACATGTGTTACGCGATGTTACGATTTGGCCTGTGTGTCATATGTGGATGCAATGGTGGATGTGTTGTGTACACGCGCTGGTGGGGGGTTGTCCGCTTTTCCGCCCTTGCACTGTGTGCGCTGTTTGCGTGCACTTGTTGTGTGTGTGCCTACCTGCGTCTCCGCGGTACGTTGCGTCCTTGGTGGTGCATCAGCAGGAGCATGGGGAGGGCCTGCAGTGCTGGATTCATGCTCGGGGAGCCGCTTCTTCGTTGTCCGTGCTCGGCATCCGTGTTACCGCTTCGGTTTGTCGTACGGTATCTCTTGGCCGTGGGAGCCGTTTGTTTGCGGCATCGTAATTTATGCGCCGGGCGGGACGTGTTTCGTCGGACGGTGTGTGTCAGTTGGGCTGCGCCGCTACGTGTACGGGCGCACTTTGATGGCGGACGGTGTTGCTGGCTTGCCGGCGGTGTTTGGCCTACTTTTCGCATCGTAATTGGACGGGCGTGTGGACTGCTGCGTGCCGGCGGTAACTGGTGCTTTTTGCATCCGCCAGCACGGCGGTGGTGCTTCCGCCCGCCATCGTAATGAGCCCCTAAGTGTCCATTCGATTCCCTATTGTAAAAAAACCAGTGATGCTTGGGTGCAATTTCAAAACAAAGTGACGCGTTTCGGTGGTTTGATCGAATACACCACCTTCTTCAGGCTAGCAATTAATTTTGGTGTCTCCCAACACAATAACCTAAAAAAGACATTCATATAAAATCAACATATTAGATTTTGTCCCAAAAAACATTAATACATAATATATCATGTTACAATTAATCACCTTTTTAAAAAAACATACAACAAATATAACAAAGATATCTATATTACAATTTCAGTTCAATCCATGGTGATTCAAATTTAATAATTCCACACATACCACTCAATCCACAACCTGAGTTTAAAGAAACTCTTAATATATATATGCTCCTTAGTGGATAAACCCATCATTAACAAGGATATATATATGAATGGGTTTTATAAAGGATGTTTCCTTTTACACCAACCTTTTTCATCATAACATTTTCTTCTTTCAATTCCCTGTCTTTACATCAGTTTAGGTGGGTACATTCTTTTACAATTAAAATTATCATTAGAGTGTGGCAGAATAGGGCTGGTACATGAGTGGTAATGTCCCTCCCCTTTTTTATAATTAACAACGACCATGTGATTGGCGTGATGAAAAAGGTTGGTGTAAACGGAAACATCCTTTATAAAACCCATTCATATATATATCCTTGTTAATGATGGGTTTATCCACTAAGGAGCATATATATATTAAGAGTTTCTTTAAACTCAGGTTGTGGATTGAGTGGTATGTGTGGAATTATTAAATTTGAATCACCATGGATTGAACTGAAATTGTAATATAGATGTCTTTGTTATATTTGTTGTATGTTTTTTTAAAAAGGTGATTAATTGTAACATGATATATTATGTATTAATGTTTTTTGGGACAAAATCTAATATGTTGATTTTATATGAATGTCTTTTTTAGATTATTGTGTTGGGAGACACCAAAATTAATTGCTAGCCTGAAGAAGGTGGTGTATTCGATCAAACCACCGAAACGCGTCGCTTTGTTTTGAAATTGCACCCAAGCATCACTGGTTTTTTTACAATAGGGAATCGAATGGACACTTAGACCTGTTTCATGTAATATTCAATTTCAAATGAAATATTGACAAAACCTTTGTGTCTTGGTTTGCTCAATAGTGTTACTTGACTCTATTGTTGTTATAATTTTTGTTGCATTCTCCCATGAATTTTTGAATATGTATTTTGAATAAATACTGTTTTTTATATGTTTTTTTAAAACAAGGAAAAGTATTGATAATAATATGTATATATTTTTTAATAATATTGAATAAGGATCCTGTCAATAAAGATATTTTGTATTACATTTTTCTGGTGTTCAATTCTACTGATGGTGATTAGAGTGCATGTGAGATTGGTGTGGTATATAGCGTGTTTATGAGTAATCCAAAGGGATTTTGTGTTTGACATATTGTCTGCTTTTGGTGTCCTGTCCCTTTGGCAAGAAGGACCCCTCTCTTTAATTTTGGATAATTATTTAATTACAATTAAATTACTTCCCACCCTATTCCCCTATAAACCCACAACCCGCTCCGAATAATAAATTAATACAATTAATATAATTATCAATTAATCAATTAATAAAAATTAATTACCAATTAATAAAAATTAATTACCAAATAAAAATTAATTAACAATAAATTAATAATCAATACCAATAAATAAAAATAAATAATTACTGAATTACAATTAAATTACTTCCCACCCTATTCCCCTATAAACCCACAACCCGCTCTGAATAATAAATTAATACAATTAATACAATTATTAATTAAAAAATTAATAAAAATTAATTACCAATTAATACAAATGAATTACCAATTAATAAAAATGAATGACCAATTAATAATTAATTAACAATGAATTATTTATCAATACCAATAAATAAAATTAAATAATTACTTAATTACAATTAAATTACTTCCCACCCTATTCCCCTATAAACCCACAACCCGCTACAGAACTAAAACGCAAAATTAAATTAAAAATAATTAATAATTGCTAAAAATTAATATTTAATTTACTATAATTAAATTACTTCCCATCCTATTCCCCTATAAACCCAAAACCCGCTATGGAATTAAATTACGCAAATATTAAATAACATAAAATTCATTACTTTAAAAAAATTAAAACATACATTACAAATATAATACATACTTTTAACACATATAATAACACTTAAAACACTATAAAAAAATTCGATATTTTTAACAACTATATTATGACTGTCGATATTATGACAATCGATATTTCTTACCTGAATTTCGATATTCTGCACCACTATATTTTGGCAATTCGATATTCTGTCCATTCTATATAAAAAACTCGATATTTTGGCAATTCGATATTAAAAATTCGATATTATGTCTGTTCACCCTAATTCTGCAATACAGGATTGTTATTGGCTCCCCTAAGCCAATCACAACGCTGGCCATGTTCCCCACCAGGCTGTGTAATTCAGCCTGATGGGGAACATGCAAAGTGCGCATGACTGTTTGGCTGGGCAAGGACAACCGGCCAAGCAGTCATGCCCACTTAGAGTGTGCAAACCACTCCCCCCTGTGCCTCCAGCCCCACCCAAACCTGCAAAAAATAAGATGATAATAACTACGTTATTATCATTTTATTTTTCCTGCTCAAATAGCAGAGGGGCGATGCTCCTCCGCCTTAGCGGAGGAGCTGCCCCTAGGTGGTGCTTCAGCCACTTCACTGGCTCCCAGTAAGACAGAGATCTGCTTTTAAAGCCTTATATTTTTGCTATAAAGCCATGAATAATAAAGGTCCACGGTATTTGCAACTGTTTGTCAGACCTTACGTACCCTGAGGAGTCTCAGGTCACCCGGGGAAATGTTGCCTATAGTTCCCGGATTTAGGAAAGTATGTATGGGCGGGACGTCATTTGGCTACCTAGCACCCAAATTGTGGTATGCTCTGCCCTTAGCAATTCATCAGGCTCAGTCGGAAGAATTGTTCAGGAAAAAGCTGAAAACCTGTTTTTTTTTAGTTCAGGATGTAGTGGGGTTTGATAATTGCATGAAGGACAGTGAACATCGCTACCTAACGCTGGGACACCTCAAATGAGGTAGCCATGCGCTCTAGAAATTACATTATTATTATCAGTGCTTTCCTACAAATGGCCATTGTACTGATGCTCACAGACGTAGATGTTTGTCTGTCTTCTGTTTCCATGGCACTGTTTACAAATTGCTCAAGAAGGAACAGTGCAGGATTCGCTCAGTTACCAGCCTGAGCCAGATTGGATGAAAAGCCATTGCTCTCCAACTGCTCCTGTGCAGGACCAACTTAACAGAATTATAGGGCCCCAGGCAAAGCATTGCACTGGGCCTTGCCTACACAACCACTGACAGGAATAAAAATGTTTAACAGAAAATTAGTGTTAACTTCTGGTCAACAATGAGCCCCTATGCTAGCAGGGCCCCGGGCAACTGCCCAGCGTGCCCATGCGTTAAAACTGCACTGCTCTTGTGCACCTCTAGGGGTTGGAGGACAACTGGTGTGTATTGCATCGGGTACTATGTAGGGGCATAATGTGGAAAATATGCTGTTGTCTTGCTGATCTTCAGTCACTGGAGTGTGTTCCAAATGTGCCATACGTGCAGGGAGAACTACGAAAGAGGGAACCATGGGGCCCTCTCGAGCTTGAAGGCAGGCATCAAGAATCAGAGAGAGATCTGCAAATCGTCATTCCCTCTGCAGCCCTCCTCTACACAAACATGGATGCGGGGTGGGGCTCGGGCCAGCCAGGTTCATTAAATGTCTGGAGAGGCAAAGTTACTTATTGTTAGGTGAAGACGGCTATCTAAAGGTAGAGTGGTGAGTACTGCAGCTCAATACCAGACACATACAGTACATACAGTGCATTAAAAAGCAATGGAGTGTCGTACAACACAGCAAAGTATAATACTTGAAAAGCAATATGGTACAGTACGTGCACTCCAGTCCAGTACGACCATTCTACGCAATATGATATGGTGCCATACATATACTATAATACTAATGCCGTACTTGGCATTCAGCAGTGCTCTCTGCAGTCTGTTCATCTCTTGGTGGCATGCATCGACTTACTCTTCAACCATCTCTGCAGTACCTTTTCTTCTTTCATCCGGTGTTTGCTATCGCCACAGAATGCTTAATGTTAGGAGGCTCATTCCTCTTTCAGGCCTTAACCAATGCACCAGGGAAACTGGTGTCCGAGATCTCTTATCCATGGCCTGTTTTCTAGGCCATGATTCAGTCCTAATTATTAATACTAATGTGTTATAATGCAACTCTTACTGCCTCAATTTGGTGATTTGTGGTGAATATGTTTGATGCCAGATGTACCCAACACAATTTCACTTGTGTCAAACTCAGAAAAATGATTGTAACATGTGACCTGTGGAGTGCACCTAGATTTGCAATTAAATCTGGCTGAAAGCCAGTACACAATTTAATCTTAGTATTTATGTGGGAGCACTAACAATTTGATGCCTGTGATTTGTTAATTAAATGGTGTTTGTTGTGCTGTTAGTCATAGCGCTTCTAACTGCAGTTGCTATTTTGTAGCGCTATTAATAGTTTTTTCATAGTCATAGTATCATCTGTTTTAAAATGATCAGGGCGAAGTTGGCCCTTCCTGGGACCTCCAGCAGGTGTTGACTAGAAGCCCTGCGATAAGTAAGTTTCTACATATCTTACACTGGCACAGCTGCTCAGTTTGTCAGGAATATTCATCCTTCCTGCATGCATTTAGGAATACATTTCCTGTATTCTGTCTCTCAACACACATGCTACTGATTACCAGCAACTCTCAAAGTGGAAGTGTTTCAATCTTCAGGACGGTTTCTTTTGCACTGAGTTCATACGAGGAAGCATGTAAAAGGCACTTGACGTGCAGGGTGAAATCTCTCTGTATGTCAGAGACATTTATTTATTTACTTTTGCAACAACATTTTGCCTTCGGGGTTTGTTTATGAAGATCAAAAGAAACAAAGTGAGCAATCATGACATACCAGTCCATATGGAATTATAATTGCACCAAAGTGCTCCGGCCAAGCGGGTGATAACACTTTTGGTGAAAATACCCCACCCAAACATCGGAGAACTCTCAATTTGGTGGAAGGTTACCACACTGCTTTGGCCACCCTAGCAGTTCGGAAGCCTGAGTGACAAATTAAAAATTACCCTCTTTGTGAAACAACTTTTTGAGTTGTGGCAGTGATAGGATAAACTCAACAGTTCCTTTAAAATTTAGCTCATCCTTACTAGAGAGCAGCACCACAAAACGAATCAAATTTGATAAAAATGTAACACAGTCTTAGATGCCGCATTTTGACATTAACTCCTTGAGTGCTCATGACGGCTCCCGGCCGTCATGAGTCACAGTAGGCGTGTGCTCATGTGGCCGGGAGCCGTCCGAACGTTGCCACTCCGCCCACGCGGTATTAATTCCCCGCCTGTGCAGGAGAATTAATCAGTGGGCGGAGTTCGGACGGCTCCCGGCCGTCATGAGCACACGCCCACCGTGATTTATGACGGCCGGGAGCCGTCCTAAGTACGGGAGCGCCACGCCCAACCCCACCCCCTCTCGCACCGCGGCGGAATTTGCCCCGCGGCGAAGGGGTTAAGCAACTGTAGACTGGGAAACCTAGAACAATCTCTCTCCTAACACAACACGGAATGACATACAACCAGCTTGACAGAAAGCACATACATTCCTTTTACACCTGTTGTACAAGATAAGCAAGTCTTTCTTTTCCTCTTGTATATAGCTGCCTCATTGTGGCCAAACTATAAATTGCATTTATGTCCCACTAATGTGACCACATACCAGTAGAGTGGACACTTTGGGCCTGATTCACAAAAGTAATTTTCATTTTGTTTGAGTGATTTACAGTTTTAAGTAAGTTTACTAATTTTGGCTATTTGCAAAATCCTAGTGTAAGTGACTATTAGAATAAAACAGCAGTAAGTCCTCCACCACACGTTACTCCTTCATTCATCCAACACAGGTGAAGTAAAACTGCTAGAGATCTACTATGCTATCTAGTTTGTGGGGAAATTGAACAAGGTAGCTCTAAAATAGTTCAGGTTTCTTTAGTGGCTAATCCAGAAATTATAAATAACTTCCAATTATCGCATTTAAACACCGTTAGGAATAACTCAACCTTTCAATCTTCCATGGTCGATATAATGAGCAGGAATGAGGCATCTATAAATTCTGCATGGTGCTAAAGCATCAAGAATCAATTCAGCGAACATGCAGGCACCAACTGGGAAATGAGACTTCTTCTGGCAAGATTGATGATACATTGCTTCCAGTTCTGCAGAGGGGAATACACTTTTGAAATACGTAGTTTCCACACCATTAATGACCTATTATGTAAAGGAATAAGTGTAACATACAATGAGCACAGCACAATTTCACCATTTTCACATCCACCTGCCATAGAATGGAAAAAGGGAGGGATGCAGGAGAAGTATCCTGATAACAAGAATTCCTCATTCCTCATTTTAACTTAATGGAACCCTGAAGATCCTTGTCCATCTAGTCTTTTGTATTCATGTAGTCCAATTATACTGAGTAGAATCCAAACGTTAGTTAGTAATTCTTTCGAATCAGTTAAAATTCCAATTGCTTGAAAAATAGGGGTGATAAAGCCTTTTTCAAACATCTATCTGGATAGCAATGATCCTGCTAATTATAAGTATATTATGTTATTGCTATCTCTAGAGCAGGGCCGGCTCTAGGGCGGTGTGATCGGTGCGACCGCACCGGGCGTTGACTTGGGGTGGGGGCGTCATTTTTGAAAAAGTATACTATCATTTTAAAAGCACCTGCTGCCGCATTCCTGGCCTCCAGAAATTTTCAGACATCAATTAAAATGTCAAGATAACTCTGGTGATTAATCTCTTCTGGAAAGAGACCGGAGGTTTGTCTAGTGGAAGTTTTGGCTCACCCTAAGGTAGTGCAGAGGGTTAAAATGCCTGCTGCTATGAACGTGTACCATGGGGATAATGAAATGCATATAATGTAAATTGGACAGTGGGTTACTGCTTCTGTAAGAGAGCTCCTTTTGTTACTTGTGGTTTATAAGTCAAAATCCTAATATAGAACATTGAGCTATTAAATGCCACCCTAGAGCTGCTGCAAACTGCAAGGTATATGTTAGAGCTACATGTTTTTTTGCGCTGTCTTTCATCCTCCCAATTTTGTGAAGAGGGTTCATTTGGGTAGAAAACAATTCTTATTATGAAAGAGAACCCCTAACAATGATGTTACGTTTTAAATTATGAATTTGTGATTTTCCAGAATAAGGACTCAAACAATATTGTCTACCAGTATCAATGACATGTCACTCCTACACTACACCTTGTAGTCTTGTCTGATGTAACATTTCCTATACACTGATTTACACACATATGATTGTCTCTGTGCAATGTGTGTGTGGTGTAAAGTGCTCTGACACCTTAGTATGAGTGGTGCTATAAAATAAGTGAATCTAAGAGACAGTGGTTATGGAGACTTCAGAGGCACTGTTAAAGAGTACTAGTGAGGGACTCCGTGGCAGAGGTGGTTACTGGGGGGGGCGCCAACAGACATTATCGCACAGGGCGCCACCAGCGTTAAAGCCAGCCCTGCTGTATAGAAACTGTCGGCACTGAACATCTTTGTATGGTGCATCCCCAAATGTTTGCCCTATTTGTTTTTGCTGGCTGTACAACTCTGTGCACTTTACCACTGCTAACCAGTAGGAAGGTGCCTATGCTCCCTCCTTTTTAACATGGTCAAATAACAAATTGTCATAACCCTAATTGGCATATTTAACTTACCTAAAGTTCCTAGTATATGGTACAAGATTTACCCAAGGCCTGTAAGTCAAATGCCATCAGTGGACTGAAGCACCCAATGTACCTTCCACTGCAGAGGCAGTTTAAGCATGATTTTAGGCCTAACATTGTCGCCTACCTAAAGCAACTTCAATTCGATCTGTCAAAATAAACCCTACTGACAGGTCTAAACCTTCCGTTTAGATAGTGATGTCACTTCTAAGTAGGCCTTTTAGCCCATAAGGCAGGGTGCATGGTGTTTAAGAGCAGGAAATGCAGAAATATAATGTTAAACCCTATACTTACAGCACTAGCAGCTAAAAGCTATTTTCACTGCAGCAAACCTGCCTGTTCTGTGGAGAAATTCTTAAATGCATTAATATTATGTGTGGTTAGGAAACACCTAGATATGTCATTCTTGTACTCCTTATAATATGTATTAAAAGCCCAATTCAATAGTGAAATCAGATTTTTTAAATAAATGTCAAAGAAAATGTAATTCTAGAACGTTACCTTTCCCTTGCCTAAAGCCTCAGGAGACAAATTTGCATTAGCTTCCAGCTGCAGTCCTCTGAGTGCTCAAGCCCTGAGTAAGATGTGAACACTGCTACCAGAGCAGAGACAAATGCCTGGGTTTTGGGAGGTGTTTCTATCGCTCTGGCAGGGTGACCATTTGGGCAGTTCCCAGGAACTTGGTTAACTCTAATGAGGCTTCCCCTGTCACAGGTAAATGTCACATGACACTTGCACAGACTCCTTCTTTGCTTCCCCAGTCATGCAGGTACTAATTACAGTAGGGTAGGAAGGGAGCTGCCCCCCAGGACTGGTTTGAAGTGACCACAGAGGAGGAGTTGCTTATTTTCTTGACCATCCCTCTGGGGTGAGCAGACAGGCTCTGCACAAGCAGAGAAGGGTTTCACCATCTTGGATTTAGGCAGAGAGGGGTAATGTGGATTGTCTGCAGTAGGAGACACAGGAAATGCTGCAAATGGTAGGATAACCCCTAGGAACCTTTACCCAATTGGTTAGGGAGGAGCCAACAGTCACCTCCACCCACAAGCTGGTGCCGTGCTGAGTATTCTCCTCCGAACACTACTGGACCTAAGGAAGATCAGAAGAGGACTGAACCTGCTGTCTGAGACCTGAGAAGAGACCTCAATGACTGGACCTGCTCTCTCTCTTGTACCCAGGACAAAGAAGTGGACTCAAAGAGTCATAAGGCTTACCTCAAATTCAAGCTACAGGGACACAACAAGCCATAAGATGTCATTCTGAAGATTTTCATCGGACCAGTTCCAACTGAACCTGCCCTAGGCCCCTGCTGGAGTGTGTCTTTCCCCCAAGGGCTGTTCCTGAAATCCTGGGACACTCGGCAGGGTCTGAGTGGACATCTCCTAACCTCCCTGAAACCTGGGACTTATAAACGTTTGGCTTCAAAGACCTCCAGTGGACTGGGACAAACATGCCAAGCCAACCCAGCCAAGGTGCGTTGCCGCTGTGCTGACGATTCTCATTTCTCACGCTGTGAGCTTTTTTCGCAGCATCAAATCCAATGCAGTAGGTCCTCTTGGAGACAGAATCCTGCCTCGTGGAGCCCTCTTTAGCTACAGCCAAATGCCTTGCCCCACATGGGGATTCTGAGCTCCAATAAGTGACTAAGTGCGAACAAAGCAATCTTGGCTAGGCGTAGGTGCCAAAAGTATCCAACTGGCGAGGGACTTTTCCTCAGCACAGAATTCAGATTATTCTCAGCCAAAAGTAACAGCTCACTGTGATTTAGTCCAATGGCTGACTAGCCTTGTGGATCCCTCCTTGGCTACAGCCTGCTGTCTTGCCCCGCTAAACTCTTTGGACTTCCATTTTAAGACTATGTCCCAAGGTAAATCCTCCACCCAGGTCGAATCTGGTCCTTGTATCCAACCCATGCTCTATCATGGAAGGCCTGAAATCACGCACAGGTCCAAGTATACCGCAACCGTGCCATTTGTTCTGTTTTTTTCCTTTCAATTGAAGAAAGTTATGTAATATCCATGTTTGACTGTCAAGAAAACTGGCAAATTAGATTTATTCTTAACTTTACCCTGTAGTCGGAAGATGAGCTGTGTGCCATCAGCATAAGAGAACACTGTACATCCATGGTCCATGATTAGTACTGACAGTGGCAGTATGACATCATAAACAGTATGGGGACAAGTTCAATCCCTTTGGGATACATTATGATAGGTCTTGGATCTGAAAGATAGCTTGAAAATAAACTGTGAACAGTTGGACAGAAAGGATGAGAACCAGCTCTATATGGTGCCCTTTAACCCACTTCCTTCAAGTCTTTCCATTAGAATTTGATGATTGACAGTATCAAAGGCTGCAGACACCACCACAGAGTCGCCCGTATACATAATGGTTCTGATTCCATCCATCATTAACGCTAAAATTATTTTCAGACATCTATCAGCTCTAAAGTCCAGTTGCCATGGACTGAGCTGATGGGTTTCTTCCAAATATTTGGTTAGCTGAATTGTCAACACTTTCTTTGTAAGTCTCTTTCAGAAATTGGGTTGTTAGTTATGTGGGAGAGCTTCCCATCTTTAGCAACAAACACAATCCATGCCAGGGTGAACCACTAAAGTCACTAAATTAACCCAAGCTCAATCCCCTTGCAGCTATGGCACAGATCTGGCAGGCTTAACTTAGGGAAATCTGTAAAGTATTCATGTAGTACCAAAACAGTAATATAATCAAAACAGCATGATAAACATCTGAAACTGAGTTAGAAAAATTGAGTCTAATGTAATAAACAAAATGACACCAAAACAACAGAAATCCGACAAGGAGAACTGGAGATATGGCATTTTTAGGCTTTAGGTGAAAATAGTGCCAAAAAGCACAAATGGCCAAGGGTAGTCAATGGCCGCAGTAGACCAGGACCTAGGTGCGACTTAACGGTGACTGCAATGGAGCCTTGGTCAAATACGCCAAGTAGATTTGTCCTGGTGAAAGTCTGAAAGTCAGAAAGTTTAAAAATGATTCAAAGTCCCAGTAGAAGAAGGGACTTTCTAATTTTTGGGAAACAAATTGGGAAAAAAACCTTTTCCAAACTGGACATGACTGAAATTGTATCCACTGCAATGGAACTGAAGGTCAGATACTCGAAGCTTAGTCCTGCTGACTTTCGAGCTCTCAGGTCGAAAAAGTTTATATGTTTCAACATAGAAAGGGAGTTTATAATTTTTTCCGAGGTGCTGGAGCTTTTTAGGCGGATGACACTGAAATTCAATGCAACGCCGTGGAACTGTCAGGTGGGTATTATATACAACAGGTTTCCTTGGCTCTGGAGAAAAACCTTTCAAAAGTTTTCAAAAGTTTCCAAACTTTTTCTTGGTGCCCAAACAACCACAGGAGTCCACTTCTAAGGCTGGGCATCCAGGACCTAAATGGAAGAGACTTAGAGACTCCCAGGGAATCAGGCAGAGGCCAACAGCAAAGTCCAGTCAGACCCTGGTCATTTGGGAATTTCCAAAAAAGGATATCTTGCAGCCTCTTATGTCCCTGACACAGGAGGCACGCCAACTGACCCTTGGAGTCCTCCTCTTTGTCCTTAGTGCATGAGGGAGCAGGTTCAGTCCTTCAGGGCTCCTCTCAGGTTACAGACAGCAGTTCCAGTTCTCTTCTGTTCTTCCGCAGGTCAAAAAATATTCTGACGAGGTGCTTGGGGAGCCACATTTATGCTTGTCAGTAGTTAGTATGTGAGGATGAATCAGGTATAAGTTCCCAAGGGAAACCTTACCCACTTTTTCAGTAGTTACTGTTTGTCCTACTGCAAACAGGCCTAAAATGCCATGCGCCAGAGAATTCTTAAGATGGTGAAAATCTAGGACCACACTAAACATGGTCTCTGAGGGTTGTGGGTATGTAGGGGACTGAACCAGGGTAGTCAATAATGTCATCTCACATCTAACACTAAAATCCAATTTAAAGCAGGCACTATACCCAAAACAAACTAGGAAACAGAAGTCTAATAGGACAAAGGCAGGATCCTATAGCACCCAGACAAGCGATACACAAGAATTGTCCTGACATATTGTTCTCTCCCTTTCAAGTATGCCTAACAGTTACAAGTAGCTCAAACAGATTTATCAGGTAGGAGTTGACCCTGTGGTTCCAACAGGAAGCCCACAACCCCCACCCTGACTATTTTGATGATCTCAGAGGAGTCATTTATACTTATTCAGGTCAACTTATTGTGTAGCTCCTGGGAGGAATATCATATCTCATTCACACCTCATTCAGGGTTGAGGACAAGCTGTGTGTTGGCATAAGTTAGTGCTAATTAGCCTTCTGCAAGTCAGGCAGATAAGTGCAATTATCTAAAAGTTACTTGTCCTTCTAGTTATTAGAAGTATGACCTGAATTGGATTTTGAATAACTTAAAAATAGAGGTTAAATTATTTTTCTAGCTGGTCCTATCCTGAGTTAATATTTTAATCTGTACATTGGTTTTCTATATAGGATAGCTAGGTCTGTCACAGTTCACATAGCCTTTTGGGCCTTGACACTATAGGGATATGGTAGCATTAATTTTTTACCTGTCCCACTTTTAAATACAACTTAACAGCTAGAGCAGCTGAATTTAAAGCTGGGGATCCAGGTTTGAGTCTGGCAGGAGGCTCAATCATCCTGTGATTCTTGGCAAATCACTTAATCTTCCCATTCCTAGAAATTAATGGGTCCATTTGTAATGCAACTGGTTCTCATGTAAAGCACTCTGATACTTTGGGTCGAGTTCGCACTATATAAAACTGCAACAAAAAATAGGGTTGACTTATTAATATTTAAAAGGGAGGTCTTTACTTGACAGAAATGGGTAATTTTGACAGGTAGCACTGCAGATTTTATGCTGCAGCAGTCAGGCTACACGGAAAAGTCCTGAAGCCATGTCTGCACTGCCACTGTAATGGATGGCACAATAAGTGCTGCAATCTACAAGCAACATTTAACTTCCAGGCCCAGGGTGCCTTTTATAAACCATATACTATGGGCTTACAGGTAAGTTAAGAGTACCAATGAGTAATACACTGATTTAACCATGTTTTTAGGGAGAGAACAGTCACTTTACTCTTGGTTAGGAGGGGTAAAGTGCACAAAGCTATAAACCCAGAAAAATTGTATCCAGAAAACTGTGAAAAGTCTGGGGTGACCACAAAGAAAATGCTGATTTCCTATATTAACAATGGAAAGGAACTGCACTGGATATGGGAAAGGATAGATTGTAAAAAACTGAAGGCAGAATATAAATGAATTCATAGGAGAACAAGGTCAGTAACAGTATCAGAATTAATATTTGATAAGGCATTGGAGCTAATCGGAAATATCTGGAAATATTTAGTAAGTCAATTGATCTTATGAGGAGACTGGTAACTTTAGGTAGTAAACAAATACTCATTTGCAAAGAATTCTGCATTTTATAGTCAACATCGATGAAGCATCACCTCAAGTATTTTTCCAGCCAGTCCTAAAAAATGTACTGTCAGATTTAAACAAGTCAAGTTGTACTATCATAATGCCTAATTGATCCAAGGATCAGGGATCTATAGGCACACAGTCTTAAAAAAAAGGAGAGCAAAATTATATATGACTGACATTCACATAACTCGGATTACATATTTTGCCCACTATACACTCTGCTTGGATCACAGAGTTTCAGAAAAATTCCGCCAACTGCTGCGTGGCAGAATTTTTTCCCACGCGTGGCTTGCCTACTTTAAGTTGGTGATTGCAAGTGAGAAAATCTAGCACTAGACTGCTTCCTGGCACGATTTCCGAACGCGGGCAGTCACGGCAGCTCAGTACCGTTTGCATTGAGAAAGCTGCAGCTCGCATTGAGAAAGCTGCCACTCGAATAGAATATCAACTAGAGCAGCAAAAAGAAGCAGTGCTCTCTGGTGCTCCGCATGGTACCGTCCCCGCTGATTTACAGCGTGGGACAAGCTTCCAGTGCTAAAAATCAGTGCGTGCAGCCCAACATACCGAACTCTGCTACTCAGGGAACTCCTTGGAATCTCACAGAGTTTTTAGGGAATAGAGTGAAACTCTGCAAGTTTCACCCACCCCTGTTGTTAGCACATTTGGGCACTGGAGTGATTGAACTGCTTTTAAATTAAGGTTTTGAAGGAACACTTGGAATTCAAAATAACCTGGAAAAGACACTTGCTGAAACAGTAATGTGGAAGGTTAGATTAAGCTGAATATTTACAAAAGGCAGAGTTCATTTTTTTCAAACGATCACTTATCTCTTGTTAGACCATACAAGATGACTCAGTGTAATAAAATGATGCTGTTTAATTGTCACCCTAGTAATGCAAGGATGGTCTTCAGGTTTTCAAATTGAAGATCAAAGATGATGAAGATACCCAGGTGGTTATATAGTGTTGAGGGAAGGCCGGTGGAAGAAGACATAGCATCTGCCACGCATTTATTTACATGTTCATGTTTAGATAGTGTTATTTTATGTTTAGTGAAATTTGGATCGCACGCAAGAGAAATGGTGTTTATGGGCCCCAAATCACAAAAAAGTCCTCTATTTACACTCATGCAGTGTAATGTGTATATGGATGGAGATGTACTACTTTTAGGAATTCACAAACATTCCCAGTTTTCTAGGTGTACTACGGAAAGTTATGTGATATTTGTAGACATTAGTATTACCACAAAGCATTACTGCATGCACAGTATAATACAGCATTAGGGGAATGTGACACCTATGTGCATCATTATGCTGAGACCCTTGCAAATGTTGGAGGAGCTCCATTTCCTTTCCAATCTTGGAAGGGATTTACTTCAGCCCTTTGCAGGAGCAAATCCAAAATATTTACAGGGGTAAAAGGGTCAAAGAACAGATTGTGAAAGTCCAAAATGTGACATACATGCACAGATTAAAATACCTCCAATGCTAACCACACTTCGCTTCGTTATACCCACTGCCCAACTCTTTAGCGGAATTTATACTTGCATAATATGTGCAGTCACTGACTCATAACTGTGCAAATAAATGGGTGTACACCCTCTAAGCATTGTTTTGTTGGAACTAGCAGGTATAACTCCAGGCACTTTTGACCAGACACGTGCTTGTGTCCAAAACTTACTTATTGAAACTGGCCCACACAGTTTACAAAAAAGGATAGTAAACAATAGTCAACATATAACTTTAAAACAAGAGGACAATTAAAACACTGGATTAAAAAACAATTATTTGGCAGAGGTACCTGACAAGTTTCCTTTGTGGGTTCATAGAAGGGATTAAATGTTCTTTTTTACAGGTAAAGCCGAAAGTAAAGGCAGAAAATAAAGGTGTGCAGCTAGTAAGTAAAAGGGAAATCTCAAGCAAATCATATAATTTACTACCAACCTCTTGAATCTTTTTTACAATAACTTATGCATCATGATGTCATGTAATACTTCAGTCATTTTGTAGAGTCACATTGTGGATGGTCATAAGAATGTAATGCTTCATCCTATAATTTTAATGTGAAACATGGTTACTGACTCTTTCTTACAGTTCTTATGACCTACATTTAGTATAGCCATGTTACAACTACTCTCAGTAACAAAGAAAGAAAGGGTTCTCTATAGATACAACAGTGACCATATCACTTTTCAAATTTAAAATATAAAGTTTAAGAAATCTGAATTGAGGGATCTGGGGAAGTCAGAAGTTACTGGACCCCAAATGTAACATCCAGTGTCTGCATTGATTGCCCTAGTGCCCCCATACTGGGGACCTCGAAACTGAGACCCGGGATTCTCATGGTGGCAGACAGGGCAGTCCCAGCTGAACTTAGCAAGATGCTATTCGTTAATGACTCAGAACATAGCAATGTAACAAACAATATGTAAACATTCAATTTTCAGTCATTTTGTTTTTATACTTTGGCCAGTGGCTATTTTTGTACAACACATCCAAACTGAGAAATCTGGAAAGAACTAATAAAGAAAAAAATATTCAAGACTTAGTAGGTATATCAGTTCTAGAACAAAAGTGTTAGAAAAGTAGAAGTTTAAGGAAGGGGGAAAATGATTGAGGGGCAGGATAAATAATTGGTCTTTTGTGCACAACAAATAGATACAATCACAAACAAATGACTGGGAAATAAAAAAAGAGGTCAATGTAGGTTTATCAAGTTTACTTTAGAACACAGAGTGCCAGAAGGATTTTTATAAAGGTTGGGCAGGGGGGTTAAGAAAGGAGCAAATTGTACAAGCAGTGCTTTTCTTTTAAAGAAGGATAAGTGTTTAATAGTTTAATACACACAATCCTAAATATTTCATACAAAATTACAATTATCTACAAAAATAGCAACTGGAAATACTATTGGAAACAAACACAAAAGAGGTTCACAAACTACAGGGGGCACAGAACAAGGAAAGGCCACAGAGCAATTATAAATGTACACACCTTCTGAGTGTCACCAATAGCATGACACCCCTACAGGGTTTGACATACTTCCAATAAGCGAATACACAAAACTGTCATTATTTCACTAATGGTCTTACATTTATCTTCGACTAGATTGTCTAACTTCCTTAGCGAAACTCTGTGCATCCCAGAGTCTCTGAAAATAGACTCCATTTTTGTAAATGCTTAAAAACAGTGAAGTGGAGAGCAGATAAGGGGGTGAAGGGGATGTTGTGTGCTGAAATGATAATGATGCTAAAGGAAATGACAGTGCACAGTTGCGTTTTGCACTTATTTTTATTGAAATGTCAATAAAAAAGATTTATAAATAAAAAAAACATTGAACACTTTTCTAATGGTCAATGATGCAGCGCACTGGAAAACATAGTTAGCCTGAATGTGGAAATACTGGGGGCTCTGGTGTGCTCAATACAACCTTGGTTGGTGCCCCTTACCTCCTGGAGACACCAGAACCAAAATTATCCAAATACCTTTCTATCCCTATGCATTAAGTATCTCTCCTTCACAACACATGGCAAGCACTTTGATCCAGCCATTGTCACTTAATATTTTCTATCCTTTACTCTTCTCTCTGGAGACCAGAAGAGTCTAAACAAATAAGCCCAAAGTGGGTCCCGCCACTCTATGAAGGGGTTCATCCATATGAGTGGGTCCATTGCCTTTCTCTTCTCTGACTTCACTCTTCTCCTCTCAGTCTTTCCTTTCTATAGGAGTTTTGGATTGGAGCTAGAATGTTTTAGGATGTGGGAGTCTCTACCCAATAGAGAAATGCCACAAACTCCTTTAAGGCACTTCCTGGGAGCAAGTCACTAGGTGACCAGACCTTCCACAAAATTGTGAGAATTTTCAAGATGGTGATTTCACCAAGATTGAAAAAGCCATCTCCTCTGATCCTCACTACTCCTTATGGTTTCTTCTCTCCAAGACATCCAATTAAATCCCTGAGATTCCATAGGGTGATTGTTGCCAGGGTAATTCCGGCAGTCTTTTTGTCTCTTTGAGAGCAACATGCCCGGGTATGTCACAGCGAGGCATTTAATCACAGCATACATGTTTCGTTCCCTCTCCTTTCTTTCCCAGGACAGTATTGTCACAAGTTTAAATTTTTATCTTTTGTTGATGAGAAAGCAATCATAATTATTGTACGATCATTATTGTGATGAAATGGCAGCTTTTTTCCAGTTACAGTTCATGATATAGCATGATATAGTGTTTTGTAGTTTCTGTGGTCAGCTCATCATTAGGTTTTCATTCTCCATCTAAAGTCATTGCCATCAGTTCATGTTTGAGCTCAGATTAGATCTTGTAATTGTGTCCAGTGTGTCCAACTAAGAAGATTTTGAGCACAACTAAAGGACCTTTTAAATTATCTGCAACAAAATGATTGTATCTAACTGTTAACACATGGCAAGGAGTGAATGCAGGTAATGTGTGCATGTCTTGGAGGCACCAACTGTGGTTATTATGCCTTTACCAGCCTGGAGAATTGTATATTGTTTGGAATGCTTCCAAAAGTTTTATTTGCGCCCAATGTCATTGATTCTGTCTTACACCAACCAAATGTTCTTCCATCCAGCACTATGCAGATTCACTGTCTACAGAAGTGTCCTTTAACCGTCTAGAATTAAATAACATAGAGCACTGGCCTAGATAGAGCTCTGGATGTTTCTGGTGATGTTGTGCAAGGGTACACAGACACTGGTCAGCACCTCCTCAAATCACATTACCAAAATGCAAGCGGTATGCCCCACAAATTAGTTAATTCTCTCTTATCTGCCAATATTTCTAGGTATGAGATTATACTAAAGGTATATGTACCTGAGGTGCCACACCATTCCATCAGAAATAATACTATACTTTGATGGCGGTATTTCTGGTCTTACCCTCCAACTCACCTTGCTACGCCTGCCACATCAGACAAGCCGTTGGAGATCATGCAACGCCCCAAGTGCAGTTTCCGTCCCCTAACTCTTGGGCTCATTATGATGGCGGACAGACATCAGTCCGCCCGCCACCATAACTGTGATGGGACCGACTGCCAGACGTGCGGCGGTCCCACCAATTAGGATGCGCCCCCTATGCTGGCAGGCGCATCCTGCCCTTTTACCATTGCGGACGGTGCTGCTGGCTGCAGCACCGTCCGCAATGCTAAAAGGGCATGCACAGCATTTCCCTGCACCCCGTGGCAGGCACCACGTGGTGCCTGCCACCTGGTGCAGGGAACTGCAAGGGGATTCCATGGGTACCCCCCAAGTGCACCCTACCTCTCCCCAACACAAGGGGGCCGGTAACGGGCCCCCGTACCAAAACTCCGCATGATGCCGCCATGGAAAGGCCGCTTTTTACATGTATCCTAATCTGGTGGACGGTGCCTGCTAGGCACCGCCACCATTTTGGGCACTCTGCACCATCCGCCAGGCAATCAGAACGATTTCTGGCGGTGGACGGTCTTTGCGTCCGCTGGGGACGCAGTCAGGTTCCCACCGCCATCCTAATCTGGCGGTGGGAAAAATCTGTTTGATGGCGGAAGGACCACCACCGCAGGGCCGGCGGTTGCCACCGCTGGCCCTGCGGTGGCGGTCCTTTCGCCATCCTAATCACCCCCTATATTTGGGGCACACACTGCTGGACACCACAAGGATTGAAGTAGCACTCCTTATTAGCTTTGACACTACTCCTCTGCATTATATTAGAATGTCTGAGAGAAGCCTCTTTGCATGCCACCTCAGTGGAATGACCTTGCCTATTTTGCAACTGCAACACCCTGCTTCTCCTGCCCATACAAGTACACTAGTTTTGTTTATGTATTACGCTATTCTTGTTGTTTTCAAAGCATATTTTCAAATACATATACATTCTGAATTTTCACACCATAAAACATGTATACAACTCACTGCATATATTGATACGAATTGTGTAAAAAGGCAAAATACTATGATTAAAATTGTTTCGACAATAATATAGCTTCCCTTAAATTAATATGGATATCTGCAATGTAGATAGTGGCTGCACAAAGCTAGGAATAATTGCACAATAAATACATGGAAAGGAATAAGATGCAATCTCAGAGCACACTGCAAATGTGACATTTGTGATGTTATCTTAAAAAAAAAAACATAGATCTATCTTACAAAGCATGGTTAGGTACACAAAGCCTTTATCCTGGACAAAGATGGCTGGAGGAAAGGTGGTTCTTGCTGGTGCATTAGAAACGAGACTAATAACAATGCATTCAGTTCTCATTAAGACAGGAAAAATGTCCCATTTGATACTTAATCACTACTGTTGCCTCAGTCTGATTCTGGGCTTGCTTGCTCCTACAACTGGGTCATAACCTACCCCAGAAAAAAACACATTAAGCTCAGCTCTAAAACATTTTAGTGCATCTTGCTACTTTTACACCGTATCCAAAGGTTTTGTGAAGGATGAACATTGTCCTAATTCATGGTCCAAAGTTCTGTCCAGGGTGAAAACTGAAACAACATGCTGGCTTTTATCAAGGGTCAAAAAAAGAGTCAAACGTTGGCCTTGCCTTACAGCACTTTCGGTGTTTTCACTCCTATCCCCAGAGGAACATGGCTAATTAAGTTTAATTGGTTCTGCAGGTACACATTCTGTGCATGTCCCATTGTGATATTTCTGCTTAACAGTTTTTACTAAAGTTATAATCACCCTCCCCTCCCCCCCAAAGCTCGGAAGCCATGTTCAGCCGCCCACCTCCCTATGATAAAGTGCTGCTTTTTTGCTTTGTACCTGACTGTTCCTGAACTACAGCTTTTCTATATTTTTGTTTAAGGGTGAGGGTCTCCTCGTGCACCTACTTCTCCCCTCCATTTTTTCCACATCTTCACCTACCACTCTTACTAATACTGCAGTGTGGGTTTGGAAATGCCCAACATTGTGAAATGCCGGCTTTAATACCACATATCAGGGCACGTGGCAGCAGGCGCGGTCGGTGGTAGGAGTGCGGGTCGGGCGGTGACGTGGGGCGGGGGAGGGGCAGTGTGGGGGGTAGTAAACTACGGATAAAGGCCTAATACAGGTAAGTAAACATTTAAATAAATAAAACGAATTTCGTTGCGCGCACTGCATCGCATTTGGCGATGCAGCGCTCACAACGAAATTCGTTTTATTTATTTAAATGTTTACTTACCTGTATTAGGCCTTAATCCGTAGTTTACTACCCCCCACCCTGCCCCTCCCCCGCCCCATGTCACCGCCCGACCGACACTCCTACCACCGACCTCGACTGCGTGGCAGGCATAGGTCAATCTGATGGCCCCAGAACTGAAATCCATTATTGTATATGGTTAGGTAAGAACCTGTTTTTTAGTGCATGGTGATGACATTGTTCTCTGAGACAGTGCTGACAGGTTAGCTGGTTTCATTACAGCGCCCAATCACACTTGCCAAAGGCAAGACAGGCTTGCATAACTGAAAACAAGCACTTACCCTTAAATTTGGTGGAGGGAGAAACCAAGAGGTGAACAGGCAGAGGGAAGACGAGAAGACAAGCACCTGACTCTGTCACTCCCATCCTCACTTCTCCCTCATTTAAAAGAGTAGGCGCCTTCTCTCCTCTGTGTAAGCTTAAAAGTATGTTGGTTCCAACAGCGTGAATAATGTTCTGTGACAAATTCAGCTAACTATTTTGTGGTGCCACGGAAGATCAGCCACGATCTTCTACCAAGTAGCATACTCTTGTATACGTGTACTAGTTCAGGCAATAAGTTAAATGTTTCTTTCATGAATAACATTCCTGTGCATTCTAACTAATTGGGTGTGTGTGTGTATGTAGTAAATATGCAGATATATACATTGTAATATTCTATTACCATTGTTGAGTGTGGGAACGGTCATGACTCAGGAGAGGTCACGAGAAGCCTCGAGTGGGTCATAATGCGAATAGCTACCTCAACAATGATAATAAATAGCATATTATATTCTGTGCATCTGCATATATGGTTTATGCCATAGCACATGTTCATGTGCATTTGGTGTAACTAAAGGTATTTAACCAAAATCAGGATACATTTACATACAGGTTACATTTGTGCAGTAATCAAATCACGTTGAAGAGATTGCACAAATATTTGAAGAGTTGCATCCCTGTGTAAAGTAATTGTTATAAGCAATCTTTGAAGCAGTAAACAGTGTTTTATATAAGTATATATATATGTGTGTGTGTGTGTATATATATATATATATATATATATATATATATTATCTACTGGCGGTCGCCAGTAGATAGTTATAGTTAGGACCTATTTTCCATAGGAAATTCGCAACATTCTATTTCCAATAACGTTGGTGCCGGTTGATGAATCTTCGCGACATTTTCAAAACACGTGGGGCGCTCCGGTCTGCTCCTATCCTGAAAGTTTCGGGGTGATTCGGCAAGCGGGGGCCGAGAAAAAAGGGGGGTCCCAAAACGTGTTTTCTCCATGTTAATTCCCATAGGACATTTTAGACACAGCTACAGCCCGAACTGCTGAACGGAATTACACCAAATTTGGCAAAAAGGTAGCGCTTGGTTCAGAAAGCAACCTTTTTTTAAAATTGTGTAAATCCGTTCAGTAGTTGCGGAGAAATTCAAAAAATAAGAGTAAAAAAATCAATTTCCCATAGGAAACTTTATGCAAGGCTACAGCCCGAACTGCTGAACGGAATTACACCAAATTTGGCAAAGATGTAGTTCTTGGTTCAGAAAGAACCCTTTTGTTAAATGGTGTAAATCCGTTCAGTAGTTCCTGAGAAAATCAAAAGTAAAAACACATATATATCTGGGCGGAGCCTAACCACACATGTCATCGTGAGATCTGATTGGCTGTCAGCACTTCATCCTGGAAGGCAGCCATCTTGGGACCAATATAAATGATAGTACCCCATTGAAATGCATTGTAGTGAATCGAAGATTTTGAGGGTTACCAAAAGGAGAACTATAAAGGGTGATAACAGACTTTAGTTACATTAGAATTCATTTGTTGATGGTACCATACTAATTTCAGGAATTGTGGTGTGTTCTAAGGTGATTTTACCCTATGAAAAACCTTCTGCTGGGATATCATGAATCATGTTTGAGAGAAAACTATTTTCACATGCTTGTCCCATACAGTTTTGGAAGGTGCTCCAGAAGCTAAAATGAGAGCATATTTTCTGTAAATTCACATTATCTTTCTCAGTCATGTGAGAATGAAGTCTGACAGTCTCAGTAAAACATATACATCCAACAAGGGCAGAGACTGTCAGTTGATTCCTTTGTGTTCTACTGCAGCTTCCCAGAGTGTTCTAAAGAACAACTAGAGTGCTAACAGCCTTACTTATGACAAAAGTATGGCACACCTGAAGCCATCTTGATTGGAATAAACTGGTAACACTTAAAACATTTAATTTAAAAAGGAACAAAATGATGGGGTTCATTTTGTCATAGAAATTATGGTTAGTGCTGTAGAAAGAAAAATGAGGACATGTTTCAAGTGTGATCTCAAATATCTTCCTGTTATATTTCAACAGGAGCAGCCTGTCAGTTGATGCCTTTGTGTTCTTCTGCAGCTTCCCAGAGTGTTCTAAAGAACAACTAGAGCGCTAACAGTCTTACTTATGACAAAATTATGGCACACCTGAAGCCATCTTGATTGGAATAAACTGATAACACTTAAAACGTTTAATTTAAAAAGGAACAAAATGAGGGGGTTCATTTTGCCATAGAAATTATGGTTAGTGCTGTAGAAAGAAAAATTAGGACATGTTTTAAGTGAGATCTTAAATATCTTCCTGTTATATTTCAACAGGAGCAGCCTGTCAGTTGATGCCTTTGTTTTCTACTGCAGCTTCCCAGAGTGTTCTAAAGAACAACTAGAGTGCTAACAGCCTTACTTATGACAAATGTATGGCACACCTGAAGCCATCTTGATTGGAATAAACTGGTAACACTTAAAACATTTAATTTAAAAAGGAACAAAATGAGGGGGTTCATTTTGCCATAGAAATTATGGTTAGTGCTGCAGAAAGAAAATTTAGGGCATGTTTTAAGTGAGATCTCAAATCCTCTTCTATTTCATTAGAAAATTCTGACATGCAGACTGAAACAATCACTTTCAATACCAGCAGTAGACTTCCAGTTAACTCCCTGGTGAGCAGTAGCTTTACTACAGTGATCTAATGAACAACTAGAGTGCTAACATTCTGAATTTATGGCAAATGTGTGACACATCTGAATGCCTTCTTGATGGAATCAAAGTAAAAAACTGAAAGCATTTCCTACTGAGGAGACTGCAGTAAATGACGAAATTAGGAAACTTCATAACAAATAAGTCTCCCAAGATGGCCACCAGAGAAAAAAGAGCCCAAATGTAGCACAAATATCACCCAGATGTAGCCCACATATAGCCCAATGACAGAAGTGTGCAAAACACTTTTTATTTTTAGTTTTTCTGCAGTTTTATATAGTGCAAACTGGTCAGGTATTGGAGCGTTACATCTTACTTGGACCCCTTATTGTGTATTTTGCACGAAGTACATGAGATTGATCTTGCGAAACATTGACCTTTACGATTCTGTTAACCTGAAGTTGCTCTGAACCGGGCTTTTTAACACCCGTTTTTACCTACTGGTTTTAATAAATTCTCACTGGATTGCATTAGGAAAGAGGATTTACTGTTTTTATGTACCGTTTTATGATCTATGTTTCTAAATCAGATCAAATAAAGTTTAATGAATTCTATGGCAGGACGGAGGCGAGGATTATGCATATCTTTCCTCACTTTATTTGCATAGCAGTTCAAAGAAAACGTAACACAACAATCATTAAACAAAAGACTACACAACCCATGAACCATTAGGGGGTAGTCTCCAAGGCAACTATAGTCCAATCATATCACAGTCCATCGTATATAATATCGTGACGTCCCTTCCGCTTCCTCTTTCTTCACTGCTCGTCAGTTAAGTGCATTCCTTACATTCTTGGCTTAATCTGACGTTGTTGCTGTTTGTATAGCGGTTTCTTGTGCACGTTATTAGCATTATTGCCTTGGTATTGTTTCATATTCCCTGCGCAGCAGGCTCTTGCCCGAGCGCATTCTCCCCCTCGCAGTTTCTCCCGCTGTGTGCTCTGCGCGCGGTGAGATCCTGTCAGGCGCGTCTGGTCCGAGCGAGGCAGCTCCGTCGAGCGCTCCCGCTGGTCTTTACGCGCGTTTGGGAATCCGGTCACTCCTTTAGTGTCCGCTTGATTCCCGACCAACCCTCGCCTAATTTTGACACCGCTACGCGGTGATTTCCCCACACGGCCACGTTAGTGACCAGCGCCACCTGGTGGTGGTAATTGGTATTGCACCTCAGTCTATTCTTATAACAGCTTCGGGGAAAGCCCAGCTGTTGGAGCACCGGCGAGGGGGCTGCCTTAAGGATTTTAAGGGCATTTGTTCTGTGCTCACACCCTCTGCTATCATGTCTTCTCCAGAAGACCATTTTTACTCCTCCTACCAGGAAGTGGAGGAGGAATGGCCCCCAACTTCTCCCTCCAGCAGTGGACCAAGCCCTCTCTCTGGCTATTTCTAGGGCGCTGGCTCCTCTTAGGGATCAGGTTGATAAGCTGGCGAAAAGCATCCCTGGGGTGTTCAGTGACCCAGATCTGGTGGCGGCGGGTCCCAGTAGCTCCCAGATGGGGAATAAAAGGGCCGTTAAGCATAACGCGGGGCACTTGGAAGGATTTGATAAACTTACGGAGACCTTCCTCAAGAGTGCGCGAACGTTAAAACATGCACCCTGCCGGGAGGAGGAGGGGCCCGGAGAAAATTGCGACACTGTCACCACTATTGAAGACCCCGACGGCGGGTTTCCCTTAGAGGGAGAGGGTGTATCGGAGGACGATTTCTCCTCCGATGAGGATAAGGACTCGGGGCGTCCCTGGTGTCCAGAGTCCCACACCTCTCAGTCCCCGGTTGGGGACGGGGTCCACTCGGACATGTTCGAGCCTACCCAAATTTACCATCCTAGGTCAGCGGAGTGGACACCTGACGCCAAAGTGGCAGAGTATGTGGTGGGGAAAATCCATCAACCCCTTGAACGGGAGGTCAGGAATATGATAAGGGGAGAATGCCCCAGGCCCTCACTGAAGGGGAAGGTGGCACACACGCCTGAAATTGATGAGAAACTATGTACCTTTTTCTCCAAGTATATGAGGGATCCCAAGAAAGGAATTGATAGGTCTTGGACGTGGTAGGGCCCTTGACCCAAATTATTCAATTGACGGAGCGTTCCAAAGAGTCAGGATCCCCTTTGTCCACGGATATTGTGGCTGGTTGGGCGCACTACCCTAAACCCTAAAACACTACCCCCTCCACTATCCAAACACCACTGCACTACCCTAAACCCTAAAACACTACCCCCAGCACGACACCCTACACTACCCAAACATAACTGCACTACCCTAAACCCTAAACCACTACCACCAGCACGACTCCATACACTACCCAAACACCACTGCACTACCCTAAACCCTAAATCTACCCACAGCACAACCCCCTACACTACACAAACACCACTGCACTACCCTAAACCCTAAAACACTACCCCCAGCACAACCCCTTCACTACACAAACACCACTGCACTGCCTTAAACCCTAAAACACTACCCCCAGCACGAGCCCCTACACTACACAAACACCACTGCACTACCCTAAACCCTAAATCTACCCCCAGCATGACCCCCTACACTACACAAACACCACTGCACTACCCTAAACCCTAAAACACTACCCCCAGCACGACCCCCTTCACTACCTAAACACAACTGCACTACCCTAAAACACTACCCCCAGCACGACCCCCTTCACTACCCAAACACCACTGCACTACCCTAAACTCAAAAACACGACCCCCTACACTACACAAACACCACTGCACTACCCTAAACCCTAAAACACTAGAACCCAGCACGACCCCCTACAGTACACAAACACCACTGCACTACCATAAACCCTAAAACACTACCCCCAGCATGACCCCCTACACTACACAAACACCACTGCACTACCGTAAACCCAAAACACTACCCCAGCACTACCCCCTACACTACCCAAACACCATTGCACTACCCTAAACCCTAAAACACTACCCCCAGCATGACCCCCTACACTACACAAACACCACTGCACTACCCTAAACCCTAAAACACTACCCCCAGCATGACCCCCTACACTACCCAAACACCACTGCACTACCCTAAACCCTAAAACACTACCCCAGCACGACTCCCTACACTACACAAACACCAGTGGACTACCCTAAACCCTAAAACACTACCCCCAGCATGACTCCCTACACTACCCAAACACCACTGCACTACACTAAACCCTAAATCTACCCCCAGCATGACCTCCCACACTACACAAACACCACTGCACTACCCTAAGCCCTAAAACACTACCCCCAGCACGACCCCCTACACTACCCAAACACCACTGCACTACCCTAAACCCTAAAACACTAACCCCAGCATGACCCCCTACACTACCCAAACACCACTGCACTACCCTATACCCTAAAACACGACCCCCTACACTACACAAACACAACTGCACTACCCTAAACCCTAAAACACTACCCACAGCATGACCCCCTACACTACACAAACACCACTGCACTACCCTAAACCCTAAAACACTACCCCCTACACTACACAAACACCACTGCACTACCCTAAACCCTAAAACACTACCCCCAGCATGACCCCCTACACTACACAAACACCACTGCACTACCCTAAACCCCCTACACTATACAAACACCACTGCATTACTCTAAACCCTAAAACACTACCCCCAGCACGACCCCCTCACAACACAAACACCACTGCACTACCCTAAACCCTAAATCGACCGCCAGCATGACCCCCTACACTACCCAAACACCACTGCCATACCCTAAACCCTAAAACACTACCCCCAGCATGAACCCCTAGACTACCCAAACACCACTGCACTACCCTAAACCCTAAAACACTACCCCCAGCACTAACCCCTACACTACACAAACACCACTGCACTACCCTAAACCCTAAAACACTACCCCAGCACTACCCCCTACACTACCCAAACACCACTGCACTAACATAAACCCTAAAACACTACCCCCAGCACAACCCCCTACACTACACAAACACCACTGCACTACCCTAAACCCTAAAACACTACCCCCAGCACGACCCCCTACACTACCCAACCACCACTGCACTACCCTAAACCATAAAACACTACCCCCAGCATGACCCCCTACACTACACAAACACCACTGCACTACCCTAAACCCTAAAACACTACCCCAGCACGACTCCCTACACTACCCATATACCACTGCACTACCCTAAACCCTAAAACACTACCCCCAGCACGACCCCCAACACTACTGCACTACCCTAAACCCTAAAACACTACCCCCAGCACGACCCCCTACACTACCCAAACACCACTGCACTACCCTAAACCCTAAAACACTACCCCCAGCACGACCCCCTACACCACCCAAACACCACTGCACTACCCTAAACCCTAGAAAAGAAACCCCCACCCCATGCCCAATCCCCCTTACCTCTCACTCTCATGGTTCCTCTCTCCTCGTGGTTCCTGCTTCACGTCGTCTCTGAGGGGCGGTGCACGTCATTGTGAGGAAACGGAACAGCCTCCGTTTCCTTACAACGACATGGATCGTCTACATGTTTTTTAGAACGCATGGTCATTTACCATACATACCTTTACAACAAAATTCGTTGTAAAGGCATGCGTGGTAAATGACCATGCGTTCTAAAAAATGCGTAGTAATGACTTTGTGATGTACAATGCATGCGTGGTAATGCATGCGTTGTAATGGTATCGCAAAGTAAAAAGTCGTTGTAACGGCTGTTTACCGATCGAAGCTGGCCCCTGTTCTTCAGTGAGACGTTTATTTGATTAATTAAGAGGAAGGAATGTGTTTTTTTACCGAAAAGGGCATTCCCGGCTGTTGTATTGTGAAAGTGTCCGCGTGGCCTGGTTTCACTTCCGGTGAGAGTGGAAGAGTCTGTTTGGATCTAAAGGAGTTCTGTTGTTGGACGGGGCCGGCGCGACATGTCATCAGAAAACATAGCTAATGGAAAGCGTCCTCTCTGAAGTGTGGAGCAGTGCCATGAGAGGTCAACGAGTGTGCGTCCCACCGGAGTATGACCGTACCGCGTGACCCATGTGCCACCTCCAGGGTACGGGAGGCAGAAGCGACATCGCAGGTCCTCTTGAAGACCGTTGTAGCACTAATTCTACATTTTGGTACTAGGGCATTTTAACTTCGTTGTTCCTGCCAGATACAAAGAGAAGATCCTGTGCTATTCAGTGCCCTCGTTACCTTTTTTGTGGGTTGTGGTGCTTGTCACTTCGCTGCCCCACCGGTGCACACGACTGGGCACCCCACCTCATGTGCCATCTGCAGGGCCTCTGCCCTCGGATCACTGGTTTCAGTTTCTGGAGTGGCAACATAAACAGTTGCTCCCAAAGGACTAGCCTGAACACTTAGGTGAATATCCCCTGCACCAGCATTCCACGGAAATTCTTTCCTAGCTCTCCCACGTCAACGAGGACGTCATAATAGCACGGCTCCGCTCGCGACACCGTATGACGTCATCGGAGCCATAAGAGGACCTCGTCGGCGTGCTGACGTCAGTTCCACCCATTTTTTCCGTGCCACCGAGGCAAACAGGGGACCGAGACATTTTCACATGTATACATAGTATAATAAATATATATATATTCACTGAAAAAACCATAGGTTTCAGGCACGTTTTAGTTAGAAATTAGCATTTAAAAAACCTTAGAAATTCACTGAAAAAACCATAGGTTTCAGGCACGTTATAGTTAGAAATTAGCATTGAAAAAACATTAGAAATTCACTGAAAAAACCATAGGTGTCAGGGGCGTTATAGTTAGTTGGACATTTCACTCGTACAAAACCATAGAAATTCCCCCGTTATAGTTAGTTCAGCTAACTATAACTCGCGCGCCCGCAATGCACTGCTGATGACGTCACATATTACATCACTCATGACATGGTCAGTGACATCACTCATGACATCACTGATGACATCTCAAATGATATCACTGATGACATCACTGATGACATCACTGATGACATCATCCAGTGAATGTGTGTTTTTCTGAAAATTAAATATGTATATCTCAAGGTCGATGGAAGAATAAATGGGTATATAAGTGTCTAAATGGATGATTTTTTTTGTAAAATTGATTGTATAACTGACTAAGTGTATCTTAGTGAATACATGGGTTAGTGAGTAATGTTTAAATATGAAAATATCTGTATCAGTCTCTCACTTTGTGTATAAGTGGCTGCATGGGTTGGTGAGTAGCTACATGAGTGTCTATATGGGTTATTAGTTGGTTTTTTGAGTATCAGTATGAGTGTCTGAGTGTCTGTATGGTTCGGTGGGGGTATTACTTAGTGCATAGATGCATGAATGAGTGACTCATTGTTTGTATGTGTTGAAGACAGCATGTGTGCAGGACTGTATAGGTGGATGAGTATGTGTATGGGTGTGTTAGTGAGTGAATGACTGTCTCAATAGTGTCTTTATGAGTAACTACATATGTTTTAAACTAGTATATGTGAGTATTGGTGTTTATAAGTGAGTATATGTGAGAGTGAGAGATTGGAAGAGTTCCTGTACAAATAAGTAGGTGTTTCTATAAGTGATTGTTTAAGAGAGTAAGTATGTGTAAGTTTCTGTAGAAGTAAGTGTGGTCGTGTGTGTATAACTGTATATGCAAGTAAATGGATGTTTAATACTTTGTTTGCATGTGTGACTATGTGTGTGAGTAACTCTATGGATGAGTGGCGGTGTGTAACAGGATGTATAGGTGTATGAGTACATATGATGAGTGAGTACATGTATGAGTGACTGTATAGGGACTGTTGGTGAATGAGTGGATGTGTGTGTAGATCTTGGAATTACTGAATAGGTGTGTTGTAACTGGTATTGGTATGTCCATTGTTTTGAAAATGTTAGTTTGTATTTTTGAGTGTGTGTATCAAAGGTTATATTAGGGTGAGAGGAGGTCTGCCACTCTATCACAAGGATGATGTCATCAGTGATGTCATCAGTGATCTCATTTGAGATGTCATCAGTGATGTCATGAGTGATGTCACTGACCATGTCATGAGTGATGTAATATGTGACGTCATCAGCAGTGCATTATGGGATGCGCGAGTTATAGTTAGCTGAACTAACTATAACGGGGGAATTTCTATGGTTTTGTACGAGTGAAATGTCCAACTAACTATAACGCCCCTGAAACCTATATATACATATGTATGTGTGTATATATAACCTTGATGTCATGTAAGGTAAAGCGTATTTGATACAGTATCGAAGACAGGCACATACCATCCAGACCTACTGTTCTACAACAACTTGCTGTGCTCCTTTTCAAATGAGGCTAAGTGCCTCCTAGAACTTTTCACTTAAAGATAGGCGGAAGATTTGCAATGCCTTTAATGTGTGCAACAAAAGAACTGAATAGAGAGGCTAAGGAGGAAAGACAGATTCCTGCTGAGATGTTGTTATAAATTATTAAAACTTCTTTTTAATGTTGATAACTCTCTTTAACCTCAGATCACAACAGGAGCAGCTGAGGAGCGCAGAAAGTGCTATTGAAGGTGAGATAAACACCCCATGCTGTGGGGTTCCTTGTGATGAGCAAATTACCCAGCGTGTGGCCAATCAATAGCATCAAGAAGCATAAATGGAAAACATTGCCTGCTCAACATTTGCTTCTATTAGATTATTCATGCTGTATTGTTCGTGGTAAAGTGCTGTGTGATTCCACTGAGGGCATCGTGGCTTCTAGCCACTCTGTTCCGAGCAAAGTCAACACACTAAAGAGCACGTTCCATCCAAATAACATGTTTCTTTCTTAAAAGGAAGCAGACTGATCATAAGATAGGCAGTCACGAGAGAATATTTGTAGTTTATCACTTCTACATAGCATGCCACACAAAACTGATATGCGAATGTTTCTGGCAATGCAATACACAATTCACCTAAGCATGTCCAACAAAGACACTTATGGCTCAGCTGTAGTCAAGCAACATGCCTTCCTGAGATACTCGGTTACAAATGACATTCTCTAAACCTTTCTCTGCAACTGCTGCTAACAGCGCCTGGTCCAGCCTCCACGCGCTTAAACGGAATTCCAAATAGAGCCACAGACTAAAATGCAGTGAATTTGAAATTCTGAATTCCTAAATCAGCTGTGCGCGTGAGACATTCAACGTGAAGCTGCTGCCTTTGAAACACCTGTCAGGGTCACAATTCTTCACCAGAGTTCTCCTAAATTATCAGGTAAATCACAAGGCACAGACCTCTGTCTCTGCTCTTACAGCAGATTAAGCAGCCTCCTCACAAGAGCATCACTCAAGGTATAGGAATGTTTTCTTTTTCACCTGCGTCATCCGGACATTCATGACAAAAGTTTGGGCACTTACCACCTTTCCAGTGCTTGCCCTTGGTCCGGCTCAGCTTGCCCAGTGTTGCTCCAGAGAACAGCAGCGCGAGAAACAGAAGTTCCAGCATAGTCATCCTCTCCTGGTTGCGCGAAAACAACATTTCCACAGCTTATTTTCCAAAATAAATCTCACATCTTCGCCTCCTCATAATCCATTTTCCGTCTGCCCGGGAAGAAGTCATTAATCATTGAGAATTCGGAGCAAGGAGCCGTTTTTCCACCCTGAGCTACTGAAGTGGCATCTCAGGGATGTAGCCCTGAGGAGAGCTGCGTGTCTCACGGATCCCGCGTTCCCCACCACGCAGCTTCCACCCGGCACTGCTGCTACTGTCGTGGAAACGTTAAAATCATTGCTCCTTTCACTTTGCTTTCTGCGGGAAAATCTCCCTTTGCCTCCCGCGCGAGCTTGATTGAAAAATGTAAAAATATTAACGTTCGACTCCGGCAGGAAAAGGGAAAAGATGTCAGGGATGGGGGACGAGAAGCAGCACTTGTACTGACAGCTTTAAGCCTGCTGTCTGATCCCAATAGCCGTGCAACCAACCAAATTGCTCTTTTAGGAGTAATACGGCTTTCTGAGAAAGCTGGTGTCGCTGCCACTTGGGTAGGCAGTGCTGGGTCTGAAATCACCAGCAAACCTGCTGGAGACGGCGAGTGCCAGAGAGCCCTAGCTCTGAATGCAAAGAGTGTACCGGGGACGTAATTTAATGTCTATTGTGCGAAGGTGGCTGTCTCTTTTTTACACCGTGGCATGCTAAAGGTCCGGGTCTTTTAACCTGTATTTTATTAATGCTTTACTTCACTTTGTGCCATTCAAATGGAATCTAATCTTTTTTTACAGTAATTATTTATAACATTCTCTAAAATATTCATTAGGCTGGGAAGTTACAAGATTGCCCTGATTTTTTTTCCACCAGTAAACAACCCCAAAACACTCGTTCTTCAGATGTAATTATGTTTCTATTTTTAGAGAACATGTTTCCGAGAGACTACCATTTAATTTAAAAAGTAATTCTTTTCCCAGTTGCAAATATAAATGAAGTGTATATATATATATATATATATATATACACACACCAAATTATACGTTTAGCCCTGCTCAAGATCAGCAGTTAGTAGCTGCCAAAATGCCCAAAAACTCTAATACCTACCTGGAAATATTTTAAGTTATTCTTACACAGCTCTCAACATAATTGTGAATATATTCCCTATGATAACTTTAGCAAGTGTGAATTGGTGCAATGCTTCTATGAAGAGTCCATTAGTCGCAAGAGTCATACATATGCACTCCATAGAGGTCCAGCTCTTTGCATTTATGTGTCCACTTCACACTTAGCTGAAATGGCATTGGTGATCCTGGCCAATGTGATTGGCTGAAAGATATCCAGTCAGATACCCTGAAAACATATTGCTGAAACAGGTGGGTGTTCATTTGTATGCGTTTTCAACTTTACCTAGGTGGTCAGCCAGACAGTCCTCCTCCTGCATAGCATTTGTCAGTCCCCCATCACAGCCCCATCCATTTGCCCCTGTACATGCTATTGCTTCATGGGCTTGCCCCTCAAGAGGTGCAGAAGTTTCAGCCTCTATTGGGACAGTCGTCACAAGTTAAAAAAAAATATGCAAGACCCCTCTGTGGTCTTTCACATTATACTCTTTGGGGCTACAGAATACCTAAAGTTTGCCCCACTTTCTCCTTCCAGAAAGTAGACTCCACCAAGGTTTAACTGCCAGTTATTAAGGACCTTCCTAGCCAGGGCCGGACTGGCCGTAGTGGACACCGGGTTTTTCCCGGGTGGGGGCCGTTTTTGTTACCGGGGCCGGCAATATCGGCCCCCTGTAACAAAAGCGGGCGAAATCGGCCGTTGCAAACAGCTCGGCCGCACCCTCCTCGTCACCCTCAGGGGGGCCGGCCAAGCAGTTTGCCAGGGCCGGTTTCGGTTCCCAGTCCGGCCTTGTTCCTAGCAGTAGGATATGCTGGGAGATGGTGTCCAGAGACCTTGGAGATGATGGCTGAAGACGTTGAAGTGAGCCTTTCTGAAGCAATTGATGCAAGCAGAGGGCTTAAAGGCCAACATGATGATGACTCTTGAAAAGGGGGTTCTGAAGCCATCTACTGCTCAAACATATGAGGAGAGGTGTACAAACCTTTTATTAGATTAGTTTTTGGGAACATCACACGGACTACTCGTTACGTCCCCAACCTTGGCAATGGTTGTCAATTGTAAACAATAAAGCAACTGCTTTGTTTTAAAGTCAGTCTCTTAAAAAAGCATTTGGGCGGAAATAATAACTTCATCATCATCTTGAAGGACCTTGCAGGCAGTCCGAAAGAAACAAGATAATTTCAGGGGTCTGGAGTAAGGTTCCTGCTGCAAATGATTCTCGAAACAATATCAAGAAGTGAAGAGAAAGACTCATAGACTAAATGCATTCAGATGATTGTGATTATCCACAGGGAGAGACTGAGTAGTAATAACATCCAGGCTGTGTTCTGTGGTACTATTTTAACTACTGATAGAGTGATTTGTTAAGTAACATTTGTTTATTTTTCCAGATGGCGAATCTCACAACAACTAACGAAAATCCAGTCCTTCCACGATAGTGAGCTCCAACACTGCTTATTAGTAATAGCTGTCTTCTTTCCAGGACAGGAGTGGTGCTTTATATTTCTGAAAGTGTAAAAGTTTTCAAACTTTCAGAAGAAAGGGTCAAGAGTGATGCTCCATACTCTTCTAATCAACAGGATCAACTCCCCCAGTCCCTTCTATAACCTCCTCCCCCAACATTTTGTTACAGTCATTGTGTTAAAATATGAATCAACAACTGTACCAAGGTGCAGGTGGTGAGTGGTTTCACTCTGATCCCTTGTAAGTTTTCTGGCCCTGAAGAATAACTGCCCCAAAAATCCCAAATACCTGAGCAGAATGGAAACACTCAAAGTTTCGCAATTATGAGAGCTTTAGAAAAAGTCAAAGTTAGTGTTAGCTACATCTCAGGCTTAGAATGCAGCTCTATAGAATCATTTTGAACAATTTAGAGCAAGTCTTACCCCGCTTCCATCTGGCCAGTGATAAGGGGAACCTTCCCTCCTCCAAATCCAGAGCACTTCCTGGAGGGACAGCAACTGCTATATCTGTTAATGCTGCTACCTTTTCTTCAGCTTCATTGCCTTCCCCTGGCACTTCTTACAATATTTAGTAGGAGTCTACCTCCGGTGCTCCTACCCCCCCTGAATGTTATGGGGCAGGACAAAATGTTGTTTTGCAGTTTATATCCAAGGTTCAATTTTCTTTTCCATTTCCGGATGCTCAAATCCAAGTTGCCTTTATGATCTCATACCTTACAGCGGAAGCAGCTGCATGGGCCATCCCATTTGTACAGGACAATGACAGAGTTCTTTTTAACTGCAAGGTTTCCTCGACAAATTCTGTTGGATCTTTAATCAATTCTTGGTAATACAATCAATTGATGAATTGATGGATCTCGAACAAGGCAATCAAGACATTCTTACTAATATAAACTTCTTTTAACCATCTATATGTGAAATCTGGTTGGAGTGAAGAAAAGAGAGCTTTGGTCTTTTAGTGAGGTATTAGAGATAATCTTAGACATGCTCTCTCTCAGATATAAAATCAACTACTGATGTGCCACTTAGATTAATTTGGTTTTGTTACTAAATCACAGCATATCGCAAAGAAAAGGGGAAAAGTATGAAGTTGACAAACATGTTCCAAATCCAAAGACAGACGAAAGACTGAAGAGGAACCTATGCAGATAGGAAGTATCATGGGACCATTGAACAATAATGAGAAGGAACAAAATTGAAAAAACATCCTATGTCTGTATTGTGGCAAATCTGGTCACTTCGTCAAGGAGTGCTCTACTGAACCCAACCTTGCAGGATTTTGGAAACTCAAAGACCCAGTATTAAAGGGAGGGAGGATCCAGGGAAGTTTGTTGCAAGTTCTTCTGCATTGTAGCCAATACTCTGCAGACAATTGTCTCGTTTGATCCTGTGAGGAATTCTCAGTTTATCAAGTTCAATGACCCAGGAAGACTTGATGAAAGGCTCATGGGCCATGGGCAATTTTATTGATACCAGATATGTTCAGCTCATTTATTGTCCTTTAATGTAGAAAGATCTGCTAGAGAAGTTATGCATGCTTGACAGGACTAAAGTGACCCCAGGACTCTTACGTTACCACACAATGAATTTAACATTATTACATCCAGAACATGATCATCAGGAGGTAATAGCCTTTGATGTTATTGATACCCCCCAATTTTGAATTATGCAAGGCCTTCTTTGGCTCACACTCCACCATCATAACATTAGTTAGGCTGTTGAGAACTAGTGTCCCTTCTAAATATTGCCACAAGCACTGTTATGGTAACAATACGCTAGCTTCTACATCCTCTCCTTCTCTGAGATGAGTAGCTACTAAGGAACAAACTATGCAACTACCCAGGCAGTATGCTCAGTTTGCAGATGTCTTTGATAAAAGCACGTACAAACCCTTCCTCCTCACAGACCTTTTGACTGCTGGATAAATTTACTTTAAGATGGTCAGATCCTAAGCAAAGGTTATTCCCTATAACTGCAGCTGAGAACAGCATCTCAAGAGATACACAAAGAAGAAGCTTGCCATTCGTTTCATCCAACCCTCTCGCTGTCCTGCTGCTTCTCCTCTATTCTTTGTCGTGAAGGCTAATGGTGAGTTGTGACCCTGAGTAGATTATCAGGCCTTGAACACATTTTCACCCTTCTTGATCAACTAAAATCTGCCACCATTTTCTCCAAACTAGACTTGCAAGAAACATGCAATTTGATCAGAATAAGGGAAAGAGATGAGTGGAAGACCACGTTCAAGACCTGATTTGCCTGTGCGACTATCTGGTCATGCCATTTGGCCTGTGCAACACACCTGCAGTCTTCCAATTTTTTGTGAGTGAAGGATTTTGAGAATATCGAAATTCATTACCATTTACATAGATGATATTCTAGTGTATTCAAATCAAAAATGCAGCATGGAGATTATCTAAAGTTGATTCTTTAAAAGTTGTGAGATATTGGCTTCTATGCAAAAAAAGAGTAAATTCAAGTTCCATACCATCTCAGTGGAATTCTCAGGATTCTTTGTGACTCCTGCGGGAATCAAGATGGATCCAAATCAGATTTGCGCTGTGGTTGAATGGCCTATTTCTAAATCACTGAAGGACATAGAAGCCTTTTCTGGCATCCTAAACATTTAGTGACGCTTCATAAAGAAGTTTTCTATGATTGCGCCTCCCAGCACACTATTATTATTAAATGGGGTTCCCTGTTAATGGCTTTTCATGCCAAGTAGGCTGTCACATCTTTAAAGGATGCTTTCACCGCAGGCTGTTAGACCTCCCTTTTGTATTTTAAGCTGACAGTTCTGATTTGTAGTTAGTGAAAATATGATCTCAGTGGTACCCTAGTAATCTGAACTGCACCCAGTGGTTTCCATTCTAGAAAGATAACTCCTTACAGAAGGAATTATTAATTGGCTGATAAGTATTGCTTGACATTTGAGATGCCTTTCTGAAAGTTTTGCACTATTTGTTTGGGACCATGCAGAAGATTATTGTTTACACTGTCTACCAGCACCTGTAATACCTGAAGTCCATGACAATTAGGGTAGTCATTATTTTTTGCAGAATGTCCATCTACCTTATCAACCTGAAATATGTAACTATAAAGTGGACTTGCTTCTCTTGTTGAACACTGAAGAAATTATTAAGGAACTCTTGATCTCAGTCATTGCACCACATCACTTTGCAGCACCTGTCTCCAAGGAAGGTTTCTTGAAGCAGTTAAAACACTTGGAACCTCGCTCGTTGTGCTAGGCTGGGTTTCCAAAAAAGAGGTTTGCCGTCTGCGTGATGAAATTCAATATGGGAAATACCTGATTTATCTTCCTACTAGAGCACTGTTAGAAGTTGCATTGCCATGGCGACATGATCAGCTTTTAACAGGGCATTTGGGTTAAAACACGAAATTCAAATCTTTTTAAAGACAATTCTGGTGGTCACCACTTATAAAGGATGTAGAGGATTATATTACACTGTGTATTATTTGTGCTCAGAGTAAAGCAGCTCACAAGAATTCTCAGGGTTTGTGAATGCCAAGGCCTGTTCCCACAAAATCATGGGATAGAATTTTGATGGATTGTTGTTGCACCTCCATCTGTTTGAGGTTAGAACACTTTGCTCTTGGTAATGGATTACCTTATGAAAATGGCCCATTCTATCCCTTCCAAGGGGATCCCCACAACCTCCAAGGTGGCCCCATTAATATTAAATATTATCATCTGACTCAATGGTCTTCCATCAAGTATTGTCTCCGATAGGGAATCACAATTTACCAACTGTTTCTGGAACTTTTTCTGTGAGCTGTTGGGGGGTTACCAACAAGCTCTACGCTATTTTTGGTATACTAGCTTGTCAGAATCAGAATTATTTAATGTGCATACAAAAATGGCAAGCATTCTGCTACTCGGTTCTCTCAATTTTTTGCCCTTACTGGTTCCCATCCATGTGTCTCTCCAGAGGAATTCCCTACATATCATCATGCCCAGTGGCATATGATGGGATCTCATTGATTAAAATCCAAAGAAAATGTAAGTGCATCCCAAGACAATAATAAACTCTGGGACAGATTTATCAAGGTTTTACATCACCCTTGCACCATGCAGGAGGCACAAGGGTGATGCAAAACCTAAGTGAGATTTATCAAGACACATAGAAAAAGGAAGATGCCTCTCTGGATTGTTTTTGTGCAGGAAGGCACCCTTGCACCATGACGCAAAGGTGCCTGCATTGGTCCTAGGCAGCCAAAAATGGGGCATCACTAGGAAAGGACAGGATTGTACTACATAATGGTAAATATGATGCATTCCTGCCCTTTCCCTTTCAAGCGGTGCAGCAAGTTGTTTTGCTGAATTGCGCTTCGTAAAAAAATGATAAATCTGCCCTGTTATGCTGTAAAACATCACTGCTCAGCTTCTGACTTGAGCCGGGGAGAAGGTCTGGCTATCTACTCATCATCTGCTCTGCAAGGTCCAGCTAAATTAAAATTTAAATACATTGGCCCAATAACGGTGTTACAACTGATTACACCTGTTCCAATAAAATGTAGTTATCATTTTTGATGAAGGTGCATGCAATTTTTCCATGTGTCTATGCTGAAAAAAGGCATGTGGTGCACTTTCTAGCAACATTCTACATTCCCAGGTCTTGGTTCTAGAAAAAAAATGTCATGCTGTCCATAGCATTATTGACTCTCATATGTGCGGGGATCAGGTGTGATGTTTAAATGACTGGAAGGGCTACTCCGGAAGAATGCTGATGAGATCCTACAGCTCTCATTTTGCAGTTAGAATGTCAGTTCTGTCGTCAGTTCCATCAAAAGCCCTGGGAGCAGAGGTGATTAAAGGAGGGGTAATCAGGTACCTGTCAGAGCCCCCTTCATCTGCACTGTACACGCTATGGTTTAGGGGCAAGCACCTTGTGAGGCACTGCAATCTCTTTGGGTCTCAAAGGTACAGAAGATATCAGCCTTATGTGCTGCTGAAATAGGAAAGAGTGAACTAAAGTGGGCAAAGAAGGTCAGGAAAAGGCTAGAAGCCATCACAGAAATCTTAAAATTGGAATGAAAAATAACTGAGGCCTCACACCTTTCTGAAGCAGAATTAAAAATGGCCTGTAAAAAAGAGTCCAGGTTGGCTGACATGGAGAATGTAAGGAACAGACCCTCTGCAAAGTATATGGTAGATTCTTCTGTATTTATCAGCACTTCCAGATGCCCGTTATGTTTAGCACTATTAAAATTTCGGGTAGCATTAAATGTGCGATATATAAGAGCTGAAAATTTGAAGTTTTCTTAGATTCAGAGAATAATTACACATGTGGATTGCGCTTTCAAAATTTTAACGTCCATGTATTAATTGATTGCCATCATTTTAATAGGCTTTGTCGTTTGATTTTAAAACCGCTTTTTAAAAGATATATGAAGATGCATTTGCACTTTTGTTAACTATGGAATCTTTTGATGTGGCATGCACACTGCGCACTGGCAAAACATTTTAAAATATGTCTGGATTAGTGATGCAATGGGCTCATGTGTCAGGGGAATGGAGATTATATGCACTAAATGACGGTGCATTGGGTATTTACCTGGTTTACAAGTAGGGGGGGGTTCCTTTTTGCTTCTTCCCCTTTTAAAAATAAGATCTTATCTGGTTTTAAAATGTATGTTTTAAAGACAGTGGGGCCGATTCCGATCTCGGCCGGTACTGCTCCGAATCGGATTCGGATTCACCGGTTCCGATTCGGAGCCCTGTTTCCCGACCGAATCGTACGCGGGTCCGGCCGAGCGAGTACGATGCAAGCACCCGCGAAATCGCCGACCGACTCGAACGCGGCTTCAACACGCTCCGACCGACTCGCATGGACAAGACTCGCACCGCGCTATGGAGACGTTTCCCGGCCGGGTAAGTACGATGCGCGCCGCGAGCAGTCCGACCGACTCGCGCCGTCCGGCTCGAAAAAGCTGTCGGAGCCGGACTTTGGGGGTCCGCGTCGGACCCCCCTGTACGCGTAGGCGCGCGAGTCGCACACAGGGGGGACCCATGGGTCCCCCCTACCTGTGCATGTACGCCGCGATGCGCATGGACGCGTACACGCTGTAGGGGGCGCCCTTGTCCGCCTTGCACCCATTGAGTCAATGGGAGCCTGCGTACGCGTTGTACGACCGGCTCCCATTGACTTCAATGGGAGTCCGACTGACTCGAGTCCGATAGCATGCGAATGCATCGTACTCGTCCGGTCGGACTGCTAGGGTCCGATTCGGTCGGAATTCTCTCCGGGTCTGGCTCGGTCGGAGAGATTTCCGGCCGGAATCGGAATCGGCCCCAGTGTCTAAACATTAATAAAGTATGAACCGAACTGCAACTGAACTGAGGCGCTGCAATCTCAGCCTCTGTTGGAACAGTCTTTGCTAGTTTGAAACAATGTGCAAGGCCCTTCTGTAGTCTTTCACATTGTACCCGTTAGAGCTTCAGTCTACCTAAAGGTTGCCTAAAGGGGTAAAGGGTGGGTATTAAATAGATTTTAATTACTTTATAATTAGTTGTTAATAGTAATAGTTTTAAATTTAAAAATAAGTTTTAATTGTGTTTTATTATTTCATAGTTTAATTTAGGTGTGTGTTGTGAACATAATAGTGTTAAAGTGTGTGTAGTTAATTAATGTTTATTAGTTTTTTTATAATATTTTTTGAATTGGTTATTAATTATGTCAATAATGGAAGGACATTTAGTTTAAAATGCTGAAGTGTGTTGTTATTTGTGTGGTGTTATAGGGTAGGAAATAAAATAAATACATTTGTGTTTTAATTAATGTTTTTGTTTGTAAATATTTTCTAGTTTAAAAGAATTTTTTAAAAATCATTTATAATTTATTTTATGTAATATTTGTAGGTATTTGTTATATGTAATTAATATTATAATATGTTTTCTTTTTATATATTTAATATTTTTCTTCTTCAATTTATAAAATATTATTTATTTATTTTTACAATTTTTCTTAATTTTATATATATATATATATATTTATTATCCAAAAGAAGCAAAAAGCGTTCCCCCGTTTCCGGAGCCCCAGGTCCTACAGGGCGGCCTCACTGCATGGGCACGGAGCAGCCCACAAACATCACACTGGAAAGACAAACAATGTGAGGCCCATTGCCATGGAATTCGCTTTATTACGAGAGTTTTGAAAGCGCCAGTTCCCTCTTGCCCAACGTTTCAGCTAGTTGCCTTGATCACGGACAGGAACGTAAGCGCCCAGGTGCGCTCGGGCGTGATTTGAAAGGTAGATCACGTGACTGCAATCATCAATACTACCGTTCCCATAGTGCATTGTGCATGAATGTTTTGCCTCAATGGTGATTTGGTTGCACAAGCACTAATGGTGTTATGGAATCGTTTTTGCAGCAGACAGGTGAGTTTTGTCCAATACGCAAATGTTCTTAAAAGTTTAACTCACGAAGAGAGCTTCTTCCAGGCACGATCGAAGCTGGAATCATCCCACTTCGAATCCCTTCCAAGCACCATACCTTTTTGCTGAGTAGCATCCTTGGTAGGTTGGAAGGCGCAAGTGAGCCGGGCTCCTCAATTAACATCCAAAAGAAGCAAAAAGCGTTCCCCCGTTTCCGGAGCCCCAGGCCCTACAGGGCGGCCTCACTGCATGGGCACGGAGCAGCCCACAAACATCACACTGGAAAGACAAACAATGTGAGGCCCATTGCCATGGAATTCGCTTTATTACGAGAGTTTTGAAAGCGCCAGTTCCCTCTTGCCCAACATTTCAGCTAGTTGCCTTGATCACGGACAGGAACGTAAGCGCCCAGGTGCGCTCGGGCGTGATTTGAAAGGTAGATCACGTGACTGCAATCATCAATACTACCGTTCCCATAGTGCATTGTGCATGAATGTTTTGCCTCAATGGTGATTTGGTTTGCCAAGCACTAATGGTGTTATGGAATCGTTTTTGCAGCAGACAGGTGAGTTTTGTCCAATACGCAAATGTTCTTAAAAGTTTAACTCACGAAAGAGAGCTTCTTCCAGGCACGATCGAAGCTGGAATCATCCCGCTTCGAATCCCTTCCAAGCGCCATACCTTTTTGCTGAGTAGCATCCTTGGTAGGTTGGAAGGCGCAAGTGAGCCGGGCTCCTCAATTAACATCCAAAAGAAGCAAAAGCGTTCCCCCGTTTCCGGAGCCCCAGGCCCTACAGGGCGGCCTCACTGCATGGGCACGGAGCAGCCCACAAACATCAATATATATATATATTTTTTTTAACTGTTGGAGTGTGAATAGTAATTTTTGCCTCTCCGCTATCCAACACTTTCCCTACTGTTGCACTCATTGGAGTGGGAATAGTAAATTTTACCCCTCCGCTATCCAACACTTTCCCTACTGTTGCACTCACTGGAGTGGAAATAGTAAATTTTACCCCTCCGCTATCCAACACTTTCCCTACTGTTGCACTGACTGTATTGTGAAATGTAAGTTTAAATATTTTTTAATAGTTTAATGTTTTAGTTTATAAGAGATTTTTGTTTTTTCTATTTCTAAATCATTGATATATATTTTTATTTTTTATATAATCTTAAACTTGTAACATAAATTAAAAAATAATAGTTTATTAATTGTTTAAAGTAAATATATATGTATACATAGTTATGTTTGTGTGTTTATCTTTTTTATTAAGTTTGATTGTTATATTTTATTAAAATGTATATTAAAATTATTTTATTTTGTTAAAATTTAATTTAATATTTAATATATTTAATATATTATTTTATTTTATATTTATATAAAAGTCGATATTTTATACATCTATATTTTTACACCGATATTTTTTAGTTGATATTTTTGTACTTACCCGTTTAAGTATAGGAGTCGATATTTTTGTTGTATATATTTTTTACTCAATATTTTTTCATCGATATTATTACATCGATGTTGTGTCAGTGAACCATTAATGACTGGCGTTTTTTTTTACACAGTATTATGGACATGCACCACTAGAACACTGGCCAACCTAAAATGGGATTGCAGCAAGTTTGAAACCCTCTGGCTACGAATATGAAACATTTAGCAAGAGGCATTTGCAAGACTATTGTAATGGCCCAAAAAGTTCCATAAAAGCCTACATCGCCAAATTATATAAATAAGACGCCAAACCAAACAACACATTTTCAATATTTATCATAAACTGACCAATTAATAAGCCTTAAAGACAATCCCTTGTGCGCCTCTGCAGAACCATGCAGACCGTGTGTAGGTTGTTAAACATCTGAGACCTGATGCCACACAATTGCATGCCATTACTCTGAGAAATCTGGGTAACAGGGCAGTAAGAAGCTGGTGAGCCCCAATTGTAATACTGGGTTTTTCAGCTTTGGTGTTAACGGGCCCCCTTACTGCAAACCCTGAACTCTCAGCATGAAGAGGCAGAAAGTCCAAGGCTTACTCAAAGGAGGTGTTGTGGGCTAGAGACTCAGAACTCCGCAACATAACAAACAACATTTAATAAATAGTTTTCCATTTAGAGCTTTTACTTTTAATCAGTAAAACTACTTTATTACTCACAAAACTAAATACTATGCGCAAATAAATAAATATACAGACTTGCAGATGAACATGCCTGCAGGGATACCCTCTAAAGGGCCTTGCCAACTATAGAAGGTGCATAACAGGTGATAGAGGGCAAGTGGCCTAAATGTACACAAGATCCTCCTAGGCTGGAAGCACCTTTAACAGTTTGCCCACCAGAAGTCCTTAATCACTAAATCTATCCCTCTAGGTGCCCACAGCAAACATGTGACCTGCAGTAATCAAACCCAGGCCTACAGGCTTTGTCAAGAGGTGCTTACATTTGAGCAACAGTAGGACATAAGCCCTCAAATGATTATAATACATTTCAACAATTGAAACATTTCATATGACAGTAGCAATTACCACTGAGCTTAACTATCAATGTGAAATGCCTTTCCTATGAGCAGTAAACGTTTGATTCTAGAGTCTTAGTTGTCCCTTAACAAGGTTTTCTAGTAATTGTAGAGAACACAGCAATAATAGTCCGTGCACCCCAGCCTTTTAACTGAAGCCCCGGCTCCAGGAATTCTAAAACAACTCCTGTACCTGGGAGACTTACAGTGGAAGAATTAAAACTGAGGTTTTACTCCTGTGTGACATAGCGAGGGACAATGCTGCTCCTGTATGCCCTCACACATAATAATGTTTTTTCAATTGTCCCTCTGCTCTCCTGGGGCATCACACAACCAGTATACAAAATTTGATGTGTGCCTGAGCTTCTTTCATCTGAGGTGATGGCCACCTATGTGTTTGGTAAATCTTTCCTTTCACCTTTGTAGCTTTTTACCTTTTACTTTATAGTGCTCACTAAGCTTTTCCTGAGCCCAGTGGGTACCCCTCACCACAGGGGCACCCGCACTCTTTTTCTAAAACACCATGAGAAAACACCAGAGGTCACTCAGTCAAGGCTGACTTCTCATCTGCTTGGCACTTCTCCTTGTGGTGCCATTGGGGGCACCCATTTTTGCTTTGCATCCGGCCTACGATCTTTGTGCTCCTGTCCTACAAACCATGGATGCAAGGCTATGGGGCAGTACATCTGTGTCTTGAGGTTCTCAGGGAGGCCCTGCTTGACTTGCCGGTCATGCAGGTCCAGGACCTTCCTTCTCCAAAAGAGGTGTTGATAGTTCCCTTGGGGGGGGCATCACCTACTGGGCTCCCAAGGATCTCATTTGATTTCAAAATCTTTATTCGGCTATTGAAGAATAAAACAGCCATAAAAGTACATGCAATAAAATACATCTAACAAAAATAAACACATAGGGGCCGATTCTGATCTCGGCCGGTAGGGCTCCGAATCGGATTCGGCATAACCGGATCCGATTCGGAGCCCTATTTCCCGACCGATTCGTACGCGCGTCCGGACGAGCGAGTATGATGCGAAATCGCCGACCGACTCGTTCGGGCGCCCCAACCGCTCCGACCGACTCGTACCCGGGTCTAACCGCACCGACCGACTCACTCGGACACGACTCACACCGCGCAATGGAGACGTTCCCCGGCCGGGTAAGTACGATGCGCGCCGCGAGCAGTCCGACTGACACGCGCCGTCCGGCTCAAAAGAGCAGTCGGAGCCGTACTTCGGGGGTCCGTGTCAGACCCCCCTGTACGCGTAGCCATGCGAGTCGCACACAGGGGGGACCCATGGGTCCCCCCTACCTATGCATGTACGGCGTGAGTCGCTTCGCCGTGTACCCGCTGTAGGGGGCGCCCTTGTTCGCCTCGCACCCATTGAGGCAATGGGAGCCCGCGTACGCGTTGTACGACCGGCTCCCATTGACTTCAATGGGAGTCCGACGGACTCGAGTACGATAGCATACGGACGCATCGTACTCGTCCGGTCGGGCTGCACGGGTCCGATTCGGTCGGAAATCTCTCCGGGTCCGGCTCGGTCGGAGAGATTTCCGGCCCGAATCGGAATCGGCCCCAAAATTTACAATACCAATTATTAAGAGCAATTCATTCCTAAATTATAACAAAATGCTTTTCCTTACATTAATCGATTTCAGGATGAACAGGGCGTCATTATAACATGTTAGCAGATCCTCTAATGTCACCAAAAATGTCATAGCTATTTTATGGGACCTAATATTATGGGCAACAAGCAGGGGCTTAAGATAAAAACATCTAAAATTACGATAAAAATTACAGAATAATAGAAAGTGCAATGTGCTTTGTTTACTCTTGTTGTCACACGGACATGGTACCAAATCTGGTGGGCGTGATTTCATTTTGGGAAAAGCGACAAAATAATGGGCAATCTCAATAGCACAAAACGGTGCTGTACATAAGTCACATGTGACAAATAGTTATTGGCTCCCTCCTTTAGCATAAAAGATTTATATAAGGCGACGTTCGGTTTATTTTGCTCCGACTTTGCTCTAAGATCCCGCCTTTGTAGCAGTATGGAGTCTTTGATCTCTTTCTTGGTAAATGACAATATTTTTATAGGGTCCGCCCATACAGATAAATTAAACAAATTTCCTAATGTGACATTAATATAAGATAACCATGGAATTTTTAGAACATCATTTAAATTTAAACAATCTAAAATAATTGACCTGGTAAAAGCCGTCTCTGCCCGTCTCCAAATTGATGCCCATAATACTAATGGGCCAGCCATTAAGGAGTCCACTAAAAATTGAAGCCCCACCTCATGATGTACAATGGTATTTAATACGGAGGATGGTAAGTACAACAGGCGTTTAAAAAAAAAAAATTCTTCTGTTTGCAGGGCCGAGCTATTGGTATAACCCCAAAGACCTGCCCCATAAAGGGCTGTGCTTACTCCTTTAGCTTTGTAGATGGTGACCATTTCGTTAGTTGGTCGATTTCCTAGTTTGGAAGAGAATTTAAAGATCCCTTGATTGGCCCTGCTCATTTTTGCTCTCGTATTTAAAATATGTTGGGTCCATGTACCATTTCCCAAAAATAAAATGCCAAGGTAGCAAAAGGAGTTTATTGTATGTATTAGGGTGCTGCCAATAAAAAAGGTTTTACAAGGTTTCTGTTTGGCCCCGCAAATCATGGTAAATGTTTTCGATTTGTTAATTACCATTCTCCTTTGTGTCATAAAATCTGAGAAACTATCTATCAATCTTTGGAGACCTAGCGAGGTCCGTGCTAATAGTACTGCGTCGTCCGCATATAACAATATGGGTATCGGACGACCAGCCACCCTCGGGGCATCAGCCTGTATAGATTGCAAATGATTATCAACCCCGTTAATGAAAAGGGAGAATAGAATTGGTGCTAACACGCATCCTTGCTGTATACCCCGCCCTACTTTAAATTTAGATGAACATTCGCCCTGGGGACCAAAGCTAACTTGACTAGTTAAGTTCTCATATAGGCGGGAAAGGAAGCCAATGTTCGGCCTTGGGGCTCCCATGGAGGTCAGAGTTTGCCAGAGTAAATTATGATCAACTAAATCAAATGCACTGCTCAAATCGGCAAAGCATAAATACAAGGTGCCTGCCTTTGCCCTGGTGTACTTGCAGATAAGTAGCTCTAAGTTAATGCATTGTTCAATTGTCCCAAGACGTTTCCTAAACCCATACTGCACAGGGGTTAGGATTGAGGACTCCTGGACCCATTCCTCCAATCTCATTAGTAGGACCCTACTCATAACTTTCAAAGCAGTATCTAGAAATGAAATGGGGCGGTAGTTTTTAGGATCGGTTTTGTCCCCTTTCTTGTATATGGGGACAATGATGGATTCGCCCCATGTCTGAGGTATTGTGTCAGTTGCAGCTGAGTTGAACACTCTAGTTAAAATAGGTCCCCATAATTTAGGTGCAGATTTAAAAACATCAACTGGGACACCATCAGGGCCTGGTGCCCGTCCCCAGCACTCTCCTGGATGGCCTGGAGAACTTCTTCAAGAGTAATGTTCAGGGGGGGGGGCTCCCTTCACAGGGCTCCTGGTCAAATCCCCCCAAGGTCTCCCCATTATTACTAAAAATCTTAGTGAAATGTGCCACCCATTTATCTGAGGGAATAAAGGAACAAAACTCTGGGATTTCATCATTCTTTAAAAAGGTGCATTTACTGTATCCCAGAAGAATTATTATTCCTAGTTTTTGCTGAGATAGTCAGATTTTCCCACGCTTCTTCCTGAAATTTATTTTTCTGGGCAACTATGACTAATTTGTACTCATGTCGTAGTGATTTAATAATCAGTATATCTCGCGGTGTTTTAGACAGTGCATACTTTAACACCTGTAGTGCTTTAGTGCAAGTACCGTCGAACCATCCCTTTTTGTTATTGCCTGGTGTACCAATCTGCCTGGTTAGAAGTGATTTAATAGATATTGTAATACAGTGGAAGTTTATGATTTCTGTATTTGGGGAAATCTCATCCTGAAGACAATAGGCTATTTCTCACTGGTTAGACATTATTATGTGCTGCAATATCAGGCATGGGTCAACACCTGTCCATTTTATTCTGATACCATTTGCCCTAAAAGGGTTGATATAATTAGCTAAGTAATACACTTCACTCCTTGAACCTCAAAAGAAAAAAGATAGGGTGAGTAAATTATGGTCACTAAATAAAGAGGGAACTACGCTAGGGTTGCCACACCTGCATATAGCAAGGGCAGACACTAGTATATGATCAATGATGGAATACATTTTTCTCCCTATAAAAGTTGGAAGTAGATCCCCTTTGGGTCCACAGCCCCCCCTAAGTAGATGAAAGTCATATTTTGAGATCATCCAATTTAGGGCTTCTCCATACTTATTATGGTGGAAATGATCATCTCCCTCACCATCCACATAAGTGTGGCTGCATACCTGATTATTAGGCATATCACATGCCTGTATGTTGAAGTCTCCTGCCATAACAGTACGTAATCAGTGCAAATTGGGGCTAAAAATGTTTCAAGGGCCTGATCAAGGGCTGTTACCACGTTGGTACGTGTGGAATCAAAAACATTATTATAAAAATGTACTACTATCAGGTCTTTCCCTCCTTTTTTACTAAGCAATAATATCTGTACATGGGATCCCACTGATGTAACTTTTTTGACCCTGACGGGGATATTTTATTAGAGATAAGTGTCTGTAGACCCCCTTTTGCTCGCCCTGCTTGTGACCCGATGGCTGCTAAAAAATATGAGGAATATCCTTCTATGTGTACAGGGTTTATACACCAGGTTTCCTGTAAGCATATGATATCACAACTAGATATGGTGTTGACCCAGTTGATATTCCCAGCCTTGTTTATTAACCCATTCACGTTCCAGGTTACAAACTCAAACCCTACCATAGGGGGTTGTCCTGCAGACTCAATATCTATTACACATGTGGATATAATGTTAGCACTAAGAGGGTCTTTACCGGGTACCTCAAATACCTCAGCTACCTCGGCTACCATAGCTTCAGCTAACCCACCAATAGGGGGTGCCTCCCTTGTACATGGGCGATCACTTGGCCATTGCTGGCTTATCTGTCTAGCTATATGAGACGTTGTGGGTATCCCTCTCTGATAACTCTTGGGATCCCCGGCATGACCTTGGTCAAAATTAAGTCAGTCATTTTCATTTAATCTGCTCAGCATCTCATGTCTATTGGGCACTGTAAAATCCCGAACAATTTGTGGGAGCAAGCTTGTGGTATCCCTCTGTCTCTGGGGGTTCGATAAGCCCCTTTGGCATTGCTCCAGTCCCTTCAAATGGCAGTAAAAGAACCCTAGTGGAAGTATACCCATGGCTTGTCTGTCTATAGTTGATACCCCTATCAATTTATGAATACTGCTAGCAGTTCTCCGGCTACTAAAATTAATTATTACGCAATCACCAGCCAGCTCTTTTTCCAATGGTCCAATCCGCCCCACTCTTCTTGTACACAGAATTTCCTGCGCTCTACTTGGGGTGAATACATGTCTAGAGCTAAGCCAATGGACCACCTTATTTTTCAGACATTCAGTGGTTTCCATGGCTCCTGACTTCAATGGGGGACATTAACTAATACTGCCACATATGGGCAGCTGTCAGGTGGTAAATTAATGGTGACTAGCTCTTGTATGGTCACATTGGTATTGTGGGTTTCTGTATTTATGCTTGTTCGATCTATATTTGGAGCATATTTCCTAGTAGATTTACTAATAGACTCCTGTATATTCCTGTTCATCAGCCCCTCTTGTCTGGGATGATTTAAAGTTTCGGTGTGAGGAGATATACAGCCTATGTTGGTACTCGTACCAGTGGTTATTATTCGGGGCCCCTGGTCCAGTGTCATTTTACCCAGATCAATAACTTTTTCCAAACCCTCCTCCACCTTGTCCAATCTTTCTCTAAGTGGGCTTAATAAGCTGTTGATAACAGTTGTTAATGTATCCCAGAATGGGGCCCATATCTGATTCTCCATATGGTCAGAGCTAATTCCTTGTTCACCCCCCCCCCCCAACAAAATTAGTTCTTCTGGGTTTCTGAAACAGCAGATATATCATGCTGTGTCTTCCTTTTACATTTAGCTGCAGGCTTACAGGCTGTGTTCAATGTTTTTGCTGCTTGTGGAGTTAATGATCCTGAGGCATCGGGAATAGGGACCTGGTCTGGGGCAGTTAATGTCAGTGTTTGACCCAGAACGTCACTTGAGCATCCTGCACTCTGAGTATCGTAGATACTGCCTGTACTAAGTGTCCCAATGGTAGGTGTTACACATTGGGCCTCTCCAATTTGGCCTGTCTTGGTGAGGGACATGCGCAGTTCAGCCAAATCAATTTCTTTGTGCAGGGCCCCAACGGCATGTGCTAAGAAAGTGTCTATGGTAGTCCGTTTGGTGATTTGCTGTGTCAGTGGCTTCGCACTCCCCACCTTTCGTTTGCCCATCTTGCTATAAAACTGTTTAGAGTTTTTGGAAGTAATCAAACACACAAAAGGAGAAAGAAAACAGGCTTAGTCCTCTCTCTGCTCCCTTTCACAATACCTCTCAGTTGTTCTCAGATGGCAACCTTTGCTGTTGTTCTGGTGTCCATCCCACCCCGCGGGATAAAACCAAGGGACTTGGCCCAGCCCAGCCTCACCCGGCTGCGGAACGGGCATTGGCAGCTCCTGGCTGCAAAGGCAGGTGGGGGATGAAGTCCCCGTATGGCTGGCAAGCAGGTAGGCGAGGTAACAAGGAGGGCTACCGCAGCGTGTGCCGCTTTTGAAGCGCCTCCTGGCGCGGAATGGGCGTTGGCAGCTCCTGGCCGCAAAGGCAGGTGGGGGATGAAGTCCCCGTATGGCTGGCAAGCAGGCAGGCGAGGTAACAAGGAGGGCTCAGATTTTATATATCGTGTTCTAAAAAGGCATTAGGTTCCATTAATCACACAGGTAAAAGCATGTGTCCTTTGTATCATAAATGGTGCCCCAGCTGCCACTGATCACATAAGTAAAAAGAACTTATTTCTACAACCCCCTCCTGGTTGCATGAAAGAACAGGGCGTCCACAGAACTGAGCGTTACCTGAGCGGTAGTCCTTTGTCCCTGTGCACTTCCGGGCTCTCCGATACTCGTTGGGGCCCCAGCTCGTGGCGTACACCCTCACCACCTGCGGGGACCGCTCTACCCCTCTGCGTCACTCCCTCACGTGCCTGCCCATGCTTCGGGAAGCACCCTGGTAGTGGGAGGAAGCTTTAAGCGGCCAGAGGAAATAGGAGACACAGGCTCGAGGCTCCTCCGATCCCGGAGCTGAGAACCGTGGAGGCCTAGTCGGCGGTGAGTCGATGTTGAGGAGCGGGGAAACGCGGCAGCTCCTTCCTGAAATGAAATCCCCAGGAGCTCAAAGCAAATCCCATTCTGGGATTCCTGGCATGATGAGCTTAACCTGAGGTGCACAGAAGTGGTTCACTCTTTCCCGGAAAACATGGGTCTTGATGGCAGTGCACTTTAATCCACAGAACTGTTGTTGTTGGACCTCCTAGCCCCTAAAGCTTTGGCGGCTCTTTTGTTTCACCTGCTATTCCTCTGTTGAAGAAGAGCTTTGGGGAACTGTCCTCCTGCCCCATTTCCTACTAGTGTCCTTAACCAAGGTTTTCCAAGAACATCACCCCGTGGCCTTCTAGAAAGATAACACTCTCTGCCTGCACACCTGAAGCCCCAGGGCCTCATGGCTACACACAGTGGACCTGTGTTGTGTAGAAGTTTGTAGAACCCCTCCTCAGAGTACTTCTATCTAGAATTTTACATCCTTGTCAGCCACTAGCTTTCTAATTGGATTGTATATAGCACTTGCACACTTTAATTCACTTATCCACTGTGACTGCTTCATTTCTTGGAGCCCCTTCTGATGTAATGTGTCTCTATATATGTCTTTGTACATATTTTGAGCATAATCTCATTATTGGCCAAAATAAACTGAACTAATTTCCCTATGACAAGCAATCAGTTGATGATCTTCCTAAAACTGCCATGGTAGTAGAGGCCTGCACCTCTCATTGTTTCAGCAGTAGGTTGTGTAATTTTAGTAAGGTTCAACTCCTACTTCCATTGGAAGGTGGTTTTTCGTACTGATGCGCACCTCAATTTTTTCAGTGACAGTGAACTTTTTCCACCTTCCCAGATCCTCTTATTCGGGAATAACCTTTCACCTCCTTATTTAATCTGGAATCAATAGGAGGAATAGCCCATAAAAATACAATGCTGTGAATGCTTTCCTTGTCTTAAAGATGACTAGCACATCAATAAATGGCCCTAATCCTGTCAATGCTTATGGTGTCTTTAAAGACATACTTCAAGTTTTATTGAGCAGAGTATGCCACTTCAATGGACACTAATAGTTTTAGCACTCTGTATTTAATTTCTGAGTCTTTTTCCGTTTCATGTTCCTCACGCACTTGTTAGTTGTCACCATCACTTTGCGTAATCACCTGTTTGTGTATGAAAAACTACTATTTTTCAATCATTCATCAATATACCTTTCATTAAAATCGATCTCGATTTAATTTAAGAAATACAGGGGCATATTAGCAAGGGCACTATCGCCGCTTTAGCGGCACTTTTTGCCGCTAAAGCGGCGATATTTATATCGCCCTATCAGCAAACTGTCTCTAACAGCAGTTAGCGACAGTTTGCGGGCATTAGCGCCCGTTTTTTTACCGCTTTGCATGTCAGCGATATTTATCGCTAATGACATGCAAAGTGGGCGTTCCCGACGAACAAACCTGGGAAACACTCGCTAACAGGCCTATCGCCTATTAGCAAGGTGGCCATGGCCCCAGTTAGCGACGTGAAAAGTTGCGCTAACCGGGGTCATCGCCATTTGTTTAATTAGCAGGTGTTAGCCATACCTAACATGGGGGGGTGGATTATGCTGATACGACCACAGGGTCGTATCAGCAAGGTGTTCTCCCTTCTCCATGCAACATCGCTGGTTTTTCAGCGATGTTGGCCCATTTCCCCCGCTATCGCTGGAATATTCATCGCCATAGCGCTAATCGTTGCTAATACAGCGTTAGCGTGGCGATATAGTCCAGCGATAGCCGGCGATAAAAAAAATCACGCTAAGCAGGGTTAGCGATGATTATCGCCTCTTCTTGCTAATATGCCCCACAATGTGCTTACTTTCCTCAAATCATTGATTGTGGTATAAATAATCTATATTAGCAAGTCATTTAAACAATTATTTAACTTATACCTCTTTGAAGCACAGTTGATTTAAAACACTCTCCGACCCCAGTTCCACAAGGGGTTCAGGGGTCTGCTCCTGTAGATTCAATATATGTATATGACATTTACGAAGAGCAGCCCTTAGGGTAGCGTACTCCACTGCACATAATTTTAGGACTTTTCAAAATGGAGGGCCTCTTCCCACAGTATAGCTCATCCCTAACTGTCACTGTAAAATTGGTGTGTACCCTCAAAGCCTTCAAAAGGAATCCCTTGTGTGACCTTTACCAAAGTTCTGTCTGCCCCCCCCTTATCCCTATGAGAAAGATATCAGCTGGCACGCCAGCTAATCAACCAATCCAGTTTCCTTACCCTCCCCATGCTCTATAAGGAGAAGGTTCATCTTTTCAAATGGACCTAGTGTCAAAAATGAATATTTTATATGTGTTCGGGTATTTGGAAGAGCTTTCACCCAAAATGTAAATACATTTAAGCACTACAGACTTGCACTTTAGCAAAAAAGAAAAGGGACATTTCTTATGGTATTCTCAATCAAATTACAAGGCTTACACAAGCGATAAACAATTTATTCTAGGGCCCATCTACGAGAGAGCTACCCGTCCGCTGATTAAGCCTGGGCGGAGTTCACGGAGTTCCGCTATGCAGAACTCCGGAAGTGACCAAAAACCTCTGCTGCGGTATGCGGAGTTCCGCAAGCGGTGGAGTGTGCTTTGTCATGCCTGTTCGCGTTGATTTTCAGCTCTGGGTATTTGTCCTGCGCTGGAAAATCAATGCGAATGGCACCATGCGCAGCGCAAGAGGGCGCTGCTTCTTTTCTGAGCTAGAGTAGATTTTCGACTTGAGCTGCAACTTTCTCAACGCAAACAGAAGGTTTCTCAATGCAAGCAGTTGCGACCACCCACGACCGCCTGCATTGAGAAATCCGACCGCCCGTGATGAGAAATCTCACCGGGAGGTGAATTTTTCTCGCTCTCCAACTTGACGTTTGGGAGCGCGAGCAAGGAAACATTTTGCCAGGAGGTGGATTTTCCTCGCTTGCGCTCGCCAACTTGAAGTTGGGGAGCACAAGCGAGGAAAAAACTCTACTCTGCTACGTGGAGCGAAGTTTTCTGGAACTCTGCGTGCTCCACGGAGTGCGGAAAACTCAGAAAACTTAGCGAACAAAGTGAAGTTCACCGCCCGGGCTTAGCGCTGATACCAGGCTGAGACATACAACAGTTTTCCTTGCAATGAGGTTAATATACTTCTCTATCATTATAGTGAATACCAGAGAGGGCTGAGATCTACTTTATTGCGTCCTTGGTGTATAGTGTTAATGGATGACACCTTAAAAGCTCATGTACACTTGTACCTGAGTGGAATATCACCCTGAATGATGTGCTTTTGCTTCGACTGCATTTTCGTTAAATCACATAACAGAGAGTGACACATTTGTACATGGCTCGCTACTGTTGTGGTGTAGCACAGCTCTGCTGGGTCTCTGCTGAATAACTAAAATTATTTTTTCTGTGCCCAAAAAAGAATGAATCATGTATGTGCTGGAACATTCATCACATTGTAAAATGAGATTTACCATATTGACACAATTCCCTAAATATCGATTGGAATATTGCTAAGCACATCAGACAGTAAATTTGATAAATTTAGCTTTCTCCATCCAGTCACTTGGAATGCTCATTGGTCTGACTCCAACAGTGGGCTGGGAAATTGTATTTATTTGTTAATGGATTTCCCTAGGAACCTCTTGTGCTTAGGTCCTCAATGTATTTGTTCTCTGTGGAACACTACAGACCACTGGCTCCAAGTGCAATGAATGATCCCATCTTCTTCCTGTGATTGTCAGGTGATCTAGCCTTTTGATCTGGAAGAGCAGGACCAAGGGTGTGGTAGAGCAACAACATTTCGCTTCAAATAAGTGTCTTAAAGTGTGCAACATATTAACATGAAAATGCTTAAGGAATGAAATGAAAGAAAACATGCTTTTTCTTAAATGTGCAAATTAACGTGTGGCATGCTGATTTTTTTTGTTGAGTAAGCACTCAGTTCTATCAAATTCAAAATTACATTGTCAAGTCAGACTAGGCCACATTTATTTCTCTAACTCTTTCTTTCTTTTCCTTTAACTTTCTTCTTAAATAAATAAGTGCTTTAGCAGATGCTGAACTTTGCTGTATTAAATAAATAATTCACGTTTGACTTCATCAGACATGTCATCTTTGTAGAATTGCTGACTTTAAAGAATGTATTCCTTTCCTTCCACTCTACATGTTCTCATCGTATCTGGCTAGATTTTAGCAGCCACATATTCACAATAATGAATACTGAAGCTCATGACTTAATTCAGTAGAGTTACAACTAAAATGCTTCTGCTTTAGAATAGTTCATTGTCACGTAGTGGAAATCTGAATAGCTAATAGTTTAGACTGCAGGGTTCTTGTGGGAACTCAGAGTGAATCTAACACACATGAATGATAGCAACTAAGTAGACGTTCTGTAGATAATACCTTGCCGATTTCGTACATTTACAGTGGGAATGGAGAAAGAAGCAGCAGACCATCGGATGATCCTTTTCCATAGGTTTGAGATGACCTAACACTGGCATGGATGCATACATGTGTTTTTGTGCTTAAGATATGTGTTCCTGGTTAGATTTACACGGACACTACACACATCTTCTTCCTAAGAGCACGCTCTGGGAGCTTTATGCTGCTCAGACTGGTCCCGGCTATTTGTTCTGTGACCATCCTTGTCCTTAGTCTTTGCACCTTTTTGAAGTGAGCTACAGCTGACGGTGATGTCTTTAATGGTTATAGCTACTGCTATGACTACTTTCCTAGCTTAACTTTAAACATTTGTTGCTGAGACTGTTTGCTGATGCTGTTTGAGAGAGGAGACTCGGACGAGTTTCCAGAACTACTCTTCAAGAGGAGTTCACCTACAATCTGATTCTATTTAAATGCTCCTTTAAAAATCTTGCTCTTTCTGAAAGGACTCTTTATGGGTTCTGGTAGGTTAGGATCTGTAAGAGTAGAATAAGGACGCAACTAATACTACCTTTGTGGAACATGCGTCATTTTCTTAATTGTCTCTAAACATAATTTTCTTGATATTTCTGTAAACAGATTTATCTATTTGCTAATTTGAATAAAGATACTAAAAGCAAAATACTAAAACTCTTAACGACAAATAAAGGTTTTTGAACTAAATTAAAAGACTCATTATCGACTGAAAATAATAGTGATTATTGAAATGTTGCTGACATATGCTCCATTCTAAAATGGTGGCAAAGATCCAATCGACCTGAAGAAGAACAAGGCGCTGAGTTGGAGACCACCTTGAACTGATTTAAATAAAAGTGTTTCCAGGCCAGCAGGTGTGCATACAAAATAAGCTGTAGCAGTCCCAAGCCATATTTTTGGAATTGTAGGATTCCATACTGATAAGAAAGTGGGAGTATGCCAATTTAAGTAGTGGCTAGTGGCACAAATCTTTGAAAAATGTACCAAGTGAGCTTTCAGGCCTTTCCTTGTAGGAATGTGAATAAGTGGCTGTAGCCCTTGAAGCAAAATTAGGAATAATTTCTTTGTGTGGTGAAATATTTCACAAGTGTACCGCCCCTCCCCACTGGCATTTTTATGAGCACAGGGTGAATGCCTCATTCAATCATTCCCAAAGCACATACCTTCCATTAAGGGAATATTTAATATCATTTTGGCATTACGTTTCTGTTTAATATATCCATCACCATTTTCTTAATCTTTTTTTTAAATTCCCATGCATTTGCGCACCCCCCACTTTTCCTGTCCAATTTGATAGTGAAATTGCAAATTTGTGTTTTTGCTTCTCAGCTTAATAATTTATCAGGCACATAAATACCAATTTTAAAATATTTGATATTGTCTGATCAATGATTTTCAAATTCTGTTAGCTTGTAAAATGTGCAGGTCACCTCTCTAAAGTGAGCATTATACAGTGTTTTTCCCTTGAAGGGAAACATTTGGATTTAAGAGTAATTTCCTTATTTTTGCTCCTTTTTTCTCCACCCATTTTCCCTCTTCCCTTCAATTTACTCTTTTAAGCTCCCCTTTTCTATGCTCGTCCTTTTGTCTTTTTGACTTCGTTCTCCATATCTTCTCTCATTTCCAATTTCCACCCCTTCTTTGACCTCCCCTTGAACTCGTTTACTTTAGCTTACCTCACAATTAGCATGCTCCGCACCCTCCCCTTTCCTTGTCTTCTCTTCCCTAGCACCTCATAGCTCTTTTAGCTGTATGCTTGTCAAAATATAAAATAGGTAATCATATAAGAGGTGATAAAATGTAACATACAAGTTTGTGTTCCTGAAAACAACTGTTTCTACATTATTTAAATGAGATGATAATTTAGTCCTATGAAATGGAAATCGATGTTTTAGCCACTGCATGTTTCCATCCAACTAAAAATAGCAGTATTTCTGACAGATATTCTAACAAAGAAAACATGGGTGTTGTGAGCAAACACACTCCCACACTGCCGCTTGAGTAGAGAAATACATAGGGGAATACAAAGGACTCATAGAAAAGCTGAAGGTCATAGAACTTTGGAAGTAAAAAGGAGAAATATGTTTTTCATAAAACTGATGTTTTCACATAACATGGCCATGGCAAGTAATGTTGCATCACTCTGACAGAATGTAAGCAGTAAACGTATGGGAAAATATTTGTCAAATACATGCGATTTATAGTGGGTATCATTTGACGTGTTTTTCTATTTTGTTTATAAACTAACCATCTAAAAAATACATTAGAGAATTAATTAAAAATAAAAATAGGAAATTCAATTTGTTTCTGGAACACAAGTGTTTATAATTGCAAAGGACGCTAGAGTAACTCATCATACATTGTTATTACAATTTGTACTGCCTATGGAAGGATAATCTGTTTTATACACATGACAGCAATAACCCCAGATAATAGCACAGCCATATATTACTAAGAACCTGATTAGGTGTTTGGCAGTGTGGGAGTGGGGTCGCCACGCGATTGCCCCGCGCCCACACCGCCAAACCTCACTGCCGACAGCCCACCAGATTCTGAGTTATCAGTACAAAGGCTCATACTTGAGCCTTAGAACTGCACCGCTGTGGGACCGCCAATGCATATTCCCACACAGCATGGACTGTACAGTCCCTGCCGTGCAGAAAAAGGGGTGCATGTACACAGGGGGGGCACAACATGTGACCCACTCCATGCACTCCCATGCATAGGGGCAAAAGGGGTCCTTTGTTTCCTCACAGCCAGCAGTTTCATGACGTGAGAACCACCATGAGACCGCTGCCAGTGAGAAAACTCGTAATAAGCTTGGCGGTGCCACAGCGGCACCACCAAGCATATTGCAGTCTCAAGACGTAGGAAGGTCCGACCGCCGGACTCATAATACGGCGGTCGGGCCACAGTTGCGGCGGGCCCTGCCCGCAACTGCACCTCCACCATGATTTTGGTGGTCCCATGGGCCACCAAACTCGTGCTTAGGCCATAAGTCTTTGCACTCAACCACGTGGTACAGCAGTAGACTGTAACAGCAGATTAACTCCTTTGCTGCACTGCCGAGGTATACCTCTGCTTCCCGCACAGCATTGGTGGCCATCTGAGTGGTAAGTAGTTTATGAATTTGAAAGATGATGGTCTCTGTGCAGAGTGTAGGTGAAGATTTTAGGTATAGTTAGTTGCACAAAGCATAAGGGTGCACTATGTAGGTTGTTTTTATGTATTAATACTGCAAGTATATTATTATTACTATTATCCTTCCCTGTTCATTGTTCCATAGGAAAATTAGACACAGCTATAGCCAAAACGGCTGAACGGAATTACACCAAATTTAGCAGAAAGCTAAATCCTGGGACCAGAAAGTGTGCTTTTTGTGATTTCTTATAAATCTGTTCAGTATGGTGGCAACCATCTTAAGACTCGGGGAATCAGTCCCGGGTCCCAGATAAAAGTTTTAAAAAACGTATAAGGAGCAGGTTAGAGATACCTTGCCCCTCTAGACCTGGTGGGGGGGTCCCATAGCGACTCCCTTTGGGGCCGAAAACAGCAATTTTTTTAAAGGATATGTGGCTCCAATAGAAAAAAAAGTCTGTCTCCCGCCTTTTATAACCCTACCCCCAGGGTGGGGCATGGTCCGTAACATTATTATTTCTTCAGGGGGTCATGCAGCCACTCTCCCTGTGCCTTCATGAGGCCCTGGAGACCCCATCCACAGGGGTCAGTATTCATATGATGGGGATGGGGCATGTGACCCCCCTCCCTGTGCCTCATGGAGGCCCTGGGGGCCCCATCCCTGGTGACAATAATTTATTTTAAGGGGAGGAAGGCATGCAGCACCCCCCTCCTCTAGCCTTATAACCCCATCCCCTGAGGCTGAAAATAACCTTTCCCTTTTTCAAGGAATTTTAAATGCAAAGTTAGATATTTGTACCATACCTAACTATAACGTCACATTTCAGTGATTTCATATAGTTTCTTCAATATAAACTCAGATAGTATTACCATACCCAAATCCCAGAGGTGAGCGAAGCCCTGCAGTGAATGGAGCAAGGCCCTGCACCCAGCCCTCCGTGGGGCGGCCAAACCCTACGGACATCTACCCCACATGTGCGATATCTTACATACTGGAAAACTTGTAAATGTTGTCATTTCATGTTATAGTTTTCAGTCGGCGATTTGTGGTTGCTTCCTTCTGTCCAAAGAAGTGTTAGTATATCAAGTATATTGTTTCTATCACTCAGTCTTGCAATGACATGCTCAAACACACATATATTAAAGTAACTTACCTGGGAAGAAAAAGAATACTACTTAAAGGTATTAAAACCTATCTGTCACGTAATAACTTGCAAAGTAACTCTTGTGCTACAATTACTCCCTATGTAAGGCCTACAAAGTAACTGTAGTATACCCTTCTTTCAAATGGAACCAGTTATAGAAGATTGCCAGTAAATTCCAATCAAATCATTATTAACCCCTTCGCTGCTAGGCCTTTCCCCCCTGTGCTAAGCCTTTTTTGGCTATTTGGGGTAGTTTGCGCTTAGGCCCCTGTAACTTTTTGACCACATAAGGTATCCGTGCCATATTGGGGATTCTAAAGGTACCCAGGGTTTGTGGATTCCCCTGGAGAAAACCCAGAAATTAGCCAAAATATAGCTACATTTAGATTTTTTGGGGAAAAATGGGAAAAAAGGGCTACAGATGAAAGCGTCTGGTTTTTTCCCTGCAAATGGTATCAACAAAGGAGGTGTGGGGTTGAAATCACTATTTTCACAGCTTTCAGGGACAAGCAGACTTTTGTAAGAAAACCAACATTTTTTACACAGTTTTGGCATTTTTCTGGGACATAGCCTATTTTTGCTATTTTTTGTGCTTTCAACCTCCTTCCAGTTAATGGTAGAAATGGGTATGAAAGCAATAATGGATCCTGGAAAGCTATACATTTCAGAAAAGTAGACAAAATTCTGAATTCAGCAAGGGGTAATTTGTGTAGATCCTTCAAGGTTTCTTTATAGTTGAATATAGGAAAAATTGAAAATCAGTTGCAAAATACAGCCATTTGTGTCAAAGTTTTCACTTCTAACTTCTTCTAATTATGACAGCTGTTTGGAAGCAATATACCGTTACATCCGATGGACGTTTCTGGTTGTGGGGATATATAGGACTTGTAGGTTCACCAAGAACCCAACGAACCCAGAGCCAATAACTGAGCAGTGTCCTGCAATGGTTTTTTATTATGTGCCGGGTATATAGCAATTAATTTGGGAAAATATATACATGGAAAAATCGATATGAAAGACACCTATGTATTTCTGAAATTGGAACAAAATATGGAGTTTAGAAACAGAAGATATTTGCACATTTCCGAAATTGTGAGTACCCATACTAGCATGAGAATTATAGGTCATTTTTCAAAATGACTTCTTTTTTACACATTGTCTTTCATTTGGAAGGCAGAAATGCATCAAAAGTCAATAGGTAATAACAGTTGCTCTACAATTCTGTGTTACCCTAAGTCTCCCGATAAAAATGGTACCTCACTTGTGTGGGTAGGCCTCGTGCCCGCAAAAGGAAACGGCTCAAAACGCAACGTGGACACACTTTATTTTTACAGTGAAAACTGACCCTTTTTTTGCAAAGTGCCTAGCTGTAGATTTTGAACCCTAGCTCTGCCGGCACCTAGGGAAACCTAGCAAACCTATACATTTTTGAAAACTAGACACCCAGGGGAATCCAGGATGGGGTGACTTGACTGGCTCCCACCAGGTTCTATTACCCAGAATCCCTTGCAAACTTAAATATTTGTTTAAAAAAAACACATTTTCCTCACATTTCTGTGGTGGAAAGTTCTAGAATCTGCGTGGATCCACAAAATTCCACCCACCCCGTGTTCCCCAAAGTCTTACGAGAAAAATGGTACCTCACTTGTGTGGGTAGGCCTAGTGCCCGCGACAGGAAACGGCGCAAAACGCAACGTGGACACACCACATTTTCACAGAGAAAACTGACCCTTTATTTGCAAAGTGCCTAGCTGTAGATTTTGAACCCTAGCTCTGCCGGCACATAGGGAAACCTAGCAAACCTATACAGTTTTGAAAACTAGACACCCAGGGGAATCCAGGATGGGGTGACTTGACTGGCTCTCACCAGGTTCTGTTACCCAGAATCCCTTGCAAACCTAAAAATGTGTAAACAAAAACACATTTTCCTCACATTTCTGTGGTGGAAAGTTATGGAATCTGCGTGCATCCACACAATTCCACCCACCCTGCATTCCCCAAAGTCTTCCGAGAAAAATGGTACCTCACTTGTGTGGGTAGGCCTAGTGCCCGCGACAGGAAATGGCCCAAAACGCAACGTGGACACACCACATTTTCACAGTGAAAACTGACCCTTTTTTTGCAAAGTGCCTAGCTGTAGATTTTGAACCCTAGCTCTGCCGGCACCTAGGGAAACCTAGCAAACCTATACATTTTTGAAAACTACACACCCAGGGGAATCCAGGATGGGGTGACTTGTCTGGCTTTCACCAGGTTCTGTTACCCAGAATCCCTTGAAAACCTCAAAATTTGTAATAAAAAAAAACAAATTTTCCTCACATTTCTGTGGTGTAAAGTTCTGGAATCTGTGTGGATCCACAAAATTCCACCCACTCCGCATTCCCCAAAGCCTTCCGAGACAAATGGTACCTCACTTGAGTGGGTAGGCCTAGTGCCCGCGACAGGCAAGGGCCCAAAACCAATTGAGGCGACATCAAAATTACCTATCACAAAACAACCTGGTTTTGCAAGGGGGGTCCCATGAGTTTTTGGCCCCGGGGTCAGCGGCCATCTAGGGAAACCTACCAAACCCACACATTTCTGAAAACTAGACACCTGGGGGAGTCCAGAAAGGTATGGCTTGCGTGGGTCCCCCAACATTTCCCTACCCAGAATCCCCTGCAAACCTCAAATTTAGCTGAAAAAAATCACTTTTTTCTCAAATTTCTGTGTGGGAAAGTTCTGGAATCTGCGTGGATCCACAAATTTCCTACCACCCAGCGTTCCCCCAAGTCTCCCGATAAAAATGGTACCTCACTCGCGTGGGTGGGTCAAGTACCCGCGACAGGCAAGGGCCCAAAACCTATTGAGGCGACATCAAAATTACCTATCACAAAACAACCTGGTTTTGCAAGGGGGGTACCATAAGTTTTTGGCCCCGGGCTCGGCGGCCATCTAGGGAAACCTACCAAACCCACACATTTCTGAAAACTAGATACCCGGGGGAGTCCAGCAAGGTATGGCTTGCGTGGGACCCCAACATTTCCCTACCCAGAATCCCCTGCAAACCTCAAATTTTGTTGAAAAAATAATTTTTTTCTCAAATTTCTCTCTGGGAAAGTTCTGGAATCTACGTGGATCCACAAATTTCCTACCACCCAGCGTTCCCCCAGGTCTCCCGATAAAAATTAGGGGTGGGCAGAATTTGCGTAGTCGCGCTATGCAAATTCTCGCGAAATTGTAAAAAATCTCCCCGAACATGCGGAAATTCCGCGAACACGCGGGATTGCTTGTCCCAACCGTTCGCGATGTGTTTTTGCGTGCTCGCAGGGAATTATATCGCTAACTTGCCTATGCAGTCGCTAATGGGCGCGGCCATCTTGTTTTTCACTTGTCCCGTCCGCTCGTGATGCTTATTTCCTGTTCCGGGTTGCGTATTGTGTGCTCCCGCCTGTTCGCGATGAGTATTTCCTGCTCGGGAACGCGATTACGTGTTCGCAACGCTTTTTGCATGCTCGGGGGGGAAATATCGCGCGAACTTGCCCATGCGGTCGCAATGGGCGTGGCCATCTTGTTTTTCAGTCTATTGCTATGGTTCTGGGCCTGCTTTTCTATCCTCCCTCTATCTGTGCAATCCTTTGTTTCTGTACACTTTTTAAAAATCTTTTTTATTTATTATCTATCTCTCTATTTTCCTGAATCTATATTTTGAGTTTTTTTACTTTTCTGTGACTTTTTCTACTCTTTTTCTATAACTTGCTTTTTTAATTTCTTTTACTTACTTTTCTAATTCCTCCCTTTTCTTTTCCACCCCCGAGTCCCAGAACCATGCCCAAGGGAGAGAGCGGGGGCAGCAAGGGAAAGGGCAAGGCTGCCCGTAGCCGCAGCTGCGACCGCCTTCCCTGCGGAAGGCAGCGCCCAAAAGGGGTGCAGGAACGGGCCTTATTTGGTGAGGCAGAGGTGGCCGCACTTGTTTTTTTTGTGCAGCGCCACCTCCCCTTAACCCTAGCAGCAGGCGACAGGCCTGGGTCCGGGTACGGGCTCCAGGAGCGTAGTCAGCGGTGGGGAAAGGTGCGCCGGGCAGTGTTTCGCTGCTCTGGTGTCCGGCGCACCGATACCCAGCTGAGGCACCGGTGGTCCGATATCCTGGACCAGGAGCAGGACCTGCTGGACCTGCTAGGAGTAGAGGTCCCGGGGCTTGGTGAGTAGCTATTTAATATTACTACTTTGTGTTCCTCTGCGCTGTGTTATATATTGCGAATATATATTTTTTCCGAACAGCAAGAATGCTGCTGCTTACATTGCAGGTAAATTACGTTTAAAAATCTTCTGTGATTGTTATGACACAGGTGCTCGGCGCTACTAATCTTACTTGTTTTCCACTTTGCGCTCGCTTGGCCTGATTATGTAAGGGTTTACTTTAGAGAACTTAAGTTAGGTAATGCTAGAGAGACTCTAGTCCTTCCTTTGTCCTCCTGCCACTAAGAAGAGATAGTGGTGCATTGATAGGTTTAGTTACTTATTATTAGTAGGTAGTTTTTTAGTGGTCTGCGTGACGCATCCTCTGTCACTTCACGTGTTGCTGAGTGCTGCTTACCCCAGTCCTTAGTAGAACCTTTTGTAGTATGTTTAGTGAGTGGTAATAGCCTAGGATTATCACTAGCAGAACATCAGCAGCAACCAACCAACAATTTGGTGTATGCAAAAATGTATGCATGTGTCCTCCATCTAAGCATTTTTGAGGACTAAAATAAATGGAAATGCAGACTTAGTGAACAATTGGCCCGTCTGGAATAGGTGGGCTCGGTCAGGTGGTACTTAGGCTTAGTTAGTATTCTGGAATCAGAATGGAACACTGGATTAGTGTTCATAAATAATAACTAGACGGTTCGCGAATCCCGCAATACTAGTCGACCAGATTAGATAGGTCAATTTTATTGCAATTGTTGTTTCCATAAATGTTTGAGCGTTTTTAAAATATTTTATTTGTTTCACACCAATCATCCATGTTTGTCTCTTTCTTTCTTACATCTTTCATGATCAGCACCCAAGGGCAAGAAGACGGGGTCGTCGGAGTCGGTGGGAGCAGCTGATGGCCAGGACCGCTCCTCTACCGAGGGCTCTGCTGCTGGCCCCAGTAAGTCCTCCTGTTGTTAATATTAATAATTATACTTCCCTAACTTTTACTGCACCTTATTTTTTCCGAACTATTATTTAGATTTCCTAAATCTATATTTTACAAATTCTTCTTCGATCTACACAATCTGTTTCTAAATTCTTGTTATCCCTGCCTCTAACTGCCTCTGCTATGACTCTCTGTACTACTACTAGTAGTCTGTCTGTAGCTAAGCTTGCCCAGTTGGCCACTCTTTATTTAAAAGGTTTTAAATAAAACTCAGATTCACCAATCGCTCTAGTCAATGAGTCCCGTCCTTTGAGTTGTCCTCTTCTAGTCTTCTTAATCTTGAGGCTTTTCGACATTTCCCACCAACAAAATGCCCAACCAGATATTTTACTATTTTTGATAGGATAGGAGATACTACTACTGTTGTAGGGGTTCTGCACATACAGAACTATGCATAAGAAAATAGGATGTTGGTGATAGGCGGTTGGACCTTCCTCACACCTCACCCACAATCCCCTGACCGACTAGCTATAGTGTCTCATTAGCTCCCCAAACCCCCCGAAGATACCCAATGATTAGACAACCCAGAACATAACAGTCACTACACTCCCGACCTCTCAGAGTCGTGGAAGCAATGCACACCCTGTCGCTCACTCACTCATGTAAGTCCACACCAAATATAACAGAGTCTATGTAAGTTCAAAAGGTTTATTTTCAACTAACAAGCTCTAGCCAGCACCAACAGTAAAATGCATAAGATTAAAACAATAAACATTGTTACAACTACAAGTCCATAGAAGACAAAAGGGGAAATCAATCATGATGATAACTGAACAGTGGTGGAAGAACCACCCTCCCCTTGGTAGGAATATAGTTTATATAAAATTATAAATGAAGATCTCTGAGCGAATTCTGGGGACCCTCACCTTAGAAGAAGCATCCTAGAAGTACTGGTTACATCATAAGCTCTGCAAAGCTCTGGTTCGTAGAAGGGAATCTTCCGTCTGTTATGAGAAAAATGGTGCGCGATAGTATTTTGCAATGATTTCTCAGTCGTTCCAAAAAGTGTAGCATGTTATGGCTAAGCAATACATACTGACCACCAGAACTTCATAACAAAGTGGCTTGTTTTTCGACCTTGTACGCAGCGCTCAGACAGTAGCAGTATGAGCTCATGTGGGCTCAAAGGCGTCTTACACAACAAGCTGCGAGGTAACGTGCGTAAAAATAAAAGACACAAAGCTAAAATGGTTGCATGGCTCAGGCTAACTTAGCAAAGACTTGAATGACCCTAGGGACCATGATATAACACTACTAGTGTCTACTGTACTCTAGTACCCTATTTGTACTAGTGATGTATTTTGTATATGTATGTATTAACTTTTTTTTCAATCTTGCTAGTGAAAAAGAAGAAATAGGGGGAGGTGTAAATGGCATCTAAAAAAATGTGTAATGTTTTTTCTAGGCATACTATCGACCACCAGTGCCGGGGCCAACGGCGATGGCGACGCGGCCATTTCGGAGAGAGCAGGAGATGTGGCACAGGCAGTTGCAGGAGCTGCAGGGGGTGAGCCAGCAGCAGTGGCGGGCAGTGGTGAGTTATATTCCTTACTTATTGACATTACACTCGCTGCAAGGGTGTACACTGTACGGTTGAGACTTAGTAAGAAGTTGTTGTTGTGAACAACGGTTGAAGAAGACACCCTTTACTTAGCATTAGCAATAGCATTAGTGGCGGGAGTTGAGTAACCAATGGCCTCTTCTATCTGACTTCAACTCAGCTGTGAAGTTTTATGGAGAAGACTAAAAGTCAGATCAGATGACCTTGATGGCTGTGTTGAATGAAAAGGGAAAGAAGGGTGGAAAGAGGAAGGATGGGCGAGATGTAATATTTATGACTGGCAGAGAAGGATATGTGGGATGCATGCATAGGTGGCTGATAGGAATCAGATGCATGGGTGGTTGAAGGATGGGTGGAAGGTGAAAGAAAAGATGCCTGCCTGGGTGGGTGAAACTGTATGGGTGGAGGATAGCAAGACTCCTCAGTGGTGTTTGGGTCAAACTCAAAGCCAAGGCAAGCAAGGAAGGAAAGGACACATGGGTGGTGGTTTAAAAAAAAAAAAAGAATAAATGTTTGTTGTTGGTGAAACAAAATAAGGTTTGTTGAGAGATTAAGAAGAATGATAGACGTTTACTTTGAATGGATGGATGCCTGGATGGTATTCATCATAGATAGCATAGGTAGAGACTGTCACTGGATGAAGAGTCTTAGTTTGAAGAGAATGTGAAAGAAACCACGCCAGAGTAGCAAAGCCGAGGAGAATATAAGTTGTATTTTCAGAATACTCCCTTGACTCACAGTAGTTTGCAAGCACAGCATATATATTGTGTATGTATGTAGCTATCATCAAGCGCCTTCCTCCGACTCAGAGGACAACTCCCTACCTATGTTAATTTTTTTCGACTGGGTCAGCCAGCCTGCCATGGGTGGCCTATCGGCTGGTTACACAATCAATCAAAACAAAGTACCTCATGTCGCCCCATATAAGCAATGATCATTGGATCAGATATCATCTGCCTTTTTCTAGTAGTCAGGGCAGGGTGAAAGTGAAATTAAGCAGTTTCCCTTGATGTAACAGAGTATGGCCAGTGCCACCCGTAATAGAAAAATACGAGCTTCCCCACCTGCAGACAGTAGTAAATAAAACTAACGTGAGTCTGCGTCATCATGACTCTAGTATGTTTGTCTTGGGCGCAGGCTGACTGAGCTGGCATGCCGGCTACAACAAAGTTACGTTAATTTGGCAAAACAAGAGAGAAGAAGAAGACTGGAGTACTGTGTACTCGAGTCCATACATAGTGCTAGTATAATGCCAGAAACTCCCACAAATGTTAGAGGCCGAGGAAGTGGGAGGATAGATACATACCACAAATGTTATGTACTGTGCTTGCTAGTGCTACTGTGCCACTATGTGTTGAATTAATTTATGTTACTGTTTTGCTAAGAGTATTGGTTAATAGTTTTTTTTCCCTTTCTTGATATAGCTACTCCTTCACAAGCAAAACCATCCAGGAAGGAGTTGGCAGCCATGGCCCGGCGCCGGAAGCTGGAGGCCATCTGCCAAGAATACCGGCGGCTGGTGGCTCTGGCGGAGGAGGAGGAGGAGGCGGCGGCAGCTGCAGCCTCCTCCAATGGCCCGGGCCTCAGCCAGGCCCCTCGAGTGGTACGGCGCCACGGTCAGGCAGCCGCCCGCCACCGCCCTTCAATATCCAGCACTGCTGCCCACCCCTGTGGATGCAACTGCAGGGCATATGCGCGCCGCATGCTCCTCCGGAATGCGCGTCTAGAGGAGCAGTTAGAGGAGGTGAAGAAGAGGCTAAAGGTCCTGGAGAAGCCAAGCCGAAGATCCCGCCAATAACTTGACCCTGTTGCATTGCCCCTTTTTAATCCTTTTTTGGTGGGTGGGAATTGGGCGTTGCATTGGGGTTTATAGACATTTTGGACATTGGTTGGACTTTATCGTTTTGGACATTGGTTGGGGTTAGGGAGAGGGGTGGGTCGGGTGTTGTGGGATTTTTACATAGTTTATTTTTGTTAGGGTATTAAATTATATTTCTACTTAAACATAGCAATACGTTGTTAATGTTTTGTGTGGGGGTTACTGTTTTACGTCACAAACATGGTTTCCTTGCTGCTGCAGGGCCTCACCCAGTGTTGAATTTAATAATCTGCCGATTTTGTAACACACAAACAGATAGATGCGGCACCCCTCACTGAGTGACTTGTCCTACTAGTACTGTCAGTCTCTCCTCCTAGTCCATTATTATACCTCCCCCAAACTTCTTATCTTACCTGGGATTGATGTTTAAGTTAGGCACAGCGATGGGTGCATGGCGATGATGGTTTTGTTTCCCAAGAGAATGGAGATGCCATGGCTGTGGTGGTAGTAGTAGACACTGGCAGTAGCATTTGCAAAAAAAAGAAAATGAGACAGTCAGTCACCTGAGACTCTGGGAGGAGTAGTAGAACGAAGTAAATAAAACATAATGGTGGCGGGGATAGCCTAGTACAACAAGTTACAAACTGTAGTTGTGTTGAGTCACTCGACTAGGCCTACACTCGACAGAAGCGTAACCTTTAGTGCTGTGTGTAGTAGGATGACAAATTCAATCGATGTCGGCAATTAATGCTGATGGATTAGGTTCCTTTGGTAAAAATATAACCTCACAAATATACTGCTCATGGGTGGGCAAGCAAAAGAAGATCCTCGCCCTGCCTTGAAATTGAATTAGTGTTGCTTTCCCCACATCCGCCCCAGCAAGCGTGTGATCAATTATTGGTGTACATTTAATTTAGTCACACCTCAATAAATCACACAGCCCGGGGGAAGAGGGTTAGGGTTTGATGAATGGTTGGGAAGGGGGGTTTGAGGAAAGGTTTGACAAAGAAAAACAGTACGCATGGTCAAATAACAAAACACAATCTTGGCAGACGACCATATCCATAAATCTGTTAAGGGAGAAAAAGGAAATGTATGCATGATGATGATAACTTGATGGTTAATGATAAATAGTACTTACTAACTACTACTAGACAATTAGACAGTACAGGGCAGCAGTATATTATGCAATTTGCCTTGCCTGTCTGCCCTCAGAGAGACCCGAATTACATACAGTTTCTGTTCTGTTGTACTGGACTTACTTTTAAACATAGCAAAGAAAATTTAAAAATAGCTGTAGGGATGAATTTGAATTATAAGCAGAGAGCAAACATAATAATAACAACAACACACAGTAGTAATGATTGAAGACAAAAAATGAATCAAATTATTTAAAAGATGATGAAAGTTGATACTGTTACTGTATGTTATCCTGGTCAAAATGGGGAGTTGCAGCTCGGCATTCCTCTTGGTCCTCCCTTCCATGGACGCTCCGGCCATCAATCTTGGGTGAAGCCACTGCCTGCCTGGCAAATGTAGATTCATTGGTAAGGTAAGTGTGAGTTGTTTTTCCCAGTATAGCACAGGGTAAGGGCCGGCCTGTAATTGTAGATGGAAAAACAAAAAGGATATTGAAAAATCAAGTAGAAAAAAAATGCATAAATTACGGTGGAGTGCAACAAGAACACTTTCAGAGGCGGCATGGATATATCATGTCTACTCTAGTCTGTTTCCAGCATTAACCTCCAACAACAACAGGACAGAGCAGGCCCACGGCACCCGTGACCCATCCTCCATTTAGCGTACATTTTTTGACAGAGGCAGACAAAACACATATACAGCAACATAGCATTTTACAAATTAAGTGACTAAATCAATGCACCGCTGTCAGGCATACCACCACACTCGACTCCACCACTACACAGACATGTAGGTCTGCAGTGGTTGTTGTTGACTTGTTTACCTTTATGCCACTCATGAAATGCCCTGACTTATTCCATCAATCATCTCGGATCCTACTGAGTGACTGCGAAGATATTATGTCACTGTTGTAATCATCATGGTGTTGTCCAACTCAGTGTGCAGTGTACAGATTGAGTCCCCTTTCCATATTCAAAATGCAATCGATCGGCCTGCAGTAGAAGTACAAATTTGTTATTAAAAAACAAGAAGGGAAACAAACATTGCCTTGAGTTACTTTTAGTGTGTAGATTAGATAATAGTACACAATAAATTAACTTCATGAACAACAAACAACAACAACACAAATCACTCAGTCAGCGTCCAATGCATGGCATCATTCATTACCTGTTCCTTCTCATCTTCAGTTAATGGGCAGTCTCTCTCGGCTCGGAAAGGAGGATAGCTATAGTAGTCATCATCATGTTCCACTTCTTTTGGAGGGACTCAACGAGGCAAGATTTTCTTTTTTCTTCTATTATGCTACATCCAATCATCATCTGGCTTGAGGGCAATAGATTTAGGGCGAATCAGGAGGATGGAGGAGCAGGACTCGGAGGAGTGGACTGAAATGCAGACAGCTGAAACTCATATATGGCAATAAAAGACTAGAAGACGGTGGTGATGGATTTGTTGTGATTCGAAGTTTCCCAACCAGAAAGACAGACACACAAATAAAAGTAAATAAGGGAGGAAGACAGTAAGAAGTGGAAGCCTAGTTGTCAGGGAAGTATAGCTCGTTCTCAAACTCTGGGGGTTCAACCAGAAGTAGGTAATCATCATCTAACATGCTACTTCCGTCACCTGAGCCGCTGTCCTCATCTTCCTGCGTTGATTCATGTATTGTGTAATTCGGTGGTATAAATTGCTGATTTATTTTGATCATGGTTAACCTCTCCATGTTTTTGGGCGAGAGACTGGTCCTTTTCACTGTTACAATGGAACCAGCAGCACTGAAAACACGTTCAGAAGAGACACTTGCGATAGGGCAAGCCAGATATTTTATCGCCAGCCTGCTGAGCACTGGCCATTGGCCCCTTTTGCCATACCAATACCGCAATGGGTTTTGATCAATGTAGACCTCTGTTGGGTCAACCAGATAGGCATGGACCATCCGCTCAATGTTCAGGGGTGCTACACTTTGTTCGGCCTCTTTTGTCTTCTTTGCATCAGCACTGGACCTAGCAAGTCCTTGCTGTAAATACCAATCCTGTGCCATTTTTACTGGGGCTGATGATCCGGTTCTTGCTGTTGTCGATAGTGTTGGTGTTGGTGACAGCTGTGAGCCAAACGCACTGCCCTCAGGCTCTGAAGTTGAACTTGACGCCGGATGCCCTGCTGCAGTACTTGTTGTGGGTTTGAGTAGCGGGCCTTTAATTACCAGCCGTTCATTTTCCAATTTACTGGCTGCCTCAGCTATCCAAGTTTTGTACCGGGCAGCATCCACTTCTGAAAAAGGAAGTAATGTCTTACTGTTCAGTGCCGATTTGTACTGTGGATCCAGAATTGTGGCACAAATGTAATGTTCTTGTGACAAAATCTTAGTTTGCACCCTTGCATTTTCAGTTAAGCAACAGGATAAGCTCTCCACCAACTCATATGCTTCTTTTTTTTCCTCCACACCTATGTACGCTTCAGACACCTCCTTCAGCTGTTGCTCTAGCATGTGCAACAATGGGATAGCTTGGCCCATAGTACAGTCCTCCTTGCTGACTTCACGTGTGAAGACCTCGAAAGGAAGAAGCATCTCTGTCAGGCATTTAACTAGGCACCATTGGTTCATCTGAAGGGTCATGCCTTTCACAGTAGCATCCGCCCTTTGCATGACATATTCATTGATTGGTCTGTACTGCTCAAACAGATGGTCAAGCATGTAATACTTTGAGTTCCAACGTGTTGCCACCTCCTGGATGAGTGCTTTGACTGGCATTCTATAGTCACGTTGAATGATCCTCAGCTGCTTCCGGGCTTTAAAAGAATGGCTGAAATGAGTGCATATTCTTCGGCAGGTGGTCAGTAAATTGCTGACTATGGCTTCTTTTTCAGAAAGTCTTGAACTATAATGTTAATGCAGTGCGCCAAACACGGGACCCTGAAATAGCAACCAAGCTCCATGGCCTTAAGTACATTACTGCCATTATCTGTGGCAACAAAACCAATCTTAAGCCCTCTTGGGCGCAGCCATTCAAAGACCTTGCTGTAAACTCTTCCAAAATGTTTACAGCAGTTTGAGATTTCTCCATGGCGAACATGGCTACAGTTGCATGTTTCCGAGTAGCATTAAAAATCTCAGCTGTGTCAACAGCACCTACTTCAGATAGCTTTTCTCTAACCCCCACAAAAGAGACCCAGTGTGCAGTGATGCACATGTAATCAGTGGCTTGGCAACTGGTCCACATGTCTGTTGTCAGGTGGATATTGTGAACAGCACTCTGCTGCAAAGCTTGTCCAACCAATTCCAGCACATCGTGATGTAGTGCTGGAACAGCAACTCTGGCGAAATAGGACCGGCTGGGAACCTTCCATTTAGGGCAGATGGCTGACACAAATTCAAGGAAATCCACCCCTTCCACAAATGAAAAAGGGAGAAGGTCCAGCGCTAAAATTTTCGCCAGCTTTGCATTTTAAAACCGTCCCGTTGGGTGGTTGCGTTGGTACTGCCCCTCCGACCTAAGCATGCTGTCAATGGTAGGCTGGATTATTTTCCTTTGTGGTGCAGCTGTCTTCTTGAACCCAGTTAGGCTCAACGACGCACTGTTTTTCATTGCAGTACTCGGTTGCCTTGGTGTCTAAGTCTGACTCTGAGTCTGACTCTTCTTACTACGGTGCCACTGAGATGTTGCTGAGGATGTGGGCGGTACCACTAGAGTGCTGGGGACAGGGCTAGAAATGTCTCCCTCTTGTTGACCTTCCGCCGTGATCATATCTTCTTCTACTTCTTCGTCCCCAACAACAGCAATGGGTGCAGTTTTACTTTTTTGTAAGCGAAGTAGGTGAGCCTCCCACTGGATGATGTGGTGTTTTTTGAGATGACTTGTTTGGCCTCCGGTACCATAGTTTGTACCAAGCTTACCCCGCGTAACAGCCTGCCGACAAATTGAGCATAGAGCAATGTTCTCCTCCTTACTGCTAATCGAAAAGAAGTCCCAAACTGGGGAGCAGAACTTTCTGGTGCTGCTGGAGGTGCCACTTTCAATACCAGATGAACTGGAGGGTGTGCCTGGAATTTGACTCTGTGCAGTTACAGTACCACTACCTACTGAGATGGTGGTTGAGCTGGATGCAGGTCCCTGCCGGGCCTTTGCAAATGCAAATATGGAAGCTGGAGGTCGTGTTGGTGTTACCTGTGTTGGTAGTATCCGTGCTACATCCCTCGCAGCGATTTTGGATAGTCTAATAATGTTGGTCTCCGTCTCCTCTGGGCCGGGAGTGATGTTCATGATGACTGGATTGTCATCATCACCCCCCTCTTCTACATCTACCTCCATAACTCTAAGGCTTTCTGGAACCTTCCTTTTCACTAGCCTTGTCTTGTGGCGTCCATCACTCTCAGACTGAGCTGGTGGCTTCCAGGTGGCATCTCGATCATCAGAAGCGGGGCTTGAAGAAGAAGTTGATGGACTAACCCTCCTTTTCCTTGCTGGGGGTCTGGAAGACAATGGATCTTCAGAAACAGTGGCTTGCTCCTCTTCGTCTGCAAAAAGCTCGATTTCCTGAACTGCCCCTACTTCAGGAGGAACAACTACTATTGTGGGCTGTTGTTGCGGCTGTTGTTGTGGCTGTGGTTCCGGCTGTGGTTCCGGCTGTGGTTCCAGCTTTGGTTCCGGCTGTGGTTGCGGCTGTGGCTCTGGCTGTGGTTCCAGCTGTGGTTGCGGCTGTTGTTGCGGCTGTTGTTGCGGCTGTTGTAGTGGCTGTGGTTTCGGATGTGGTTGCGGCTGTGGTTGCGGCTGTTGTTGCGGCTGTTGTTGCCCACTTATCTGCTGAGTTTCTGCCTGCGAGTGCATTGATTGGGTACTACTTTGCGATAATGACATTTCTACATCACTGCTCGTTAGTAGAATGGCTACCTCTGCCACACTCATGGCCTTGGGCCTAGGTTGGTGGGCTGGGCCCGCTGATGCGGAGGTACTGCTCCCAGCTTGGGCCCCGCCGGACACCTCTGCTGCAGGCGTAAGTTTTATTTTCGTAAAAAACAACTCGGGCGGCACACCAGTCTTGGAAAGTGCCACTTCCTTCTTCTGTTCCTTCTTCTCACTGGCAACTTTCATGGTACTGGAGGACCTGGTACCTTTCTTTGGGGCCATCTTCTTCAGATGTCAGCAGGACGCAGGTGCACAAGTTGCAGAGATGTCTGTGGTCACACGTGGATGTGACGTGGTGCGCAGCAGGACTTCTGTCTGGCAGTACAACGGGTGATGATGACACCTCCTCCTCTGTCTTTTTGTGCACCTAAAAGCAAAGAAGCCAGGAGAAGAACATCAGTGAAATGTTGCATTTGTTGTTGTGGTTCAATTACTACTAGTACAAACAAACAAATAAAATGTATAACTTAGTGTAGCCATTTGTGAGACTTTGTCAACAAGGGCTTTCATGGTATACTGTGTACACTCTCAGGAAGGATAGGAAAGAAGAGGAACAACAACAAAAATACAAATGTAATGGAAGTGGACCCTGTTTGGCATTAAATTATTCGCTCATCACATCATTCAGGAAGCTGCAGCTGGCAAAGGGGATGGATGGAAGCAGTAAGCCAAGAGTAAAACCATGCAGGACTATATGGCAAAAGCAGCACACTTTATAACTCCTACCAGAAATGGCCACCAGCCACATGGACACTCACAAATCAAAAGCAACAAGCAGGAGGCCTGGAAAACAATGTATTGAAAACAGGCCTATAATAGCCAGGCAAAGGCTGCATGCTAAACCACACTGCTTTGCCTGTAATGCAATAAAATGCAAAAACGAAAATCCACAGGGCTAAACAAGGTCTGTGATCCAGCGCGGCTAATATAAATTTCTCCTTAAGACCCTAATCCACAAATACACTCATGTCGGTGGGGCCCATGACACCGCATACATACATTCATTCAATCTCTGGATTATACCCCCAAGGAAAAATGAGTTGCTGGACAAGCGGGGATACCTTATTGAAAACGACAGAATTATAACCTATACATTATATACATAAACTTCGGATCCTGTCGGTTCTAAACATCAAGGCACTCCGCTATTCGGTCAATGGACCAACTAGTAGAATTAGTTGATGGTGATTAAGACCAGCTCAATCACAATTAAAACCTTTAACATTTTATAATTCACAATTTTATTTAAAGGACCACAGACTCATTTTTATTTATTTATTTTATTTGAAAAGTTTTATATAGCGCTGGCTAGACCCGGAGGTATCAGAGCGCTTTACTTGAGGACGCACATTGTTTCAGAGCATAGTTACAAGTTACATGAGTTACTGGAGCAAAGTTACATGCGTTAAAAACATAGATGTAAGGAAAAAAGCGGGCAAGGGGAGAGAGATTCAGGGGAGAGAGGATAGGAGCAGGGGAGGTAGACCAAGAATGAGAGAGGGAAAGAGGAGGGGGAGGGTGAAGGAAAACACAACCGGGAGAAGGAGGAGAAACAGTGTCCGACGTCCGGTGTGCTGTGATCCCAGTGGAAGAGGTATCATTCCCACACTTCCGCTGTGTGTGGTTCCCTTTGCGCTGTGGACTCTCTCAGTGGGGTCTCTGAAACCCCAGGTTATAAATGATGGATCCCTCCCCAACAAGGGGAGAAGGAGTGCTTTAGTAAAGGGCACACACAATGGTGGTAAATTTAGGGATAATGATGTATTGCGAGGTATAGCAGTTTTAGAATCCGCCCATGGGGCATCGTCATTGTCAGTCCAGGCAGTATGTCTCAGTAGTTGGGAGACCTTGGTGGCGTAAGGGCTGCGGCATGAATCTGTCCTGCTAAGTGCGCAGCTCACCTTCTGACTCGTGGGGCTCTCGTGTAGAATGGAAGCAGGTAGATCCTTGCTGGATGGTTGTTGTGTGCTCGGTGGCAAAGCTTCCAGGAACCAGATATGCAGGCACCATAATGATGTTAGGTAATTGCAAAAGCTTGAACCACTCAACGATGGTAAAATTATGTGGGTTTCCCTTTATAGCGGCAGAGCAATGGTGAGGGACGCCTTTGCACGGTGGTGTTAGGTCAGCGTGAGGGGAGTAAATACTACTGCAACAGAAAGTAGACGCCATCTTAGGGTCATGCAACACGCTGCTGGATAAGTGTTCGGATAAGGTTCGGATTCCGCCGTGTAGGAGAAAGGATCGGGAGGAGACCGAAAAGTCTTGAGTCCAGAGACAGGTGAGTGATCTTAGTGAAGATTTGATGGAGCGATGGATTTCTCAGCAGGCAGTCATTCAGGCAGGCAGAGAAAAGGACAGCCACCAACACTACATAGCAGCAAGAGACTTTAGTAGAAGCGTTGTGATATTTGTGATCGGCCGCCATTCTAGCGATCAAGATCGGGCGCCATGTTAGGGTCAGGCAGGTAGTCAGGCAGATATACATTGGCCTAGATCAGCGGTTAGCGGTAGAAAATCATACATCTTTATTGTTACTTTATTGCCTATATTGCTACTACATGATGGTGCTGCTTTTTTTCTTTCATGTATTGGCTCCTCTGTTTCATTAGAGGTTGTTAAGTAAGGGAAAAGCCGGAGACCATGTAGGGCCTGCATCGTGGTTTTTGTGTGGCAAACTGTACCAAGGGGATGACCCTTGGTACAGTTGGGGATGATCTAAATTTCTTCGAGCAATAAGTAAAATTCTTTTATTAAGTAAAACATTTAGAAAATATCATTAGACATTTAAAGAAAGATTTTTAGGAAAAATGAAAAGTTATTCATTACCCTCGGCCATGGGGCGATGACAAGAATGGTTCACCAAAGGAAGATGAACCGCAGATCACAGGATAGGACTCCCAAACTGACTGACTGTCCCGCTAACCTCCTCGGACGCACCTCCCGGGTAAATTCCCGCTACGATCTCGTTCCTTCCCCAGTCAAAGTTCAAAGTCCAAAATGACAGAGTCTCTCGCAGCATCAAGGTGGAAAATGAAAAACAAGCTGGAATCCCTCACAACATAAGAGCAGACTCTCTTTTACCCTATTCTCTGGCTTACTACACATAAAAGTTGCAATCTTTAGGGGCAAGTATCATGCTAATTGGTCCATTGGAGGGGTGGTGATGGTCACCTCATCGCCCTCCTTGTTCGAACAGGTTTGGGGACAAAAAAGCATACAATAAGTCTCATGACCGCAGTGTCAAAAGTAGTCCAATTTGTTAATCCATTTTGTGACGATCTTTGATGGTCACACATTAGTTCATCCATTGTCACTCGGCTTTTTCCCATCCGTTCCCAGGAATATATGCTGAACATTTGGCACGCTCTTCATTGCAGGTCAGATTGGCCTTGACATCTCTCACTCCGAGCACAGGCCGCATACAGGTAACTGGAGCTTCCATTCTGCGTCTGCGCAGGGGCCATCTTAGTTAAATGCACGCGATCTCGTCCTTACCAGCTGCCATTTTAGAAGCACGGCCTAGCAGGCCCGAACGAAACTAATATAAAACAAACACAACGAAAATTAAAACATAGAAAATAAGCCTTTCTGTTTACCACCCGCTATTCTAAAAACCCGTTTTAGATATTACCTAGCAGAAGCGACATTTAAAGCCATTTTACTTACCATCTGCATTCTTTTCTGCAGTTCAATTTTACAACGCAACATAAATCATGCAATTCACTCTATTTAGTACGCAAATCACAATACTCACATTAGTTAGTTTCGCATTTTTGAATAAATTAGATTTTGCACAAATCAGCATGTTGCCCCCGTGTACTGTTTAATAAAGAGTTGCATTTGTTGGTTAATTCATGCGTTTCAAACGGTTAGTATCATTAATAGTTATGAGGTCATTAATTTCTAAGGGGTACAAAAATATTTTGTTTCCCCTGCTCCATCATCTGCAAGGTACACAACACACCACACACAGCAAAGACATTTATTTAACACACACCCAAAAACTGAAATACACCCAAAAATACACATTTTGCAATTCAATCCAATGCCATCCATGCCCTAAATGATGTTTAAATTCAACAGAACACACAGAAACAGTTGTTTCATGCACCCCTGACTACCTCTGAGCCTACTGGATGAAAGGCCTGTTGGCAGACTAGGCCACAAGCTTGCAGGCCTATGGATAAAAGCACACTACCGGGCTTCAAAATGGCCACCAGCCACATGGCCAGGCCCACAACAACAAGAAACTGAAGACAGACAATGCAGGCCTATGGCAAAAGCACACTGCCTGGCTTCGAAATGGCAGCCAGCCTCATGGCCAGGCCCACAACTACAAGAAACTGAAGACAGACAATGCAGGCCTATGGCAAAAGCACACTGCCTGGCTTCAAAATGGCCGCCAGCCTCATGGCCAGGCCCACAACAACAAGAAACTGAAGACAGACAATGCAGGCCTATGGCAAAAAGCACACTGCCTGGCTTCAAAATGGCCACCAGCCTCATGGCCAGGCCCACAACAACAAGAAGCCAAGGCCACAAAGGAAACACATGCAGGGCTATTTGTCAAAAGCAGCACACTTTATAACTCCTACCAGAAATGGCCACCAGCCACATGGACACTCACAAATCACAAGCAACAAGCAGGAGGCCTGGAAAACAATGTATTGAAAACAGGCCTATAATAGCCAGGCAAAGGCTGCATGCTAAACCACACTGCTTTGCCTGTAATGCAATAAAATGCAAAAACGAAAATCCACAGGGCTAAACAAGGTCTGCAACACACCACACACAACAAAGGCATTTATTTAACACACACCCAAAAAATGAAATACTCCCAAAAATACACATTTTGCAATTCAATCCAATGCCATCCATGCCCTAAATGATGTTTGAAATAAATAAATACAACACACTGCAAAGGAACAGTTGTTTCATCATGCACCCACCCATGACTAGCTCTGGGCCTACTGGCTACCCACAACTATTTTTTTTTTTAAATGATGAAAAGTACCAAAATTGTAGTTGCAGCAACTGCAATGTCCAATCAAACAAAAAACAACACCAACTTACTTGTAAAATCTCAAATCCAAAAGTCCTCAAATCCAATGATAATGATGCAGCAGACACAAAGAGTGATCCTTTCAGCTCAAATCCAAATGAAAAATGAACAGGAGATGGACAAAGCACTGGGAGGAGCCTGCTGGACAGGAACAGGAAGTTGGAGACTCTGTGGCACTTCCTCCCTCCCCCCGAAAAAAAATTTGACAAAAAAGGACAGCCAAATGTCAATCTGAGGAGTTTTTTTCATCCAAATCATCATTTTAGAGAAGGTTTTATGCTGCTCGAGATATTATTCTTCTCCAGATTGGAAATTTTGCGTGTCCGGGATCGCGAGCTTCACCAACATTCCACCGGATGTCCGATGGCGAGTCCGAATGACGTGTTCGCGATCGCACACTCTCGCTGTGACTGATGGCGCGGCGAATGACGTGTTCGCGTTCGCACACTCACTCGGGATCGCGCGACCGGCTACCAAAATCTTGTAGCACACACGAACGGATAGGAAAACGCGTTGGCAAATGCAGGGATCCTGGTAAGTCGCTATCGCGCGCGCTAGAACGCATTTTTAAAGCACGAACAAGAAAATAATTCTGCTACGCCGCGGATCGCAGAATTTTCGGCAATTCCGCGTTCTCCGCGGAACGCGAAATTGCCTAAATTCCGCAAATTCCGCGAGCGGAGCGGAATTTAACGCCCAGGCCTAATAAAAATGATACCTCACTCGTGTGGGTGGGTCAAGTACCCGCGACAGGCAAGGGCCCAAAACGTATTGAGGAGACATCAAAATGACCTATCACAAAACAACCTGGTTTTGCAAGGGGGTGTCGTGTGGTTTGTGGCCTCCTGGTCTGCCTTGCTACGTTGACTTAGGCCTGGCTGCCATGAGGCCATTTTGCGCACGTTACTTTGTGCCGTTGTTTTTCATGCCTCTGCTTCTGCCCGGCTATTTTAGCACTGTCTGCATTTCTATCTTTCACCTTTTCTCCTGTTCCCTTTTGGGCTACGTCTGCACACCATGTACAAGGTCGAAAAACAACGTCCCTTGTTCCTGCTGATTTGGCCAGTCCCTCGCACTTAGACATAACACTCTATGTACAGCTGCCCTGGAGAAATTTGTGTGCTTTTAATATTGTGTTTTTCACTGTTGGACACACTTGGAGAAAAACCTTTCCAGAGAGAAGAGCTTTGCTTGTCTGATGATGTAAAACTTGCATCTAGATATTGAGGTATGAGGGTTCGCCTGACAATGCCCAGAGGTCTTCTATTTTTATAATAAACTAGCAACTAGCACGGGGAGGGTGGTATTGTCATTTAGCCATATATCCACTGCTTTATGAAATGCTTTCCCCGTTTGTATTCTATGGCATTGTAACTATGCTGTTTATATTATCCTTATGTATTATGCTGATAGTACTGGCACGTGGACTGTATCTAGGGGCACGGTAGTGGAAATAAACATTTTAAACTATACAGTGTCTCTTCTTACGCACGTTGTGGACAGGTATGAGTGAGTGATGAAAGGGCGTTCTTGCTACTGCGAGTCCTGAGAGAGAGAGATACCGTGTTCTGGGTTGTCTAATCATCGGTAGCATTGTTGCTAATGAGACGCTACAGCTAGTCGGGTTGGGGTTTTAGGTGCTAAGGTTTATGGTTGGCTCACCACTATATTCCGAGGTCCTATTATCCTGTGCATAGCTCTGTGTATGTGCAGAATCCCTACAACATGGCGCAACCAACGAGTGGGCTGCTTATCTGCGAGACGCTTGAGTAGTACTTGTGCTTGTCCACAACTCCCTTCGCAGACGCTTCCGGAAGCGTGTGTGACGGTGATACCTCCTATATTGACTTTTTTATAGGTTCATTCAAGCTTGCAGTTGTTAAAAGGTTTTTTACAGAATACCCTCTATTGTGCTGCCTCACATTAGGTTGTCGAGAACTTTTAGCCTGAAATGGCTGTTCAAATTGCGGCACATAGCCACGCAGCGCTCCGGGCTCACATAACAGTGTATGGAGGGCCTGACGCGGGTGTCGATCTGATCTTTGTGGTACAAGCAGATCCAGCTTACCACTTTGAGGTGTTTTACTCTTGGGTCACCTTTCCAGCGGTGGATGGGACTGATAATATGTTCCATGAATATGAAGCCACCGTTGTTCCTAATCACTATAGACCGTATAGGAATCTTGAAGTACCGCTCACGGCTTGGCAACACCGTGTTTGGTTTGATGGCGTCCTCCCCCAACCGGTTACTGCAGTTCGTTTAGGCCCCTTATCAATTGATGGGGCCACTTGGCCTGTTTTGGCCGGGTATACCCCACATCCGCGTTATATGGCGGTGGCAGTCGCTGAACTGCGTAATATGCATTCGTCTTTGATACGAGTACATAGAGCTTTAGTACAATATGTTACAGGCAACATCCAGGGAGCCCCGCCTGGAGTTGCGGCCCATCCAGCTGGTGCAGGCGGTGTAACCATAAGTCCTGTCATGGTGAATTCGGTGATGGGCAAGCGCCCACAAAATAAGGATGATTTTCCTTATTGGCTTGCAGAACAATTTGACCAGCTGGAGGCAGTTTTTCCAAATACCTCTCGCGTGGAAAAACACAGAAGTTTCACGATTAGTTTACCAAAAGACTTAATCCCCGAGTTGGCAGACTGCAACAACTGGGGTAGGGTATTCGCAGCAGTATATGCGAAGTGTTTCGGCACTCCTTCCATGACGGTTCTCCCCTCTGTAATTAAACGTGTGCAGGATGAGCATGGCCCTGAGGCGGCTGTGGAATTAGGGATGAGACTGGTGGGAGTGTTCGACGTAGTGGCTGATTTGATCCTTGCGAATGTCAAGGGCGATGCAGTTAACTTTCAAGTAGCTAATGCTTTGGCTTTGGTCCCAGATCCGGACAAGCCGCGCGAATTACCGAAAATTATTGCTCAGGCTTACAAAACCATTGGTCGCAATTGCCTGGGAGTTAAGCCTTTTGCTAAATCGCAAACACAATCGCAACAACAACCAAAAACTCAATCTGAGAAAGATGAGAAACCAGTTATTACTAAAAAGAGCTGGAGGTTGAAAAAACAGGGTAAGCAACAGAAGAAGCCGGGGTCGCGAGGCGCATCCCCTGTTTCTGTCTCTTCTGAACGCACATATGATTTGCGCGATAGGGTGAGAATTAAATCTCCAGAGAGATTTCAAGTCCCTGATTCGCGTTCTCCTCGTTCTCCTCGTTCTTCACAGGCACCAACATCTTCGCAGGCTGGTGGAGGAGATCGCCAGGATAGAGGAAGGGGTCGAGAGACTCCACAGGGACGAGACCAACCTCGACAACAGGTCAGAGGGAAGGCTGAAGAATTTCACCGTTCTTGCCCACAGTTTCAGAAGAAAAAGGTTGCCGCTGTAACAGCGAGATATGCCACAGACGGTGAGAACGAGGATCCTGAATTGGACGTGGGCAGTGACCCTCCTAGACAGCGCCGCGGAAGTTACCATAGTGCGGGAGGTGCTACGTCCTCATGTGGAGGCGACAGCAACTGAAACATTCATTACTGTCGAGACGGCAGACACCAGAGTGGCACCCCCTGACAGACTATATAATATTGTCCTTCAAATTGAAGGTGACATATAGCGTGTTATTAAAGGGATTTTTTGGGAAAATCTGACCTCTTCCTACGACATTTTGTTAGCGGAGGCGGATTGGCCGCCCCCATTCGTACTTGCTGCGCATAAAGGGGAGGAGGTAATCCTTCCGAGCTTTTCTTGTCATGTCCCAAAGGACAAAGCGGAGGCTCTTGCAGCTGAGTGGGCTGTGTCCCTGGCTCCAGCATTATACCGCAACCACGTGGGCTGGGATGAAGATTCTCCACCCCATGAAATACCTCTGCGGTCCCTACCACAGCCACAACCCCAATATCCCATCAAACGGGAAGCTAAAGGTCCCGTTTCCGAAATTCTGACCCAGTTAGAATATCAGGGAGTGATTGAAACATGCGTGTCACTGATGAATAATCCCCTTTTCGCGGTTTCTAAACCCGATGGATCGTACCGATTAGTTTTGGATTACCGGCATTTGAACTCTCATTGTCGGACCTTTGCGGTGCAAAACACATAGTTCTGCGCTAGTAGACAGTCTTGTTCGTAAAAAATATAAAACTACAGTTGACCTATCCAATGGATTCTACACGCACAACTTGGCCCCGGAAAGTAGCCAATGGAGCGCTTTTACCTCCGGTGGTAAATTATTCAAATTCCGGCGTTTACCTATGGGCTACAAGAACAGTCCAGGCGTATTCGCTGCCCGTGTTGTCTCTTTGTTAGACGGCATAGACCCAGATGCATGTTCGTACGTCGATGATATCTATCTGACAGACGACGAATTATTCCCGCATCTTTCCCGAGTGGACCGCATTATTCTCGAATTTGCGGTTTTAGGTTATAAGTTTAACTTTGCCAAATCACACATTGCTGAATTTACCGTGTTGTTCTTGGGCTATGAGCTCAACAATGAAGGTAAGGGCTTAGCCCCCCATTTTCTGGAGAAATGTGCACTTCTGTGCCCTCCTACTACTCTGAAGAAACTTCAGTCTTTACTGGGTTTTCTGAACTTCGGGCGTACTTACATTCCCGAATATGCCCAGCGTATCAAGCCACTGTATGCCTTGATACAACCTAACTTTTCGAAGTCATGTTGGCTTCCGGAGCATTCCTCCATTCTGCAGTCTTTGCAGACAGACCTACTTGAGTCTAAATTCTTGTTGACTCGTGACAACCACACAAACCTGGTGATTAGAATCATTCCAGGGGCAGTGGGTTTCACGTACTTGACCTTTAACGAAGGTGACACAGTACCGATTGCATACAAGTCACATCTGTACACTTCTGCAGAAATGCGCTTTTCCTCTGTGGAGAAAGTTTTAACTGCAGTGCAGATGGCGATTCTGAAGGAACGCGCACTGGCACAGGGAAAACGCATTTTGGTGGTAACACCCTATCCTGCCCTAGAGGCAGTGACGAAAGCAAGTGTTCCGAACTCTAAAGCTTTGCACCCCCGTTGGATACAATGGGCAACATCTTTGACGTCTCCGGATGTCACTTTTATCTTTGATTCTTCTCTTCAGACTCAGGAGTTTTTACAGTATGAATTCGTTCATCCTCCTCCTCTGTCCTTGCTACCGCTTGAGGAATACGAATGTGTTATTTATACCAATGGTTCGGCACAACCGGCCACGGGTTCCAAGCATGCTTATTCAGCCGCATGTGCTATTGTTGCAGGTACTTTTGTGAACGGAAAGTTCAAATCAACTGTAGTGCATACACAGGCACTAGGGGACAGTACTGCACAATTGGCCGAGCTGCGCGCATTGGTGCTAGCACTTGAGTTCACTAATCCGGATGTGACCACTCTTATTGTATGCAATTCTTACTACTGTGTCCAGTCTTACAATGACAATCTATTCTTTTGGTCACAAAATGACTATAGAGATGCAAAAGGCAGCACAATCAAGCATAAAATGCTTTGGGTTCGAGTGGCAGATTTGCAATAGCGTCTGCCCCTCACACAGGTGGTTCACACCCTTGGCCACCAGCGTGTGGGCGCAAACGCTGTCGGTAACGGTTTGGCAGACGAAGCTGCCAAATCAGCAGTAGCCACGTGCTCAGTCGCAGCAGTTACCAGATCCATGTCTAAAATAGATTTGAATATTCTAGCAGCTATTGCTGCGACAAAGGAAGGTGCTAATTACCCTAGGGGTTTCCCTTCAAAATACTCTTATCAATTAGGTCCCGAACAGGCTCCTTACATAAGAATTCCAGACGTTGGGGATTGGCTGATTCACAACGCGGACCGCAGACTTTCCTTGATTACTGCAGCACACGAAGGCATGGCTTCGGCTCATGCTGGGGTGTCTGCGACAGTTTCCATCTTGCAGCAGCGTTACTGGTGGCGTGGTTTATACAAACAAACCCGTACTTATGTGCTTTCTTGTGATGTTTGTCAGCAGATTAAGCCTTCCACGATTACACAGCCACCACCGACACAGCTCTGCATTTCTAACAGACCCTTCGGGTGTGTTTACCTGGATCACTGCGGTCCATTTTCCTCAGACACTGCGTATAAATATATCTTAGTTGCAGTGGATTCGTGCACACGTTTCATCTGGGTTTGGCCACAACGAAGTGCTGACGCTCGAAATGTCATAAGGGATTTGCGTGTCTTTGTGGGAATTTTCGCCTGTGGCACCTTCCATTCTGACCAAGGTCCAGCGTTTGCCTCTAAGGCTTACAAGGACGCAATGGGTTCACTGGGGGTGCGGGTGAAATTTTCGTCTCCGTATCGGCCTGAGGGCAACTCGATTGTTGAACGAATGAACCGTGACTTAAAGCAATCCTTGACAGCTAGAGTCTTAGGTACTGGCAGGAACTGGCTGGCCCACTTGTATACCGTACAACGTGCACTTAATAATCTCCCTAGAAGACCTCCGGGTGGGCGGACCCCATACGAAATGCTCTTTGGCATAAGAATGTTTGTGCCTGACCTTGATGGTCTAGACATGGCGGCGCAATCCGCCATCTTTGATGTAGATAACCATTCTACTATGTTACAGGACTTACAAGAAGCCTGAGACAAACTTGCAATCGCACATTTACCTTCAGCCACAGGCGCTGCACTGCAGATTCCGGTTGCCGGCTGGCTTCCGAAGATTGGAGATCTGGTTCGAGAGAAGGTGGAGAACAAAAAAGAATTCGGCCCCTCTTATCGTGCACCGGTTCCAGTCCTTGGCTTGAAGGGATCTTGTACAGTCATCTTACCTCCGCTTCCTGGTCACAAAGAGAACAGATACATCTCAGTGGAAAATGTCAAGCTACAACATCTGGCCGATCCTGAATAGTGTTACACCAGCGGTCTCTTGTCCTGTCATTTCCCGGACGAATGTTTGTGGCTCTCCTGCCCGAACGGTCACTGAAGTTGCCATCGAGATGGTAGATTTGCCTGATCGCTTACTCGACTACCCAGACTCCCCCTGCAACGACGAGTATGAGTATACCTATCCCGCTAACGAGTCGGTGGCACACCTACCAACAACGCCACTGACTGAGCCCAACAAGTTATTCCTTTGACTCGGATTCCACCTCGTCACTTGTCCCGTCCAAATTCAGCATTCTTGTATCCTGGTTCAGAGACAATTTTTTGATCCCCCCATGGACATATATCTGGTTGGTACTTTTCCTGATTTTTTTGTTCATGTCTATTGGCTTTGTCACCGTGTTTTTTCTGCTCATCAATGGACACTATTTGCCGGAACGCTCTGCGGTGAACTCTGTCGCTGGAACTTTGGCTCCACATTCTTCATCTCACATCATGAAGCGGGACCACACATTTGTCAACATTTCGGCTTTTCCTGTCGCTGATGGCATCGTTTAGGATGCGGTAAACTTCCAAATTCATGGACCAACCGAAATTATTAATGTACCAAATGTCCTTCGTGTTTCAATGGGTGATGTCGTAAAAAGTAATATTCATTCTGACGATTGGGATGTGCATGCAGTTGAAGCATTATTTACTGATTTGAAATATTATGCTGCTTTTCATGCTGAAGATCTGTACATGAATTCTGCGAGTTATGCTGATTTGTATTGTTACCAGCATTGGGGCAACCATTTTCTCCATAAACCCAGTACCCTTCGGGGTCTTTTTAATTACACCCAATGGGAACATTGTCCGACTCCTTTGCCAGGTAGCTCCCAAACTCTTAGAAATAAGTTTACTTATTTTACCGATTTTAACAGATCGAACCCTGGGTCCTATTTCTTTAAATTAAACAGTTCATCTACACAGAAAATCATGTTGACCCATACAAAATTGCTATATTCAGGCTCCTTTTTAAGCGCCTTGGCTGTGGGTGGGTATGAGCACTGGCAGGCCACCATTGACTTAAAATCTATTTGGGGCTCCAAAGCATGGCAGGTGCAAGGCACAGAAGCCTTGCACCGTGCTTGCCTCATCCCAGCCCAAATTCTATTTTTAAATCAGACCATCTATCAAACGACATGTTGGGGTTTGGCTACGTCCAAACAATCGAATGCCCCATCCTTTCCTGTCTTGTCTTCCACTCCCAACAAAAGCTTGTACTTTAATATGCCCCTTATCGAATTGCAGGTTTTGTTTCAGAACAATTCGTTTAATGTCTCTACGTTTGTTCAGTCACCCTGGTTGGCTTGGCCCATTGCATCTAATGCCTGCCAACTGCGTTTTCATAACACGGATCTTGGCTACAAACAAGTGAGGCCAGATCCAAGGTTTTCTGACTCTCGTACTGTTACAACATATTCTGTTGGTAAATTATGTAAACAGTGGTTGCAGCACTCTTCCTTAGATTCTGTTAAACACCATTTATCGCTCCTATCAGGCAACATTGATCTATCCGATTTTGTTCTGGGGCCTCGTGGCCCTCGACCTAAGAGATTCATTTATGAAACTTACAATGAACTCTGGAAGCTTTCGGAAATTGAAGCTGCTTCCCGTCGGCGGGAAATTGATCAAGCAAATTTGGAAAAGGTGCTTGCTGTTGTTGACAATAGTATTAATACCCTGTCTTCCCGCATTTACACATTAGAGAATATTATTTCCTCTGTTGTTGATATTGTACAAGATGATGTTTCTGTGTTATATCATGGTCAAAATCAATTGCGTTCAGTAATGCAGTTTGCATGGACTTTGCAAACACTTAAAATGGGGAAAGTTCCTTGGCAATTTTTGAACACCTCTGCCTTATTCTTACCTTTTAATTTAACTGAGAAACAGCGGTTCATGTCCATGAAAGATGCAGCATACACTCTGTTACATATCGAGAAAATAGAGCCCTTACCATTCTCTGTTGCTGAATTGGATTCTGCTGTGTGGCTAGTACTAGGGGTTATCACTTTGCCTTTTTCATTGTTTGAATTTAGTTTGTGCATGAAGCATTATCCTGTAGGCCGTTTCCAGCCTTTGGGCGGTGCCTTCCTGCATGAACTTTGGTCCCTGCCTTTCATGTTTAAATGCCTTAGAGACGGTAGGGAGGTTTTTCTCACGGGGGAGTCATGCGATTCAACTGTGGGTCATTCCCTTGTTTGTAAACACATTCAATTGCACGGGGCTTGTAACGTTTCGACTCCGAATCTTGCTTGTGTATTGAAGGGCATTCCTGCTCCTGCTATTTCTCCTACTTTCACTGTGCTTGCAAATGGTAGCTATCTGCTTTTGAATAACCAAGACTGCTGTGGCATGCTGGCCGGCATACCCTATATTGTTACAGTTTCACACAGGGTTGTCTGCTGCAAAAATGTGCTTTTTCCTCCCCCGCACGACATCATAGATAGTTCTGTTTGGCCTTCCTTTCCTACTCTGAAGGCGGATTTCAATAAATTGAGCAGAATAAAGGCACTATTATTGAACCAGGAGGTTATGCTCACATCTGCCCAGGAGACTTTCATTCTCCAGGTGGCAAGTACCCACAGTGAAATACAGGCCCTTTTGAACACTAACCTCCCACAACATTTCGGTGAACTGATTCACCGTGTTTTTAATGCGTCCCGCACTGAAGGTCTGGTGCACTTTTTTAAAGTTGTGGGCTCTGGCCTTGTGACCTCTTTTCAAACAATTTTTGGTGTAATACCGGCATTTATTCATTCCATCTTTTCCAGCGTCTTTGGTGGCTTTCCACTGATCCTCGCCTTAGCGGCTGGTGTCCTGCTGTTGGTCTGTTTACTACGCAATGGCTGCACCACCATGGGCCCTTCTCGACCCAGGTCGGCTCCAGATGCTCCGTGAACGCATCCTCGCTGGCTTCGGCGTCCTGACGTTGGCGTCACTGAGAGTGTCCTATACACTGTCTTTTCGCTTTGCGTATTTCACTTGCGTGCAACCTGTGATGTCTTGCATCAGATGTCCATTCTCGTGGACCATGGATTATTGCCTCTCCAATACGTCTTTGTCTGTTCCGGATTTTGTTCAGTTGGTGGGTCCCCTAGAGGCCCATGAATGGGACTGTTCCGCTGCAGGCTACATGGCGCGTGCGGCTGCACTGGGGATTTTGGCACAATGGGATATCTGGGCGGCTGCTCGGAATCTCCTACGACAAAGTTATATTGAGTACCACGCAAGTTGTCCCGCAATGCTGTTCGCTGCTCCCTCTTGCGAGGAACATGATTGCAGCTTTCAATTACTAGACTGGATGGCGTCGCTTTTTTCCGATGATTCCAATGATGTCCTCTTGGAAGGTGTGGCGTTTTTCTGCACTTACACTCTATTGGATTGAGAGGGCCTTCGCTTTCTGCGACCTGCCTCGCTGGATATATTTTTTTTTAACCATCTCCCCTTCGTTGTCCTTCCTGGGGATTGCTTCACGACGTACGTTTCTGTTCTGCTCCATTTATTTGAACTGTGTCATCTTCTTGGACGATGGACTGACCAGGGGAGGGTGTCGTGTGGTTTGTGGCCTCCTGGTCTGCCTTGCTACGTTGACTTAGGCCTGGCTGCCATGAGGCCTTTTTGCGCACGTTACTTTGTGCCGTTATTTTTCAAGCCTCTGCTTCTGCCCGGCTATTTTAGCACTGTATGCATTTCTATCTTTCACCTTTTCTCCTGTTTCCTTTTGGGCTACGTCTGCACACCATGTACAAGGTCGAAAAACAACGTCCCTTGTTCCTGCTGATTTGGCCAGTCCCTCGCACTTAGACATAACACTCTATGTACAGCTGCCCTGGAGAAATTCGTGTGCTTTTAATATTGTGTTTTTCACTGTTGGACACACTTGGAGAAAAACCTTTCCAGAGAGAAGAGCTGTGCTTGTCTGATGATGTAAAACTTGCATCTAGATATTGAGGTATGAGGGTTCGCCTGACAATGCCCAGAGGTCTTCTATTTTTATAATAAACTAGCAACTAGCAAGGGGAGGGTGGTATTGTCATTTAGCCATATATCCACTGCTTTATGAAATGCTTTCCCCGTTTGTATTCTATGGAGTTGTAACTATGCTGTTTATATTATCCTTATGCATTATGCAGATAGTACTGGCACGTGTACTGTATCTTAGAGCACGGTAGTGGAAATAAACATTTTAAACAATACAGTGTCTCTTCTTACGCACGTTGTGGACAGGTATGAGTGAGTGATGAAAGGGCGTTCTTGCTACTGCGAGTCCTGAGAGAGAGAGATACCGTGTTCTGGGTTGTCTAATCATTGGTAGCATTGTTGCTAATGAGATGCTACAGCTAGTCGGGTTGGGGTTTTAGGTGCTAAGGTTTATGGTTGGCTCACCACTATATTCCGAGGTCCTATTATCCTGTGCATAGCTCTGTGTATGTGCAGAATTCCTACAACAGGGGGTCACCTGGGTTTTGGCCCCGGGCTCGGCGGCCATCTTGGGAAACTACCAAACCCACACATTTCTGAAAACTAGACACCCGGGGAGACCAGTGAGGTATGGCTTGCGTGGATCCCCCAATGTTTCCCTACCCAAATGCCCTGCAAACCTCAAAATTAGCTGAAAAAACACATTTTCCACATATTTTGGGTGGAATCACGTGCTGGCCCAAATGTCCTACCCCACAGCGTTCCTCTCAGTCTCCCGAGTAAAATGATACCTCACTTGTGCGTTTTTAGCCAATTCTGCATTGAACTCCCGCACAAGTGAGGTATCATTTTACTCGGGACACTAAGGAGAATGCTGTGGGATAGGACAATTGTGCCGGCATGGTGATTCCACACAAACATATGTGGAAAATGTGGTTTTTTCAGCTAAATTTGAGGTTTGCAGGGTATTCTGGGTAAGGAAACGTTGGGGGATCCACGCAAGCCACACCTCATTGGACTCCCCCGGGTGTCTAGTTTTCAGAAATGTGTGGGTTTTGTAGGTTTCCCTAGATGGCGGCGAGCCCGGGGCCAAAAAACCAGGTGCCCCCCCCCAAAACCAGGTAGTTTTGTTATAGGTAATTTTGATGTCTCCACAGTACGATTTGGGCCATTTCCTGTTGCAGCCACTATGCCTACCCACACATGTGAGGTACCATTTTTATCGGGAGACCTGTAGGAAAGCTTGGTAGTAGGAAATTTGTGTCAGCCCGGTGATCCTACAACTTTCTCACACAGAAATGTGAGAAAAAATTGATTTGTTTAACAAAATTTGAGGTTTGCAGGGGATTCTGGGTAGGGAAATGTTGGGGGATCCACGCAAGCCATACCTTGCTGGACTCCCCCGGGTGTCTAGTTTTCAGAAATGTGTGGGTTTGGTAGGTTTCCCTAGATGGCTGCCGAGCCCGGGGCCAAAAACTCATGGGACCCCCCTTGCAAAACCAGGTTGTTTTGTGATAGGTAATTTTGATGTCGCCTCAATAGGTTTTGGGCCCTTGCCTGTCGCGGGTACTTGAACCACCCACACGAGTGAGGAACCATTTTTATTGGGAGACTTGGGGGAACGCTGGGTGGTAGGAAATTTGTGGATCCACGCAGATTCCAGAACTTTCCCACACAGAAATTTGAGAAAAAAGTGATTTTTTTTCAGCTAAATTTGAGGTTGGCAGGGATTCTGGGTAGGGAAATGTTGGGGGACCCACGCAAGCCATACCTTGCTGGACTCCCCAAGGTGTCTAGTTTTCAGAAATGTGTGGGTTTGGTAGGTTTCCCTAGATGGCTGCTGACCCCGGGGCCAAAATCTCATGGGAGCCCCCCTTGCAAAACCAGGTTGTTTTGTGATAGGTAATATTGATGTCGCCTCAATAGGTTTTGGACCCTTGCCTGTCGCGGGTACTTGACCCACCCACACAAGTGAGGTACCATTTTTCTCAGAAGACTTTGGGGAATGCGGGGTGGGTGGAACTTTGTGGATCCACACAGATTCCAGAACTTTACACCACAGAAATGTGAGGAAAATGTGGTTTTTTTTGTTACAAATTGTGAGGTTTTCAAGGGATTCTGGGTAACAGAATCTGGTGAGAGCCAGACAAGTCACCCTATCCTGGATTCCCCTGGGTGTCTAGTTTTCAAAAATGTATAGGTTTGCTAGGTTTCCCTATGTGCCTGCAGAGCTAGGGTTTAAAATCTACAGCTAGGCACTTTGCAAAAAAAGGGTCAGTTTTCACTGTGAAAATGTGGTGTGTCCACGTTACGTTTTGGGCCGTTTCCTGTAGCGGGCACTAGGCCTACCCACACAAGTGAGGTACCATTTTTCTCGGAAGAGTTTGGGGAACACGGGGTGCGTGGAATGTTGTGGTTCCACACAGATTCCAGAACTTTCCACCACAGAAATGTGGGGAAATGTGTTTTTTTGGACACATTTTGAGGTTTGCAAGGGATTCTAGGTAACAGAAGCTGGTAAGAGCCAGACAAGTCACCCCATCCTGGATTCCCCTGGGTGTCTAGTTTTAAAAAATGTATACGTTTGCTAGGTTTCCCTAGGTGCCGGCAGAGCTAGGGTTCAAAATCTACAGCTAGGAACTTTGCAAAAAAAGGGTCCGTTTTCACTGTGAAAATGTGGTGTGTCCACGTTGTGTTTTGGGCTGTTTCCTGTCGCAGGCACTAGGCCTACCCACACAAGTGAGGTACCATTTTTCTCAGAAGACTTTGGGGAATGCGTGGTGGGTGGAATTTTGTGGATTCATGCAGATTCCAGAACTTTCCACCCACATAAATGTGAGGAAATATGTTTTTTTTACAAAGTTTGAGGTTTGCAAGGGATTCTGGGTAACAGAACCTGGGGAGAGCCAGACAAGTCACCTCATCCTGGATTCCCCTTGGTGTCTAGTTTTCAAAAATGTACAGGTTTGCTAGGTTTCCCTATGTGCCAGCTGCGCTAGGGCCCAAAATCCACAGGTAGGCACATTGCTAAAAAAAAGTTGGTGCCTAGTGGGCTTTCTGCCGCCCTGGGGAGGAGTTGGGGGGGGGTTGCCACGATATGCCCCCAAGGGGGGCATAAAGACTGTGGCTATTTTGTGTGGGGGTGGGGGCATTGGTATGCTCATTCTGGGCAGCCCCCACCCCCAAGCATAAAAAAAGCCAGCATAATCGCTGGCCCCTAGTGGGCTTTCTGCCCCCCCGGGGGGGGCAGATCAGGGGCCACTGCCCCTATATGCCCCCCCAGGGGGGCAGAAAGACTGGAATTTCTCTGGGGGGGGATATTGTCATGCCCATTTTGGGCAGCCCCCACCCCTACACGAATAAAAAAAAAATCCCTGGTTTCTAGCGGGCTTTCTGCCCACCGTGGGGGCAGACTGGGGGCTACTGCCCCCATATGCCCCCCAGGGGGGCAGAAAGACTGGTATTTTTGCGGGCAGGGTGGGGGCATTGCATTGCCTGTTTTGGGCAGCCCCCAACCCTGATTCAAATTGGCAAAAAAAATCCCTGGCATCTAGTGGGCTTTTTGCACCTCTGGGGGGGCATATTGGGGGCTACTGCCCGCAGCTGCCCCCCAGGGGGGGCAGAAAGGCTGCAATTTTGGCAGGGTGGGGGCATTGGCATGCCCGTTGTGGGCAGCCCCCACCCTAATTAAAATTGCCTCAAAAAAAATCCCTGGTTTCTAGTGGGCTTTCTGCCCCCCGGGGGGCAGATTGGGGGCTACTGCCCCCATATGCTCCCCAGGGGGGGCAGAAAGACTGTAATTGTTGCGGGGTTGGGGGCATTGGCATGCCCGATTTGGGCAGCCCACACCCTAATTCAAATTGCCCCCAAAAAAATCCCTGGTGTCTAGTGGGCTTTTTGCCCCCCCCGGGGGGGGGCAGAAAGGCTGTTATTGTGGCGGGGATGGGGGCATTGGCATGCCCATTTTGGGCAGCCCCCACCCTAATTAATTGCGCAAAAAAAAATCCCTGGCGTCAAGTGGGCTTTCTGCCCCCCTGGGGAGGCAGATTGGGGGCTACTGCCCCCATCTTCCCCCCAGGGGGGCAGAAAGGCTGTAATTGTGGCGGGGGGTTGGGGCATCGGCATGCCTGTTTTGGGCAGCCCCCACCTTAATTACAATTTTCCCCAAAAAATCCCTGGCGCCTAGTGAGCTTTCTGCCCCCCGGTGGGGCAGATTGGGGGCTACTTCCCCCATCTGCCCCGCAGGGGGGGCAGAAAGACTGAATTTGGCCACATTTTTTTGGGAGGAGCAAAGGCCCCTTGCCCAAGGGGCCTCTCCCCCCTCCCTGGTGTCTAGTGGGTGGATCCCTGCTTGGGGATCGCCCTCCTGGGGAGATCCCCAAGCAGGGATCCACTGGGGAGGGGTACCATTGGAAGAGGGAGATTCTCCCCTTTCCAATGATACCTCTCCCGTCTTTCTACGTGCTCAGGGGGCTGAGATAGCCCCCTGAGCACGTAGAAAGTGAAACTGAAATGAGCCTAGAGGCTCATTTCCGTTTCGGTTTCTGTGAAATTACGTCAGCACGACGTGCGCGCTGATCGTCATTTCACAGAAACGGGGGGGGGCTCGGGAGCTGGGGAAGCTCTTCCCCAGCTCCCGAGGCTTTGGGGGAGTAAAAGAAATCCCTCTGGTGCCTGCACCAGAGGGATTTCATGTGCAATGGCGTCGGACGCGCAGGAGCCGTCCGACGCACAGTAGCACTTATGCGTCGGACGGCTCCCGCGCGTCCGACGCATGCAAGGGGTTAAGGAAGTAATAACTCTTGCAAAAGAGAGGATACAAGAGAAGAGGGATACTATTTGATAAATGAGATACTAACTGTTTCATATTTCTTCTGTCGTCCAAAAATAAGAAGACTTCCACCTAAAAGACCAATTGTCTTAGGGATACTATCCTCTCTAGAGCCATTAGCCCAGCATGTGGATTGGTTTTGTTGTACAGACTGGTACATAAAGTCATATTTGAAAGATACAAAACAGACCTGTAACTTAAATTTGATCAAGAAAACCAATTACTTGTTCAATATATGTGGAGTCTATACAAATGAGTATGCTTCAGGAGGCCACCCTTAGGACCTTAGAAGAGCTGCTGAGAAGCTCACAGGATATCATCCATGTGGAATTTGCAGGGCATGCTCGGATATCTCTCTCTAAATCTGTGTATTCAGGACTACAATGATAATGGAAACCGAAATAGTTCACCAACTGTAATACTTGCCATGTGACTTACATGCTGGTATGTTCTCGTTCCCTCAAGTGTATTGGAATGACCACAGCAAAAGCCAAGCCAAGAATTGTAGCACACAAGTCCTGTATAAGTTGTGCAAATCTCACAATAGAATTGGTTGTGCACTTTGTAGATAATAAACACATGACAAATTGAGTACGGTAGACAACCCCAGAGAATGCAAATCATAGAAATGAAGGAAATCAATAACAAAAGTTACTTTCAAGAAACAGAATTGGATCTCTAAATTAGCAACTGACAATACTGGGCTGTATGATGAAATCAAATGGAACTCTTTTTGTTTTGTTTTGCTGTGACATGCAATGTATTGTGTGCACTTTCATAAAAGCAAACCAAAAGTGAAAGTAGACCACAATAATGGTGCGATTTGCATTCACTTGTGATTGGTGCTGAGGGGGTGGCACTCCAATCTCTGTGGGGAAAGGCAGCTGTGGAAAAGGGACTATGTCCCGTTTTCAGTGGTTTCCCCCCCAAGTGGATCCCTGCTCAGAGATAGCACTGGGACAGTGATCCCCAAGCAGAGTTCCACCCCACTAGCCACCCAGGATTTTTTTTTTGTGGGGAGTGTTCTCCCAACCTCCCTTGCGAACAACAGTCTTTCTGACCCCGTGGGTCAGATATAGAATGTTTATCCCAAGAAAAAAATGAAGCTAAAAAAAGAAGAGGTTGGGGCAGCCCACTCAGGCGTTGAGCCATGCCTCCACCTCAGAATGGGTACATCAGTCTTTCTGCACACCTGGGGGTAGATTGGGGGGATTCACATATCAAAACAGGAACCATGCGTGGTCAACATGGTCCTTGCATGGCCCTGGCTTGATTTGTTCTTGACGCTTTCGGGGGTACTAGTCCCTTTTTATCTGGAGAAGTGTGGGAACACTGTGTTTAGTAATTTTGTGTCTCCCCACAGGTTCTGGAACTCTCCCTTACAAAAATGTGGGGCTAGTGAGAGATTTTAGTCAACATCTGAGTTTCGAAGGACATTCTGCATATGAAAATGTGACGGGATTCAAGCAAGTCAAACCACCATGGACTTTTCTGGAGGTCTAGTTTCAAGTATTGTCTGGGTTTGGTATGTTTCCCTGACTGGTGTTCGAGCCTAGGCCCAAATGACTGTGCTACCCACATTGCCAAAAAAGATTGTTTTTCTTCCCTAAAAATCTGATGTCTCCATGTCTTGTTTTGAGACCTTTAGTGTTTTGAGCAATAGGCCCACACACACAAGTAGGGTACAGCTTTTTATCCAGTGAAGTTTGGCAACACAGATTAGTAGAACATTTGTTATTAACAATTGGATTTCTCTCCATTTTTGGTTTCCAAATGTTAGCCAGTGTGCAGGAAAGAACACAATTTGCAAAATGCCCTCTGAATCCCATGATTGTATGGGTAACCTCAAATTCGGAGGTGTACAAATACTCATTATTCCTAAACAGGATATCTTAAAAAAAGACCTTTATTTCATATCTATTTTTCATTGCTTAGATTTCACCATATGAATTGCTGCATGATCAGTACACACAGAAAAGTTATTATCATCTGCTGCTCCGATTTTGCCTCTGATTATCACATGCTTTTGACAACAAACAAACACTATGGGCCATATATACAATGAAGTGGCGGAGAGAGGTGTTAGCCTTCCTGGCTTAACGCCTCTCTCCGCCTCTTCTGAAACGCAAGGCTGCACCATATTTACAAGAATGTGGTGCAGACTTGCTTTTCCCCCTGCAATGGCGCTAGGTTTAGCAACTTAGCGCCAACGCAGGCACCCTTGCATCATAGTGCAAGGGTGTCTGCGCGCAGGGGAGGATTGTTTATGTGTTGGAAGGTGCCCCTTCCTGCACATAAACAATCCTAAAATACCATTCTGTCACTTTCATGTGTGCTGCATTTTTTTTTAAAGATTGTTTATGTACAGGAAGGGACACCTTCCTGTACATAAACAAACCATGGCAATTTGCTTGCAAAAACGAGGAGCAATAATGCATTTCTCCTCGTTTCGCCAACTTAAGACCAGGATTTACCTGGTCTTAATTTTGTCGCTGCCTCTATTTACTCCACCCTTGTACATAGGGGCAGCGTTAAAATGAATGGGTGTTGCGGTGAAACGCCCACTGCAACACCTACTGCCCACCCCTTTCACGCTAACATAGCGTGAAAGGGGGCCTTATTTACAAGGCAGCGTTAAGCCACGTTAAGTGGCTTAAAGCTGCCTTGTAAATAAGGTGCAGCCCCTATTCCCACCACAACGTTGGTATTAGTGATGTTGCGGTGGCGATAGGGGCTTGTACAGATGCCTCTATATATCCCTATGATTAGAAGGATCTGGTGGACTCAGTGGTATTTTACTTTTATTAATCATCCATCAGGTCAAAGTATTTACAGTTGAAAATGATGTGACCAATTGCTTTTTTCCTACTTATTTTTATTATTTATTTATTTCAATGATTGTTTATTCAAAAAATATAAGCAATCTACACAAATGACCCCTTGCTGATTTTGAATTTTGTCTGGTTTTCAGAAATGTATAGCTTTCTGGGTTCACCCATGTGTTTTTCGTGTCTGTTTCCACCACAAACTGCAAGTAGGTTGAAACCACAAAAAAAAGGAAAAAGGGCCTGCCAGTTTAAAAAGTACATAAGCTATGCTAAAAGAAATCATTTTCAACTGTGCTTGTTCTTGAAATATGGAAGATGGTGATTTTGGCACAGCAAACCTTCTGTTGATGCCATTTGTGGGAAAAAATACATACTTTCCAGCATAACAATACATTACTTTTTCCCATTTTCCCCCAAAAAACGTGTGACTATTTTCTCATGTCCCTCCAGATGAATCCACAAACCATGGGTACCTTTAGAATCCTCAGGATATAGCAAAGGGATGCAAATCTGACATGAATACCTTTTGTGGAAAGAAAGTTTTGAAGGCCCAAGCTCAAAGTGTCCCAACCATCAACAACGATGCAGCACTGGGGTGTAGAAGCCTCAGCAGGTACAGGGTTAAGAAGGCACTAGATGCTGAACACCACAAATGAGTGTGGTCATATTTAGGATTAGACACGAATAAAGACAGTGAGTTAAGAATTACAGCAAATGTTTTCTTATTTTATAAGATTTTTTTTTTGAATTTAGTATAAACAGTAAAATTGGTTGCTCAGGCAAAAGTACATGAAAACCGCACAAATATGGTCCCTTCCAACTCAACCACCCATCCCCCCATTCGTGCCATGGACTAACTGCTGGTTGGGGAGCCTCTCTCATTGTCACCCATTCATGCCATGGTAGTCCATCTTTTGCCCCACACTTTCTTGTATTTGCGTGGGCATTCCCTCGCAGTGTAGATGATTTCCCTCATTTTCGTGCACCAGTCAATGTCATTTTTTGACGTCTGCACTGAAGGGGAGGAGAGGGAGTTCCACTGTTTGGCTATATCTCTTTTTGCCAGGATTTGTGCCTAGCCCCACCAGGATTCTGTCCATCTGAGGACCTCCCATGTCATCTAAGATGCACAGCAGTGCTAGCTTGGGGTGCTGTGTGGGCCCACTATGTGTGACGGATAGATAGAATATTTTCCCAGGATCTGTGGATAGCGGGACAAGACCACACCACATGAAAGAAGTAACTGTTCGGGACTTGGCATCTCGTGCATGCTGGGGAGGTGCGGATTCAGGTCGTCCGCAGCCGGTGCTGTGTAAAATATGCCTGTTGTAGAATTACAACAAACTTTATGGATGACAAGAAGCTAAAACTATACACAATGGGATCCTCTGAGTTCTAATGAAAAACAAGTAGAAGGAGGCTAGATAAGAAGATATAGTTGGAATGGGGTTGAAAAGCCAGATTGTCATCTGCCAACTCTTGCTTTCATGGAATAGCATTTGAAAAAACAAGAGCAAGTTAGCACATGGGTGATGTCCAGGAGCAAAATTCATGAGACACTCCGGGACATATATAGTGACATATCAAAAAGTTAAACAAAAAGATGTAACAGGATGAGGACTCCCTTTTTTCAGCTCCATTTATAGAATGGAATGATACATCAGAAGGCTAGGGCACAGAACTACAATTTCCATATTGCTAAGAATAGCAGGGAATTAGCTTCCACGTCATCTTTATATTCAGATCTGAGGATGCATCTGGATATACTGATGTCTAAAGCAACTTGGTACAATGGCAAAACATGCTGACAGTGAAATGTAAAGATACTGGCTAAGTAGGCATAGTTGGAGGAGTGTCTATATACTCATAAAAGTGAACTAACTTTGTTTCGAAAGCACACTATCTTAGATAAGTATTTTAACATTTCCAAACAATACCGGAGTTCAACCCTACAATCCCCAGGCTTCTCAATACTGAAAAAGATGTAGCACTTGGACGCCATGACGCCTCTTGTGATGTGACGTAAATAGATCAGAAGCAATGCTAAACACCTGACACTGAATGAACAACATATGTATGGAAAAAACTGTGGGGCATATTTACAATAAAATGTTGGAGCGCTGTGCGATGCCAAACTTAGCAACGCTGCTCTCCGACATGTTTTAAATGCAGGTATGCACCATATTCACAAGAATAGGGCGCACCCCCACTTTTCCCCTAGCACTGGTGCAAAAAAAGCTACCTAGCGCCAGTGCATTCACCCTGGCTGCGTTGCAAGGGTGCCTTCGCTGCAGGGGAGATTGTTTATGTGCAGTAAGGGACACCTTCCTGCACAAAAGCAATCAATAATGGTGATTTGCTCTTTCTATGTGTGCTGCATAATGCCGCACACATAGAAAGAGCAAACAATGATGAGAAATTAATACTTTCTACTCGTATCGCCATGCTAAGACCAGGTATTCCCTGGCGTTAGTTTGTGGCGCTGCCTCAGCCTTGGAATTCTGGGGCTGCGTCAAAAAGCAAAGAATGTTGCGGTGGAACACCCACAGCAATACCCATTGCACTCCCCTTTTCCGCAGAGGACTGAGGCGGAAAGGGTGGCGTTAGCACCACCTTGCAAATGTGGGAAATGGCGCTACGCCACCGGAGAGTCAATAAAAGTGATGCTCCGGTGGCCGAACGGGACATGTAAATATACCACTGTGTGTTTCTTCCACTCACGGAGACTCAGCAGCACAGAACTAGGTGCAAATGTAGGAGCAACATTTACAACAGCTGCGGACAGCAGCCTCCTATTCTAATATTATCCCTGACCTCCTTGATAGCATAAATCCTGTTTCTCTTACAGTCTCCCCATGTTGGACAGATGGGCAGTAGATGGATCTCACCTCTATGTCCTTTAAGGTCAAGGTTGAAATATCATAAGTGAACCAGACTAGACAATAATGTTTTTAACCATCAGGTTTAATTTGCAGTGCTACACAACTTTGAATGATTTGTGCTTGGGTGAAACATTGTTTGGGGTCAAGCATTTGGAGTATATACTCCACATTGATTATGAATGTTATTAGAAACTGCATGAATAACCTAGTGGCCCTATGCAATTAAACCAATGTGTTTCGTTTTAATGATTTCTTCATAGAATAAAATTCAGCATACCTGATTACCACAACTGACAGGTTAAATATACATTTCTTAAATCAGCTACACCACAATTAGGACTAGGTTACTCACATTAGGCCAGTCAGGAGGGTCCTGTGGTCCCGATGAATGCCCTGTTACTTTTTTGCACAATTAAATAGGGCAGAAACATGTTGACCATACTTTAAAGATGAGGGAGATGTACTAAAAATAGGAGTCACCTTATCCCTGTGCTGTTATTCGTGTATAAGTGAAGCAGAAGAGTGATAAATATAGAACAATTTATCCACACTTCATACAATTTTAATATATTGCAATTCTTCTAACATCCATAAAACTGCTCGAGAGCTCTGGATGAGCCTGCCAAGCAAAAATCACTGCTAACAAAGGTGCACTCCAAGGATAAAGCATGCCACCATGTGTGAGTGAAGGTGCTTTGTCCTTTTTTAAGGAAACCATTTAGGAGTAGAAAGTGTGACACAGACATGGGCAGTGGCATCCTAGAGCTAACTGATTTAAAAAGTAGGGCATGAAGTGGCTTTAAGCCAGTTCTGGCTCAGGGAGTCTAATATACATTCTTCAGAAGCAACCTTTCCACTTAGTTAGTTCACTTCAAAAGTTTGATTTCTTCATTTAATCAGATTCTGAAAATTATGCAGGAAATAACTTTGAATGACTTTGCCAGAATTTTCACAGGTGGAGATATGAAATTAAATCTTTTAAAGACTCCTAGGCCTGTCCTATGGAAAATATAGTTGCATCTGCACAGAGAAATAGCTTTTAGGTTTTCAGTCACTGTGAGGGTATAATTTCTAAACAAATATTTTGCCCATTTTTATATGTTGGGCACCCTAACATTTGGGCTATCAAGGCAGACACTAAGGGTGACTTACTAAAATTAAAAAATGGGATTTCCTAAGTGGAAAAAGCGTGTTACCTTCCATTTGTTACTGCAGTGCATTTAAGCTGAAGTGCTCCTGACAGACATATATTTTTGTAATATATGTGGGTGGAGTAAATAGACTTTGCAGTCCATATATTGCATTTAATTCCCATTTCATTGATGCATTTTCTGCACTACGTACTATGGCCTTACAAGAAAATAAACTAGGCCAGTTTGACCAGAGCATATAAACTGCAGCAATGAATTGCAGTGTCACAGTGCACAGAGTAGAAATGCCAGCAAAAATAGGGGCCAGAAGAAGGCAAAAAAACTGGGCTGATCATGCAGAAAAAATAGATTTTGTTGCGCTGCTGGAGAGTAAACTTGGAATAGTTCTCACCTCAAGGAGAAGGAGGAATTTGTCAAAATAGAGAATGAGCGGTCAGGCTCTGTTTTATGATACTTCTTTTGCAAAATAACATAGAATTCTTCATGAACCAATCAGGAAGGATGGTTAGTGTGGCCGTTAGATACAAACGGATGCCAGGCATGTTTTCCTGACAACACTCAAAGGTTTAGGATCAATAGGCCCGACCCACGTTACAGATAACACTCAGCGGTGGTGACAACTTACAGAACTGGGAAGTTGTGCCTTGATTGGCTTAGATATTCAACATTGTCTTAGGTGAAACAACACTTGTCCCTTCTTTCTGATGACATGGGATTACAGGACTTCTTGTCTTGTTAGGTCCTCGAAGACCATGTCAAAAGTGCTTCCTGTATGCTATATACAATGAGTGTAGACGGTTTCACTGCAGGAAGCTGCTGAGAGACTGTGTGAAAATGACAGGGCAAATTTAGAAAGAGCTTTAGCAGTTGTAGCTAATGGTATGACTACTTAATTCACCAGGATATACTCCCTGGGTAATATTGTGTCATCTGCAATTGACATCATACAGAGTGACATGTCTTCTTTACAACATGGGCAGTCGCAGCTTAGGGCTATCATGTTACTGAGTTGGATTCTACAGATACTTTGTGCTGGTCGCATTCCATGGAAACACCTTAATGTCACTAGCTTCTATTTACCATATAACCTAACAAAATAACAAACCATCATGGTCAAGAAGGATGCGACATACACTATGTTACACATAGTGAAGTTAGAAAAACTGACATTCACTGTTGCAGAAATACCTTCGGCAGATTAGATAATCCACAGCTTTATTTCTCTGCCAATTTTGACTTTTCACTTCCAATACTGCTTACAACACCATCAAATGGGCAGATCTGAAGCGCTAGGAGAGGGGTATGTACACCAGTCATGGATCTTACCCTTCAAGTACCGATGTGGGAATGGTGAAACTGAGGTTTTTCTTAGCGGGACTCACTGAGAGAGTAACTTGGGACATTCTTTGGTTTTCAGGGAGGTTTCCCTTCATGACGCATGTAATGCCTCTAAAGCAAACTTGTAGTGTTATCTGAAGGGTTCTCCAGCTGCTGTGATTTGTCTAGCGTTCAGATTGATTTCCAATGGTAGCTATTTGATGTTGAGCGATCACAGCTGCTGTGGGATGAAACCGGGAATCGCCTATCTGGTGACCGTTCCTGTGGTTGTGACCTGTTGTACGCAAGTACTGTTTCCACGTGCCCGTACAGTTTGGGATGGAACACTTTGCCCTTCGATAAAGCTTTCGAATGTGCACTATGATCCTCTGAGCAGATTGAAAGACTTATTGTTTCAGAAGGATGTGGCCTTAACATCTGCAAGGGGGGCATTTGTTCCCATACCATTTTGGGGAGCTGGTGCACTGCATTTTTAAAATATCTAGTACTGCGGGGTATCACACTTTTTTAAGTCAATTGGCTCTGGGTTTGTTAGTACCTTCCAGTATTCGGAGATATTCCATCTTTGATTGATTGATTTTGACTGATTTTAGTTTTTATAGAGCACAACATTTACCCGAGGGTATCAAGGAGCTGTAGTCGACCGTCCAAAGCTAAATCATGTCCCACCATAAAAGAGAAGGTTGCCTATAGAGTTTAGAGCCAGGTTTCATAAACTCAGTGCTAGGAAGCATTTTGGAAGCTTACCGCTGGGGCTGTTTCTAATTGTTGGGACTCTGATTTCATTTTTTTCTGTTCCCTAATGGATGGTCCGTCGTTCCCGGACAAATGGGATGGCACTGCCACACGTGCTCCTGTGTCTTGAAAGAATGATACAGTCCTTTGGTGCACACTTGCTCCAAGAGCTTAACAACGCTTGGTTCTTGTCCTTTTGGCCTGTCTGGCTACATCGCGTGAAGCCCTTTTCCGCTGTCTACTGTGCACTTTCGAGTGTGCCCTGGACATATGCTCAGGAATGCAATCGGTTCAATCTACTGACATAGAACTACTTGTGAGTCATCTAAAAACCCACTTGTATCGATGCCCTTCACAATTGCTGCTGCTTTAAAATGCATACTATGAGCCTTCTTGGGATGTTTCCTCTTCTGGTGATTTGGATCCTGGCTCGTCATCTGAGGATTTGATACTGGCGTTCCTTCTTCGGCGTCCAATGGGTGCCACTGGAATCATCATTAGCGGATGCTGGGAACAGCAATGTTTTGTCTACTCCTCAAAATATTTAAACAACCTGGCAGTTTTGAGCAGTACAGCTTTTTTAATTGGGCCTTGTTTTTATGGTTCTAAATTGCTTTAAATTATACTCCTTTTATTTGCTTTTTATGTTGATTTTACCATGTGGCTTTCTGAATGCTTTTATTTTCAAAGAGCACAATGGTTTTTATGATTTTACATATAACGCTATACATTTTTAGCATTATTTTTAAGAAGCGTTTAGTCGTCTCACTTCCAAGGAGTGGGTGTCATGTGGTCACATTATAGGCCTGAATAGAAAAACCACCATTTTACATGCTCCCAATTTTAAGTTGCCTTCTTTTCTTAAACAAAATGACATTTGACACACATTTGCTTGCATGCCTGTGCAGGATAATATTCTCTGCTTTGCTTACATTTCTACTTCATAGACATATTATCAAATACTTTAAACATTCTGTACAAGGGCTAAGTTCACTGCACAAAATGTTGTTGATTGTTATTGTCCGTTCGGCGACTGAGCTAGCACAATAGAATCAACAATAGCGGCCTCACTGGTACTTCGGCATGGAAACATGGGTGATGTTTATCATATAAACGGCATCACTCCCTTGTTTAGTTAAAGGAGCATTTCGTTTGCACTGAGAGGTCACCACATGTCGGAATTCTAGCCCAGCTGATTCCAGTTTACCTCTTGCAAGGGATGATGCCCAGCTCTCCACCAAGATGCGCACCCTGATGAAACTTACCCACAGAGGAGTTGGTTCACCCTCCAGGGGTTTGGCAGATTCTCCCACCATGGGCACACTAGGATAAGTAGCGCTAGGTAGGAGCAAAATATAACAGTATTATGCTTGCATATATTCTCTGTAAACAGCACGATGGTTGAACTGTTTATCTTCTTCACCATTTACAATATGATAATCAAGTTATTCTGTTGCCTTCTAATGATTATGGCAACACACGTATTTTACTCAAGATTCACAATGCTTCAATAAATATTGTAATGTCATGTTGTGTATTTCTTGTGTATCTCTTTGGGCATGCACGAGTAACCAAACGAAAAGGTTCTAGATCTGTTACCACAATTTCCTTGGGGAGTCAGGGTGGTCATGTTCTGAGGTTGCACATTCCATTTGTTACCTGGTCAGGTTTGGGGTACAGATGGTCGACTGCGAGCTAGCAGGGCTAAGGCTAACATGTCTTGATGGTGTGCACAGAATCAGTCTTGCACAGTTTTGATGTTTATGTTGTCCAACAAATGCACAGTTTTTACTGAGAAAGTATAAGCCATACCACAACTTCCCATGTGAAAACCTCAAAAGGAAGTATCATCTCTGTCAGTCATTTGACTAGGCCGCATTTGTTCATCCCAATGGTCATGCTTTCTCCAGTTGCATCCCCTCCTCTTTGCATAACATATTCATTTTGAGATGGGGCCCTCTCTTAACTTTGGTTTTTAAGTCTTGCCGGAACGCTGGATTACCAAGCTCTTGGTCCGAATCCCATATTGTGCCAATATTTAAAAAGGGAGATCGTAACTGCCCCGCACACTACAGACCCATCTCTTTGCTGGATTCTCTAGTTAAGGTGGTGGGTCGCATTGTGTTAGGCAGATTACAGGAGTGGGCAGACTGTAACAACATCATGTCCGACTTTCAATATGGCTTCCGCCAGGGAATTGGGACCACTGAGCAGGACATCAACTTGAATTTATTGGTGAGCAAGTATACACATATAAAAGGGGGCAATTTGTTTTTGGTGTTTGTGGACTTGACCTCCGCATTCGATTGTTTTGTTCACGGCAAACTTTGGTCTATTATGACTTCTATGGGTGTCGATTGCGCCTTTGTTAATTTCCTTAGATACTTGTATTCAACTAGCTCTGCAAAGATTCGCTTTGGTACGAGAGGTGAATGTACACGCTCTGTTGACATCAAAAAGGGAGTCCGTCAAGGGTGCATACTGGCCCCGTTTTTATTTAATTTATACATCAACAGCTTGGGCAGCACTCTTGCGGCCTCATGTATCGACCGCCCTCAAATCGGTCATCGGCCCGCACCAGTATTGCTATACGTGGACGACGCAGTACTTATGGCCCGCACCCCCATGGTTCTGCAGCACCTTTTAGATAAATTTGTACATTTTATGGAGAACTTGGGGTTATTAATCAATATAAGCAAAACTTATGTTATGAAAGCTGGCCGAAAGTTATCTAAGGGGCGCAATATTTTAATAGGAAATGCGATTTTACCTCAAACGCCTACTTTTTCGTACTTGGGAATTTTATTTGATAGTGATGGCAACTGGAAAAGTGCAGTAAAATCAAGAAGGATGCAGTTTTTTAGATCAATCACGGGCCTGTGCAACTTCTCAAGGAAATTGGGCCGTAAACACCCTAAAGAAATGTTGAACATATATAATGCTTAATGTCGGTCACTTGCGATGTACGGTTCCGAGCTGTGGGGGCATGTAAATGTGGATTCATTACAGCTGCTAGAAAATGGGTTTTTTAAAAATCTCCTTGAGCTCCCAATTAGCTGTTCCAATTTCGTGTGTCACGCGGAATTGGGAGCAAATTATTTAGAAGAAGAAACTATGGACATCGGACCATATGGGTTTTAATCGTGCGATTGCACAGGATTTTTGTGGCTCTGACTATGGGCAAAATCAATCTTTTTTGGTGAACTGCATTGTACAGAGATGAAGAGGCAATATGAGGGTTGAGGGAAAGTTTTCTGCCACTGTAACAAAGAGGGGTGGAGAAAGGAAGATAGAAACAGATGGAAGTCAGCTGCAGATTCAGGGAAAATATAAAACTCAAAGAACTATGGGGGGATAACAAGCATTAAAGTAGATTAAGTGAGCTTGAAAACATCACCCGCACCAGCAGGAACAGCTTCTGCCATAGCCAGGACATCTGCTGCAGCACCATCGCCCTGTGCCCCGGCTATGGTGCTGCCGCTGGTGGTGGCGGACTTCCTTCTCTTAGCCTGTTTGGTTCTTCTGAAAGGAGGAAAAACAAATGATTAGTAGTACGCTCTATGAAAGGCATTTTTGCAGGCATAACAATGCACTTTCTAACTGCTAAATCCTATTCATTCCTTCAACCTCCACCCTAAAATTAGTTCTGTGTCCTACAAATTGTTTGCTTTCTACAAATGATATTGCCACTCCGCTCACTTTATACTTTTTTGATATTGATGGGCGCGTAAACTAACTGTTTCCTCTGGGGAGCTTGTCATCAAGGGCTAAGCGCTTCCAGCTTGCCCCAACACGAGAGGAACTGCTGCTGGATTTCGCCAGTGAGGGGGAAGCCGCTGCAGGTGATTCCGTCACCGCCGGGGGACTGCATGTCCCACAACGCTCTGTGGCTAGCACAGGTGGAGCAGGTGGAGCTGGAAACCCACGCCTCATAAGGCGCTCCGCACTCCCGCTGCGCGGGACGCATAAACTAACTGTTGCCTCTGGGGAGCTTGTCATCAAGGGCTAAGCGCTTCCAGCTTGCCCCAATGCGAGAGGAACTGCTGCTGGATTGCGCCAGTGAGGGGGGAGCCGCTGCGGGTGATTCCATCACCGCCGGGGGACTGCATTTCCCACAACGCTCTGCGGCCAGCACAGGTGGAGCAGGTGGAGCTGGAAACCCACGCCTCATAAGGCGCTCCGCACTCCCGCTGCACGGGACGCGTGCGGGCGAAGTCCGGGCCAAGGGCGGGCCCGTCCTTGCCCGTCATTGCCCGGAAGAGGCAGGGCAGGGCCACCTCCTTTGGCTGTGGACTACGGCGATCACTGCAACAAAATTGTGAGTTGGTTCCCTCCCACTGTTTTTGTCCCTGTCCCTGGATACCAAATCAAAATCTAATCAGCATTCACTGAACTTGGTTGTAAGGGCTTGTTTGTATTATTAATTGATTATTGACACAAACTATAAGGCCACTCCTACTCTGCCTCAGAGTACTATCAAGGCTGTCTCTTGTTTAAGTTGGTGCCGCTTATTTTATGGTTATTTACTCTAAGACGCACTAGCCCCACCATACAGCATCCTGGTGGGGGATTATTAGACCCAGGGTGCAACGCTCATTTAATCCGGCGCCGCTACTGAGGGGGAGGCGCCAAATCTAACTTCACGCATAAAGCGCAGTCTCACCTCACGCCCGTCAGCGCCTGCGACAGGAAGAGACTGGACGGGGCCACCTCCCTTGGCTTGGATCTGCCTAGCCAGGACTGTGCTGGACCGTGCTGCCGCCCGCATTTGCTGCACCGTTTGGGAACGTAGCCCTAGCCCATAGTACTCGAACTGGTATAGTCTTCTCTTAACACTCACTTGTATGTTTATATAGTGTACACACAGCGAGCTTACTGGAACTAAGGACTTGGCTGCTTAAATTAACAACCACGGGACTGTCTATCCTTGACGGAATTCTGGACTCATTTTCGCTACTTTGTCCCTTGGGCTTATTGTTGTCTTCTGGCGAAAATGGGCAAAAGGAAATCTTGCGAGGGCGATATGGGTGAGGGAAGAAAGAAAAAGTTGAAGAGGGGCAAAAGGAAAAGTTTGGTTGTAACACAAGAAGCAGGGGAGGGGGTAATGGACAGAATAGAAAATCTATTGACTGAATGTGAGGTCCTATTAGTCCCTACCCAAAATGATGTCACAGCTGACAGCAGCTCTAAGCAGGTTGTGCCTTCTAGCAGGCGAATTCCCGATATGTTAAAAAAGCCAGCCATTAGGCCCGGTATCCCTGATTCCCTGAGCCCACATCTTGTGAGTCCAACTGTAGTTAGTTCCCCTATTCACTCTGTATCGGATGCTTTGGCTGTTTTTCCATGCTCAAATAGATTTGACATCTTGATAGAGCAACCAGAGGCAGTGACCACCCCCCTAACCGCTCACTCTCAAGATCGTAGGGAGGCCTCAGTGAGTAATACGGCCTACATTCCTGAGGACCTAGCTGCAACAGGTGAGGCAAATCGCACTGAAAGAGGGCAAGGTACTAATACCGGGCAACTTAACAGGTTACCTATGGATCTACCACAAAGCCCACCACAAAGTCCCGTGGCCATACAGCTAACTGACATAATGAACGAAATTCAGTGTCTTAAGGCCTCCGTTTGCAATCTAGCTGATTCCATAAGCAAGGCCCACTCAGTTATCCAGCAGGTACAAATCCTGCTGAGAGAACAGCCCCGAAGTAGCCTAAGCATATCGGGGAACACAAGCAGTAACAGCCAACTAGACACCCACTGCCATATAAAGGCCCCGATTGGTGCAAGCAACCTTGATAATAATCCCTCAACAAGTTACACCAGGACGGGATGCACTGAACCAGATAGGGGATCCAAAGTAAGACCCACAAGCCAGAATCCTAGACAGAATCCTAGACTACACGTTTCAGCACCTCTGTTCCCGATTAATCATGACCACCTAGGGTCCACCAGGTTGCGGGCGCCTAAAGAGACCCCTAACAAATTAGGAAGGAAAAATGTTGTATACATGACCAAATGTCCCTAAATGCACTGGCAACACATACAGGGAAGATGAGGACTCTCTTCGTAACAAATGTACACAGTGGATACGACATGTCAGGGGCTGTCGATCGGTAATCAGAGATGACATCCTTATGGCCAAGCGACACACATTACCCAAAGTACCATTTGACTATATTGCGCTGACATTCCCCCATCGTTATCTGGCCGAAAACCTTGTTAACTTCGACATTCGCACTCAAAATCTCACTTTTTCCAGCATTCGCATTAAGTCTAATCCCCCTGAATCAGCCACACATCTGAGCTTGTCACCACTTAGGGAGATAGATTGAAGGTATCTCCCTCTCGCTGACGTTTTAGCTACACATGTTAGGCTACCACTTGTCAGCGAGACTACTATCCCCCTCACATTACTCCAATCAAACCAAGTCCTGTACAATTTAGCCCCCAAAGACACCGTTTTGGAGGGAAGGAAGGAGGAAATAGTAATGCAAGCTCCAATGCGTAGTGAGCAAATTGAGAAACCTTACACCTCTTCTAGCATAAGCCTTTTGTCATGGAATATAGCTGGACTAAAGTCTAGGGGCGCATCCCCGGAGTGGCATACATTTATCGAACAATATGACATATGTCTCTTTCAAGAAACATGGTTAGTAAAGCCCCTTTTTCAGCTAGGGTACTTAAAATACTACACCAAGGCGAGATGCGGAGATAAAGGAAGGCCGTCAGGGGGGCTCACAATTTGGGTCAGGCAAGCTCTAAATTACAAGATAAATGAGCTCCCAACCCAGTGTAATGATATCATAGCCATCAGACTGACAGCGGGCCCCCACGGGAACATTGACATTTATAACATCTATGCCAGAGGGCTCAGTGGGGGGAAGAGATCGGAGGCCATAACAATACTTGATGAGCACCTAGACCATCTCTCTAAAGATTCCCAGGTGATAGTGGCGGGGGATCTTAACTCAACCTTTGAGCCACTTGGTATTGAGGACCTTGATCTGGTAAAGGAGGAAGATGCACAATGGGGAATTTCAAGCCTTGAGCTAACACCTGTAAAGAGGTGGACAGACGTGGCAATTCAAATCAAAGCCACCTGCTTGGGAAAATGTCAACGGGCGGCGAACGGAAGAACTCCCTCCGATAGGCATGGGGCTAACACTTTTAACAATGACCGTCACACAAGTCGCATCGACTATATGCTAATTAGTCTAAAGATCTGGCATACTCTTCTGGACATGAAGGTGTGTGACCGCCTGGAGAGTGACCACAACCCGCTGTGCTCAACCTTCAAACTAAAGGTCCCACAGGAACATATCTTACCAGATACCCCGCTCACTACCCGCGACCTGATGCCCACCAATGACATGAGGCGTCTTAAGTGGGCAATGGTTCTGGAGAAGCCACATATTCTTGACTCCATTGCCAGAGAAACTGAGTAAGCAATAGCTGAACTGGAGGCCCTCTCATTCCACTCCGCTCCCCCCGCGGCTGTAACCACATCCCACAACAAATTTTTCTCTGAATTGCGACCAATTTTCATCAAAGTGGGTAGGGCTAAAAGCACACCCCAAACAAATCCGTGCTACTGGTTTACTAATGAATGTAAAATGGCCCGGAGTAATCTTGCAGATGCGATTACGTCAAAAGAGCCCTGTAGTGTGCGGATAGCAAGGTCAAAGTATAGGAGATAGTAAAACCAAAGGGGATGATGGACAGAGTGTTGAACATTGCAAGCACTCACCCCCAGTCAACTGATCTGGGTTTAATCCATCATCATTCTTTGCTCACTCCGCCACCCCAGTTCAGACATGGCCATATGCAAATCAGTCTGACTCCTGTGCCTCATGGGAACAGTCCAGCCCGAACTGCCAAGCCACGTCTTCCTGGACCGGAAACAAGCATCCTGGGACCGGTTTCTGGCTTACAGCCGTCATCAGCCAGGCTATCTTGAATCCAGTGGCAAAGTGAGCAAGGGATCTACGTCTGGGCATACCCTGCCAACTTAGGGCTAACATAGCAAAACAAAGGGGATGATGGACGATGTTGAACATTGCAAGCACTCACCCCAGTCAACTGATCTGGGTTTAATCCATCATCATTCTTTAGCTCACTCCGCCACCCCAGTTCAGACATGGCCATATGCAAATCAGTCTGACCCTGTGCCTCATGGGAACAGTCCAGCCCGAACTGCCAAGCCACATCTTCCCTGGACCGGAAACAAGCATCCTGGGACCGGTTTCTGGATTCAAGATAGCCTGGCTGATGAGGGTTATGAACCCGAAACCGGTCCCAGGATGCTTGTTTCCGGTCCAGGGAAGACATGGCTTGGCAGTTCGGGCTGGACTGTTCCCATGAGGCACAGGGTCAGACTGATTTGCATATGGCCATGTCTGAACTGGGGTGGCGGAGTGAGCTAAAGAATGATGATGGATTAAACCCAGATCAGTTGACTGGGGGTGAGTGCTTGCAATGTTCAACACTCCGTCCATCATCCCCTTTGGTTTTGCTATGTTTGCCCTAAGTTGGCAGGGTATGCCCAGACGTGGGTCCCTTGCTCACTTTGCCACTGGATTCAAGATAGCCTGGCTGATGAGGGTTATGAACCCGAAACTGGTCCCAGGATGCTTGTTTCCGGTCCAGCGAAGACATGGCTTGGCAGTTCGGGCTGGACTGTTCCCATGAGGCACAGGGTCAGACTGATTTGCATATGGCCATGTCTGAACTGGGGTGGCGGAGTGAGCTAAAGAATGATGATGGATTAAACCCAGATCAGTTGACTGGGGGTGAGTGCTTGCAATGTTCAACACTCCGTCCATCATCCCCTTTGGTTTTGCTATGTTCGCCCTAAGTTGGCAGGGTATGCCCAGACGTGGGTCCCTTGCTCACTTTGCCACTGGATTCAAGATAGCCTGGCTGATGAGGGTTATGAACCCGAAACCGGTCCCAGGATGCTTGTTTCTGGTCCAGGGAAGACATGGCTTGGCAGTTTGGGCTGGACTGTTCCCATGAGGCACAGGGTCAGACTGATTTGCATATGGCCATGTCTGAACTGGGGTGGCGGAGTGAGCTAATGAATGATGATGGATTAAACCCAGATCAGTTGACTGGGGGTGAGTGCTTGCAATGTTCAACACTCCGTCCATCATCCCCTTTGGTTTTGCAAAGTATAGGAGAGCCCAAGTCAAAGCACAAAAGGAATGGGAGGAAAGTAGGTCACAGGACCTCAGAACGGCATGTGCTAACAATAACGCCCGTAGGTTTTGGACATTGGTGAAATGGGGCAGGGACGGTTCACGACCACAGCCACAAAATTACGTAGCACAAGACCAATGGGTAAGCCATTTCGAATCACAATATGCTGCTGACCCTGCAGAGGCTAGTGCTCCAGCTCTCCCTCATATTTATCATTCCAGTAAGCCTTTCACTGTAGCTGACGTTAATGCAGCTCTTTGTGCAATCGTGGAGGGCAAAGCGCCAGGGATAGAAGGCCTCCCGGCCGATATCTTTCTCCACGATAAAACAAAATGGAATAGATATATTTTGCTATTAGCAAATGCTATTGCTTTTGGAGCACCTATACCTGATTCCTGGAAGGGGGCTGAGATTATCCCTGTGTACAAAAAAGGTGATAAAACCCTGCCAGGAAATTACAGGCCTATAAGCTTAATTGACTCCATACAAAAAGTGATTGCCCGACTAGTGCTCGGAAAGGTTCAAGAATGGATCAAGGATCAGGATATTCTCACTTCCTTACAGGCAGGCTTTCGAGATCATGTTAGCACAATTGACCAGGTATTTAGGTTTAGATTAATACACTGGCGGACTGTGGTCTTAGGCAAGGGCAGCATGTACGCTGCCTTTGTTGACCTCAGGTCAGCATTCGATCTGGTCTCTCGGAGCAAGCTTTGGGCCGTGCTCCAGGAGTTGGGGATGCCGCCCGAACTGCTATCCCTCATAGCTCGCCTTCATGAGGACAACTTTGCCCAAATACGTTGGGGAATGCAGGGAAATGTTACTATACCCTTACCTGTTGTGAAGGGAGTGCGCCAAGGTTGTGTCCTGGCCCCTACATTATTTTTGCTTTTTATAAATGGTATCGCTAAGCATCTAACATCCATCCCTACCAATGCTCCGGCTCTTGCAGGTATTAAAATCCCCATTTTGATGTTCGCCGATGATATGTTAATTATTTCCAAAACCCCGAGTGGTCTACAGCGAGCATTACATCTTTTTGAAAAGTTCTGTACCCTTCCGGGCTTGGAAATTAACGTAACTAAAACTAAGTTCATGGCGTTTAATCCACATAGAGCATTTAAAGGAGGTATACTTCTAGACATCCGACCACTGGAACAAGTCAGCGCCTTCACATATTTGGGTGTGACCATGCAAAAAGATATGCAATGGGGTTGCCAGATAGATATTGCTACCCTTAAGCATCGACAGCTGTCAGGTATCCTACAAAATGAGTTCAATACTTCCCTGACCAAGCCAGTTAGTCCTGTCCTACAAATATATAATATGAAAGTGGTGAGTTCAGTGTTATATGGGGCAGAACTTTGGGTTTTGAGAATATGTCACAGCTCACTATTGCTGAAAACCGATTTCTGCGCAACATCACCGCTCTCCCACAAAGTACCCCGGTATTACCATTGCTGCATGATCTTGGCCGTAAAGCTCTGGTTGATTTTGCCAGGTTGCGTCCTATTCTGTATTGGCTCAGAATCTGGAGTACACCAGAATTGTTACCATATGCTGAAGGCCTTAGGGATATAATTAAAGTGGATTCCTTCCATAAGTTCAGTTGGCTACGTGAAATAAGAGCATCACTGACAAACATGGGTATGCTAAATTTATGGGAAAACCCAACGAACACCCCATTTCCTTAAAAAAAGAGTATAAAAGAAAGATACTGGGATATGGTGTATCACAATAGTTACAACAGATGCGATAGCTCATCCCTAACAGGGACTTATTTAGCAGTTAAACCACGGCCTAACTAGGAGAAGTACTGGGATATCATATCTAAACCCCATGATCGGAAGTTGTACTTCCAATTTAGAGTGGGGGCATTGCCGTTGAGATCTTTTACGGCTAAATGGGCAAGCCTGGGCGAGAGCAAATGCCCTTTCTGTGAGATGTCTGAAGAGTCCTATGCCCACGTCCTTTTTGTGTGCCCAGCCTACACTCCAACGCGCAAAGCGTGGCTATCTCCAATCTGTAGGTCTCTGGGCGTTAGAACATGTAGCATCGCACTGATAATACTGCGTAATGACACCCTTCCTTGTATTGCAATAGCTGTAGCCAAGTACCTGAGTTGGATGTGGGCTATAAGATCACGCTCCCACCACATTACCTGATTTATAAATGGCTGGCACACATGTCCGAAGTTTTCTCTCATTGAAGTAATGTGAGCGCTTATTCATTTATTTTATTTTTAATCAGAAATCAACTTTTAACGTACCGATTTGGAAGATCCAATATTTTATCAAATGTATTGTCCTTGTTGTTTAATCAGATTTTAATCGAGTCCACGTTTGTTGTACATATATTATTCATTTTATACTATTTTTAAAATTATTGTATCTAAGTTTTATGACTAAAAATGAGTTTGTATTATATGTGACATGCTTTTATGACATGATTTGTCGAAGAAAGCTTATTGGATTGGGATATTGATGGGCAAAGTCGGTCTTCCTTCACATACTGCATCTCACTGAGATGGATACAGTATACAACAACATAAAATTCACAGAGGGTGCCAACACCACTCATACTAGACTATCCTAGTGACATCCCTTAAATCAGCCCAAGCAATAAGCTGGTTCACTGTGGAACACAAGCCGGTCAGTATGATTGAGTAGACATACGCTCCACATCCCTCCCAATCCTCCAGTTCTACACCCACCCTGTCAGGCTGACATCAAGCCCCACAACCCTGTGAATCACATGCATTACCAACAGTGTATGGAGACTATTTAACGTATTACATGCTCACTCCTTTGAAACAAAGACAATGGATGCAGGCACTGTCTGATGCAAAAAGTGCATTTGTTTTTGTGAGTGGTACACACCAGCAGTAAAAAACCTTTGAAATTACTCCTGTTCACTGCAAACATTGGCTGGACCCAACCTGAACAGAAAGTTGCGGCCTTCATTTTATCTATCGGGAACGGTTCCCGGGGCTGAAAATTTGTGTGAAAGCCCGCATAAGTGGCCAGGGTGGAGATGCTTTGACCCCATGGTTAAGAAATGGGGGTGTTAGTGACACAAGTTATGTGTCCAAAATAAAAAAATGTATATCTCGTGCGATATTTGCAACAACGCAACTACCAGCACGGCCCCCCATTTACCGTTGTGAGGACATTGCGACTACTGACGACACCGTGAATATTGGTGGAAATATAAAAAAATATATCAGTGAATCATTATTATGCATTGTTATAGAGATATTGTGATTTTGCTAAATCTTTTGATAGAGTTATTTATATAGTGAGTTATCTACTGTGATGGTTAGAATTAATTATATAGTTATAACTTTTGTAAATTAAAGTGCAAAGCATTATGGTATTTGTGGCCAGCTAAATAATGAATGAAGTGAGACCAGTAATGGGATCTGCATATGAAACATTGCTTGTATAATGGATTGACCATCACATTGAATTTGAAATTAGTGCATATACATTGGATTGATTACCATATTGAATCTTTTTTTCTCATGCATGAAGCTGTATTTATTATATGAGCAATTGACCACTGCCCTTTTAATTCTCTGTTTTGAAATGCCGACAATATGTGAGTCCTACATGCCTGTCTTTGGAGTAGAGCGTTAATAAGATCCGATGGCTGCTCACTCTCACCTGTTGCATATGATTAAGACTCACAAGGAGTCGAAACGCGTTGTGCTACAAGACCTACCGATATTAGAGGATTTTTTCACTTGACCACGTCTTTTGGGCCTGTATTCATGTTACTGAAGTAGTACATGGTTTTCGTTTGGAATATATATATTCACTGGAAAAAACAAAGGTTACAGGAATGTTATAGTTAGGCTTACATTGCACTCATACAAAACCAGAGCAATTCAGCAGCTAGAGTAAGCTGAGCTCACTATAACTCATGCCCCCACAATGCACTGCTTCTGACCTCATATATTACATTACTCATGACATGGTCAGTGACATCACTGATGACATCTCAAATTACATCAGTGATGACATCTCAAATGACTTCTCTGATGGCATCATCCAGTGATTGCGAGTGTTTTCAAAAACATACTGAGTGATAAATATATACTAAGGTAACTCTCTGTGGAAGTAGTGTATAGAAGAGTGACTGGGTATACAAGAGACTGTCTACATGAGATAGTGGGTGTGTGAGTTTTTATATAGGTGAGTGAGTGGGTGTGTCAGTGCGTGTATGAGTAAGTGAGTGGCTGTGTCAGTATCTATATAGTTAACTGAGTTTGTCTATCAGTGTTTGTAAATGGTGAATGAGAGGGTGCATGAATGGCTGAATGGGTGTTTGAGCAGATACATAAGTGTCTGTATAGGCGAGTGACAGGGTACATGAGTGGCTGTATCAGTGCATCAATAGATGTGTAAGTGGGTGTATGGGTGAGTGACTGGGTGTATGAGTGGGTGTTTGTGTGAGTGAATGGGGGTTTCAGTGGCTGTATGGGTGAGTAAGTAAGTGTGAGAGAGGTTGTATGGGAAAGTATGTGGTTCTCTCAGTCACTGTATAGGTGAGTGAGTATATTTATTAGTATATGTAAAAGTAACTGAGTGGCTGTGTGAGTAATTGTATGGGTGAGTTGTTGGCTGTGGGAGTGACTGTATGGGTGAGTGAGTAGGTGTGTGAGTAGGTTTATGATTAATGTATTTACTGTGTCTGTAGATGTATGGGTGTATGTGTGGATGTATCACTATGTCTATGTCACTATAACTGGATCTGTGACTGGCGGTATTGGTAAGCATGTAGGTACTTGAGTGGATGTATCTGTGAGTTAGTGGTCCAATTAGTGGCATTATGGGTGCCTTGACATGTTACTGGCTGTATGGATGAGTGATGAGATGTGTGAGTGTTTTGTATGGGTTCTGTGAATGAGTTTGGTAATGATTGTGTGGCAGTGAGTGCATGACATGTTTTATGGGGTTGTGAGTGGGTGTGTCAGTGTTTCTCTCGATGTTGTCATCAGTGATGTCATTTGAGATGTCAGCAGTGATGTCATCAGTGATGTTGTTTGAGTGTCATCAGTGATGTCACTGACCATGTCATGAGTGATGTAATATGTGGGGTCATAAGCAGTGTATTGCAGGGGCATGAGTTATAGTTAGCTTTGTACGAGTGAAATGTAAGCCTAACTAAAACGTCCCTGTGACCTTTAGTATTTTCAGTGCGTTTTTAAGGTTTTTTCAATTCTGTTTCCTAACTTTAACATCCTTGTATTCTTTGGTTTTTCAGTGAATTTCTAAGGTGTTTTTTAAAATCTACTTCATAACTATAACGTCCCTGTATTTTATTTCTATAATTAGGTATTGAGCATTATATGTGCCTGGTGTACCACTTATTGTTGTATTTGTCATTGATTTGTTTAAAAAGTACGTTAGTCATCTTATTTTAAGATATTATTGGTTTTGAGGACGACACTGCGATCACCGCGGAAACACCACGAATACCATGTGCTTTTGACAAAGTGTAAAACACATATATAGACATATTTTACATAACGTTTGAGTCTAGCTGTTTAGTAAGAGATTGATGTAACTTTCCCCTTTGTATACATTTGTCGAAAAAATACATCTGAATTGCATTTTCCCTGGTCACGGTGACACCGGAAGTCGCAATGACGTTGGTGGCCGCTAATACTGCCAGTTTTTGACAAAGTGTTAAATACATATATACACATGTTTACATAAAGTTTGACTCTACCTGTTTAGTAACATATTGGTTTATGTTTATTTTCTCTATGCATTTGTCAAAAACAGTAGTTGCCAAAAATAACTTTCCATTTTCGCGGCTAAGCCAGGCGTCGGTGATCGCAAATAGCGCGAGACTACCAAATGAAGAAATGTCACTGGTTTACACAGTTTCCTTTATGAGAGGAAGTACACACCCATTTCTCCCTTCTTGAACTTTCCAGGTACTGGTTAGTGTTTTATAGGAGCTGTCCAAATCTGAGTTTTAGCATTGTGCAGTTTTTTTAGCTTTTTAAGCTATTTTTTTGCAAAAATAAAATGGCATCAGAAGAACCACAGGAAGACCTACAACTGGTTGAAGTTGTTGAACAGCAGGAGGTCCCAACTGCACAAGAAGAGTCTTCTGATGAAGAATGTTTGACTATTCCATCTGGTGAATCGAAGACCACAGCTAAATTGGTGAGGTGCAGCTTGTTTGAGAAGACATTATCTCGAGGCACTGCAAAAAAATATACATTTGGTACAACAAGTATGTTGTACCACTTGAAAACATACCACAAGAAGCAACTTAAAATTGCAGCGAGAGAGAGAAGGAGAGGGATTATCAGCCTCCAGACCTCCAGCCCCTGCGCCTGGTGACAAAGTTCCAGCTGAAGTGGAGAGAAGATGCAGTGAAATGTCACCAGACCTAAAACGTTTTGCTACCTTCTGCATGGACTGTAACACCATCGTAGCAGACGGGGAGCAGTCTCTAGATGCAATTTTGCAGAATGTGAAAAGCCATATTTGTTAATGTTTTTTTGCTTTTTTATTGTAGTGCTTCAAGCACAATTTGTTTGTTACTGCTTACAATTAAGTTATTTTTGTTGCCATTTTATTTTTGAAAAATACAAAAAAAATGAAAACATTTTGTAAAACAAAAAATAATCCGTTCTTAAAAAAGAAAGACAAATGGTTCTTTTCAAAACCGCCTTTTTCTGCCTGTGTGATTCTATGAGTGCATGAGTACTGCCTGGGTAATTGTATGACTGCACGAGTTGTACTTGGATGATTGAATTTGTGAATAGGAACTGGGTAATTAGATGAGAGCATGGCTAGTGTCTGGGTAATAGCATGACTGCATGTGTAGTGCCTGGGTGATTGGATGAGTGCATAAGTAGTACCAGGGTGATTGGATGAGTGCATGTGTAGTGCTTCAGTGATTGTATGAGTGCATGAGTAGTACCTGGGTGATAGGGTGTGTGTATGGGTAGTGTCTGGGTAATTGTATAACTGCATGGGCAGTATCATAATAGATCCTGATCTGCAAGCACTGTGAAAAAATATCAACAAAGAAAAATGTATTAGGATCCCATTTTCAATGTTTGACAACTAAAACAAGATACAATATTTTTTCTCCAAAACTGTAATACAACATAGTAAAATGTTTTACTGTTTTTAACTGTTTTCAGCTTTCATACTTCTTCACTTTCAACAGTGGTCTGTATGAAGCATCATCATCAATCAGTAGGTAAAAAAAAACAAATGTGCACAGTGCATCATTACAACTATGTGATACTGTGCATTCCACTCACTACAAGTTTGTTAATAGTGGCTTGCTGATAGGTTATTACCATAATGCAAGCTACTATATATTAAAACTGTTACTGATATTTTCATATCTGGTACAAAACGGCGAACAATTATGAAGCAGTCTTCATATTTGGATATCCTTTTGTAAACATCATCTCTGTTAGGCCAAATGATGTCTAAAATCTTCTTGGTCCATGCATGAAAAACAGAAGACTCTTCTGTAGCTGTATCTACACTTAAACCTTGAGATTTGTGGATAGTTACTGGATACGCTAAAGACACTGGGAACTGCTTTCTTTGGCCGTACAAATCTTTCACAAGTAGGAAACGTACAACATTTCTGCCAATCAGCTTAACTTCATCAACAGCATCAAATTTTATGGCTAAGTATTCCACGTAATTTCTGTTTAGATAATTAATACATTTTATAACTTTACCCATTGCACAATTCACTAGCCGCTCTTCAACATTTAAATTGTGACGTAAAATTACACAACAACTTTTACAGATATGCAACTGTTTTTCTAATCCTGCAGTTTCCGACACAGACTTTTCTAAACTATCCAATTTAAATTGCAGAACTCTGTTAGTAGCACTGTAACTCCTTGATGTTCTATTTAATGATTTGCTCTAATTTCGATGATTTCTTCTTCTTCCAGTTGCAGTAATTGTTCATTGAATTTACTACACTCCTCAAGGGTTGGTATCAAACAAACAATAGACTTCTGTTCCTTAACAAAATGATACATTATTTCTGCAGCTGAAACATTAGTTGGAAACAGATGTTTGATGAGATGGGTTTGTAATGCTCTTTTTCCTTCTTTTGTGAGGACTCCCACTCTTATGTCCTTTAGTATGTCTCCGTATTGCAAATCTGATGCTTGGCGCATGTTTCTGATTAACTCTTTGTATTCGAGTATTACAGGCAGGTCGCTAAGGCCAATGCCATAGATCATGAATAGTGCCACCTCACCCCCCCTAAGATGGATCAGTTAGTAGGACGTGGGGGAGTAGGGGTGGCAAGAGCATGCTATAGTCTGGCACCCTTGTTGTTCCTGGGCCCCTGCACATTAACTCCTTCCAATGGAGACAATCCAGAAGATAGACAGGCTTCACACAATGTTAGTGTATTAATGTAAGTGTAAGTTAAAAAGGGTCCAGTCCATTCTCAGGCAACATAAAACTGAGCACAACAGATGATAAGTGACAAAAGGCAGGTGAAACAGGTAGAATCTAGTAAAGGGCAAAAGGAGGGGGAGCACGCAGCAGGCGACAGACCGCATCAGGACCTAGTCCGACTGTCTCCGATAGTGCTGCCACCACACCACACTCTGCTCACCTCACTTTGCGCTTTTTATGGTGAAAAAGCCTCCAAATCCAGATGCTGGGGCTTTGTATGCTGTCTAGGCTTGCGTCCTCACGTCCTCTTGGGTGCCGAGCCTCACTGCCTCACTGCCGCTGACCCCGACAGCAGCCGGCCTCCCAGATGATGATGCACCCCCACTCCTAGGCCCCGCTTCCAGCCGCACGAGCACGAGGCCAAAGAGGGGCCAAGGAGGAGACCCAAAGGAGCCCCAAGAGGCAACAAACAAGGGGGAGAGCGGGGGTAAGGCACCGGACTTCACGAGGCTCGGGGGGCCAAGCCAGGCCGGGACACACCAGGCGCTGCAGCCTAGAGCAGCGGGTGACAGGGCGGCAGTCAGAAAACTTTCCCTGGGGCCATAAACGCTGGAGCGCCGCGCTGGCATGCAGCACACTCGTGGTTGCTAGCGAAAAATCATTCATCTTCCTCCGAACGCTAAATGACTTTAAACAAGCATTTGCAATGCAAAAGGACTCGCATTTACGCGAGACCTATTGCATTGCAAACGGGAGTGCGGGCGGGCGGGGTCAGGGGGGCGAGAAGGCACGGACAGCGGGAGTGCGGGGGCGGGGGGTGCATGAGGGCACAGACAACGGAAGTGCGGGGGATGGGGGAAGAAGGTACGGCAGCAGGAGTGCGGGCAGGGGAGGGGGTGAGAATGCACGGAAAAAAAGGTGTTCTAAATAACATGTCCGTACAGTGTAACACTCGAAGTGAAGGGGCCAATAGCCATGGGAGGGTACAAATGACGACATGTCATAATAAGGCGGGACTAACAAGCCTCATAATCAATCAGAAGACAGAATTTACGAAGGACAAACACAGAAGCCAATGAAAAATATGGGCAGAGAGTGAGGGCAGCTTGTCTCCCATACTCTACTACTGCATGCCTCGCAGAGCGAGCAGCGCATGAGCGCTGCCGCAAAAGCGCGACCTAAAAATGTCTTTCTAATCTGTATTCAATTGCTGTATTGTGTTCTAAATCCACAGTTTCTTGTCTTGCTTGCTGCATTGTATTCTCCACCTCATTCATGGCTATTGCAGCTTTATTTTGAATGATTGGTTGTCCAAGAGGATCTTGACTTCCAGGTACTGAACTTTGACTGCTCTGAGAATTTGCTCTTGCTACCTGAGCAGCAATTTTTTCTTCTTGTTCAATCTCATCTCTCAACATTTGAAAGATACACTGGAAACACAGAGCACTCAATGGTCTTTTACAGCGTTAAATGAGTCTTCATAACAGTTAGATTATCCAAGTAACTCAGTTTCAGTTTGCATGGCTTGAACAACTGCAACAGGGCTAAATAGAAACACTCTATTTTCTGGAGTTTGGCAACTTAGCTTTCGTTGGTTGAATTCATTTCCTTAGTTATATCTGACCAAACATCTTTCACATCCATCAACAGCACATTTTCCATCTTCTGTGTTTTTACTGACATTATTTCTGTATGTATAATGTGTAGGTATTTCATACAGACACATCCTTTCTAGATGAGGACTCCTTGTTGGATAGTACGTATCCAGCATGTTATCTGTACTGTGTGGCACAAATTCCGTAAGATTTTGGATTTCAGGAAAATACTTCAGTACTCTGTTACTAGTATTAGCAAGCCCTAAACTCACTCATAAAACTCCTCTAGATTTCGTAAACAAACTAGATGGGCTTAACCGGTCGGCACATTCATAAGAGCCGATCTCTCTGTGAGAAAGCATTTTCAAACTAAAACTATACAATTTCTTAGTAAGAGTCTTTTCTGCTGAAATCTCCTCCTGCATCTCCTTCAAATTGGTTTTCTCTGTCTTTGTAATATAAGAGGTAACGTACCAAGCAACAGCAATGGAATTATCTGCAACAAACAGTATATACATGTTTGCATTCCACATCTTTAAAATGACAGGATTGTAGTCATTGATGTATTTTGAAGCTTCTGTTCTTCTGAGGTTGTATGTTTTCTTTGGTGATTTCCATGTGAGAGTGTGTTTGACTGCAGACAAAAAGCTGTTAACTCTTCCTTCTGAGATCCCAGGTCTTGGAAATTCAAAACAACGTCTTGTCTAAAATGTTCCTTTAGATCTATTTTTTCTACGACAGTATATTCCACACCTATGATTTTGGAATCATAGAAATTGTTGTCTTAACATATTGTCAACACTCTTATTTGGGATGATGCAAGTCACATACTGCTCTACGAAAGACAACACAGACTCATGAGTGTTTGTTCCAAACTTTGGGCCATCTTTTTCCTATAATAGCATGTGAAATATGTGAAGCACCTCTGGCTTGGTATTCTTTGTGCCAAAAGAAATCAGTCACTTCACCGAGAGGTTGATTACTCTTGTTGCAGATAAATATCTTGAAATCTGTGGTTAAAATATCTGCAAACATTTTCAAGGGCCAATGAGCAGAGTTCTCTTGTTGTCTTTAGATTGATGTCTTTTATATTTGAATTTGCCTCTTGCAAGAATTGAAGCAGGTCATAACATGCATTCTCAGCACAACTGAGTGTTAGAAACCATGTAGGTGCGCCTAATTTTCTCAACATGCAATTTAGTTCACTGTGACGACAGTACCAATATTAATTGGTTTCAAGTTGGCAAGCCATGAGATTAATCAAGTTGTATGCCAGCTGTTCATCTTTTCCGTGAATTTTCTCAACAAGTTCTCTGGCAGATAGATTTTGCAGTTTTATCCCTGTTTTCAAAATGTGATTTATGGCATAAGACAATGCAGAAAAATCACTTTCAAATAAGAGCTGAAACATATAAGGGATACATTGATGAAATCTAGGGACCGCCGAATAAAGTCTACTATATCTGTACTCGGCCGCAGGTATTTGTACAGACCGAATATCATACCTACCACTTACTCATGTAGGAAAGAGATGAGGGACACAGCGAGCTTTTAAACTTTTTCCCCATAAACTTAAGGGACTTCCTTTTGCTTCTTTTAGGTGATATAGATCAATAGCATCACCAACAATGTCTTTTGAATGCAGGGGATAGATGCTGTAATGTTCATAAATTTCTTCTTCTTTGCACCGATCCACTTAGGCTATCTGACCTGTTGCTGATGATGTATTGTCCTCCAGATGTGTGATATCTTGAAGATTTTCTGCATTTTAATTATATATGTTATTTTGTAACAGATATGAAGTTGTATTTTCTAACTTTACTAACATCTACTAACTCTTGCCATATCTTTTTACTCTTGGTCTGGGCACCAATTACTAGAATTACAAGTCCCTCTTCCAAATTACCCTGTAAACCTATAGTTTCAATATTTTTTTAAAAATCTAATGGCAAGTATATAACTCTACCTTTGAGTTCTTTCTGGAACTCAGCTGGAGGTAATTTCCCTGTCTTTGGCTCCATGCAAACTATAGCTTGAAATGGATGCACAGGCTGTATTAATATGGATTCATAAACATTCAAATCTTTAAGTACTTCTGGAACAGGTACTATTTCTAAGTTGTTGTGCACTGCTCTAGCAGACATTTTGTTTTCCTCTAACTTATTATAGCAGTACTTACATATAACGTGTCTGGTGGCAAGTCAAATTGTCCCTCTACAAATAAGTAAACAGCAAATTCATGACACTTATCATTATTCTCTTTTTCAGTTTTAATGTACAAATCAACATTACAAGTTTGATTTTTGTAGTGAGTGCATCAACACCAAATACAAACACAGTTTGGTTGCTCTGAACAAACTGCATTAAAGTTTGTAATCTCTTTTTTCAAATTACCAACACTAATACCTCTGTTCTCTTCCACAATTCCTCTTTCACAACTCCTGTTGTTACCAACTCTTCAACTTTTCATGGGTGTTGTTTGGGACGTTCCCAGCAACACCCATGGCTTTTTGACACTGCCCCAGATTTACGAGAAATCGTCAATCTGAGGCAGAGCCAAAAACTTAGGCCTCCCCAGGGGAGGCGTAAGGAAAGCACAACGAGGAGAAATATCTTTATTTCTCCTTGTTTTTCCTTTTTCTATATGTGCTGCATTCTGCACACATAAAAAGAGGAAAAGGCCCTTTGCGATTGTTTTCATGCAGGAAAGTTTCCCTTCCTGCACAAAAATAATCAGCCCCGCATGGCAGTCACTTTGGCACCATGGTGCAAAGGTGCCTGCATTGGTGCACGGTAGCCCATTGTGCACTGGTGCAGGGGAAAAGGGCAGGAATGCATTGTATCTGATAGATACAGCGCATTCTTGCCCTTTTGTTTTGCCGTAGGGCAGCGCAGCAAGATTCCTTAGGGCGCTGGCCTATGTCAAAACCTCACAAATGAGGCCCTCTGTGTTATAGTTTCTTTTTCTTCATTTCTTTTTGCACTTTTTCCAATTGTGCACTAACAATTTTAAGAAATGTCTTGGTCCTCTTACCAGCAAGCCTTTTCACTTACACCATCTTTTCTGCATTTTTCCCCTTTTGTTTCTCAGTTCTAAGGAGATGCTCTATTTGCTGCTGCTTCTTTCTTTTCTGACTTTTTGTTGGCATGGTAATTCTCTGTAGATAACTAGATATTGATGTGTGAAAAAAAAATATAGAAGTACATTCATCACTTAATTACATAGTATCATATTACATATTTTAACTATTTAAACATTTACTGCACATGAGCATAAATAGCTCAGGCAATCTTCAGACTGCATGTGTTACCTTTTAAGTACGTAGCACCCACCCTATTAACTACCCACAGCCTACCTTACTGCTCAGTTTCATGTATGGGTGAGTGAGAGGTTGCCCATACAGCTACTCACACACACACTCAGACACTCACCCATAGAGTTACCCACATACCCTCTCACTCACCCGTAAACCTACTTACACAGACATCAACTTAAAGGAGCATACCCTATTGACTGACTACAGCCTACCTCAGGTGACAGTCATATGTGGTAGAAGAGTAGCTTAAAACATGAGAAGGGCTTGACATGTTATACTTGAATGTGTCAGGTTTTTTCACATGTATCTGAATGACTGTGTTAGTCCCTATCAGGAGCTGGCATTCCATGAGTATGTAACTTTGTTGGTAAATGACTCTCTCTCTTTATCACCTCTATAGTTCACCAAATGTGTCTGTATGGGGCTGCATGGTTTGCCTCCTAAGTGTGTTAGTGAGTATTGGATTATATACATATGTTTGCAACTACCTGTTTTAGTATGAGATACATATTAGTTGTGCCTGTCTATGTGAGTATATATGTAGGTGCTTGTTAGATTTGGGGGTCTCTAGTTGGCAGAGGTATGTACCTTTGTCCAAATAGGGACCCTTGCGTCTAGTCAGGGAAAGTAGGTACACTCCCGAAGTAACCCCTGCTCACCCTCTTGGTAGCTTGGCACGAGCAGACAGGCTTAGTTCAGAGGCAGTGTGTAAAGCATTTGTGAACACATACAGTAATCAAGTGACAACACTACAAATGGACACCACACAGGTTATATATTTATAAAAATAGGTATACTTTATATAGATTTATCACAAGACCATAAACGACAAAAATAATCCACAATACTGTTAAGAATACTTAGTTCTGATCAAAAGGCTTAATTCAAGGTTCTGTGCGAGTCGGTAGCCTCCTCCGGCTACGGCGGAGTCGAGAACAAACAGAGTCTAACAAATCCAGCTGACCGCGTCGAGACGGGCCAACACAGCGTAGACAGACTCGGTCACAGTACCTTTTACTTGAAGCGGCAGGCACGGGCGTGCGAGCCGGATGGCTGTCTCGTCGCGGTCGCGATGCAAAAATGGAAGCGTTGCAGGACGCGTTGTCCCTCGATGCGGTGCAGGCAGCGGCTCGTTGACGTCGTCGAGACGGAGTCGGTGAGACCAGGGCCGTGCGTTGCAGGGCGAGACGGTGCTTCGATGCGGTGCTGGCAGGTTGCGGTGCGGCGACGGAGCCGGATTCAGGAGCTGGCGTCGATCAGTCCGGACAGCGGTGCGAGTCGGGCGGTGCGTCGCAAAGCGTGCGAGCGGTGCCCAACTCCGGTGCGGTCACAGGACTCGAACTCAGCAGCAGTGACCGTGTCGGTCGGACCAGTTCGATTCGGCGTAGCGAAGCGTTGCAGGACGCGTTGTCCCTCGATGCGGTGCAGGCAGCGGCTCGTTGACGGAGTCGGTGAGACCAGGGCCGTGCGTTGCAGGGCGAGACGGTGCTTCGATGCGGTGCTTACAGGACACCGAGTCGGTCGTGAGAGTCGGTCACAGCTCCCTACCTCTGTAGCCACTGAAACAGAGTTTCCAGCAGCAATTCACAAAGGGGGTGAAGTCCAATGGTCCTGGGACTTCGGTCAGGGGGCAAGCTCTCTTCCAAGCCCTTGGAGATCCTTCACAAGTTGATGAAAGTCACAGCAAAGCAAAAGTTCCTTTCTCCTCTCTTTGGCAGTCAGGCAAACCACTGCAGGCCAATCCCCCAAGCAGCACTTCAGGCTTAGGGATAGTTTCTCCTCAGTTTCTTCTTGGTTCCGCTCCTCAGTAAAGGTTTCTTCTTGTTCCCAAAAGTGATCTAATCTTCCTGGGGTCTGGGTGCCCCTCTTATACCCTGATTCTCTTTGTTCTCTGGAGGCAGAGAGGCCTCTGCCTAGTCCAAAACCAGTTCTGGTCAGTCCTGGAGCACTTTGTTTTTCTGACTCCTTCTTTCCTTTCAGAATGTGGGGCAGAGTGCTCAGCCGCCCGGCAGGAGGTGGAGCCAGCATTGTGGAAGGCAGGCACAGCCCTATTCAGACCCAGGTGCAACTCCTCCCTCCACTCTGGCTGCAGATCTTTCTATTCAGCCCTGCGCTGACTCACCCTGTCTCCGGTAGCCACCCCCAGCCCCTGTCACTCAATCTCCAGACAAGGAATACACAACCTAGCAGAGGCAGGCTTGGATAGTTAGGCAAGAAAATACCCACTTTCTAAAAGTGGTATTTTCGAACACAGAATGTTAAAACCAACTTCACTAAAAGATGTATTTTATCATCCTGAGTTCAGGCATACTAAATTCGTTTTTCTACCATGTTCCCTGGGTCAGTTCTGACTATAAGGTGTAATAGTCAGTCTGCCCATTCTGGCCTATGGGGAGCAGGTAGCCTTGCAATAGTGAAAAACGAAAATGGCTGTAATTCACTATTAGGACATGCCACACACACCAGGGCATGTCCTACCTTATACTTACAATGCACCCTGCCCTAGGGCCTACTTTAGGGGTGACCAACATGCAGTAAAGGGAAGGTTTAGGGACTGGTAAGTGGGTGTACTCACCAAGTCGACATGGCAGCCCTAGGCTGCACACAGGCTCTGCGATGGCAGGCCTGAGACACATTTTACCAGCCGCTTCTGTGGGTGGCACAACCAGTGCTGCAAGCCCACCAGCGGCATTGGATTTACAAGCCCTGGGCACACTGAGTGCACTGTACTAGGGACTGACAAGTAAACCAATCATCCAATCATGGAGTCACTAATACATGTATCAATTAACGATAGGGAGCACTTGCACTTTGGCACTGATTAGCAGCGGCAAAGTGCCCATGAGCATCTAGTCCAGCAAAAACATATCGGCAACCGTGGAGGCATTATGAAACAATGGAAGGGAGACCCACGCCAAGGATGCCAGGTCTAACACGTGTCCCCTCCAGCTGAAATGTGGGGAGAACTATCCTACCCCTAGGGAGTTCTCATCGCTAAGGCGGAAAAATCTGGACAGTCCATCAGCATTGGCGTGTTCTGTACCAGGGCGGTGTTCCACCGTAAAGTCCATCCCCTGTAGGGAAATGGACCACCTCAACAGCTTTGGATTCTCACCCCTCATCTGCATCAACCATCTGAGGGGCCTGTGGTCTGTCTGAACCCGGAAGTGAGTCCCAAACAGGTATGGTCTCAGCTTCTTCAGTGCCCAGACCACAGCAAATGCCTCACGCTCGATAGCACTCCATCTCTGTTCCCGGGGAAGTAACCTCCTACTGATGAAGGCTACAGGTTGGTCTAGGCCCTCCTCATTGATCTGTGATAGAACAGCCCCTACACCATGCTCTGAAGCGTCGGTCTGAACAATGAACTCATTGGAGAAGTTGGGTGCCTGGAGCACAGGCGCCGTGCACATGGCAGTCTTCAAGGTGTCAAAAGCTTTTTGACAGGCGTCAGTCCAAATCACTTTCCTGGGCTGCTTCTTGGAAGTCAGCTCTGTCAAGGGGGCAACAATGCTGCCATACCCCTTGACGAATCTCCGGTAATACCCGGTGAGTCCTAGGAAGGCTCTCACCTCTGTCTGGGTCTTGGGGGCTCCCAAGCCAGAATGGTATCAATTTTCGGTTGGAGGGGCGCCACCTGGCCGCTCCCAACCTGGTGTCCCAAGTACACCACAGAACCCTGCCCAATCTGGCACTTACTCGCCTTGATTGTGAGGCCTGCTCTCCGCAGCGCCATCAACACTTCCCAGAGGTGGCGCAGATGTTCTTCCCAACTGGCACTGAACACTGCGATGTCATCCAGGTAGGCGGCACTGAAATCCTCCAGTCCAACCAACACCTGGTTGACCAACCTCTGAAAGGTGGCAGGGGCATTCTTCATCCCAAAGGGCATCACCCGGAACTGGTAGTGCCCATCTGGTGTGGAGAATGCTGACCTCTCTTTGCCCCATCAGTCAAGGCGATCTGCCAGTACCCAGACGTTAAGTCAAACGTGCTGAGGTACCGCGCAGCCCCTAACCGATCTATGAGCTCATCAGCTCTGGGGATGGGGTGGGCGTCAGTCCTGGTGACGGAATTGAGTCCCCTGTAGTCCACACAGAACCGGAGTTCTGGTGTGGCACCAGGCGCGGCAGCCTTTGGAACCAAGACCACTGGGCTGGCCCAAGGGCTGTTAGAGGACTCAATGACCCCTAGCGCAAACATCTTGGAGACCTCCTCCTTGATGCAGGCTCTGACCCTGTCAGTCACCCTGTAAGCCTTGTGCTTCACAGGAAGACTGTCCCCAGTGTCCACATCATGGACGCACCAATGAGTGACACTGGGAACCAGGGAGAACAGGTCAGGGAACTGTCCCAATAGTTGGCGACAGTCACCCTGCTGCTCAGGTGTCAGGGAGGTAGAGAGGTTTACTCCCTCCACTGATCCATCTTGCTCTCGGGCTGACAGGAGGTCAGGAAGAGGCTCGGTCTCCTCCTCCATTCCATCATCTGTAGCTAAGAGCATGCCCACTTGGGACCTCTCCAAGTGGGGCTTCAGGCGGTTCACATGCAGGACCCGCAAGGGGTTCCTGGGAGACTGCAAGTCCACCAAATAGGTAACTGGACTCTTGCGCTCCACCACCGTAAAAGGGCCGGTCCACCTGTCCTGGAGCGCACAGGGCTCCACAGGGGCCATGACCCACACTTTCTGACCAGGCTGAAGCTCTACCAGAGTGGCATTCTGGTCGTACCACCGCTTCATCTCCTCCTGGCTGGCTTCCAGATTTGCCTCAGCAAGCTCTCTGAAACGCCTAGTCTGGTTCCTGAAGGCCAGCATGTAACTGTATACATCCTGGGGAGGTTTCCTGGGAGATTGCTCCCAGCCTTCCTTGACCAAACTCAGAGGTCCTCGCACCGGGTGTCCATAGAGGAGCTCAAAGGGACTGAACCCTAGAGACTTCTGTGGCACCTCCCGGTATGCAAACAACAGGCATGGTAAGAGGACGTCCCATTTACGCCTCATGGGTTCTTCCAGACCCATAATCATGCCCTTGAGGGTCCGGTTGAATCTCTCAACCAGACCATTTCCTTGAGGGTGGTAAGGAGTGGTGAACTTGTAAGTTACACCGCACTCCTGCCACAGGGACTTCATGTACTTGGACACGAAGTTGGTACCTCTGTCAGACACCACCTCTTGAGGGAATCCCACACGTGAGAAAATTCCCATCAGTGCCCGTCCCACCACGGGGGCCGTCACTGTCCTCAGAGGGATGGCTTCAGGGTACCGGGTGGCATGGTCCACCAAGACCAGGATAAACCTGTTGCCCATGGCTGTCTTGGGGTCCAGTGGCCCCACAATGTCAATACCCACCCGTTCAAAGGGGGTGCTGACCACAGGGAATGGCTGGAGAGGAGCCTTGTGCTTCCTCCCACTCTTTCCACTTGCCTGGCAAGTCTGGCATGTCCTGCAGTGAGTGGCGGCACTCCTGCGCATCTGGGGCCAATAGAAATGGGTAACAAGCCTGTCAAAGGTCTTGTCCTGCCCCAGATGTCCCGCTAACGGTACATCATGAGCCAACCCCAGTAGGAAGGCTCTGAAGCGCTGGGGTACCACCAGCACACGGGCTGACCCAGGCTCAGCAACCTTAGGCTCTGAATACAGGAGACCATTCTCCCAGTAAACCCAATGTGATCCAGACTGATCACCTGCTGCCTGGTCTGTGGCCTGTTGCCTCAGACCCACGAGAGAAGGGCATGTGTTCTGCTCCTTGCAGAACTCTTCCCTGGAGGGTCCTCCTTCTTGCTGCCAATGGGTCAGCTCAGGTAGGTCCCCCAGTTCAGCTACCTGTTCCCCTGTAGGCTCCAGGGCATCCCCTCAGGGTCTGCCTCCTCCTGGACCGTGGGAACCTCGGGGGCCGGTTTCCCGCGCCCCTGCCTCCTCTCTCTCCGGCAGGCACCTGGGCCTCCTTCTCAGGCTCCAGGTCCTCTTGAACACCTTTAGCTGCCATTGACCGGGTGGTCACACATGCCCAATCAGGCAAGCCCAACATTTCTAAATGCGCACTCCGCTCCACCTTAGCCCAAGGTGAGCTCTCCAAATCGTTCCCTAACAAACAGTCAACAGGCATGGCTGGCCTCACAGCTACTTGAAGAGTACCCGAGACCCCCCCACTCAAAGGGAACCTGAGCCACCTTGCAGTGACTCTCTGTGTTGTCAGCGGCAACAACCGGATAGAATGCATCAGGGATAACCTGCTCTTTAGACACCAGGTGACACTTGACAGCTGTCACACTGGCTCCTGTGTCTCTCAGAGCCTCCACCCTATGGCCATTGATGGTCACCCACTGCCTGTATTTCTTAGTGTTCTCAGGCAGCGGGGTCCTAGGGACCATCTCAGAGTCTCCTAATGAGACAAGGGAAAACACTGTGGGATCCCCCCACCTTGGGCACCCAACTCCTCCCCCAGGGCTACACTAGCCAACTGCCGGGGGACTGCACTGGTGGGTGCTGGTTTTCCATGCAAAGGGCAACGAGGATCGTTTGCCTTGTGGCCAGGGGCGCCACACTTGTAACATACCAGTGGTCCCTGGTGAACAGGGGGCCTGTCAGGGCCACTGGCTTCTTCTCAGGGGGAGGCTGGGAACCTTTCCCTTGGTTCCCTTGGGGTCTACTTTGGGGCCCTTTATGGAACTCCTTCTGTTTACCCTTGTCCCCCCCACTCTTCTGCTGGGGACCCTGCCCACCCTTGGCGGAGTCTCCCACGTGACCCTTGTGGACCCGGGTACTCACCCAGCGGTCCGCTCTCCTCAGCAAGCTGCCTAGGGTTAGTCAGCTTACTATCAATCAGGTGCTGGCGTAGCTCAGGAAAACAATTACCGGACAAGTGCTCCCAGGCAATCAAATCAAAGAGCGCCTGAAAATCAGTCGCTTTGCTACCCTTTACCCAACCATCCAAGGCTCTGCAAAAGAAGGTCACATATTCAACCCAGGTACTGCTTTCAATCTTACTACAGTTCCTGAACCTTTGCCTATAAAGCTCAGGGGTCAAACCATATCTAGTCATTAAGGCATCCTTCATGTGGCTGTACGAATTATAGACTTCAGAGGGCAAATCCAACAAGGTATCCCGCCCTTCACTGAGGAACCGTCCCCACAACCCCGCTCCCCAATCCTTCTCAGGGACCCGGTGGGAAGACATGGCTACCTCATAGGCTTTGAACCACTGCCCTATGTCGTCATTTTTAAAAACTCCTTCACCACATCTTTGGGAATATACACCCTAGCTTCAACAGGCACAGGCGGTACACTGCCACCAGAGGGAGTAATCTCTAAGCTCTTGGCCTTCAATTCCAACTCCTCAAAACTTTCTCATGTTCAAACTGCATTTTCTTTTCCTCTAGGGCCAATTTCCTTGTTTGCATTTCGAATTCTAACTGCTTATTCAGCTTGAGTTTGGTCAGCTCCATTTCGTGCACCCTACTCTCTTTCCTGTCCTCCAACTCCTCTGGAGACAGTCCTCTGGCAGAAACACTGCTACCTACTGGGGAAGGTGGTCTTCTAGCCCCTAGACCCAATAGCCCCTCCAGCTGCCCTTCTGCATTCTCAGCCCCCTCCACAGGGGCACTCCTTGATTCGACCCAGGCCCTCAGCGCCTTTTGGAGGTCCTCCTTCCTGGAGATCCCGGTCATGGACACTTTAAACTTTTTGCAGAATTGCTTGAGCTGCTTAAGGGTGTAGCATTCTAGCCTCTCTTCTTCCCAATCACATTCAATAGAGGCTACTGATGCTGGTTTCTCCATAGTGACTGAACTTGGCATTTGCAAAAATAGGAAATCCCAGAAAAAATGCTATTAAAGTATGTGGTTGCGTTTTGGTCTGCACTCACTAAGTAGTGTTCACCAATCACTGTACATGAGTCACAAATGCAAGTCCAGAATCCTCACCGCTGACCACCAATGTTAGATTTGGGGGTCTCTAGTTGGCAGAGGTATGTACCTTTGTCCAAATAGGGACCCTTGCGTCTAGTCAGGGAAAGTAGGTACACTCCCGAAGTAACCCCTGCTCACCCTCTTGGTAGCTTGGCACGAGCAGACAGGCTTAGTTCAGAGGCAGTGTGTAAAGCATTTGTGAACACATACAGTAATCAAGTGACAACACTACAAATGGACACCACACAGGTTATATATTTATAAAAATAGGTATACTTTATATAGATTTATCACAAGACCATAAACGACAAAAATAATCCACAATACTGTTAAGAATACTTAGTTCTGATCAAAAAGGCTTAATTCAAGGTTCTGTGCGAGTCGGTAGCCTCCTCCGGCTACGGCGGAGTCGAGAACAAACAGAGTCTAACAAATCCAGCTGACCGCGTCGAGACGGGCCAACACAGCGTAGACAGACTCGGTCACAGTACCTTTTACTTGAAGCGGCAGGCACGGGCGTGCGAGCCGGATGGCTGTTCTGTCGCGGTCGCGATGCAAAAATGGAAGCGTTGCAGGACGCGTTGTCCCTCGATGCGGTGCAGGCAGCGGCTCGTTGACGTCGTCGAGACGGAGTCGGTGAGACCAGGGCCGTGGCGTTGCAGGGCGAGACGGTGCTTCGATGCGGTGCTGGCAGGTTGCGGTGCGGCGACGGAGCCGGATTCAGGAGCTGGCGTCGATCAGTCCGGACAGCGGTGCGAGTCGGGCGGTGCGTCGCAAAGCGTGCGAGCGGTGCCCAACTCCGGTGCGGTCACAGGACTCGAACTCAGCAGCAGTGACCGTGTCGGTCGGACCAGTTCGATTCGGCGTAGCGAAGCGTTGCAGGACGCGTTGTCCCTCGATGCGGTGCAGGCAGCGGCTCGTTGACGGAGTCGGTGAGACCAGGGCCGTGCGTTGCAGGGCGAGACGGTGCTTCGATGCGGTGCTTGCAGGACACCGAGTCGGTCGTGAGAGTCGGTCACAGCTCCCTACCTCTGTAGCCACTGAAACAGAGTTTCCAGCAGCAATTCACAAAGGGGGTGAAGTCCAATGGTCCTGGGACTTCGGTCAGGGGGCAAGCTCTCTTCCAAGCCCTTGGAGATCCTTCACAAGTTGATGAAAGTCACAGCAAAGCAAAAGTTCCTTTCTCCTCTCTTTGGCAGTCAGGCAAACCACTGCAGGCCAATCCCCCAAGCAGCACTTCAGGCTTAGGGATAGTTTCTCCTCAGTTTCTTCTTGGTTCCGCTCCTCAGTAAAGGTTTCTTCTTGTTCCCAAAAGTGATCTAATCTTCCTGGGGTCTGGGTGCCCCTCTTATACCCTGATTCTCTTTGTTCTCTGGAGGCAGAGAGGCCTCTGCCTAGTCCAAAACCAGTTCTGGTCAGTCCTGGAGCACTTTGTTTTTCTGACTCCTTCTTTCCTTTCAGAATGTGGGGCAGAGTGCTCAGCCGCCCGGCAGGAGGTGGAGCCAGCATTGTGGAAGGCAGGCACAGCCCTATTCAGACCCAGGTGCAACTCCTCCCTCCACTCTGGCTGCAGATCTTTCTATTCAGCCCTGCGCTGACTCACCCTGTCTCCGGTAGCCACCCCCAGCCCCTGTCACTCAATCTCCAGACAAGGAATACACAACCTAGCAGAGGCAGGCTTGGATAGTTAGGCAAGAAAATACCCACTTTCTAAAAGTGGTATTTTCGAACACAGAATGTTAAAACCAACTTCACTAAAAGATGTATTTTATCATCCTGAGTTCAGGCATACTAAATTCGTTTTTCTACCATGTTCCCTGGGTCAGTTCTGACTATAAGGTGTAATAGTCAGTCTGCCCATTCTGGCCTATGGGGAGCAGGTAGCCTTGCAATAGTGAAAAACGAAAATGGCTGTAATTCACTATTAGGACATGCCACACACACCAGGGCATGTCCTACCTTATACTTACAATGCACCCTGCCCTAGGGCCTACTTTAGGGGTGACCAACATGCAGTAAAGGGAAGGTTTAGGGACTGGTAAGTGGGTGTACTCACCAAGTCGACATGGCAGCCCTAGGCTGCACACAGGCTCTGCGATGGCAGGCCTGAGACACATTTTACCAGCCGCTTCTGTGGGTGGCACAACCAGTGCTGCAAGCCCACCAGCGGCATTGGATTTACAAGCCCTGGGCACACTGAGTGCACTGTACTAGGGACTGACAAGTAAACCAATCATCCAATCATGGAGTCACTAATACATGTATCAATTAACGATAGGGAGCACTTGCACTTTGGCACTGATTAGCAGCGGCAAAGTGCCCATGAGCATCTAGTCCAGCAAAAACATATCGGCAACCGTGGAGGCATTATGAAACAATGGAAGGGAGACCCACGCCAAGGATGCCAGGTCTAACAGTGCTTCTGTCATTATTTCAGTGGATATTTTAGTGCCTTTCTGCTTTTCTACTTAGGTGTGTCAGATTGAAGTCTGGGTGGCACAGTAGCCATATAATTGAGCACATGGGTTTCTATGAGCACATATAGTTCAATGAACCTTCAGAGTACTTATGTTACCTTTTAAGCAAGTACCAGCCTGCCCTATGGTGTACCTACAGCCTCCCTCAGTGGTGAGGTATACATGTTACAACAATAGTTTAAGGGTTCTATAGGAGTTTTAAATGTGAAACTTGACCTAGCAGTAAAACTGCATACACAGCCTCAGGAGTAGCAGGCCTGAGATATGATGCAAGGGCTACTTCTCTGCATGGTAGACTTGAAAGAGTCAGTTCTTTAGCAGATATCTGAATGAGTATCTTAGTCCCTATCTGAATCTCTCATTGCAAACCTATGTAAGTTTGTACATAAATAGCTGCCTCTCTTTGGGAAATCTACGGTTCTCTATATGTATCTGTAAAAGGCTGAATAGATTGTCTCCTGGCTGAGTTAGTGAGTTTAGGGTTTTTTCAGTGTGTGTGGAACTGCTTCCATTTGTGCTACATACATACCGGTTGCCCCTGTTTATGTGAATTAATGTTTAGGTGCTTCTGTCACTATCTCACTGGATCTTTTAGTGTCTGTCAATTTTTAAACTTAGGTGTACTAGATTGAAGTCTCAGAGGAAGACTGGAAGAATAATTAGGTACATGAGTCTGTAAGACTGCATATAGCTCACTGAATTTTCAGGGTACATGTATTAACTTTTAAGCACATAGCACCCAGCCATGTGGCTTAGATGCAACCTACCTCAGTGCTAACTTATACTTAGCAGAATAGCAGTTTATGTGTTGTCTATGATTATTAAAAGTGAAGGTTAGCCTACCAGTGAAACTTAATGCACAGGTTCAAGTGTAGCAGGCCCGAGGCATGATGAAAGAGCTTCTTGTCTCAGGTTAGATTAGAAAGTGTCACTTTTTACAAGATATCAGAATTAATATCTTCGTTCCTATCTGAGTCTGCTATTGCATGTATAATTAAGTTTGTTGGTAAATAGCTACCATACTTTCTGACATCAATGGTTCTCTAACTGTCTCTATAAAAGGCTAAATTGATTGCCTCCTGGATGTAATACTGAGTATTGGGTTATTTAATTGTGTGTGCAACTGTCTCCAATACCGCTCCATACATGTGAGTTCTGCCTCTCTTTGTTACTGAATGTTTAGGTGCTTCTATTACTATCTCACTGGGTGTTTTAGTGTCTGTCTGCTCTAGTACTTAGCTATGTCAAATTGAAGTCTGAATAACAAAGTGGATTTATAATTCAGCACATTAATCTCTAGGAGTCCATATAGCTGACAGAAACTTCACACAACATGTCTTATCTTTTAAGCACATAACTCACTGCACTGTGCTCTAGCTACAGCCTATCTTACTGCTCAGTTATATGTGCTACAAGAGCAGTTAATTCCTTGTGTAGGAGTTTTAAGTGACAAGACAGACCTAGCAGTAAAAGTACATGCACATGCTCAAGTCTTCCAGGCCCAAAACATGATAGAAGGTTTACTTCTCTGCATGGTAGGCTTCAAACTGTCAGTTCTTTAGCAGATATCTGAATGAATGTCTCAATTCCTATCTGGAACTGTGATTTCATGTCTATGTAAGTTTGTTAGTAAATCACTCCCTCTCTGTGTGACATGTATGCTTCTCTAAATGTGTCTGTAAGGGGCTGCATGGATTGCCTCCTGGGTGTGTTAGTGACTACTGGGTTATTTAACTGTGTGTGTACAACTGCCTCCATTACCACTAGGGGCAGTATTACACATGCCACGCATTTTCCTTCATTGCACCTGGCTCACCTTTAATAAAGTGCGCCCGGCGCAATGAAGGAAAATACACAGCATTATGGGGAATGCGCTGCCCCCAGGGCAGCCGCAAACTCGTGCTGCCCTGGGGGCAGTGTATTCACGTGAAATATGGAACGGCTGCTTTACAGCTGCTCTGTGTTTTACTGTGCAGACGGGAACCTGCCTTCACTTCTAAAGGGGAATAGAGATCCCCTTGCAAACGGGTACAGTCAGTGATTGCACCCGCCTGCAAGGGGATGTCTGGGGGGTACATAGGACCCCCTTAACCCCTGTAGAGGTCTGCCCTCAGGAGGCACACCGACAGCGCGCCTCCTTTTAGGTGGCACGCTGTCGGTGCGCCTCCTGAGGGCTTCTTTGCATCCGCGCCTGCATCTGTGATATGGTGCGGGCACAGAGGGAAAGAGATTCCCTCATTTGCACATTTGCATGGGGCACACACACACACATGCAAATGAGAGACCACCCCCTTGACGATAGATCTGGCGCTTTATGTGAACCAGCACTATTGGTATTACAGAAGGGGCTGCGCAAACATCTGCGGCCCCTTATGTAATACCAAAGTGCCCCTGAGGCACGCAAAGCAGGCTCAAATGCCCGTTGCACCACCCGGGGCACTTTATGTAATACGGCCTCAGATACATATCAGTTCTGCCTGTCTGTGTTAGTGAATGTTCATGTGCTTCTATTACTATATCACTGGGTGTTTTAGTGTCTGTCTGCTTTTCTACTTACGTATGTCAGAATAAAGTTTGGGATGCAAGGTGGATGTATAATTTGGCACATGGGACTCTAGGAGTGGATATAGTTCACTGAAACTTTAGTGTACATGTCACACATTGAAAGCACATACCAACCTGCCTTAAGGCCTACCTGAAGCCTATCTCACTAGAGAGTTATACTTGGTAATACAGTACTTTATACCTTTTGTAGGACTTTTAATGTGAAAATTGACCTAGCAAGAAAGGTGCATGTACATGCTCAAATGCAGCAAGCCCAATGCAAGACCTACTTCTCTGCATAGTAGAGTTGAAAGTGTCAGCTCTTTAATATATGTTTGAATGAGTTCCTGTTGGGGGTTCTGATTGCATATGTGTATAAGTCTGTTGCTAAATCACTGCCTCTCTTTGTGACATAAATGATTCTCTAAATGTGTCTGTAAGGGCATGCATGGATTTCCTCCTGGGTGTGTTAGTGAGTATTCTGTTTTTTACATATGTGAACAGCTGCTTCCATTGGACACAGAAGTCTGTAGAAGTACATATACCTCACTAAACTTCACAGTACATATGCTACATTTTAAGCATATACCACCCTACCCGATGACCTTGCTGCAGCCTACGTCAGTGGCGACTTATAAATAGTAAAAGACCACTTTATGCCTTCCCTATGACTTTTACATGTAAAGGTTGGCCTAGCCACAAAACTGCATGCACAGGCTCAAGTGTACCAAGCCTTAGACATGATGCAAGGGCTACTTCTGGGTTATTTAAGTGTGCATGCAACTACCTCCATCAGCGATAGATACATAACAGCCATGCCTGGCTGTGTAAGTGAATGTTTATGTGCTTCTGTCACAGTCTGAATGGCTGTTTTACTCTCTGTCTACTTTTCCACTTAGGTATATCAGATTGTAGTGTCAGTGCTAGGGTGTATATATAATTGGACACATGGGTCTCTAGGACTGCATATAGCTCACTAAAACTTCAGAGTATATGTGTAACTTTGTGAGCATATTCCACTGTGCAAAATTACATAGCTGCAGCCTATCTTAGTGGTGAGTTATACATGATAAAAGAACAGTTTATGCCTGCAGTAGGACTTTTAAATATTGAAGGTTGGCCTAGCTGTAAAACTACATGCACGGGCTCAGGTATAGCAGACCTAAGACATTATTCAAGGGTTACTTCTCTACGTGGTAAACTTGTGTTTAGTAGATATCTGAATGAGTGTTTCAGTTTCTATCTAGAGCTGTGATTCCTTGTGTATGTAAATGTGTTAATAAATCACTGCCTCTCTCTGTCTTATATTTGGTTCTCTAAATATGTCTGTAAGAACCTGTGTACATTGCCTCCTGGGTGTATTAGTGAGAATTAAATTATTTAAGTGTGTGTGAAACTGCCTCCATTAGCACAAGATACATATCAGTTGTGCCTTTCTATGTGAGTTAATGTTTATGTGCTTCTCTAACTACCTCAATGGGTGTTTTAGTGTCTGTCTACTTTTCTACTTAGGTATGTCAGATTTAAGTCTAGGTGTAGGCTGCATCTATAATTGGGTATATAGTTCTCTAGAAGTGCATACAGCTCACTGAAACGTCAGAGTGCATCTTTTATTTTTTAAGCGAGTAGCTCCTTGAGCTGTGGCCTAGCTACAGCCTTCCTCATTTTTCAACTATATGTAGCAGTTTTAAGTGATAAGACAGCCCTACCAGTAACACTACATACCCAAGCTTAAGTATACCAGGCCTGAGACATAATCAGAGGTCTACTTTCTGCATGGCAAAATAGAAAGTATCACTTGTTTAGGAGATATCTGAATGAGTGTTTCAGTTCCTATCTACAGCTGTAATTCCATGTGTATGTAAATTTGTCAGTAAATCACTGCCTCTCTTGTGAGATATATGGTTCTCTAAATTTGAAGGACCTGCATAGATTGCCTTCTGGGTGTATTAATGATAATTGGATTATTTAAGTGTATGTGAAACTGCCTCCATTAGCACAAGATACCATTCAGTTGTACCTGTCTGTGTGAGTTAATGTTTACGTGCTTCTCTAACTACGTAATTGGGTGTTTCAGTATCTGTCTGCTTTTCTACTTAGATATGTCAGATTTAAGTCTGGGTGTAGGCTGGATGTGTAATTGGCCACATAGGTCTCTAGGGGTGCATGTACCTCAGTCAATCTTCAGAGTAGATGTTTTAAGATTAAGCATATAGCTACCTACAGTATGGCCTAGCTACACCTTTCCTTAGTATTGACTCATATGTTCTAAAAAAGCAGTTTACACCTTGTGTAGGATTTTTAAGTAAGAAGACAGCCCTAACAGTAAAACTGCATGCACTGGACAATTACACCACATCCAACACATAATGTATGGGTTTCTACTTATTAGATTAAAATGTAGATGGCACAGTGTATGTACACTTCAGAACAAAAATCTTTATAAGCACATATAGCGCACTCAAATATTCAAAGGGCATATCTTACATATTAGCCACATAGCACCCTGTGCTATGGCCTACCTAGCAGTCCCTTAACATGTTTTAGAAAATGTACCAGAATCTGACTATCTGTTTTGAAATCTCTAGAAATATCAATGTAGACTGCTGAATAAATACCTCAGTAGCTGTATTATGAATTCAAAACATATCTCTAACTGCCTGAGATACTGCCATACATATATCTACTTTGTGCGTATCTTAGTGAATATATAAGTGCTTCTCTTGATCCATGAGTGGGTGAGAGAGAACCTTTATATTTTACAAACATGTATGTCATATGCATGAGAGATGCTATACTTTATATTCTACTTGGCATAACAGTGCCTATCAGTGTTATGTTACATCTCTTAATCTGAATATAATTAAAGAACATATCTCCCCATGTATACACATACAAATCTACCCTGTAATTTTCCAACACCTACACTAAACTGTATGTAACACATAGCCAACAACTTTGAGAGATTCATAATTCAAATACAGCTACAGTGCATATTTTCTGCTTAAAATATAAGTGTTATAGTCTTCTTTTATAGTGGAACAAATAAGACTACAACTCCCAGAATTCAAATGAAAACATTCTTTGTAAGCTGCACATCATATATATAAAACTTTGACATATTATACTACATTATTACATATAAGTTTAATTATTACTGTGCACTCTTTTCTTCTACCATCTACAGAATAGAGTAAGTGCAATATACACCTCCATGGAAACACATTCTAAATTAACTTGACAGACACCTAGTCTACACCTGAGACAAACTATATATTAGTTTCCTATTAGTAGATATATAAAAACACTTACAATTTCAATTATATATCATGCTTTCTTTTTTAAGTACTTATATATTTAAACATCTTTTATCTCAATATGACATAATTATCTACCTTATTAATAATTTTTTTTGCTTACAAAGAAATGTAATTACCATACCAGAATATTGAGTTTGTTGGTAAAATCACTTTTTTTCCCTTATTAGATAGATGGAATATTCTCAGGGTTTGTAAAAACTTAGCACAAGAATGACAAACCACTCTCACACAAAGGAACCATAAATGGCAACCTTCTGAACTTTGCATTGTCTGATACTTTAAAAGTCAGCGAATAAAAACATGCCTTTCATATTTCATTGTTGTAACTGCATTTCTGAATGGTTACTGTCTGTTAACCATTTCACTGCTTTTTAGAGGTAGCCCAAAATGCATGCCTTTGTGTCAATACTTGTGCAAATTCTCACAACGTAATTGCGATCATCGCGATGAATTCGCGAAAAAGTCAGAAAACCCCCTTTATAGTTTTATATTTTTAACACTATGCTACACATTTTAGCTAAATCCTCACTAGGTAATCTTGATTACCTTATAAAACAATGAGCCTAAACCTCTCCAATTTGAAAAAATTAATACCTGTTTCTTTAACACCCTTCCCCCAATACACCCTCTGCAGATTCTCCATAGAAACCCACTAGAACCAGTAGGTCCCAAGTTCACAACACATTCCAGAAGAGCCATACTAGTTACAAAATGAACTACAGCAGGTGTGGTTTACTGCACATACTGTAAAGTATATCCAACTCTCTATTACATTTTGCTCAATTTACCAGTCCCAATCAAACATCTATTTACTAATCATTTCCAAATGCTACCCATTTTTGTTTGCCTGCATATTCCCTTCACCCAATCAAATTTGTAGTTTGTTTCAGACCACCTGCACACATGCATTTCCACTGTCTTGTATACCAACTGTAATATTGAGCTGCAGACCTGACCTGTGTGCTACTCCTCCTTCCTACAAAATGCTTAGAGTGTGGATTGTGGGCCACAGCTATGTCTATTGGGCTAAAGAGACTGCAAAAACGAAAGGTATTGACAGGGATGTGGGTTTGACAAATGTGGAGATTAGTTGGTTTGGCCAGAGAGGGTTAAAGTTTCATCAGTTGCTGACTTTGGTTAAAACCATTGTGGATTTCCAAGCTCCTCACCTCATGATTGTGCACTGTGGTGGCGATGACCTAGGCACATTGACTGGGGTAGGGATGGAAATCCTAATGAAGGATACCTTTGCTGAATTGATTATGATGTTTTCCCTCACACTGTCTTGGTTTACTCTAATATATGTCAAAGACAGAAATGGAAGTGGTCTAATCAGTTCTGTCCATAGATTGACAAAACCAGGGAACATGTTAATAAATCTGTTTCTGCTTTCCTCAGAGACTATAACATGAGCTCTATCTACAACAACAATCTGCGTTTTGACACACACGTAATATATAGAAGTGATGGAGTTCACTTTACAGATGAAGGGAACAGGGTGTTTCTAAGCAACCTGAAACTCTGCATACAGTCTTATCTGTAGCTGTCTTATACACACTCTCAACCCAAGAGCCCAAAATGTTGTTCAACTTCTTGCTAAATATATATTTTTCTTAATTTTTGAAAAAGTCGACGATGTCGCGATGATCGCGATCACTTTGTGAAATCGCAAAACAAAAGCAGTATTCACCAACCAACACTACCTTCAAAATGTTAACTTAAAAATAATTCTAACTATTACAATACACATATAACTAACTACATCACTGCTTAAAAAACATGTTTGTACACATATTTTTCTAGTAAGTTTTTTTAAAACTATATTTAAACCCTACCTACTGTTTTCGCGATTACGCCAAGAGCTGTGATGACTTCGGTAACCACGACGAATGTGTCTTTTTAAGAGGTGCAAAATACAAATATGCACACATTTTACAGTATTTTAGATACTAGGGGTTCATTACTGCACTGTTTAAAGTCTTTTTTTATAGGGAGTTTGTATAAAAACCATATTTTAAACCAATTTTCTGAGTTCGCGAGTAGTCTGAGAAACACGATGTCGTCTGTAACCGCGATGAGCAGGCCTTTTTTTATAAAGTGTAAAACACATATATGCACACATTTTTCAGTATTTTAGACACTAGGGGTTTATTAGTGCACTGTTTAAAATCATATTTTTCTAGGTAATTTGTATAAAATTCATCTTTATAACCGATTTTCTGTTTTCGCGGTGACGCGGGGCATCGCAATAACGTCGGTACCCACGGTCACCAAGAATACGTCGCAAAATGACATAAACAAAAGCAGACATTCAATAGCCACCGCCACATTCAAAACTTATACCTGCAAAATGGATAATAACCAACACACTAAACACATTGCTATCCAAATTACTCTGTAATAGCATGTGTAACTCCCTTAATATCTCTATAACACAGTGTATAACTCTTTCAGTGGAATCTATGACTGCATGCATCACTGTGTCAGTAAGTCTCTCATTCACTGTATAAGTATTTGAGTGGATCTGTGAGACGGTGCCTCAGTCTATCAGTGGTTCTGTAACAAACTGCGTGACTGTCTCAGTGCATCTATGAGTGGGTGCATGAGTGTCTCAATGGGTCTGTGATTCTTTGCATGAGGTCTCTCAGTCAATCTGTGAGTAAGTGCAAGAGTATTGTGATGGGGCCCATAACATTTTAAAGTAAAAAAAACACTATTAACATTTTTGGCTCAGAAGATGCAATAATAAAAACAACCACTAGAAGGCCGTGCACTCCATTTGAAGAGCATAGAGCTCCAGCTAGGAGTACTTTAAAAAAAATTGGTAAGTTCTCCTTGAGTCATGGATTTATTGAGTGAGGGGACTTACTGTTTTCTCTTCAACTCCTGGTAGGTCCTGCAGGTCCTGCTCCCTCTGCAGAATGTCGGCCCAGCAGTGTGTGACTTGCTGCTGAGTGCAGAAGTCCTCAGTGTGGTGGTGCATGCTGCACCACATGCTCCCTCACTGCAGCAGTCGCTCTGGAAGGCTGTAGCACTTGCAGTGCCTGCCACCTGCTGCCAGCATGAGAGGGAGGTGGCACTGCGCCAAAAAATTAATGCTGCCACCTCCTCCTCAATGAAACTGTGGTGGGGCCCATAGGGATGCAGGACACTGTGGAAGTGGTACTTGCCTCTACCATAGCTGTTGATACAACCTGGGTGGGATGGGACAAAAAAAAAAAATGAGAGACAAAATCGGGGTACAAAAATTTAAAATAAATGCACAGCTGAGTGGGAAACTGACAAAAAGTGAAATAAAGTAAAGCATATGTGACAGATAGAGCAAAATGGGGTTGATTGGGTTGGATGCGCCCTAGGGAGCAGGAAACATGAGGTGATGGCTAGGCAGGAGCAGGTTGGAGTAAACAAAATTGCCTCGCACTTGCGCATAATGAAGTGTCATTCTCTCCAATCTTGAGTACAAATCACTGGCACAATTTTTCTGATGCGACGAGTGCAAGATACATTGTGTAATTACACGAAGGCAAATTGCATAAGTTTCACACACCCCTAATTATTAAGTAACGTTGAAGTTTTCAAACAGTAACAGTGAATACGGCTGGCTTACATTTACTATCTGAGAGGATAAGACCATGTTATTAATGAAAGTGAGGTCCATCACATTATTTCCAGAAATCAGTGGGATATACATAGCTTCCAAAATAGAATCCTCGACAGAAGAACAGATGCACTATCCAGAAATAAACTAAAATCTGTAAAAATTCCCTCTGGTGTTGTTAGTGGTTACAATTATATTTTATTCTACCTGTATGCCATACCATAGACCCAGGGAACCACTTTTAGTGACATGCTGTATGAGATTCTGGTAGCTGGTCTGATCTGCCCTACTGAGTTTGACCTACATCTTTCTAGCTATTGCTCAGCTCTCCTCGGAGACAGTGAGCCAAGATGTACTCTTCTTCCACAGCCACATACGACATTAATCTTAGTAGATAATTAAACTTAGTAGATAGTTACTAGAGATAGCTTTCAGGAGTCAATGGAGAAAACATTTCGCAGTGCACTGGAAATAGAAATACTGCCAATCTTAGAATCCAAGCAAGCAGGAATATTACGAAAAATCTACATTTTATTTAGAGCAAACTAATTAATAAACTCACATCTAACAGCTCCATCACACATTCCTTCAAAACCTCTCACTGCGGACCTCTCTGAAGTGCAAAAATCCCTCTGTAGTGATGATCTGCGTCAAGTAAGCTCCCCAGCTCCGGGCCCTACCTCCTCTTCTTCCTGCCCTCCCGATCTTCTCTGGTGAAATAAACCTCCTGTAAAAAATGTTCCTCCTATGCAGATTTACTAACATTCTGGGCGTAGTTTGGATCATAAAGTGATGCAAACTGCCACAAAATATTTATCTGGGATTTACTTTCCTGCGTGTTTTGCATTGGAATGTTGCATGAAAGTAATGCAAAGTTGCGCTTTGTGCTGTTTTGCATTACTTAGCATCAAGGGGGATTTCCATGGGTGATACATTTGTGGTACCATGCAACTGCCCATGGCTTTTGATATAAAAGCCTATCTACTAACAATAGTAGACAGTGTTTTGTGCCATAAAAATCACACCTCTATAAGGTAGGCATTCAAAAGGAGAGATGTTTTTTATTTCTCAAAACGTTTTTGACTTTGTGTGTGTGCTGAACTTAACAGCACAAATCCAAAGTGACAACACTTTTAGATTGTCTTTGCAAAGTATTTTGTACTGGAAGGATACCCTTAAATCCTGTACTAGACATCACGCAGATACCTTTGCTCTATGGTGCAATGGTACATGTGCATGGCGCACAGCAGACTGGTAATGTGCCAGCACTAGGGAAGTATAGGAACACCGGGGCATATTTCCTAGAATATGCCGGAGCACGGAGCTGTGCCAAATTCGGCAGTGCTGCACTCTGGCATTTTCAAAACACAGTGATGCACTGTATTTACTACAATACGGTGCACCCCTGTATTTTCTCTAGTGCTGGTGCTAAATTTAGCTACCTAGTGCTAACGCAGGCACCCTTGTACCATAGTGCAAGGGTTTCTGCATTGCAGAGAATGATTGTTTATGTGCACATATGCACATAAACAATCCATAAGGGCTATTTGTTACTTCTATGTGTGCTGCATTGTGCAGCACACATAGTAAGAGCAAATCGTCATTATTTAATGATTGTTAAACAATCATTAATGGCTTTTTGCTCTTTCTTTGTGTGCCGCAGAAATAAAAGCATTTCTCCTCGTGCGCCATTCTGACGCCTGCTCTTGCATGACATTAGTTTTTCGTGCTGCCACAGATTTACACCTCCTTGTAAATCTGGGGCAGCGTCAAAAAGCAATGGGTGTTGCGGTGAAACGCCCATAGCAACACCCATTGCACGCCCCTTTCACGCAGATACATGCGTGAAAGGTAACATATTTACAAAGTGGTGTTAAGCCACATAAAGTGGCTTATCAGCACTTTGTAAGTAGGGTGCAGAGCATACCGCCACCGGAGCATCAAAAAAAGTGATGCTGCGGTGGCACTAGGGGCTTGTACATATGCCCCACCATTTCTTTGCAGATATGGCGCTGTTCTGTGAACTCCCTCTGATGCAAAGCAGTGCAGCAACTTTGGTTCCTGTGCAGCAGTGCGTGATATATTGGTAAATCGACCCCTGCGTTTTGTGCAGTATAAATAAAAAGCATACAAAAAAGAAATTACTACATGAGCATGCATATTTTTTTTATTTTGATACATAGTTTGGAATGTACACTTTGCTAAAGTAAAAAAAAAAAAATTCTCAGCAAGCTAGGGAAGGCTTGCACCAAAACATCCCTGTAAATGTTTAGAGTTCACATGTGCAGTTCACATTAAATATGTTATCTTAAACGAACACATTGAAATTCTGCACACGGTGTATTCAGGTTAATCTTTGCCCAGAGGAGAGAAGATTTGTTTTGAAGTATCCCATTTGCAGGAACCGCAGCACATTGTTAACCGTGCACATCTCACCCTCGCTACACACGGCCTCAAGCTGTATTTGTATTTTAACATCCAATATTTTCCCTTTTTCAAAAAACACAAGGCAAAACACAGCAACACATCAACATTCATATGTATTTCTCCCTCACTCATGAACCAGATTCGAATTTACCATTTCCTATCACAAATAAACCATTGCATTTGGAAACAGAACGCGACCCTGGATGGATTCACTGAGTGATTGACTTCATTTATCAAATCTACTGAAGCCACTGAGAATATTTTTGACGGCGATGATCTTAAATGGGTCTTACTGAAACAGACGAATTTCAAAACCATTTAATAGACTTTTAAAGACAGAGTTAGCCACAAATACAAAAGTACAGAGTTCCACAAACTAATGCCAAACACAGAATAGGCACAACCTTAAGAAGCAATAGCTTTCTACTAAGGAGTATTAACGAAATTATTAACCCTGTTATGCATGGTTCACACGAGTCAGGTATGAAAGCTTTGGCTGATTATGTAGGTGTGAGTTAGCTCATTAAGCCAGAAAAACATCAATAACATTTGAAGTGGGAGTAACATGGTACCATTTCACAACTCAGTTAAGTCAAACTCCTGCATATTTTTGTTTTTTCAAACCTCCTTATCTGATCACAAGGTATTCAAGTTTTTATGGCATTGCAATATCAGAGGAGGAAATTTAACCCAGTTTCAGTTATCAGTTCAATATGATTCGGTGAATAATGTAATATGATCTTTAGCGACATATTATGTTTGAGGAACAATCCACTTTTTTGTCAAACTAATTTGATTCGAGAGCGTAAACATATCCATAATTAACTCCATGAGTATGTAACAATGAAAGAAAGGTGCTCCTGTTAACCTCGGGTATAAATGGAGGTATTAATGGATACACAGATAGGCAGGCAGGCAGGCAGGCAGACAGACAGACAGACAGACAGACAGACAGACAGATAGACAGATAGACAGATAGACAGATAGACAGATAGATAGATAGATAGATAGATAGATAGATAGATAGATAGATAGATAGATATGTGCTGCACAAACCTTGCAGAAAAGCACTGGAGCGCTGTCCATGTTCAAAGGCAAAAACACAGTCAATAAGTGATTGGAGGAGCAGTTGGAATCTCAGAGCAGAAAGGGACTGTTACTGCATAGTACTGCAGTATTCTTTAAATCAGTGTATCTTCAGTTCTTTCCGAAACTGCAGCAGAGCTGGGCAGAGTCCTGACTCATACTGGGATGTTAGTCCACATCCTGGGTGTATAGATGCAGAAGGACTGTAGTCTTGTTTTGACTTTTTTTTCCTTCTCCAGTCTGACTGGTTCCTGGCTGCAGGTCTGCCAAGAGCCACTAGCAATGGTAAGCATGGCAACCAGATAGGCAGGGGGTACCATTCATGATGTCTTAGTAGATGACGTAGCTGGTTTTGAAGTTGGTGTGGGATGGAAAGTGGGGTCAATGGAGTTCTATCAGAGTGAAGGGTAGTGGTCATATTTTTTTAGGCCCTTCTGTGCATCTGTCATGTAGTATGCCCTGAGTGGGAACTACACTCTGAAGTGACAAAATGTGGTGACTTACATATTGTGATACCTTAACATGGAAATATTAGCCACAAACTGGAACAGGAAATGCCCTCGGTTTTTTGCCACACACTACCTCTGAAAGGTTCTCTAGGGGATGCATCCATGTTCAGCTGGTCTCACAGCCTGCTATTCTCTTTTCCATTGATTCTGCTTCTGCCAAAACTCCTGTGAAATGTGCAGGATGATCAGGCACATTTGATCCTGATCCCCCAGGTTGGGTACTAAGGGTCTAGTATGCTGATTTGTTGGCACTGAGCATTTGTCCAGCTCTTACTCTCCCACACATGGTGGACCTGCACTCACAGTAAACTTGTCAGATCCTCCATCCCATCCCTAAATTGTGTGGAGTTTGCACGGAGTCAGCTAGAGTCCCTTTGCCTTCCAGATGAGGTTTCAGACTTCATCCTTGCAGTATCTGTTCAATTGTTCCCCAGTTGGAAAGACCTTTAGCACCTCAGTAAGTCCCTAGGGCATAGGTTCTAAAGAGGATCCTTAAAGGCTGCAGCATGTCTTGTGTTACCCTAAGGTACCCACAACCAAACTCATGCAGACTGCTTTTGCAGAATGGTTGAAATGCTGCAGACAAATGTGAAAACATGACATGGCACACACCATGTATGCCATGCCCACAGACACTGCATGCAATATATGTAATTCACCCCTACAGCAGGTCTTATAGCCCTAAGGAAGGGTGCATTACATTACATGTAATTACATATCTGCATGAGCAGATATGCCCCTGTGCTGTCTAGTTCAATTGCTAGATAGTACAAGTTATGTTATGTTAATATATTTATTAAGCGCGTGAATACCCGGAGGTGTCTTGGCGCTGAAGGGTAGAGTAAGCAGGTTCCTGTAAGGCGTGGGTCTCTATTTCTCAAATAGCCAAGTTTTCAAGGCCTTCCTAAAGGCAAATAGAGTTGGAAGTGTTCTAATTGAGAAAGGGAGTGCATTCTAGAGTTTGGGGGCAGACGCCCTGAAACTTCTGCCATCCCAACTAGATTTGAAAACTCTCAGAATTGTTAGCAATTTAGCTCCTTCAGAGCGCAGATGCCTTTTTGGGACATACCAATAAAGTAGGCGTCTCAGGAACTTGGGGCCAGTATCCTGAAGTGCTCTATAGGTGATGCAGAGGGCCTTGAAGATGATGCGATTCCTGACTGGGAGCCAGTGCAGCTTATGCAGATGTTTTCGACTGATAGGTGCCTAAGGATTCCCAGCAGAAGCCTTGCGGCCACATTTTGAATCATTTGCAACTTATTGAGTTGTTTTTCAGGCATGCCAGGATAGAGACCATTACAGTAATACAGTTTTGGAAGATTCAGAGAAGAAATCACTGTTTTCCTACTATCCGTGGGGATAAAAGGTAGTATTTGTTTTATTGTTTTTAGCAGAAAAAAGCTCGATGAGGAGACGGCATTAACCTGTGCTTTGAAATTCAGTTTGTTATCAACAATCACACCAAGGTTCTTTGCCATGTTAACTGGGATGGGTGCCGTCCCAAGTTCGTCCGGCCACCAATTTTGGGACCAGTTTGGCAGAAAGTTGCCGAAAGTGATTACTTCTGTTTTGTCTGAGTTCAATCTCAGACAATGAGAGCTCAAGCAGGAGCTGACCACCAGCATGCAGTCCTTAAAGTTTTGCCTTGGTGGTGTAGTATTTTTTGATACCGACCGTACAATTTGTGTATCATCTGCATAAGATGTCAGCGCCGGTCCGTAAGATCTTATAAGTTTTGCCAGTTCTGATACATAAATATTAAAGAGTGTGGGGCTCAAGGATGAGCCCGGAGGGACTTCGGAGGGCGAAAGGAGGAGACTTGTAGCTGCCCAGGGCTACTGATTGTATTCTGCCTGCCAGAAAAGATGAAAACAGTGTAAGTGCTTTGTCAGAAATGCAGATGGAATGTAGACGATTTAGCAGAAGATTGTGATCGACAGTGTCGAAAGCTGCCGATAGATCAAGCAAAATCAGAGCAGCAGCTCCCCCTGTATCCAGAGTTGTTCTGATTTCATCTGTGGTTTTGATTAGGGCTGATTCCGTACTATGTTCTGCTCTAAATCCAAACTGTGTTTCATCTAGATAGTTATTATTTTGTAAATAGTAAGTTAGCAGTTCATTCATGACTTTCTCCACTAGTTTAGCAGGTAGAGGAAGACGGGAGATCGGCCTGTAGTTATTAGGTTCAGTGGGGTCAAGGTTGGGTTTTTCAGTAGTGGCAAGATGGATGCCTTTTTCCATATAGAAGGGAAAATACCCTGCGCAAACATGGCATTAAAAATATCGGTAAGACTGGGAGCCAGCATCTCGGGAGCTTGCTTGAAAATGTTAGGGGGAAGGGGGTCATGGGGGGAGCCTGATTTGGCCTGATGAATAAGAGTGGTGATCTTCTCATTAGTGACTGGTTCAAATTTGGAGAAGGTCAATGCATCAGAAGAGCCAGCGTTGGTGGAGATGTCATTGTCTGGGCGAGTGTTAGTGTCAAATATGACATATATTAGCTCCACTTTCTTCAAAAAGTGTTGTGCTAAGGAGTCACAAAACTTTTGTGATGGCTCAATTGAATTTGTTTCTAGGGGACCTGATAATTTTGAAACCACTTGGAAGAGTTCCCTAGTGGAGTTCTTTGCCTCTTCAATTTGTTTAGTGAAATGGGACCGCTTTTCTCACATTATCAGGTTTTTATATTTAGCCAATAGAGATTTGTAGGTGGATAGTTCGCTGGCATTGTAGTAGTTTCTCCAGCATCTTTCCTGTCGCCTACATTCTTGTTTCTTAGCCCTGAGGGTTTCCGAAAACCATGGAGAGGTGGGTGACTTTCTTTTGTCTGTGGTTTTGTAATAAGGGGCTAACTTGTCGGCCGCCTGTGAGAGCCAGTTATTGAATTGTAGAGAGGCTGCTTCCACATCTTCTGAGAGCTTAGTTTGACTTTTGGACAGTTGACCATTAAGCATGTTCCCATCAACCTGTTTCCATCTACGGTAGGTCCTATTCAATTGTTTCGGACAAGTAACTTTGTGTGTGGAAGGGTTATGTAGCTCAAAAATTATAGCTGGGTGATCCGTCCAAGTTAAAGGCTTGATTGAAATGGACTCATTATTGGTAAAGATACCATCAAGGGCGTGCCCTGCTTGGTGTGCAGGGCCAGCAACTATTTGTTTTTGACCTGCCATTGTCATGAGCTTAATTAGAGTGTCAGTATTAGGGTCCGAGCTGTCTTCTAGATGAAAGTTAAAAGTTAAAATCACCTAAGATATGTGTTGAATTCTTGATCGCACATGACTCAAGCAGTGATTTAATTGTATTTAAAAAGCCTGTTTTGCTTCTTGGTGGTCGATAGAGTAGGATCCCTTTAAAGGTAGAACAATTGGCAATTTTTAGATTGAAAGCGAACGCTTCGCAGTCTGGACTAGGTATGGGCTCGCAGGATACTTTTAAGATGTCACGGTAAATCATCGCAATTCCACCCCCTTTTTTCTCCATTCTGTGGTGCCTAAATATCTTGAAACATTGAGGGACAGCAAGGTAGAAATCCGGACCTGCCGCTTTGTCACCCCAAGTGAACAGGGAAGCCACCTTAAGTATATGTACTGGGCACTGGTCATCACGAGTTTCCCAGCTACATGATGGCTTCACTGAAACCTATGGTGTTTGGTATCAAACAACTTGTATTAATCTAACCATTCTGATGCCAGTAGTGTATTTATTAAAACATGCACCCAGAGGGCACTTTAGAGGTGCCCCCTGAAAACATACCAGCCTCTTAGTGTGCTGGCTGACTGGTATCTTCTAGTCTGCCACCACAGACAAGTTTCTGATCCCTTGGAGGTGACAGCCTGCTTTCTCAGAGGTCAGAAACAATGCCTTCTTTGGCAGAAGTTGCTTTCGCCTCCACCAGCAGGATTGCTAGTGAATCTGCATACCAAGGTCAGAGGCTTCAAACCCACTGATGCCTTTGATATGTGACCCTGGCATCCCCCAGACCTGGGAGAAGCCACCCCCTGCCCTGAAGCCCATCTGGCACCAGGACAGGAGGGAAATTAGATATGCAAGTAGGCATGTTGCACCACAAGGCTAGTCACACCCCTAAGGTGAGCTGCCTGATTTGCTCCACAAAGGAAGTATTCCACCATCTTGACTTTGGTGGAATTAGGAACTCTGGGACAGAGTTATGTCCACTCCCCACAGGAAGTGTCATATAGGGGATGTAGTGACCCCATGGGTAAGTACCCCATTGGCTACTAACCTTCACTCCCCCTAACACCACTAAATTCAATATTTAGGTGGCCCCCTGACACCAGGAACTAAGATTCACCTGGCAAACGAAGAAGAAGGACAGAGAAGAAGAGCCAAAGAAGAAGCGAGAACTGTGAACTACCAGTGGACTTTTACGCCAAACCCTGCCTGCCTGCTCCTGTCCTGACAATTGTGACAACCCAACTTGCCCTGCAGTTGTGCATCCAGTAAAAGCCTTGGTTGGCCACCAGCACTTCGCTAAGCCATCAGCATCTCCCTTGAAGTGGAGGAGCCACTTCCCTGCAAACTGCAGGCACCGACCGCAAAGTCTGGTTCATGTTTCTGCTGACCACTGGGTCCACCGATGCAGCAGCCACACAGAAGGAGGTCACTGTGCTCCCAGAGGTCAGCTCCATCTCCCAACCAAGTTTGGAGATGCCAGGACCACCAATACCTAGGGGTACCATACCCCTTGCAGCAACCAGTGCTTGTTTGAAGTCCAATACAGACTCCAACACTGCAAAGACTGACCAGCCGATGAGGGAAGTCAGCATCACAGAGGCCAGCAACAGGAGTGGCCCAGCTGCTCTTTTTTTGTCCCCCTTTGCAAGTCTGACCAAGAAACGTGAGTGCCTTTGATGCACGGACCCAGCCGACCAAATCCCTCTGCACCTGAACTCCCTGGCCTTGGTCCACGAACACTGACTATGCCCCTCTGCTCCCAAGACCCTCACAAACTGAGCACCCCATTTGGGCACTCCTGGACTTGTACTCAAGTCTCCCTCTGCAGCCTGTTTCTAGGTGGCCCCCCTCCTCGCCTATGGTGTAGTGCGCAAGGCTACCAACCCTTCTAACACCTCTAGACCCGGACACTCCGGGGCAAGTAAAACTGAACTGCTGGTGGATCTTGTAACCTTGACCCCCTAGCACCTTAAGTTCTAAAAGGGTTTCCCGAAATATGAGTGCAAGTATCTGTATGCAGTATGTTTCTTTCCCCATAGAAAAGCATTACCACGTAAACACGCATCTGTGTGACATTTTTGCTTACCTGTAAAAATTGATAACCCGAAAAGTACTTACCCAATTACAAACTTTTTGGTGTTAAAAACTATTTTAAAATGCTTGTTATTTTTCTAAATTGATCTCGAATTCCTTCTTGAGTGTGTGTCTCATTTATTGACTCTGTGTGTTCAACAAATGCTTCATACTACCTCCTGATAAGTCTAAACTGCTCGCCCTCACTACCACAAACATTGAGCATTTGTGATTATTAATTTAAGCACTGTAAGCCATTAAGGGACGTCTGGACTTTCTACGTAGTGTACCTCATTTTGGTGCACTACATAAAAAGCCAGCTTCCTGCATATAGTATATAATGCAAAATGCCCATAGACCTGAAACAATATAGTATGTGTAATAGCAGGTACACCTCATTTCAAAACACCTAAACTTCATCCAATGAAGTGGTAGCTTAAGCTCTCTTACTCCCCCTACAGGCCACCATAGCTCAGATTTCTACTGCACATAGTGTGTGAGGTAGTGCCCTGTCAGAGCTCTGCTCTCACCTTTCAGTGAACCTTAAATTGTTTCCATTTTGGTCTGCCCCAGAGTTGATTCAACCCTATCTTCAACACTACTGTACTGTGAGTTATTTTTAGGGAAGATTGTTACAATTTTGGGACCAGGGAGATCATTGGAGTCACAATCAACTCTCACCAACTGTCAACATTGCTGATGAAGAGAAGAGATCTCTTTTTAAAACCTGTTTATCTTGTGGCAGCAAGAACATTTATACTGATGACCAACACTTAGTGTATTTATTGTCTTTATCCTAAACATAAGTCAGCAGAATACAAGATTTGCAAGTCTTTCTCAACTAAGCCTCTTAAGGACCGAGAAAGGAGGCTGGGGTTATTTCTTACAAGCAAAGAGAGTTTTCCTCCTTCTAAAGGTGATGCCCTCCTCTTCAGGGGTAGATTTCATGAGAAGGGCACTTTCATGACGGCAGCGTACAAGAGGAGACTTGTAAAGTTTCCTGAACATGATTTATTTGGTACAGCACTTGCTAGCCACGTCCTCTGCTGACAAAACAGAGTCAAAGCGATACAGGGATTCACCTGTAGTAAAAAAGAAGTCCTCAAAGGAAAACTCATTGATGATGAGACCATCAACGGCGACAAATTCAACTCCATCGATGATGACGAAGATACCATAGTTGACGAGCATCCCATCGATGATGACACCGTCTACGTCAAACATCCTTAGACAATGACACTGTGCACATCGAGGATTCCGTTCGGTGATGACCACCATACAGTTGATGACAACCACCATACCATCGAAGACGACCACCATACCATTGACAATAACCACCATACTGTAAACAATGACCACCATAGCATTGACAATGACCACCATACCGCAGACGATGATGTGTAGTCATGCAGCCGATAAAAGACATGGGAGGATATGTTTTTCATCTTTAAGGGTGACAGATTTACCTCCAGTGCCATTAATGCAGTCAGATCAAGAAGAGGACGCTAGTGATTATGCTTCACTTACAGCCCAACATAGTTGGATATGAGATATGTCCCAGAGTTTTGGAGAGGAAGCAATTGTTGATGAGGAGTCCTACAGTGAATATGTGTATCAGCAGGAGTGCAAGTCTGGGAGTATGCACATTTATTTAAGACAGAAACCACCTAAACATTATAGTGAACTGGAGGTGGTCAAGTGCCAATGGCTTTTTTATCAATATTGCATCAAATAATAGGTACTTTCAATAGGTTATTACTGCAGCAACCAACCACTAATCCTAACATGGGGTTACCTGCCACACCCCTCCTCCTGCCTCCTCAACCTACTCCTTTACCAGAAGAAATCTTTGCAAGCATCACCAGTCCCGCCAAGGGAATGGGAAAAATTTCTACGTAACCTTTATAAATTAAATTGGAATAAAGAAAATCTGAACTATCCACTGTGTACGCAGATGGAAAATACTCAAAATATTTCTCCTCCAGTGGCCCGTCAAATTGAGTATCACATAAAGAAAGCAAGATCTTCAGCTGCAATGGGCCCGGATTAAATCCCGATGAAGGCACTACAAACTAATCCTGTGGAATGGAGTACATTTTTAGCACCATTATTTTCACATTGCTACTATACTGGGAAAATTCCCAAATCGTGGAAAGGGAGTATAGTTATTCCAATTTATAAGAAAGGACCTCGGCTGCATCCAGGGAACTACCAACAGATTGCACTGCTGGATGCAATAGGTAAGATCTTCGCAGCAAGTGTCCTAGACCATCTTAAAGATTGGGCTTTTTCTTCCGTCGTGATCCCATTCAACCAGGCCGGGTTCAGACAGAAACATTCAGTTACGGACAACATAGCGGTTTTACAAACTATTATCGACAAATATGTAGTCCGGAAATCGCAGGTGGTCTATGCGGTCTTCGTTGATTTTTCAACTGCATTTGATCGAGTGGATAGACCAACACTATGGAAGAAACTCAGAAATCTGGGAATCCCGAAAACTCTACTTTACCTTATAATTTTACTCCACTCTGAAACTTGGTGTCAGGTACAACTGGGACAAGAAAGGGGTCTTACTGGCCACATTGCTACACCAAATGGCCTTAGGCAAGGTTGCCTTTTGGCTCCCCTCTTTTTTTCGTTATACCTTAGTGACCTCCCGGACAGTTTTCTACATGTAATACATTTTTCCCCGAAGATCGCATTAAGTAATATACACATCATGTTGTATGCCGACGATGTCGACATTTTTGATCTTACCCCCTTTGGATTACAAAGGAACCTAGACGTACTAACAAAATATACAAAGGAAAATTTCTTGGTTCCTAATATATCTAAAACGAAAATCGTCCCATTTAGAGAGAGAAAGAATTATACAAACTATAACTGGACACTGGGAGGAGAAACCATAGAAGTGGTAAAAGAATACACTTCTCTGGGGCGGATTTTTTATCAATCATTAGGAAATTCTACCCATCTTCAGTATTTAAATCGTAAAGCAGACATCCACGTGGGAGCGCTCCAACGACTATACTTTTCTTCCGGACAAAGACACTTTCAATCCTTATTACAGGTATACAGCTCAAAAATTCCCCCAATTTTATCGTACACCCTGGAATATATCCCAATTCCTCAGTGGCATCAAATACAAACGAAAGAAGGGAAAATTCTACGTAAATTGGCAAAGGTTCAACAATCAGTCCCAGTACAAGCTCTGCATTTAGAATTTTCTCTAGTTAGTTCCTTTGCTAGAGCGATCACGAACGTACTTAGATGGACGTATAATCTTCCACACGCAGACCAAGGCACTTTAAGATTCTTATTAAAAAAGAGACATTTGAGACTAATTTCACAAAATATACCCTAAGCCAGAACTTGACCATTGCCTTTAAATTATCCAATTGCTCAATTGCACTCTTGAAATCATGGTCACCAGCACAATTGAAGCTCTTCTTGAAACATTTGATGCCGAGGATCAGTTAGGACCTGGATATCTTGCACTGCTCTAAATTACATCATTATGTACAGTATGCAGAAGCCATCACATACAAACAGGCTCAACAATATATTCGCTTTTCCTTAAGGCATGGAATTCGGCGGTGTATAATTTTATTGAGGCTTGGGTTACTCCCTTTTAATTCATTGACTTTTAAATGGACTGACAAAGAAAATGTTACCTGCATCTGTGATCTTTGCAATGGTGGTGTGCAAGATATGAAGCACGTACTGTCGGTTTGCCCAAACCCGATATTGGTTGAAGCTCGAAGGCTTTACTTAAAACCAATACAATTTAGATATAATAGTGCATCTGTGCAGAATTTGATTACGCTTTTTAAGTCTCCCCCAGATGAATTTGTATGCTATAATTTGTTTAAATTTTTTAAATCGTTTTTAAATTTGTATTGATTGTTTTATGCGTATAACTAATAGTATTAGTGATGTGTGAAATTTGTTGTTCTCAGCAGAGAACTATATCAAATAAAATGAACTTGAACTTGAACTTTACTCCTTTACCAGTTTCCCTTACCAGGCAACCATCACAGCTATTGCCTCCTCAACGCCAAGGGATCGCTCCATGGAAAAAAGATGGATGATGTTTACTGTAATTGTTCTACATATTCTGATATGGAAGAAGAGGAAGCAGAGCTGCCTCCAGACGGTGTTGGAAGAGATGAAAATGGGCAAGAATTCATTGTCCCAAGTGGAAATGAAGGGGCCAATTGCACAGGATGCAAAGGATGATATCTCTAAATGTCATTCATTAATTGAAAGAGCTGCCAAGAAATTTAACCTACCAATAACCTCTGTAGATCAACAGTGCTTTCTTTATGATTTCAAGGATCAACCTCAGAAATATGTTAAGTCCACATCCATTCTTGATTATGTCTGGTCTGAAGGTCTGAAATTAATGAAGACACCTGCTACTATTCCTGCGGTGATATCTCGTCTGGAGAATAAATACAAGGCGCCAGATTTAGGTTCCACACAAGCACACACCAATGACAATCAGAAAAGAGCTTGACTCCCAGCTCATACCCCCTTTCTTTTCTGGTCCTCAGAAGTTGGGGGGGGGGTGAATTTCCATTTTTGCTCCCGCGTGGAAAAACAGAACATCAGATAAATGGGTGATAGAATTTGTCCAATCAGGTCACATGTTGGAGTTCATTCTGAGACCCGGGTTTGTCCACCAAGAAACAAACATCATCTTCATCTGAAGGAGCTTCAAATGGAAATTCTCATGCTTCTCTTCAAAGGAGCCATAGAGATTGTCCCCAAATCACAAAGGAATCAAGTTTTTTTTCCCAGGTTCTTCGTAAATAAAAAGAAGACAGGTCAAGGGAGACCCATAATAGATCTGACAGAGCTGTCAGCATGGAATCTGGTAGGCCTTCTGACAAGACATTGCTATCATTCAGATGTGAGAGTATGAGGGCTTGAACAGCAGTTCTTATTTCTTTTCTGAGAGGAATGATATCACTCTCTTTCAGAGAAAGCTGTAAACAAGCTGGCTTGGTGTTCTTGGCGATGAGTTTCTTGAAGGTGAATAATAGTGTGGCATTAGGTAAAGGTTGGTGTTTGAATCCATCCAGGTTCGTGTTGATAAACTTGGTTTGGCCTAGTTTTTACTTGTTGCTCTTGATAAATAACAGGAATTCTCTTGATTAAATTTCAGGGATGTGCTGGACATCTAGGTCTGGGTGAGGTGCAAGAACAGTTTGAGGTATTGGATATCTGGTGCAGAGGAGACTTTTGACTTGTGTGCCACTGGCATATTGATGAATTATGATGATGTTTTCAGAAAATAGAGTCCCAGAGGCTCCATGTAGATGTTGAAGATAGTTCTGAAGCAGTTAAACTAAAGGTAATTATCTATTTGTGGACCTAAATTAGCTGACATGAAAATCAGAATTTATATCTTGAAATCATCAATGTTTGATGCAGATAACAGAAAGTGTGCAAAAGATATAAAACATGGGTGTGAGATGCACATTAAATAGCCAGTGAAGACTATAAGAATAGTCCCCATTTAGGTGTTACTTGTGCTTGGTTCCGAATGGATTTGATCCAGATAGCTGGGTGGGCATCTTTTAATGCTATTGACTGAAGTTTCCCTAAAGTTTGGAATGTCCATCATGTCAATGTCCACACTGTCAATTATCCTACAAGTGTCACACAGATCCACAGCAAAACAGTATCACTGCATTTTTATGATTGAAACTAGACTGCAAGCTGTGTTATCTGACATTTCACTGTAAACCATAGCATTTGCAAGCAGCATGACAATAATCCTTTTCTTACTCCTTTAAATGCTAGTACGCATGTGTATGATTGTGTGCAAGAGCTACACCTTATTGTTCAGTGGTGCCCATAATGAGTACTCAGAAGCATACCAGCACCAGAGATGTAGCAGTGATAGTCATCTGTTCCAGAAAGAGCTTTCTTCTAATTGGATAGTAGAATTATTGTCGGTATAGTTTGTGAGGTCATACTCCATGTCCTCAACAACCTCACTGGAGATATATGTGGAGTAAGCTATTCTCTTGTTGTCCATTTTGTCAAACAATCCTCTTCTGAAAAAACAAAATCTTTGGACCTCTTTGAAAGCTAAATCCATAATGCATTGGAAACATTAAACAGGCATTCAGACCACCTTCAAGGCATTAATTGGAGGAGAGTGCAGTTCCTACCTTTCAAATCAGAGACTCTGGGACTACAAACTTATTTTTTCTTCAGCCCAAAACACCTCAAGCTTTGATTCCAGTTCATGCCCTGTCTGACAAACTACACCTCTTTCTGGAAAGATAATGGTGGACCAGAGGGCACATATCCAGGTCTCCTTCTCAGGTGCAGAGAACAGTGTGTGTCTGTAGTGCCAAAAAAGCAAGAACGGCTGATGGTGATGATGATGACAATGTAAGAGAAATAATAATTTGTTTTTATATACCACTCCTTACTACTCTTCTAACATTTCTCAAAGATTTTTGTTTTTAAAACAATGTTTATTAATTTTCAACATGCATATTAAGGTAGGCAAATGATCAGTAAAACAGTAAAACAGCACAGCAGGTACATAGATGAACATTTTAAATTCTTCTTATATTTTAGAATCAGGTTATTTATACTGAGTGCTGATAATAACAGATAATAATCTAACACAGTGTGAGAAATTGGGTTGTTGATTGACTGAGGTGTGAGCCCTGGTCAAACAACAGCTATAATCCCTTGCAGGGTGAACCACATAAAGTCACTAAATTAACCTGTGCATAACCCTGGGTACATCAAGTATAATGGGGTGACCCAGTGCCCCTCAGAACCTGTGTACGAGAATGTACCCGACAGAACCAACATTTTCCACATTCATAACCCTGGGTAGCCTGGCACAAAAAGTAATCAGGCTTAGCAATGTGTAAAGTATTTATGCAGCACACAAACAGCAATAAAGTAAAAACACAACACAAGAGAAATCCCAAACCAATTTAGAAAAATAGAGTAAATGTTAATAAATTATTCAACACCAAAACAACAAAAATCTAATCAGTAGAACCAGAGTTATTAATTGTTAAAGTTTAAGGTTTAAAATAGCAGCTAAAAAATCAAAGCGTCTACTGCAAACATATAGTTGCGTGAGACTGGGTTAAAGTCAAAAGTTAAGGTCGACCGTAATGGAGTGCAGTTTGGGCAAGAGAAGTGGATTGGGCCCAGTAAGCAATAACTTTTGGACTTCGAAAAAAATTCAGAAGAAAAATATCTGAGAAGTTAAAGTTCGGCGTGGCAAGGCTGCAGAAGGTGTCCGAGGAGGGATCTTTGTCATCTGATGGCCGTGGGTCAGAGCTGCAGTGAAAATGTCTACATTCGTACTTAGTTGCCGAAAAGGAGGTTGAATAACTCCAGCAGAATGAGGCAGAAGGCTAAGTTCACAGCAAGTTTCCCTTACCCAGGCTCCAAGGTGGATGCAGTGAAAATACAGGGTTGTTAGGCTCTTTGTGTGAAGGAAGAGCACAGGGTATTTAGGTGTAAGTGGGTCTGTGCTCAGCTACACCCCCCATCCTGCCAGCAGATGGCCCATTCAGGCACACCGAATCCCTCTACTGTGTGACTGTCTGGAAGGATTTCACAATTTCTAACTGTCAGTTACAGCCCAAGACAGGCTGCAGGCACAAGGGGCTAAAGGCGGGAAAAGGCCAACTTTCTAAATGTGGCATTTTCAAAACTGTAATGAAAAATCAGACTTTACCATTAAAGAGGGTTTACCATTACAATTTCATGGGTACCAAACATGACTTATCTGGCTGTTCCCAATTAAGAATTACAGCTTATTAAATGTAATAAGGAATTCCCAATATGATCCTACGGGACGGGTAGGCCTGACAGTGGTGAAAAACGAATTTTGGAGTTTTTCAATACCAGGACATGTAAACCTTAAAAGTCCATGTTTAACCCTTTAATTACACAGCATCCTGGCCTATGGGCTACCTAGGGCCTACCTCAGGGGTGACGTATTTGTAATAAAAGGGAGTTTTAAGGCTTGGCAATGCAAACAGGTTTAAATGTTAAGTCGACATGGCAGTGTGACACTGTATTCAGGGTGCAATGGCAGGCCTGGAACATGTTTTAAGGTGTTACTTAAGTGGGTGGCACAATAAATGCTGCAGGGCCACAGGTAGCATTTAGTTTGCAGGTCCTGGGTATATGGTATACCACTTTACAAGGGACGTATAAGTAAATTAAATATGCCAATTTGGTATATGTCAATTAAACCATATTGAGGGGAGTGAGCACAAATGCTTTAGCACTGGTTAGCAGTGGTAAAGTGTACAGAGTCCAAATAAAAAAAAAGGTTTTGGGGTGACCCTGCAGAGAGGGCAAGGCCAAACACACAATTTAATGGTACTCAAATTCTCCACACATGAATGATAAAAATCCATGTCTGCTATGTGTGATTCAGTCCCATATAGTCCGTCTAAGCCAATATAGCAGCAAATGAAACAGAAGCATACATCTCAATTAGAAAATTCCACTGTTCTTAAAGGTCTTCATTTGGATGGGTGCTATCCTTGCTTTCACACCTATGAGAAGTTGTCTGTATTTTCCCATGTTCATGCCCAGTAGAAAACCCAAACATCAAGGAGCTTTTCATAGGCTGCCTACCTCTCCCAGTGGTGGCCAGACAAGCTAGCACAAGCTTGCACTTCTGCTTTGCATATTTATGATGAGACATTTCCTACACCTCAATTAAACTTGGACCATATTTCTTGAAAACCAATCCTGCTACCTCTCAGCTTACAACAGCCTAACAGGACAATGAGATATTAACCGTGGATTGTATCATTTAATTATTCTATGATATTTTGGGCAAAACACAAATTATGTTTCTTAGTGTATCCTAACTCTCAAACCACCCTTTTTTCTCTACAAGACAATACTGCCAGCAAGCATTTATTTTGATTTCGTATTTATTGAGTTTCTAACAAGCAGGAAAACTGTGTCTAATTCCCATGAATTTTGACTTCTGTCTTGACAGCGCAAACTGTCACCAGACGTAATGCAATCAACCAAAAAAGAGCATGCAGGAGGACTTCATTAGACAACCTAAGCCAGGAGATTCTAGGAGCCGCATGCAGCCTCATGACATCCTCCAGGCCCTGCCAGTATGACAATAGTTCTACACTGTTGCTGTGGATTGGCTGAAAGAGGTCTGCCAAATTCTTACAGGTGGAGTGACCCAAGACGACTGCACCCTGCCCTATGGTTGGCTGGTGGCACGACAGTAAACGTCTGTGCGGGCAGTATCAGTATACTTCTCGGCAGCCCACCCGGCCTGTACTGACGTCACAGGTGTGCCATTTATTTTTCATCTTCCCTTCAGTTGTTACGGGCAGGGACATAAGAATGCAGAGAGCCGGGGGGCCGTGGAGGTGCAGCTGGGGGTACAGCGCAGACAGAGCACAGCTACAGGGCATGCAGCACACAGACTGTTGGTGCACCCACCGCCGGATAGTTTTGCACGCTGAACTGGAGGCAGCACAGAGGAGCCTGGGAGATGCAGGTAAGGTTGTGGCTGACTGCCCTCAGTTGTAAAACAAGCAGGAGGTCACACTGGGCTTCTATTGTATTTAGGGGAGCAAACTCAGCTTCTCGTCTTTCATTGCTTATGTGTTTTTTGGGCGAGTTTCTGTCAATGGAGACCGCATGCATTGTGCCAGGGAGCAAAAGCATGTAGTCCTTCTCTTACTCCGCCCACTCACGGAACTCCCCGGAATCACACGGAGTTTCTCTGTAACTCCGCGTAATTCCACGGAGTGGGACTCCGCGAGCTCTGCCCAGGCTTACATAAAATGACAATGACATTACAGAATGGATTAAAATTACTTGTGTGCAAAATAGTAGATTTTCCAGAAAAGAAAGAATGGATAAAGGGAATGGAGCAACACTTAAGGTGACTTATGTGCAGTGTAATTAGTTATTGAGCAAGGCTTTTTTCCCTTGTTACTTATATACAGGCTTTTCCCCATTTCTACGGGTATGCAGCAATTTCTCCCTTGTCCTTATATATCACTGCCATGTGTTGCCACTAGTTTCTTTTCAGCCTTGATGAGAAATCTAACGAAACGACAATTCAACCGTATATCCGTTGGGGAAAAGCAGGACAATACCGCCTGCCTACATGACCTAATTCCTCTTTGATTGAAAACTGGACGTAACATTGCTTCTCTCTAAGTCAATAACTCCTTGCAAGTGCATATCAAGTGCACCAGATCTTCTTTCCCTTTTCCACATAACCGGGATTCAGTCGTGGTCAAGTTGCGCTTCCAAGGAGGAAGGTGTAGGACCGAAAGTAGAATGCCCAGCCAATATCTCAGGAATCTTTCTTTTATTAGGTTAGCAAAACCCGAATGAGAAGGGCTGGTGTATAGCTTTGTCATAGCTATGCAACACAAGTCAACCATGGTCTCTACCCACCCTGCTGCCTTGTCCTGGATTAGCTAAACAAGTTTGATGGTTGTGTTAACTGCCTTTTTGAAGCTGGCATGGGTTGCAGATGATGCCCAGAGTCCGAGTTGAGTTATAGATTCCTTAAGGTAGGCTTGGGCAGGTGCACTGCTTCTAGTTGTCAGTTAATGCCATATGTGCGAATTTAGTGTATTTGGGTTGGCATTCTTAATTTTGTGCCACCAGTTGATGTAGGCACTTCTCCTGGCGAGGGATGTTTCTGAGGCTCAAACTCCAGCTTCATGTTAGCTGGGTAAGTGTATTTGAGGAGGCCAAAGATCATTCTGTGGTCCCTGAACATAATCCCATCCAGCATTGATGCATTCTTTCCATGTAGCGGGTCACTCTAGTAAGTTATTGTAGGGATCAATTCCGCTTGAATTACCTGGAGCAGTGGAGTTAGATTAAGGCCAGACACTTTCCTCTTTAGATTATTTAATGCCAAGGCTAGGGACTTGCCCTTCCTCTTCAAGGCATCATTCTGCGTTTTGAATGATCCCTCTTTATCAGTAATGATTCCTAAATATTTAAATTCGGACAGGGACACTAAACGTTTAGAGACGATGCACCAGTTTGATACTTTTCCTGTTGTGCCATTGACTGCTATTGCTTTTGTTTTATCAAAGTTGATTTTTAACCCATTTTCTGTCGAATAGACATGGGTGGCATCAAGAAGACGCTGCAGACTGACCGGGGTGTGGCTTATTAGCACCAGGTCACCTGCATAGAGGAGATTGTAGAGGGTTATTCCGCCCAGCTTCAGTAAGTGAGCATTGCAGCAGTTCAATTTTGTTGTTAAATCAGCTAGAAAGAGGATGAATAAAGTAGGGGCCAGGACACACCCCTGCTTTAGGCTTTTGGTGGTTAGTATACATCTTGAGAGATGCGTCCCCATCCCTAACTAGACCTGTACTTAAGTGTCTCTGTGACAGGATCAAAAACTTCAGGAGGGCAGGTGGAATGTTCTGTTCGGCCAGTTTTGTCCATATTTTGTCATGATCAATGTGGCCAAATGCAGCCCGGAAGTCAATAAATCAAAAGTACAGGCTTGATTTTGACCCTTTAGCCCCATCTATTAGCAAGGACAGGGACAGTATGTTAGTTGTAGTTCTCGCATGCTTGCAGAATCAGGACTGATTTAACAGGATGGTATGGTTGACTGAGGCCCAAGATGTTAACCCCTCTAAAAAGATGCAGGCAAAATATTTGGCCTCATTGTCAATCAATGCCACAAGCCGATAAATGTTTGCGCCGCACTTATATCCATGTTTATGGATCGGGATGATGATGGACCCTCTTGATGAGGCCGAGATTTGGCTGTCCTCTAAAATCTGCTGGAATAACGGCTCCAGTTTCTCTGACCAGTAACAAGCGTCCTTCTTGAAGTGTTGAAGAGTGCGGGTAGAATCCCTTTGGGGCCCAGAGCCCCCTCCTGTTCACCCCTTCATTATCTGTCTTTTTATTAACTGTGTAGTTAGTATAAAGGAATCCATGGCAAGATCCTGGAGTGGCCGTTGGCCATAGGCTGACCTTTCCTCTTTCTTTTTTCATGTTTTGTTAGAAGAGACGGAGAGCTTTCCTCCAGCGCACTCGCATGACTTTGCCCCTCGTCAAGAAAATTGAAGTGCTAATACAGGAATTTTGCCCAGGCTTCTTCAGTCAGAAGAGATCTGATCCCTTGATGGGTGGGACATTCAAACATATTTACTTTACTTCAGGACCATTAGTGGTTGTTGCCTTTTATATCAAAAAGGAGCTTTGCCCAGAGCGTTTCTTCTCCTTCCCTTTTGAATGTTCAGGTTAGCTTTTTTAGTGCTGACTTTTTCCGTCTCAATTCTTGTTGCAAGTTGTCACACGGATGCCAACGAAGTTTCCTGAGAGTTGAATTTATGACTCTCTTGTGTGACTTTATTTGCTCTAGTTATGGAAGAGTAAGATGGCACTTTCCTTGCTGCGGCATGTTCCTTGCCTTCTCTGTGGTGGTAAATGTGTCTCCTAGTGCTTTCATGAAAGCCTCCCATGCGGCTAACGGATTTGAAGGCCTACTTTACTGTCCTTGTAAGATGTCCTTTGCAGACCCCAATAGGCTGTCTATAGAAGGGATATTACATTTAATCCTTTTATCATTCATGGTATAGACGGAACATGGTTCTTCGATCGGGTTAAGGGCGACTGCAAGCCTTGCTTTGAGCATTATCACCTGTGGGAGATGATTACTGGAGTATTCCTTAGCCAGTTGATATGAAGAAACTTTATGGTACAATGACAAAGTAACAAAAGTATAGTCCAAGGTTGAGGTGGCCATTGTGGAATGAAAGTTGCTGCCGGGGGGGTTATCCTTTGGGAAGCGTCCATTTAGTGCCCAAAGCTGAGATACTCCAGCTCTCTCAGTAATTGATTGCCTCTTTTGATTTGCTTTCCTGTTATGTCCTTCCCCTGCTGTGCAATATCCAATTGCAATGATTGGGCAACTATGAGTTCTTCATCCCCTGGTGTGCCCAGTAGATGTAGACTGAAATCTCCTGAAAGGATAAAGTTAGGAGTTTGTTCTTACGCCAGCAGCCTCTTGATTTCACTAATCAATAGCACAGAACCCTTTACCCTGCCTTTGGGATGCAAATATGCGTTTATGATCACTATCTTTAGTTCTGTTTCTTCACAGCGAACCGTTGCTTTGATTGTCTTCAGTTCGATTTTTGCTGTTGACTTTCCCTTCAGTTCCTTGACTATAGTGATGCTTGTTATTGAGGTGTAGATTGACATGCCTCCGTCAAATGGCTAAACCTGGGTTCTTCACGGGCTGGGACATGGTATCCCACAAAACCCTCCATGTGAAATGGCTGTTCAAGCCAAGTTTTCTGCAATAGGATAACGTAAACGCTTGTAAAAAGAGTAATACATGTCCATCTGTTGTTTTCTTTCCTAGGCCATTAATGTTCCAAGAACAAATACGTGGTGAGCTTGATTTGATCAGCTGTCTTTTCATGGATTGTGAGCTTTCTCATAAGGTGTTGTTTACATCGTTTATTGCATGTGATAACCAGTCCAGCTCAAGTCTGGGGTGGAGGTGATATTTGTTTGTAAGCTTGAACTATGTTGGGAATTTTTCCTTGCTCTGCCTGCAGGGGATGTACTCCTCACCCCCTTAAGAATTGAAAAGGTGGTTTTAGTTATTTGAAGGCCCTGCTAGGGCTGCTTCTGGACTAGCAGAGGCTGCGGATAGCCAGGGGAATAGTGAGGAATCAGTGTTATTCTCCAGTTTTTAAATAGTGCCTCGTTTTTCAGAACCTTCTTGGCTCTCTCTGCAGTTGCCCTTGTGGAGTTAGTTGCCATAGTTTCTGATGGGCATCCAGTTTGAATAAATTCAATGGCGACCAAATCTGATGATTTTAAGTGATCCATTCTGCCAATTGCTGCTAATAGATGTAAAATGTTCCCCCTGTTTAATATGTATTGTTTCCCTTGTGATTTATATTCTGGTAAAAATATTGTGACTTGTATTAGGCTGTTCAATGGGAGTAGGTTTCAGATGGAGTAACAAAATGATAAGTTGCTCAGCATGCAGATTTGTGTGGGCCCGGGTGTTATATTACTTGTTAGGGGAGTTTGGGAGGGCTAAAGGCAGTGTAGCTGGTACTGTGGCTACTGGCTTAGTAGCCCTCAGGAGCCTTCCCCCTACTGGGGTAACAAGTGGGTAGGCATCACACGATCATGTGGCCTCTACTTATCCACCCGTGGTTGTGGTTGCAGCTTGTGGGGACTCTTGTTCTAAAACGCCAACCCCTGAAGGGGGGACCATTTTGTCGACCACGATTGGAACTCTGCCGATTGGCCCATCCTCATCCTCTGCTGACTCTATACAGATGTCTATTACGCTGTCTTACTGTGGCTCCTTTCGGGAGGTCCTAGATGTAGTGTTGGCTCAAAAATCCTGAATAAATTCATTCTTTTTATTTCTGCCGTTTCTTCTTTGCTTGCGACGGGTTCGAGCATTGTTCAGCTGCTCTTTTTGCGGGGTCTCCCTTTCCTGGTTTTGGGTTCAGGATTGCTTTTTGATGTCACCTGTTTGGCTGCCAAGGAGACTGTTTGTCGAGTGCAAGTTTGTTCACTGATAGGTTCATTTGACTCAGTTATATCTTGTACTAAATTGGTCCTGCTCTCCGTTCCTAGGACCTCAGATTGATCTGGAGCAGAGCATGTGTCTGAAGGACCATGAGGTGGGCTTTGTTGATCAATGCTAGTGACCTTCCCACAGCTTGTGGATTGTTTTAGATCCGTTATTAATTCGCCCATCATGGCGGGCAGTATAGTGAGTTTTTCCAGTACTGGGCTGCAGCTGCAAGAGTAGCCTTCTTGCATGTGCTAAATGTCAGTTTGGGCTTACTTAATCAAGTTATTCATCTCTACAAGCTTTCCATCTATACGAGAAACTAAAACTGCTAGAGAGTTGAGGAATGATAACTGAAGGGCATTCACTGAAAGCTGCATGGTGTTTAAGAGCGATGACCAGATAGCGTCTGTCTGTTGTTCCTTCCTCAGTGTGATATCAGTTTTAAGATCATTTTTTAGAATGATTTTGAGAGCTGCACTATTTTTTTCTTGGGGGGTGGTTTCTGTATATAGGATGCTGCTAGTTCTTCCCATTCTTGGGTCACTATGTATGAGATGTCGTAGGTGTAATCTTGAGGCTCTTCCGTCCCTTGAAGGTTACAAATTCTGCGTGCAGGACTGGACTCTGGAGGTTTGATTTGACTGACAATGTGATTGGCAGTGCCTGAAAGCGAAGTGGATAGGTCCTCCCTCCTTGTGCAGTTGGCTTGCTCTGTCTGGTGGTCTCCCATAGCTGTAGCTTGGTCTTTAGGGCTTTCCGGACTGCTTGTACAGGAGGTTTTTTAGCCAAGAGTTTTTGCCCTATGTCTTTTGTGCCATTTCGTGTTGTGGGAGGGTGCTGCAATGGAGGATCCTTGATGCCCCATGCTGCTGTTACTACTGCCTCAGCTGCTTCTTCCACTACTAGCTTATTGTGGGCTATGGTGTGCTCCATTCCTCCACTGACTACCTTGGTTTCTTCTGTTTTGCTGATCTCTATAAATTCAGAAAGGCCACTGGTGTAGTGCACGGGTCACAGTCTGAGTTCCCCTCCAACATTAAATCACTTCAGGCTACAGTGGAAATGAGAGCCCTATGATCCCAACATTACTAGAGTATAAAATTGAGCCGGCATCCTTTAAGAAAGTAAACTTTGCGTATAATTTTTAGTTGATGACTATATGTCATTGCCCTTGATGTGCACCCTTCTGCGCCAGTTGCGCCTATCTTTTTTTTGTGCCTTCGGCTCCTGTATAGTCGGCACTAGGGGATCATCACTCTTTTGGCTCTTATTTCATTAGCAGCATTAGTTCTCTGTCGACTTCCTTTCCTTTTACTGGTTGCAATGGAGGTTAGCCCTCTCTCCTTTCCTGACCTCATGACCTGAGTATGACTGAGATCTGGGATATATAAGATCCTGTGCACTACTTGGTTATGGAGCGCTGTGGCTGAAGTGTGGCTGTAATGTTGTTTGATTCAATCAGGGAAAGTGCAGAAGCACATACAGTGGACCATCCCCTGGCTAGCAGGTCTGCAATAGCTGCCGGGTGACCCGATCTCCGCCTGACATCTGATAAATGGTGCGTGTGTGGGTCTCAGCCGTCCACCGGTCAATTATCCGTTTTGCTCTTGACTGCTGCACCGCTGTGCCCTCTGTTGTCAGGTGATATCAATAGTCCTGCTGACTCCCTGTGTGTGCTGCCTCACCCCTTGTGGCTGACCTTTAGCCTTGGGGGGCACGAGCACACACAGCTTGTCAGCGAGGGAGAGGGTGCGAGCCCGAGAGTACTTTGACGGTCAGTCCTGGAGGGTCCGGGGGCTACAGATTGCAACAAGTCCTGGCTTGGCTGCCTCCACTGTCACTGGTCACCCCCGACAGGGCTCTCTACCAGGTGTACCTACCATGCAGATTAGCCCTTTCCTGGTGCTTTGTGCTCTGAGTTTTCCCAACATCCGAACTTTCAGACTGAGTCTTACAGTATGGTGAGCTAGGCCAGTAGTGTGCAGTAAGCCAGGCATGGTGACAGGTGGTGGAGCGGGCTAACGCGGGCAGGCTGCTGCCTCCCCATTACTAGTTTCAGATGGGTCCGGCAGCCCCGATAGGGTCCTCTGACAATACCACACCTACCCGCTCACGGTTTCCTTGCTCCTCTGCCACCTCCCATACCACGCCCCCTCAATCACTGTGGAATGCTGCTCTGGTTCAGCATCGTTCCGGCTAAACAACAGAGCAGTGGAGCGGGGACGCAGTGACGTGGAGGGGTGCAGTTAGGTGGCTGTACTTCTACTGGGCCATGGCAGGCCCGGTGGCCTCGGAGCTTGCACTTTGGGAGAGCTTCAGTGCAGTGCAGGAAAGCTCTGTATACCTCGGAGACCTGTCTGCTCCTGCACTGGGCTTCCGGCTCCCATGCTCCAGGTTCGCTCCACTACTCAATGGCGTTATAGGGTACCAGCAACAGCACCAGCTCTCACGAGAATATCACCCTGGGACCACATCTAACCTGAGCGAAATTGTCAGAGTGAAGCCTAATAATAATGTCAAGAAGGTATTTCTGAACACCCAATTCCGCCATAATCTCCAACAAGGATTCCCCGGGTTCAAGGTCAAAAGGGGACTGAAGGTCCACAAAATTCACATATAAGTGACCTCCCCATCAGAGTAACATATTTTCAAAAAATCAGTTGAAGGCGAAACACCTGATCAATAGTGCTCATACCATCCCTGAAGCTGGCTTCCAATGGGGTCAACAGTCCCACATCTGCCATCCAGTCCTGCAATCTTTCAAGTGTAATCCGACTAAAAAGTTTCTGGGAGCTATCAATCAGGATAATAGGTATTTGATTGAAGGGAAGGGACCTTGAGCCCTTTTTAAAAATTGTAATTATCTCAGGCCCAGGCAATGATGAAGGCATAGGGGGACCAATCATTACAAAATTTTAAAAAAAGCAAAATAAGTCTTCAGATATCATTTTCAGGCTTAAATAAGTGCCCAGGGATCTTATGTAGCCCAGGTGCTTTGTTGGGAGTGATCCAATTGATTGCTTTATTACTTTTGCCAGTGGAGACGGGTCAAGCTTCTTGGGCATCCTGCCCAGGGTTGGAGGCTCCTGGGAAAGTCTTAACTGATGCACAAGAACGCATCAGAGGGGAACACCACAGTGACACTCAGGACGTCTCGAGAACCCAAATCAATAAGTTTGGTCAAACAGAACAAAGTTTTTATCCAAGTTGCTAGACCCCCCATACCCCCCCACCCCCCAGGAGATTACCCTTTCCCTGAGGAAGTTGCAGCCTGATTAAAAGGGATAAACCCTGAACAAACTGGGAGACAGAGCCCATGTCTCCTGAAATAGACAAATGTCATATTTATCTATAAAATGGCACCAATCAGGCAAGACAGTTTAGATGCCATGACAACAAGTTTCCAGGAGACTAGTTTTGTGGCAAGAGTAGTAGGAGCTGTGGGGGTCACAGGAAGATGATAATCTATGGTCTTCATGAAGAGTGGAGGTGGACCCATCAGGTAAAGTATGTGGAGGAGGATAAGGGAGTGTATCTTTTTTCGCAGTCCCTTCTCTAACAGGTACCCTGTAATTGGGCAAGGAGGATGGGCATCAATTGTTGCTGTCCAGACTTGACAGAGGGAGGTATCTATTCAGGGTGAAAACAGAGGAATCACTGGATATGTCAAACCGAGTTGGGAGGAACCCACAGCCGCCTGGGCGGAACAGTCTTGAAAAAAAAGCCAAGGGGGACAATGTTAACAGTTGAGCCCAGCAAATCAGTCCTGGTACCAGAATGGATTAAGCGACGGGCCAGGCCTGGATATTTGCAAATTATAACAATGCAGTCACCTCCTATATGCTTGATCGAAGGGCCAACCCAACCAACTCTGCTCACCAAGAGAATATCACTGTACTCAGAAATGCCAAAGTAAGTATGTCAGGCCAACCAATGGCAAACTTTGTTTTTGAGCTGTAAGGTTGATTCCTCACCAGAAGGGCACGGAGTTGGCACTCCAGTCAGGATTGCCATGCAAGGCAGCAATAAGGGGAAGAATTTGACAGGGTTGGTTGCGGGAGGGTCAGGGTTGCGGGTTGAATTCCTGAGTGCATGAGCTGCCCACAGCACTGACTGCACCTGCTCTCCCCCATTGGTCTTTTCTGCTGCCTCCACAACTCGAGACTCCCACACCTTATAGTGACATAGGCTGGCCATTGTAGATGGAGGGCACTCCATAGGACACTGGAGACATTGGATTAGGAGCAGGACAAGCAGCTCTAGGTCTGGCCTGGCTGAAAATAGGTAGCTGGGCGGAAGCTGGCTGCGCCACCACATCTTTGAGCGTAGTAACTAATTGCAAAATAATATGTCTATTCTAATCTGTGGATCCTGTCTACCAAGGGAGCAACCCACACAGCCGCCAAAGATTTTAATTTTTCCAGGACACAATCCCAGTCAATACCGGAAACGTCACGGTTCCCCCCATTAGCAGAAGAGGTAAACGTCCCAGATTGCGATGAAGTGGACTCTGCAAGCACATGGGATCTATCAATTGGTCAATCTGTAGATCTTTGTATGGTAACTAGCCCAAGAGTGACCCCTTGCTTTGTTTTCCACTTTTAGCAGAGGGGTCACAATTGCTTTCATTCATAAAGACAGGATTGGTGCGCAAAATGATTGTGGGCAGTGAGGAAGCTTGTTCATGATCCACAACGGACAGCAGGTCACAATTAGTGGGAAGGTTCACACTAGAAGCACAAGACTGAGGGATTGTGGAGCTCAGCAAAGGGCTGCTGGGCCTCTCTCCCAGATCTAAAGATAAACATCTTTCTGCCAAATCAATTTCCTTTGAGATGATGTCAATGGTGATGGCCAGAAAAGCGTAGTACTGCCCTGTGGCTTTGCAGTGACGTTAACTTTGTCCACCTGCAACTTTCTTTTGCCCATCTTTCCCTCTGAGTAATGCTGGTTACAGTTGGAGCAAACAGGCTCACATAATAAAACTCACCAGCTCCTTTAATTCCTACAGCCAAGGGGATCGCCCAGCCTACTCCACGCAAAACAGACCCGGTCTTTGTCCGTGCACATGTGCAGGCACGTCCCGTTCTGCGGGATGCCGCCTGCGCTTTGATCGAGTGTTCTTGGCCCCACCTAGTCCTGATGTTGGCTGGGGGTTGTAGTCCCACCCCAGCCTCAGTAGCAGCAGTAAAGCGGGAAATGAGGGCCGGGAAACTGTCATGCAGAGAGCCCCATGCTGCAGTATGTGGCCGGTGCTTAAGAGCGTGATTGAGTGCCCTTGGCCCCACCTCGTGCCGGTATTGGCTGGGGGATGTAGTCTTATCCCAGCACTAGACTTAGTAGTGGTAGTGATGCGTGAAAAGCGTCCAGGAAACCGCCGTGCAGGGATTTCACAGATTGCCATAGCAGGCAAGGGTTTTGGTGTTGGCGAGCCACCTGCACAAACCATGGGGCTAGAAGATATGCTCTACAATAATCCTTGTTAGGCTCCTTTAGAAAATATTGTATTTTGCTATGTCAAATGTAGTTTTGCATATACTTGTACTTTTATGACTGTACAGCAGATGGTTACTTTGTGGAAAACTTACACTCAGTACAGTAGGCTTGATTTGGCCATTTGACAATGATAAAAGCTATAAGCCTGATTGTTTCTTAATAAAAGTAATGATAAAGGCAGTCTGCTTGAAATATTGATTGTGAAAAGCTATGTTACAGTCAATAGACATTTAAGAGTTGATTGTTAGTACTAAAGCCTGCAGATATATGTTTTGCTACATGGAATCTCACAAATCACCTTAGCAGGCAAAGTTTGTGGTGGTGTTTACCCCCACTGACAAATTCTGGGTATAGAAGATTTGCCCTGTCAGAATACCTTTTAGGCCCTCCTGGGAGAGATAGTACATTGCTTTGCCAAATGTGATTTTGAATACTATGTACATTTATGACTGTTAATACTGCAGGCCTATGGTTGTCTTTTTTTTTTTTTAGTCCTCATATAATATCAATATAGGTATTTGGGAGCTTGAATCTAGCAGAGTAGGTAGGTAATTCTGCTGGCCTTCTCCCCCGCCATGGTAAAAGAATCACAGAATACACTCCTTTTCCAGCTCCACAACCAACTTGCTAAGCCTTTCTTAGAGTGAGGCCTTCACTCTTTTGACTTAGATATTGATATTTTGAATCATAGGACCAATTTTATCCAGACCACATTATATATCTATAATAGTTCCTAAAATTTTAAACCTTCCCATTTCTCCCAGATCTCCCAAAATTTGGCCTTTCTACCTCCTCCCATCGAGCTCTTACGGTCCAGCAACCTTGTTCTCTGAAATTATGATACCCATTCTAGTTTACTTCTGCTATAGGCGACACCCATTTAGTACAGATCTCTCTCCTCGGTAGTAACATAAGTATAAATAACAAGGACTTTTGATTTCTGGATAGTTTACTTCCCTCTTCTTCCACCCCAAATATAATCGTTTGGAGGCTTACCTTAATTTCTTGACTTATAACCTCTTTAACCATCTTACCCACTTCCAGCCAGAAGGGCGCTATCAGAGGGCACCGCCAGAACATATGAACATCTTCCGCCCTTTCTTCTCCGCACTTCGGGCACTTCTTCGGCTCTTGTTTCCCAAGTTTGGACAACTTTCATGGTGTCCAGTACGCCCTATGCACTGTAAAGAGATGGTTTTTCTTGTGAGGTGCGGATTTCACAGTGGACCAGAATATAGTCATCGATACTTGCCATATATCTTCTAGCTTCGAATTTGGGCGGTCCCTCTTCCAGATCTCTTCCAGCTTTAAGTAGGATTCTTCTCCTGCCTCAATCATTACCCAGTACCATTTTGCAACCTCCTTTTTCTGAGGGGGTGTTAATTGGTGTTCTTTTTCAGAGTCTACATTATATTCTCTTGTTTTCTTCAAGCTGTTCACCCAACTCAGTAATTGATAGTACTTGAATTTAGATAGGTGTCCATCTGTGACCCTTTCTAGTACCTCCCATGGAACTACTCCGTTGTCTTGCAAAAGTTGATCCCATTTATTGATTCTGGCTTGCTTTAATGGAATAGCCAATTTGTCTTTAAGACATAGAGGAGTCCCCGGAGAGTCCCAAACTGGGGCAGAGGCACAATAGTGGGGTATCCCCAGTGAACGTCTCAACTGGTACCATGTAGTACTTGCAGCTTTCAAGACTTTTAGTCTCACTTTTTTGTAGTATTTGGGATGGCCAAATTTATATTGGAAGAAGTTTGCCATGTTTTCCTCCTCCGTTGTTAGTATTTTTAAAAACGGGGTATAATTCGCATTTTCCAGAAGTAGGGATCTAAACGTTTTAAATTGGAAGGCTTGGCAGTAAACTATCAGGTCAGGACTAGCAATTCCCCCATAGATCTTCCTCCTACGAAGCTTTTTCCATGCAATCCTGACCCCTTTGTTTGCCCAAATAAAACTGCTCAGTGTTCCTTGTAATTTTTTAAGTGCACCCAAGTCGAACCCCAGCGGGATTGTATCAAAAATAAACGTAAACTTTGGCAGAATGTACATTTTCAATAGATTTGATCTGCTTAAGAAAGATAATGGGAGACAATTCCAGACCTTCAAAAGATTTTCCGATTCCTTTTTAACGTTTATGAAATTCGCTTGAGCCAGGTCATTCTGGTTATGGACCACCTGTATCCCCAAATACCTGATCTCTTTTTTCACCAAGGGGCTAGAACATTTCGTATTCCACTCCATTAGTTCAGTTTTTTGTTGATTAACTAAATATCCGGAAAATTTACCATAATCTTCAAGTGTTTTAACAATCTCAGGGTAAGATGTCTTCATTTCACTAGTAAAGATCATCAGATCGTCTGCGTAGAGTCCCACCTTTTTTTCCCAATATTTATATTTGAAAGGAATAATATTGGAGTTTGATCTAATTTTCTCTGCCAGGGGTTCGATATATATGTTAAAAAGTAAAGGGGAGAGCGGGCATCCCTGACGTGTCCCTCGCTTGATTTGTATCTGGTCTGTAAGGTTCCCATTTAGTAAGACTCTCGCTGTCGGGATTTTATATATCCTTGAAACTGCTCTTAGGAAATTCTCCCCCAGATCATGATTCTTTATTAGCTGCTGTAGGAAAGGCCAGCTAACCCAATCGAAAGCTTTAGCAGCATCAAAAGTAAGGATCGTCAGGAGCATATTGTTGGTTGTTGCTAAATCTATTGTACCAATCAACTCCTGGGTTAAATCATGCAATTGTCTCCCCTTCATAAAACCCTTTGGGTCTATATGTATTGATTGGTCGATCACCTTCTCTAAATGTTTTGTCAAAATCTGGGTATATATTTTGTAGTCTGAATTTAAAAGAGGAATCGTTCTGTATGACTAACATAGTTTAGGGTTCTTATTTGGATTTAATATGATGCTAATCGTTGCCTCTTCCCATGAGCGAGGTAAGTCCTCCCCTTCTAAGAAGATACCATTTATAAGTTCTGTAAGCCATGGGGCCAGTTCTTTTTTAAGAGCTTTATATAGCTCATTTGGGAGGCCATCTGGGACTGCGGCTTTCCCCTTTTTCGTTCTTCCCATTCCTAATATCACTTCCTCTAAGCTAATCTTTGCACAAAGGAGATTCTGTGATGTAGGGTTCAAACAAGTAGAATTTATTTCCTTTAAGTATCTTTGTATTTGCTCTTCTGTTGCCACAGTATCTTCTTTGTATAGATCTTCGAAGAACAGAGCAAACACCCCCTTATTTCTTTATCCTCTTTATAAGACCGACCTGTTTTAACGTCTAAAATTTCTGAAATATTATTCTTGTTTACTTCTACTTTAGTTTTCCACGCCAGCAACTTCCCGCAGCCTTCCCCATATTCGTAATGAGAAAGTTTGCTTGCTTCCCATTTCTTTTTAATTTCTTCTTCCAAGAAACTCGATAATCTATACTTTGCCTCCTGCCAATCATCTTGTTTTTCTTTCTGAGGATTCTCTAGTTCCTTAGATGATTTAATTATGTTATCTTCCAGTTCCCTGATTTTGGCCTTCCGCTCCCTATATTGATTTATGGAGAGGCTGGTTAATCTTCCCCTCATGTAAGCTTTGTATGTGTCCCATACTGTGTGCATTGGCGCTGTGTACCTATTAATTTGAAAAAACTCATTTGTCTCTTTTTTAAGATTTCAACCAAACTAACATTCATTAGAAGTACCCAATTTAAAGTCCATCTTGTTTGTGTTTGTGGTTGGTTAAATGCAAGTACTAGGCTAACAGCTGAATGGTCCGATAGATGTTCTTCATTATGTTCTACACTTACAACTTTATTACTTATCCTGTTGTTTACTAAAATAAAGTTGATCCTTGAGGAGTGCCCATACTTTTTGTTTTTAAATGTATATCTATTACTCTTAGATCCTTTTTCCCTCCAGATGTCAATTAGGCCTAGATCTGCCATCATACATTTGGGTTGTTAACTATGTTCCTGGTAGATGATTTATCTAGAGTTGGATCAATCAAAAGATTGAAATCATCCCCCATTATAATGGGAACATTTATGTCCAAAAGGGCATTATATAAGTCCTGAAGTGGGCCCATATAGTCGGTATTAGGGCAATAATACCCTACAATAGCATACCAATTGTCATACAATAGAACCTTAACTATGATCCATCTTCCCTTTTTATCTACCATACAGCCGCCCAGGCAGACCTTAATGGATTTTTTAAAGAGGATTGCCACCCCTTTTATGCAACATTCCTGATCTGTACAGACATAATGTTCTATCCATCTTTGATTTTTTTGTATTTTACTCCATTCATCTTTCAGCAAATGTGCTTCTTGTATTATAAGTATTTTGCTCTGTGATAGCTTCCAATACTCCAGGATTTTTCTCAGTCTACTGGCTACCCTAAGCCCATTGACATTCCAACTTAGAATATTCAGCGTTTTTCTTTTAAATTCTTCAGTCATTTCCTAAGATTTATTTCTGATCGGGGTAAAGTTTTTATCTCTAGTAGATTCAAGCATATTTTTACTACATAAGGACTCTCTTTTTGGGATTTTAACCCAAATGCTTCCCACCCTGTGCAAAGTATATACATATTTAGCTATGAAAAGTGTACCCCCCCTAACCCTCCCCGGGGAACCCTTCCATTTATCTCCTGGTGACTTTGAGATGGGCACCCTATAGTATTTGAGCTCTTTCGCCTTTCGGGGTTTACAAAAAAAAAAGAAAGAAAAAAGATTTATTTTTGGTGAGCTTTAATCTGTTGAATTAACTCTTCAACCTCTCTTGGGTCTTTAATGTTATGCATTGTGTTGTTCCACATTATCTTGAGAGTGGCTGGGAAGCGCATTTGGCAGTAGCCCCTAAAGATCTCAGCTTTTGCATGTGGTTTCCCAGCTCCCATTGCCTTTCCTGAGTCGTTCTGGAGATGTCTGATCTGATCCTGAAAGACCAGTCTCCTCTTTTATATGATCCTGCTTTAATGGCCTCCAATAATATTTTTTCCTTCAGTAGATATGTTTTGAAATTTACTAGGATTTTCCTCTGGGTTTTCCTAACTGTTGATTTGCGGAAAGGGTCACGATGAATACGTTCTATATCTACTTCCAAATTGCTATTTTCAAGATTAGGTATAAATTCCTTTAATAAGGCTATTATTGCTATTTTTATGTTGTCCCCTTCAAAGCCTTCTGGGATATTTAAAATCCTTATATTGTTCTGTCGCGCATTATTTTCAAGAGTCTCGATCTTATCTTTCAAGTCTTTTTCCCCTACCTTTAAGGATAAGATTTCTTTTTTATTTGTCTCCACCTCTTTGCTTAATTTCCATTCCATGTTTCCCAGTCTTTTCACTATTGAGTTCATTTTACATTCTAAACTCTCGCACATTTCATGTATTCTTCCTTGATTTTTTTCAGATGTGTCAAATCGTTCTTTAATTTCACCAAAAAGTGATGTTATCATTCTTTCCATCTCTGGATGAATCTTTTTCCCTGTTTGCGTATAGTAAATAGCCTGTACTGTACGCGCGGGGGGAGGAAGTGACCTGTTTTCTTGTAGAGACTCTTCTTCTTTATCCGCCAAGACTTGATATCAATTTGGAGACTCTAAAGTACCCGCCAAAGTACTGGTGATTTTGTCTTTGCCGAATTCCGCCATTCCAGGGCGTAGTTTGCCCCTATTAGGTTTGCCGGGTAAGTCTGTTATAGGTGTCTGGCTCAACTGCCCCTTTCCCTGAGCTTGGACTTCAAAATAGGATATCAGGGACAGTGTTATTTTAACTCGAGCAGAGAGTTTTGTCTCTTTTCTCCCTCCTGCTCCTGCTCCTTTCGCCGTTTTATGACCTGTGAGTGGACTTTCCTGAACTATAAGTAGCGACAGGTATCTGTGTAGCTGGGGCTAATATTCCGGTATTTTCTAGAATTTGTTTATTTCTAAGAGCATATCTATTTACCTGCCCTTTTGAAAACCCTTCCGACCTCCTTACCTCAGACTCAGGATTAGTGATTGAGCTGGTCGCTTTTTTCCTTAGAACTGGGGAGGGATTTGGCACTCCTCCCGACTTTTCTTTCTGCTGGTGACATAAATGTTTTTTCATGTCGTTGAAAAATATGCTGGCTCCCCACTTGATTCTCTCCTCGTATTTGCTCAGACAGGGTTGCTCTGCTTGGTGCGCCTCTATACGATATCCTTCCTAGAGCTCTACGGTCTACTGAGAGCCCTGCGGCAGCCTCCGCCCACACTCTGACTCCTTGCTGTGCGGCGATGGTTGTGGCCGTTCCTCCCCGATCACTCCCAGCCGTGTCTCCACACGCTGCGCACATTCGCTGCGAGGGAGGCAAGGAAACGCCGTGCTCCCCCCTCGTCCCCAGCTCACTCCGTCCCCAGGTAAGACCCACCTATTTTGCACCGCACGCCAGTATGCATGCTAGTTTCCCCGAGTGGCGAGAGAGCTGCGCGACCGTCTAACCGTCGGCCGCCATGTTCCCCATAATCCAAGCATAAGGTTGTCTTGTGGGAATACTGAAGCTCAGTAGAGAAGGACTCATATGGTTATGGTAACAAGCCAGTGATAACAGCTAGAACCAGGAAAAAAGGTTTCCTATGCCATAGGTATGGTCTGTTCATTATGAAAGGTTATGCTAACTGCAGTAGTCCTGTATTGATTGTGAAAAGCATTGGTCAGTAATAAGTCAATAAGCATTTTAGGGCGAATTGTTATTTCTATGTATTAAAGGGTGAATTGTTATTTCTATGTATTAAAGCCTTCAGATAGGTATTTTGTTACTTGAAATGTCCCAGATTTCTTTTGTAGGGAAGGATTTTGGTGTTGATTACTGCTTCTGGCAAACCCTAAGTGGAGACAATTTGCATTATAATGATAATTATTAGCATCTCTTGTTAACGGTCTCACATGATGATCATATATATGTATATTTAAATATATATATATATGGCTTCCTGACTCTCACCGAAATGTGGTCCCATCCACCTGGCATGCGGGTGCTCTGTTACGGGCGCGTGTCCCTGCAATATATGTCAATGGATACTTTGAGAATCCCTATGAAAAACGGGCACTTGAGGGTGGAATTTGAGCCTAATCCTGTATTCAGCAAATGAACTCCAACGCGTTTCAACTCCCACAAGCCTTTGTCAAGGTGACAAGCCCCACAATCCTTGAAAATAAACACAAATGCAAACATAAAAAGGGACAAGTTACTATTCTGTTAATCGAACCACCATAGTATAAAACTATACCTGCTTATATCAGATTTCATCCTTCAAATATATAAAATCAATTCATCCTGATCATACAATAAGGTCAAAATCGTGATTGATCCCTGAACATATCCACCAATTCCAAAGAAAGAGCAAATAAAATAAAAAATACATCATGCGCTTCAACCCGGGTGAAATTCCCAGGGTTAAGCGCCATGTATCGTCCAGAAGCACCATGCAAATGATTTGTAAAATGATACAACATCCCACGTTAAGTGAATACATGCAAACTATCGCCCAAGGGAGCACTTTATAAAGGCAATTTATGTCATATAAGAGCAAATGCACATAGGAGAAAATATATATCTCAATCAAGTACATCATTTGCATCAGGGACAGAATCGTAGGCCAGACCTCAAGTAAATGTAAAACTTGTAAGGAAATCTGATAAGAAAATAAGATATCAAGAATGATAATCCAAAATAACAAAATCAAATCGATAATAACTCAGAAAACTATCACAATGAACTCTAGCCCACCAGGGACACGTGTCAGAACTATACAGCTTAGAAGAAGCTTAGGCCTCCTACGATAAGAAGATTAATATCTGATTACCCAACATGGCTTCCAGTCGCGGCTCCTAGAGGAAGTGCTGCGGGGCGGTGGGGCGGGGGGCGGGGCGCGGGAGGGGCAGGGTGGGGGGTAGTAAACTCCGGCATACGGCCGAACGGAGGTAAGTACATAAATAAATAAATAAAACGAATTACATTGCGCGCTGCAATGCCAAATGGCGATGCAGCGCGCCAATGTAATCCGCTTTCTTTATTTATTTATGTACTTACCTCCGTTCGGCCGTATGCCGGAGTTTACTACCCCCACCCTGCCCCACCCCCGCCCTGCCCCACTGCCCCTCAGCACTCCCTCCAGGAGCCGCGACTGATGGCTTCTAATTCCCCATCCTTGTTCAGGCCTGAGAGGTGTTTTGTCAGTAAATCAAAAATATACCTGGATGCTAATTGCCTAAGTTGTTTAGTTTTATTGCCCCCATGTATGTTCCTGCATACCATATCAATTCAAAGAATGTAAACTTGGATACATCCCTCTGGTGCATTAGTGAAAAGTGTCTTGATAGCTTGTAGGTGGTACCTACTTTAATGCTAGCCCTTTGATGCTCAATAACACATTAGGGGGTGCACAGACCTCCTCCCTGAGCCCAAAGGGGCCTTGGGGTCCCCATCCCCTTGGGCCAAAGAGTAACTATAAGGAAGGGGGCATGCAGCCTTAAGAAACCCCAGGGACCCCATCCCCAAGGGCAGGCTCTTTCACTGTGTCCCGTGGAGCCCACTGAAAGGACACAGTAGTTTTATCTGCCAATGAAAGCACTTGTGCTCTCACCAGGCGGGAGCTTTCTTTGAAATGCGCCCACTGGGTAGGAGCACAGTTTTGTTTCCCTGTCCATGCTCTTGCGGGCATGGAAACTCTGATTGCTCTTAAACAGCGGGAGCAAGCTCATGCAGCTGCTCCTGTCGAGTAGGAGCAATGCCGGCTCCTGTGTGAGGAGCTGGCTGGGGCTGCATGGGCCCCCGGGGTACACCTTGTGGCCTCGAACGTTATGTTTTCTGAGTACCCTGGATGGGCATCGGGCACCCACTTATAATATATAGGGCAACAGGGATGGGGTCCTCAGGGCCAATACTGGTTTAGGCAGTGGGGCCATGTGCTGCATCCCCTTTATTAAAAAATAAGGTCCTGGATGGGGTCTCCAGTGCCTGTAGAGGCTCAGGGAGGGGTCCGAATGCAATGTACTCCGTCCCTTTTTAAATAGGAAAGGCCCCAGGGAATAGGGTCCCCAGGGCAAATAGTGGCATGGGAAAGGGCCCCTCCCCTAAAAATAAAAAAGTAAAAGGGCCCGGGGGTGGGGTCCCTAGGGCCAACAGTGGCTTGCGGCGGCTGGCTACACACGCCATTTCCTTTATTATAAAAGAAGGCCAGAGGGATGGGATCCTCATCTTTGATATCTGAAGCCTTGTTCTTAATTGATTGCTGTGGTTTTCTTACTTGTTCCATGTTGTCTTTTCTGTCCTGTATTCTAGTTATTCTTTCCACCATGGCTTTCTGTTCCATTCCAAATTTGGTCCACTGTCTGTTGCAGTCCATATCTTTTTACAGTGTGACCTCTGGCTTGGTTTCCATTCTGGTCAGGTAAGGGAAAGACTTTGGTTGTTGCCTTGAGGTCCTTTGGAGTCTTTCCTGTCTCAGTGTTGTTGTCAATGTTAGTCCACCTTGTACTGAGTGCAACAGACTCTATAACAGCAGGCCTAGCTATGACTTTGCTGTAGGACTGTTGTTAAGAGCAAACAGCTGGTGTCAGTCCAAAGGATGTTTCCTAAGCTACTAAGAGACCTCTTGTCATTTACCAGTACATCCCTTACTGTGATTAAAAGTTGCTCTTTTCGGTAACCTGTCCTCTGTAGTCAAGTGACCTCATTTTTACTCTGAATAGTGTGATATTTAACTTGCCCTGTCACCTTGCTAAGTGTTACCTCTGAAATCCACCATCCCTGCTTTTGCTCTCTGACATTTGCGGGAGTACTGCAGGAATGCAACTTTAAAAAACAGAGCAATGTGATTGGAGGAGAGAGCCTCTGTTTACCATCTGCTGTCCCTAGGGGCAAGAAACTCCTGCGAGTCCCACGGGAGCTCATGCTCTGATTGGCTGACTACAACATGAGAATAAATGCTGCAGCCGCCATTTTAGGACCTGGGACTCAGTGTCCATGTCCTGAAAATGTTTTAAAACAATAATGTATAAGGATTCAGGGTACAGGTACCCTGACCCCCTGGACCTTATGGCGGGGTCTCATAATGAACCTATAGGCGCCAAATGGAAAGACGTTTTCTGGGGTTGCTGCAATCCTGCTGGACTATCACGAGAGCCAGCGAGACTCCCTGTTCCCATGAGAGTCTCATGATAGCTCAGGGGCAGTGCTGGGTCCAGTTAGACTCCCACAGGACTGGAAAACCATTGGAAAAAAAGGGTCATGAGTGTCTGTGGTGGGTTGGCCATGTACAGGATGTTGGCCTTGTGGCTAACCCACACCGTGCACAGCCAAAGGACCTGTGCGGCAGGGATGTCCGCCCCTGATCATGGCCGAAGGCCTAGTTACATATGATAAGAAAATATTACTTTACATTAAAAAAAACTAGAAATTCTCTGAAAAAAAACTAAAGGTTAAAGTGACGTTATTGTTAGGTATAGAAAAAGAGGATTACTTTGCATTAAACAAATAAACCTAAGAAAGTCGTTGAAGAAAACAAAGGTTATAGTGATGTTACAGTTAGGTAAAAATGTCATTTTGAACGTAACATTTTAAACACAAAAAAACCTCAAAATCACCAGTTACCTTTATATCAAGTAACTATTGCCCCTGCCCTCACCATGCACAGTGTTTTTTTAAATAATTTCTTTATTTGCATTTCAACTGACAAAAGACAATTATGATCTCATACAGATCACATCATCAAGGAGGACAATGGTTTCACAGCAGTCAATACAAATCGTCATAAGTTAAATAAATTAGGAGTGAGCACCCTTCTGCAGACACAGCAGTTCTTCTCTATATAATTAAGTATAATGTGTCTACTTCCGAAACATAGATTGGCGATGACATGACATTTGTTTTGCAAAATATAGTATTTTATCTCCCCACAAAACTCCCCCCATCCTGCTCCCACCCCCTCTATAGCTTCCACTTGTCAACTTCTGCCCTTTATTAATATACTGTGCTGGGAATCAGATATGGGGGGGAGAGATTGCACCCATTATCTCAATTAGTTTGAATACCTATGTAGTGTGGGTAGTATGTGACACCTCTTCCCCCTAAGTAGAGCCTACATCCCTCCCTATTTGAATTGGACATCCTCAGTGCATCATCTCCTCCTCTTCAGGCGGGGCCACCAGTGTTTGAATTATCATCCCCCAGGAGATTAAGTCATTGGGTAACCTATCGTCCTTCCTCGTGCGTCGCATGTGTGCCTCCTCTACTCCTGCCCATTCTAGCATATCTGTTGTCCATCTCTGCACTGATGGGGGCGCAGACTGAGCAACTGTATCGTGAAGCGCCTCTTGGCCACCACAAAGCCCAGAGTCACAACTCTCCTGCTCAATTTCCTTTTGGGTTAATTGGGAGTAAGCCCAGCCGACATTGTTGTATAGTGGTCTGAACCTCCCATCCCTTTACCGTCTTAATACATGCCAGCACTTCTGCCCAGTACACTGCTATTTAAGTACAGCGCCAGCCCATGTGTACACAATCTGCCCCGCCTCGGCTGCATCTATGGTATGTCGAGGACATACTAGGATATATATTTTTCAGCCGTTGCGGAGATAGATAAGTCAAATGTATATAGTTATATTGTATAAGTTTGAAACAAGGGTTAATAGACACTGTTTTGACAGCCTCATGTATTTTCACCCAATCCTTATCTGGCAGGGGCACATCACATTCAGTTGCCAGACACCTCTTGAGTGTAGTGTCTTCACGGATCGTTTCGCCCGTAGCACCCAGTAGATGTGTGTTGTGAGTTTGCGGCCTCCACCTTGGGGTTGGAGTATGATTAGGGTGGATGTGGGTTTAGGGGCTTCTGGAAATATCATCCATACTTGTCTTGCTGTTGCAGCTATCTTTGCATACTGCAAAAAGTAAAAAATTGTTTCTGAAACCTTCTTCCCCTGTAGTAGTAACTCTCCCAGTTGACGTTCATCCCAGCAAGGACCTTTCCCAATTGTCATCTATATAGAACCAGTGGACTGCATGTTGAAGCTGAGCCACCAGGTAATACAATTCATAATCCAGTACTCCAATCCTCCCTGTCCCCACTCCAATCTTAAGGTTGTCAATCCGATTCTGCTACATTTTCTTGCCCACAATAAGCGTATCAGAAGGTTATCTAGTACCCTGAAAACCTTGTGAGGAATTTCATACATAGCGCCCTGCAACACATATAGACATCTAGGCAACACTATCATTTTAGCAAGGGTTATTGTACACATGAGGGACAATTGCTATGTATTCCAGAAATCAATAGATGGTCAGAGATTCCGAATCACTCTTTCAATATTTAGGTCGTAGATCCAGCTCTCGTGTCACATAAATGCCCAGGTATTTTACTGCGTCTAATTTTAATGGTATGTCAGTTTTTTGCAGTTGTTCTACGGGTACTCTTGCCAACAAACCAACTGGAAACAGGGCTGACTTGGCGCTGTTAATGTGCAGGCCAGAGTATTCACCAAATTCATGCATTACCTTCAGTTGGATTGGGATTGAGATGTCAGGTTGTCGCAGGAAGAGTATGGCATCATCAGAATATAATGAGACCACATGTGTGGTGTCGCCAACCTGAATACTCCAGTCTCGTGGGACTGTCCTAAGAAGGCATCCCAATGGCTCCACAGCCATGGTAAAAGCAGGGGTGACAACAGGCATCCCAGCCGAGTGCCCCTCTGCAATCGAATCTCCTCCGAGACATACTGGCCAGACCGTACTCTCACCACCGGACATGTATATAATAGGCAGACCCATTTAATATAGTTGTCTCCCAGCGCCATCTCGGTAAGCACCTGCCAAACATAGTCCCAGTCAACAGAATCGAACACCTGCTCGATACCGAAGAAGGCAAGTGCTTTTGGGTCATCCTCCAAATGGGGGGCATGTATAGCATGTGCTAGGCACCTCAAACTGCATAGAGTATTGTGGCGGAGAATAAATACAGACTGGTCTGGTTGAATTAATTGTGGCAAAAACGGTAGGAGTCGTGCCGCCAGCACATGACCAAGTATATTTTGGTCTATGTTCAGCATTGATAGTAGGCGATACAAGCTCGCCACCATGGGATCCTTTTCCAGCTTAGGTATCATGACAATTAGCGCCTCTTTCATGGGGGCTGGCAGGATACCTGCTTCCCAGGCCTCCGCATATATTAACGTAAGTTTTTCCAGTAAGGGCCCTGAGTAACTCTTATAATATTCCACCAGCAGCCTGTCACCCCCTGGTGCCTTAGCAGACTTTAGCGTTTTTACAGACTGCTGCAGTTCCTGTATTGGTATAGGCTCCGCCAGTGACCTCGCATCTACATCAGTAAGACGTGGTAGGTGTAGTGCGTGCAGATATTGGGTTAGGGCCTGGGTACCTGTTGGAAAGTGGGTTATTGGTAGGGGCAAATGTAGGTCTGGCAATAAGGCCACTAACACATGATAGGACTCAGCATAGGTCTTAGAAAATTATTCCTATGTTCAACCCTTGGTAACGTGGCTGCGAACAGATAGGCTTAACTTCAAAGACAGGTATGTAAAGCATTTAAAAACACCATTTCAGTAAATAATTAAGACACCACACAAAATAAAAATCCAACACCAATTTATAACAATAGGGAATATTTTTATCTTTAAAATGACACCAAAACGACAAAAATCTAATGTAGGGAACCGGAGATATGAATTTTCAAAGATTTAATAAAATATAGCACTTAGAAGTTTATAGCACCATATTGGGATACCTGCTCGTGATAGACCGGGGCAAAGTCAAAGTTTCAGGCCGACTGCGATGGCGCCCTGGGCGGCTACAGCTTGCGGCAGGTCCCGGTCTCAGTTTCTACCTTCACACTTAGAAACTTTTCTGGAGCTTTTCTCGCGAGGTCCCTCGAAGCTCCCAGCCAGTCCGGATCCGGTGAGAGTTCGCCGGCTTGCCTTTTGACGAACTCCAGGTCAACTTCCCTGGAGCGGACTTAGAAACTTTTTCGTTAGCGCTTCAGCGGGGCAACCCAGGAGCCCAGGCCGACACGCGAAGGAAGACAGGCAGCTTGGCTCTCGCGGTTGCTCCCGGTCGACTATTCTACGAGCGGACTTAGAAACTTTTCGGGAGCTTTTTCTCGCGGGGTCTCTCGATGCTCCTCATGTAGCCGGATCCGGTGAGGGTTCGCCGGCTTCAGATTTCTTCTACTCCCGGTCAAACTTTGGAAGTCGGACCGACTGAGCTTTTAGCGGGACGAACCTGGAAGGCTTGGCTGACTCGCGGTTGACCAGGTTGAGTCGGTCCCTCTATGGAGCTTTTTTCAAAGTTCCTCCAAAGTTCTCCAAATTTCTTGAACTTCTTCCTGAAGTTCCTCAAAGGGTCTCAAAGTGTCTCAAACTCACTCCAAGGATCTGGAAGCTCCAAGATGGCCCTTGAAAATTGAGGACTTCAGTTCCCACAATCCACCTGGACGTCACCCTTACAAATCCACTAGTAGTTCCCCAAGGTGCAGATTTAGGGGTCGATTCCGATCTCGGCCGGAAGTGCACCTAACACTATTCGTCCGGAAAAAAAACCAAGCCGAACGCGTGTTTCCCGATTGATTCGAACATTCGTCCGAACGAGCAAGTACGATGCGCATAACTGCCCAGATCCCGACCCAGCCGTACGTACCCATTCCAGCTCCTGTTCCCCGCCCGAGCCGGATCCGTAAATGCCGGATCGAGTCGCACGGAAGCAAATATACAGCACCTTCCGGCCGGACTAGTACGATGCGCCTTCCGTACGCGCCGAACCCGTCGCTACGTCCGGCACATCAGAGCATCCGGGAGAGCTGCACATAAGCTCCGATTCGTGCCACAAGACGATCCACGGCTACGAGACGAACAAGCCAGCGACGAGTACGAGTCGAAGCCACGAGAAACACGAACGAGACGACCCAACCATGAATACCATCGCGTAGGTCCTACCAATACTCTACATCTATTACCGGAACCGGTACGGACGCGTACGGCGCAGACGGTAAGTCAAACACCCACAACACAAACAAACGACACGTACCCGACATATGTCACACACACATAGGGATGCAGAAATGATGTACACTAGCAACAGCAGAAGGATAGGGGCGGTATGGCAATCACCAATGCCACACACACCCATAGGGGCCTGGATGCCTACCACTACCACCACCCCTACTCAGGGGGGGCTGGATGCCTGTCACTACTACCATCCCCACTCATAGGGGGATGGATGCCTACCACTAACACCACCCCTACTCAGGGGGGCCTGGATGCCTACCACCAACACCACCCCTACTCATGGGGGCCTGGATGCCTACCACAACCACCACCCCTACTCATGGGGGCCTGGATGCCTACCACTACCACCACCCCTACTCAGGGGGGGCTGGATGCCTGTCACTACCACCACCCCTACTCATAGGGGGATGGATGCCTAACACCAACACCACCCCTACTCAGGGGGGCCTGGATGCCTGTCACTACTACCATCCCCACTCATAGGGGGCTGGATGTATGTCACTACTACCATCCCCACTCATAGGGGGATGGATGCCTACCACTAACACCACCCCTACTCAGGGGGGCCTGGATGCCTACCACCAACACAACCCCTACTCAGGGGGGCCTGGATGCCTACCACCAACACCACCCCTACTCATGGGGGCCTGGATGCCTGTCACTACCACCACCCCTACTCATGGGGGGCTGGATGCCTACCACTACCACCACCCCTACTCAGGGGGGGCTGGATGCCTGTCAATACTACCATCCCCACTCATAGGGGGATGGATGCCTACCACCAACACCACCCCTACTCAGGGGGGCCTGGATGCCTGTCACTACTACCATCCCCACTCATAGGGGGATGGATGCCTACCACTAACACCACCCCTACTCAGGGGGGCCTGGATGCCTACCACCAACACCACCCCTACTCATGGGGGCCTGGATGCCTACCACAACCACCACCCCTACTCAGGGGGGGCTGGATGCCTGTCACTACTACCATCCCCACTCATAGGGGGATGGATGCCTACCACCAACACCACCCCTACTCAGGGGGGCCTGGATGCCTGTCACTGCTACCATCCCCACTCATAGGGGGATGGATGCCTACCACTAACACCACCCCTACTCAGGGGGGCCTGGATGCCTACCACCAACACAACCCCTACTCATGGGGGCCTGGATGCCTACCACAACCACCACCCCTACTCATGTGGGCCTGGATGCCTACCACAACCACCACCCCTACTCATGGGGGCCTGGATGCCTACCACTACCACCACCACCTACTCAGGGGGGGCTGGATGCCTGTCACTACCACCACCCCTACTCATGGGGGGCTGGATGCCTACCACTACCACCACCCCTACTCAGGGGGGCCTGGATGCCTGTCACTACTACCATCCCCACTAATAGGGGGCTGGATGCCTGTCACTACCACCATCCCCACTCATGGGGGGCTGGATGCCTACCACTACCACCACCCCTAATCATGGGGGCCTGGATGCCTACCACAACCACCACCCCTACTCAGGGGGGGCTGGATGCCTGTCACTACTACCATCCCCACTCATAGGGGGATAGATGCCTACCATCAACACCACCCCTACTCAGGGGGGCCTGGATGCCTGTCACTACTACCATCCCCACTCATAGGGGGCTGGATGCCTGTCACTACCACCATCCCCACTCATGGGGGGCTGGATGCCTACCACTACCACCACCCCTACTCATGGGGGCCTGGATGCCTACCACAACCACCACCCCTACTCAGGGGGGGCTGGATGCCTACCATCAACACCACCCCTACTCAGGGGGGCCTGGATGCCTGTCACTACTACCATCCCCACTCATAGGGGGATGGATGCCTACCACTAACACCACCCCTACTCAGGGGGCCTGGATGCCTACCACCAACACCACCCCTACTCATGGGGGCCTGGATGCCTACCACTACCACCACCCCTACTCATAGGATGGGTAATGCATGACACAACCAGCATACTCCAACATAAGGAATGTCAGAAAAGACATCCCCCAACATCATGACAAGCGTGTGTAGTCTGTGTCAAATGCCTACAACACTGAACATGACATTGAACATACAATGTGACCCCTATCACATGTGTCACACATAAATGTGTGTGGCCTCCACAATGCAAGCAGACCATGACCACTGTGGCAATGGGGTCTAAAGCCCCATCATCACAGTGACCAAAATGTAAGTGTGGGGTCCATAGCTGAAGCCCAATTGAACATTGTGGCAATGGGGTCTAAAGCCCCATCATCACAGTGACCAAAATGTAAGTGTGGGGTCCATAGCTGAAGCACATTTTGAACATTGTGGCAATGGGGTCTAAACCCCATCATCACAGTGACCAAAAGGTAAGTGTGGGGTCCATAGCTGAAGCACATTTTGAACATTGTGGCAATGGGGTCTAAACCCCCATCATCACAGTGACCAAAATGTAAGTGTGGGGTCCATAGCTGAAGCACATTTTGAACATTGTGGCAATGGGGTCTAAACCCCCATTATCACAGTGACCAAAATGTAAGTGTGTGGTCCATAGCTGAAGCCCAATTGAACATTGTGGCAATGGGGTCTAAACCCCCATCATTACAGTGACCAAAAGGTAAGTGTGGGGTCCATAGCTGAAGCACATTTTGAACAATGTGGCAATGGGGTCTAAACCCCCATCATCACAGTGACCAAAATGTAAGTGTGGGGTCCATAGCTGAAGCCCAATTGAACATTGTGGCAATGGGGTCTAAACCCCCATCATCACAGTGACCAAAAGGTAAGTGTGGGGTCCATAGCTGAAGCACATTTTGAACAATGTAGCAATGGGGTCTAAACCCCCATCATCACAGTGACCAAAATGTAAGTGTGGGGTCCATAGCTGAAGCACATTTTGAACAATGTGGCAATGGGGTCTAAACCCCCATCATCACAGTGACCAAAATGTAAGTGTGGGGTCCATAGCTGAAGCCCAATTGAACATTGTGGCAATGGGGTCTAAACCCCCATCATCACAGTGACCAAAAGGTAAGTGTGGGGTCCATAGCTGAAGCACATTTTGAACATTGTGGCAATGGGGTCTAAACCCACATCATCACAGTGACCAAAAGGTAAGTGTTGTCATGGAAAAAGCTGCAACTGCCAAACAGCATGGATGATTCCTGGTCACAGAACAACAAACACATCAGTGGCAAAGTAGTGCTTGTGTCCCATAGCAACATAGATTGGGTGAGGCAATCAGTGCAGTGCAAATAAGACATACCTTTGGCCATGTGCAGACAAACATCACCCATGGGGGCTGACATTGTCAACATTCATCAATTACACAATGACAGAAGTGACCATCATAATGTAGACCCACATATCTGCACCAATGGACACACAAATGTAGATATCCTGTGTAGACTGTAGCTGTGAGGTGAACAAATACCATACCATGGCAGCAATGGGACATACAAACCATGATCATTGTGCTGACTGATGACCTAGGAGTCCCAGGGACAGCAGGGGAAATCCACCAAACAACATACAGCCAATGGCACACTAAAGTTATGCCAATGCAGTGGTGCAGATGCACAAACAGGCAGCCTCACACTGCATATCAAACACAACAGGTGATGGGGGTGTGCCAGTGTCCCCAGGCAACCACACAACACATGAGGAGGCCTGAATCCCAATTACACAGATGTGTATACAGTGCCACACAAAAGTAACTCATGGATCGGATTCCCTATGTGGGCAATCAGGCATTGTTAGATGAGAGGGAGCCCAAATTACACATGTCACACAAGCTTGTAGGAACAGCAACTAACACAGCCAGAGACAGACCCACCAGAGCACTACCCCCAGGGACCCCACATTGTGGTGACACTGGCCTGCATGATAATCCCACTGTGATGACAAAGCTAGATGTCGTTCACTCTGTGAACCACAGTCATGTGTCCTGAGCAACAAACTACCATCACACCTACACAAGCACAAATCAATCAGCACGGCCTGTCAGCCAAGGCCAATATGGAGGTAGGGGTCTAGCCGTGCAACAACTCTCATTTGCACACACTCAACACCACACACCTTGATCTCCACCAATGTGCAGCAGTGAAGCTCACATGGACTGGTGACATTGCACATGCACCCATGACAATCCCAGGGGTGGTGGTGGGAACTAAGGTGCAGAAACCCATCACACATGGCCAGTCAACAAGACTCGTGAATGTCTGACACACTGCACAGTACGCCGTACATGGGCATGACGTGAAATCCACCCCAATCAATGGGATCCCGGCCACAGTCACACACCAATGAAGAAGCCAAGGTCACCCACAAAGAACACACATAGACAACTTCCAACATTGCAGCTCTGACCCTGAGGAGTGGCAGCAGTCACACACACAACGTGTCACAATCACTGAAAGCTACCACAAACTGTAAATTACATGACTTGTGTAACTAACAAGTGCCAAGGGGAATCCTGACTATGTCCCATCTGCGTTTGCCCACATCCCCAGCCCTGACAACAAAGACAACTAGGGATGAAAACCTGATGAACATTAGTTTGCCATGCACCCACATCCCGGAGAAACCAGGTCCAAGATGCTGGATGAACACAGGACAACTCAGCAAGCATCACAAACAGGAACATCCCTAGGGACACAGCCTGTGTAGGAAAAGGGAAGGGAACACACACAGACATGCTCACACAACACGGGCCCAGCCAATGTCACGGGATTACATACGGCCATGAGGGCACTCCACTCCTGTGGAAGGTCTGCTGTGCCAAACCTTGTCTGTGCACGACTCAAACATGTCAGCAGAACACTCGGTCAGTGAGTCAACAACTACAACACACTGAAGGCTCTGCTCACATCAGCCTGGGTACGGGAGTGTCACGTCAGTCATCTGCATACACCCAAAACATGTGTCAAGCAAGTTGCACTGTATACACAGATGAGTCCTTCAACATTGATGTGCTAAACTGCATGTCCAGTGGAGATGGGCACACAGTCAGGGAAATAGAAACATTGAACAGCGGTAAGCCCACCAGATGTGCATCAGTGTAAGCCAAAGATGTTAATTTACAAATGCAAAACGTACATCCCTGTGTCAAATGCTGAACATTACACCCTCAGACTGCAGCAAAGGATGCTATAGATCCAGACTACATTAGGACACATATCCCAAGGACCACATGGAGTCCATCACAGCAACACTTCATTTTCATGGTCTGAACACTATTACAACTGCAAATGAATGATGATACTCATCTACATCATGTACATCCAAAGAAAAACAACAAGTAAACAAAAAGAGGCTTTATTCAGCAAATGTTAAAGTAAAAATTCAAGTCCAAAAGAAACTAAGGCCAATGGCCAGTCCAAATACACAGTCCCAACAGGGTGATATGTGACAACTTGTCACCCATTGCTTGCCTGCACTGGTACGGACAGGGGACATCCCCCTCGGAGGGGCATACAAGGGGCAGGCCAGGCACCGCAGGGACAGGATCAGGGGATGCCAGAAGGAGGCAGTGAAGGGGTGGTGGGTGCAGCAGTGTCACCGGCAACTGCAGTGGAGGTGTCTGACTCAGTGGGGGCCGGCACCACTGTAGGGCACAAGTCAGATGGTGTGGGTGCTGCAACCACTGCAGTGGGCCGGTCAGATGGAGTGGACTGGGTCCCCACTGCAGTGCCCGAGTCAGACGGGGTGGTTGTGGACTCCACTGCAGTGCATGACTCCAAGGGAGTGGAAGGGGGGCAGATGAGGTGGGCAGGACAGAGGGGGGACCCGGTCTCCACACCAGTGGCACAAACAGGCTGAGCATCTGGGTTGGGGGTGGAAGAGCAAGTGGTAGGGGGGAGGGCCTAAGCAGTTTGGGGATGCGGTATCGGTGAGTGGGGGAACCTGGGGCAGGGTGTGGAGGTGGAACCTGTGGAGTGGTGGCCTGGGGGATGGAGGAGAGAGACTGTGTGGTGGAGCTGCGTGGTGGGGTCTTGCCCTTCCTGGTCCGGGGGGACTTTTGAATGGGGTCCTCAGCCTGCCTGTGCCTGGGGGAGGGTGTCCGGGTGTGAGGGGCACTCCCTCTGTGTGTGGTGGTCGCCTCTTCCGCTTGGACTTCGTGTCAGATGTATCTGTGGGGAAGAGGCCAAGCTCACAGAGGAAGAGCTTCTGGGAGGGGGGGTTGCAGGTGAGGCAAGGGAAGGGGTTTTGGAGGGAGAGGCATCTGAGGACTGCGGAGTGCTCGTGGATGCGTGTGTGTGTGTCTGGGCCCCATCCCCTGTGAGTGAGATATCAGTCCCCTGACTGTGCATGCGTGTGCGTCTGGAGTTTGGCCTGTGTGTCTGTGTGCTGCTTGTGTCTGTGCTGGTGCGTGCCGGTGCGGGTGTGTGTGTGCTTGGGACAGGTAGGGTGCTGGGGATTGTGGATGGGGCAGAGGTAGGAAGGGTGAGGGACTGTTGCAGGAGGGACACTGCTGCCGTCAGTGAGGAGGCCATGGACTGATTGGTCCGATGTAGGGCAGACATGCCAGATGACATGCCCTCCATGAATGACACCAGTTGTGTCAAAAGACCCGTGTGTTCTTGGAGGACACTCAGCATTGATGTCTGCCCTACATGGATCTGTTTAAGCAAGTCCACAGACTCCACACTCAGGGCAGCAGGGGGGACAGAGGCAGGGGGTGCGGTGCCTGGCATGAAGGAGACACGCTCCCCTACACAGGAGCCTCCACGGACATGTGGGATGGGAGCAGATGGGAGGGTGGAGATGGTGGTGGTGGTGGGGACAGGCTTGCTTGACGTTGCCTCTGGTCTGCTGACACCCGCCTCCACAAGGGAGTCCTCACTGGAAGTGCTGTTTTCCCCAACCGAGGTGGTCGTAGCTGAGGTCTCCTCAGTGTGGCTCCCCTCACCCTCCGTGCCACTGGGTCCCTCGGTCTCCCCTGCAGTGGACCCAGTCTGGCTCTGCCGCTCCTCTTGGTCCATGGAGCTGTCTCCTCCTGTGGCCGTGGATGTATCTGCAAACAATCAGGATAAACAGAGCAACATTAGTCACCTGTACTGACCACACACACCACAGTAAGTACAGCACATCACAGAGCAAGCCCTGCCATCATTTGCTAGACATTGCAATAAGTGCTGACACTGATTTGAAGAAGCCCATTGTCTGCCTGACAGTCAGTCATGCCACACATATCCTACCTGTCCATGCACCCATCTGTCTGCTGCCTGTTGTATGCGACTAATCATATGTGCACACATGCACCACATACACAGTTGTTGGACATCCAAGAGAACATATGGAAATGTGTCACTCCAAACACATGCCATCTCCTGCCACTGACTCAGTACATGTGTCAGGAAAAGTGATGGGCAAAGTCTCTGTTGATATGCGGGTTTTGGTTCCATCACCAGACACAATGATGTCCTCATGTCCTGATAGACAATGCAACAATGGTGTGCATGCAGGACATGTCACACCACTGCTGGATCACCCTTTGCGATTGGAATGTCATGGCACAGGCCTGTCTGGCAAGTCAGTCATAACTGTCTCCTGTCACAGGGGCAGTGCATACACACAACACCAGTCTGCACTGTGTCACAATCATGGAAGTTTTTGAAAAGTAAGCCCTGTAGCTGACAGGTGCACATGTGCACCCCTGGCCACCCACATCATGAGGACTGAGATGATCCCACATCAATCAAATGAGACATTTGAGTGACTGCAAACACAAATCCATACACATGAGCACTTCACGTTGATGAGAATGAACCAAAGCTGCCTGCACCCCAATGTTTCATACAACATTGTGCACAGTCAAGGGATCAGAGACCTATGCATTGACCTATGTGCAGATCCCATAGTCACAACTCAGATGGCTGGCCACCCCAAATTGTTAAACACTCCAGGAGTCCAAATAGCAAGGCCACACCACAGTGACACAGAGGCATACACCTGAGTGCCCTCTTCACAATGCCCAATATGTATGCTGACACACGGGAGTGGGAGAACAGAGTGCCTTCGATGTCCGGAGTAGGCATTACAGTCCTGGTCCATGTGCAACATAGTATTACCCTGAACACTAGGCAGGTGGCTATGCATGTGTCACACACATGATGTACATACTACTGAGGCTCCTACCTTGGTCTCTGCTGCAGCATGGGTGTGTGGCACATACCCCAGACATGTGGTGAGTCAGAGCAGCAATTGGAACACATGTTAAAGCCATACCCAGAGTACATGTCAGATCACAGGCATTGTGAGCAATTGTACCACCCATGCAGCCCACCACAAAGTTCCTGTAACTGATGCCGTCCCCAACTTGAACCACAGGTAACTGCAAGTACACAGTACCCAAGTGACCTAAGTCACAGACTGTAAGGGCCACACCTGTGTATCAGATGAGGAGGGGGGATGACACAAGTGAGGGACATGAGTCCAGGACGACATGACAGTTGTACTGTGGCAGTGGAACCAGGCTAAAGGAGTGCATAGAGCATGTCAGGCATAGTACACAGTTGAGGCTAGCACTTACCCCCTCCTTGCTGCTGTCTGGCCTTCAGCTGCCCATCCAGGTCAGGGAAGACCACCGCCAAGATCCGGAGCATGTGGGGGGTCAGGGTCCGGTGTCCGCCCCTCCTGTGAGGAGGCGACAGCTTCAGCTGGACCCTTGCGATCCTCCGGGTCCAGCCCCGAAGGTCCTGCCACCTCTTCTGGCAGTTGTGGATCCTGCGCCTGTAGACCCCCACCGATCGTACTGCCCGGACGATGGTCAGCCAGATGTCCTGCTTCTGGTGGGCATCAACCTGTGAGGATGACAAAGTGAAAAGGCCATTACTACACATGCAACATTTCCGTGCATCACACAGTTGGATATACATGTCTCAATCACAGGTGCATATGATGTACACAGGCAGTGCAACTATGGCTATGAACAGTTTGCCAGCAGTTACCACATGGTATCATTGCCTGGGAAGTCAAACCTTGTTGGAATGCACTGTTACTGCACTATACCTGTTCAGTGCATGTAACTACACACTTTGGGGGTGCCAAGTACTCAGTGAGCATGCTAGCCAGTGGTGTGCACACTGTAAGTCTTGCTAGTCAGACAACATGCACAATTAGTAAGGCAGTGGACAGCACACTCACCTGCTCCCCTGGTTTCCCATACAGCTTGCTGTACTGTGGAAGGAGGCTGTCCAGCAGGGCCTGGTTCTCCTCAGTGCTGAAGGCTGGGGCTCTCTCCACAGTACGTGCCATTGCAGTAGCCAGAGGATGCAGAGACAGCAGCAGTGGTGGTGGCAGATGTCGTCCTGGAGCATGTAGTGCAGGCAAGTGAGCTCTCAGGGGAACAGCCAGCATTATATGTGTGCTGCAGAGGCAGATACTGTCCCATGTGTCCAAAGTGATAGGTCCAAGTCGTTTGCATCTTCTGAATCTGGCCAATCCATGGAATTGCACCACTTATACACGCCCACAGCATCCTTCAAAAGTTCAACTTCATGACACCCATGAATTTGCAACATTGTTGTGGGTGGCCAACTGAATTCACTGCATCAGACTCGTTAAAGTTTCGAAAACGCGTCCGTTACCATGTCAGGCCATAGCCAATGCGTGCGCACCGATCGGACCATTGCTGTACAACGCGTATTTCGAAAAACAACACGCATCCGTCCACATCATATGCAATGGCCAATGCGTGCGCACCGATCGGTCCATTGCTGTACAACGCATATTTCCGTCCACATCATATGCAATGGCCAATGCGTGCGCACCGATCGGTCCATTGCTGTACAACGCGTATATCGGATGACAACACGCATCCGTCCACAGCATATGCAATGGCCAATGCGTGCGCACCGATCGGTCCATTGCTGTACAACGCGTATATCGGATGACAACACGCATCCGTCCACATCATATGCAATGGCCAATGCGTGCGCACCGATCAGTCCATTGCTGTACAAAGCGTCCCTGTACAAATCACTCGCATATGTCACCATGGTTGTCACTGGTGAACGTATGCCAGCCACAATTACTTGCCAGGGACTCAGGGGCACACCTACAACACCACAGCCTGTCCACACTGTATCCTAAGGCATGTAAGGCTGCATTACCTGTGTGTGTATGGGGGTCAACATGTGGTTTGTTGGGTGGCACTTGGGGGCAGCCACTCCCAGGCTGTGCACGTGTTCATGGGGACAGAATCCTTTGTGTGTTGGGCACATGACCACTGTGATGTGCAACTGTTCAGTTCAGGGCATGTGGCATGGTCACATTTCCAGGTTGTGTATGTGTATGTCATGCCACATACACCCTGAGTCCCATGTGGGAAGGTATGTACGTCACAGGGTGACCCATTGCCACAATAGTGATGGCCCTCCACAGTCTGTGTGCATGTTGTGTTTCAGATGTCTCTGATTCCATGTGCACAATGGGAGACAGTCTCCACATCCACGTTGTTTGTGCATCGACTTTGATGTTGTGCGTGTGTGTGTCACAGACGTCCATGTCTGTCCTGCAGAGGCAACAGGGGCCACTACCTGTGGGAGTCATGGTTGTTTTGCTGACGTGTATATGATACGCCATGTCATGCCACTGTCCATGTGGCAATACAGGGTCCCTGGGAATCTACCTGTCAATGAGCTGTGATGCCTGTGGCACATCTGTCCTCACTTGTCACTGTGGTGTGTGTTTGGAAAGTGACAGCAGTACATGGGTACTGTGACACAGCCTAATGATTTCCCATAGCACAACCTGGAAATTGTTGTCAACACATGTTGAACTGTGATGTTAGATGTTGGCCATGTAGGTACCATATATGTCCATACAGAACGGCACACACATCAAGTACTTGTGTCTCGTAATGATGTATCATGTGATATTGAGTATGGTCAATGCCACATATGTGGGGTGACTGACAATCTTTCTTTGTTCACCTATGCACTGCAGGGCACCAGCTGTCCATAGACCATTCCCTGACCTTGCAACCATTGTTGAACGTGACTGCATCCGACGGTACCGCTTCAACAGGCCGCTGATTGAGGAATTGGCGGTGCGGTTGGCCCCACATTTGCAACCTGGCCGGACATACCCTACAGCGCTGACCCCCAAGGTGAAGGTGATGGCAGCCCTACACTTCTTTGCCACCGGTACCTTTCAACACACTGTGGCGTCTGCTGGTGGGATGTCACAGACCATGTTCAGCCATGTGCTACGCGATGTTTTGGAGGCAATGTTGAGATACCTGAACCAGCACATCTATTTCCCTAAACGTCAACAACTCACTGACATCAAGAGTGACTTCTATGCCCTGGGGAGGATGCCACATGTCATTGGCTCCATTGATGGGACACATGTGGCTTTGGTACCACCACAGGCACATGAGCAGGCATACAGGAACAGGAAACATTACCATTCTATCAATGCTCTGGTGGTATGTCTTGCAGATATGAGCATCTCACATGTGTGTGCACGTTTCCCCGGTTCTGCACATGATGCCTACGTGATGAGGAGTAGTCGCATCCCGAGGATGATGTCACAGATGCAGAACCAGCGTGCCTGGCTTGTCGGTGTGTACTGACTTTGTACCATTGTGTGTGTTCTGCAATGTTGTATTCCACCCTCTTTACCCAACTCAGCTAATGTGCAATTGTCTGTATGTAGGTGACTCCGGATACCCCAACATGCTGTGGTTGCTGACACCCCTCAGGAACCCTGTGACACCAGCCCAGATGCGCTACAATGAGGCACATGGTCGGACCAGGAGAGTGATCGAGCGGACATTTGGTCTCCTGAAGAGCCGCTTTCGCTGCCTGGACAAGACAGGAGGGGCCCTCCCATATGCCCCAGCAAAGGTGTGCAAGATTGGCATCGTCTGCTGCATGCTACACAACCTGGCAGTGCGGAAGGAGTTGCCTCTCATCCTGGATGACGATGACCAACATCCGCCACCTGTGGAGGATCCTGGCCTGGGCCACGATGCCAGTGATGATGATGATGATGAGGGTGATGTCCGCACACAGCTCATCACCAACTTCTTCAGCTGAATGTGAGTATCCAGAGATGTCATGTCAATGATTTGAGTTTGCATGATATGTGTTGGTGGTGCTCTGTTGCTGTTTGAGTGTGGCCATGTGCTACTTGACTGGATGCGTGCAGCGATGTGTCCTTACAGGTAGTCTGTACTCCCCAACAGTGTTGACATGCTAACTTGGTTTTGTGTAGGTATCTTGTGACATGTATTGGGCATGAGTATTGCAGTTCTGTCCTGTTCTTCAGTGCTTTTGACTGTGTGTCATGTCTGTCCTTCACAGGGTGCTTTCAGAGTTGTTTGGTCAACTCGGATCCCCCGACACCATGATTCAACTTCCAGTGTGGAAGCAGTCGTTTCCCTACAGGTGATGTGCCCCACACCCCTGGACTTTATTTCTTCTACACTTGTTGACTGTGTGGCCACTGCCACGTGGGATTACCTTGCATCTGTAGTGGAAACAACATGTTGCAAATGTGTAATAAACCTGTGCTTCACTTTGGGATGTGCGTTGTCTGTGGTCACACATCTGACTGACATTTGCTTACTGCACCTGTGGGCTAGTTAACACAGACTGTGAATAGGTGTGGTGTCTGTGCATTCCACTGTATTTCCTGGCAACATCAGTGTAGGCGATGAGTCAGATGGCCCTGGTGTGTATGTGTTGTGTTGCCCTAGTGGTGTGTCTCCCTCATATGTGTCACGTCTCCATGACTCACATGACGGTGTTGAACTTGCTGTAGCAGTTAGCATGCACAGTGTCATTTAGCAGATCATTATCTCCATGACAAAAACAACGTTGGAATCACAACAGAGGCAAGTATGGTGTATTAGTGAGTTTATTTACATACATGTGTGAGGATAGTGCACAGGATGGTGGGTGCTGTACATTGGGATTGGAATCCAAAGTTCCCAGGTGAGTTGGAAGTGTTGGTAGCAGAAATGTCCTGAGTAAAGTCCACAGTCATCTGATGCATTAGTCCAACTTAAACTCCCCATGTCATGTGGGAGAGTTGTGTTGCATTCGACAGGGTGAACAGTTTGCACACAAAGGAGAATTTCCAGAACAGGTGTTGGGTTCCTGGGGGATGTACATGGCCATCGGCCTCTCAGTTGTCCTTCCTCGGACGGCCCCTCTTCTTTCTGGGGGACCCTCACGTGCAGGCCGCTGCGGTGCAGAGGACTCTCCACCAGAGTCATCCTCCCTCCCTGTGGCAGTTGCAGTTGTTGCGGCACTAGATGTTGTGGGCACACAGGGAGGTGTGGCCATGTTGGTGCTAATCTGGCGGAGGCATGTCAATATGTCCCTCTGCACCGCTGTCAGTTCTTCCAATGTGTCCCACTTGGACTCCATGCCAGACATGTGTGTTTCCACACGGGACATGTGGGAGTCCAAGCGGGCATGATGGGCAGCCTGCTGCTGTTGAATGTCCTTGAGGATCCCCACTACCTGGCTGACCTCTCCGGTGCTATTCTGATATGCATCAGCAATGCGTACCAGTTGTGGGTCATCATGCAGTCCTGACCCCTCCACAAACAGCGACCTCTGCCTACCACCCCTCCCACCACCCCTGGCCACACGTGCGGGACCTGCGGTGGCACGCACAGGTGACCCTAGGCCCCCTTGGGGGTTGGTACTGGGGTTGTTGTCCGTTGCTTCACGGTGGGCTGGGGTCCCTGTGCTGTTGTCATTGAGTGTCCTTGGTCTGTCCATGTCGGCGGGGGTGGTCTGTGTGTCGGCAGATGTTGGAGGAATGGGTGCAGGGGGTGCAGATGGTGGTCCTGCTGGTGCTGCATGATGACTCACACCGGAGGTGCCAGGTTGGTCTTCGCCATCCGATGAGGGCAGAGGCTGTTCCACACCAGAGAGCTCATGGGCCACCGGAGCCTGGGACAGGGACTCCTCCTCATCTGCTGCTGTGTCCCCATCATCACCTGTTTTTGGAAGAGACACACAATGTATGTTATGTTTCTGCAGGCATCAATGGTTCAAACACATGACAGTTGTGACTGTACCTCTGGATGCGGCCCTGTACATTGCATTGTCCTAAGTTGTCACAGTCAGAGGTTGATATTGGCGTGGCTCATTGTCCTGCCAACCTGATGCTTTGCAATGTGGATGTTGAGGTGTGTGCATGACCAGCATTGGTGGTATTTGGTTGACATCCGGACCTCCTTCTCCCCCCAGCCCAGTTATCCCATCATGAAGCATGCAACCCTTGCAGTGGGTGCAGGTTAACTCTCAGGATGCCAGTCAGTGGTGTCCTGCTGTTGGTTGGTGCCCAGTTCCCAGCAGGGCCTGGTACTCCCCACAACAGAGGACCATTGTCAGACATCTTGGAAGTGGCTTTTCACTCCCTGTGAGGTGTGCATGCTTCAGTGTGAGCTTGCTGGGCCATGTGGGTGGGCAATGTTGAGCTGTGACTACCACTCCCATCATGCTATTGCCTACACCCCCCTTCCCAGCTTGCCCATACTTCCTTCCTTTTGACTCTGCTTCCCTGTGGGGTAGTGTGCCTGTGCTGACAGGATGGCTGACAGTGTTGTCCTGGCGTTTGTTTGGCTACAAGTCCCAAGAGTGTCCCTGTGCTTCACACAGCATAACCCAGGGTGGTGGTTCTTTGTGGGATATTTAATTAGAGTGTGAGGCATTGCATTCTCCCAGGTGAGTTGTGTGGAGTTTGTGTTAAGGGGGGGGGTGTGAGAAAAGCTGCTTGTGACTATGGTCAGAGCTGTCAGTCCTCTTTCCCACCCAGCCAGATATCCCACCATGGAACGTGCTTCCATTGCAGGGAGTGCAAGTTGTCTTTCAGGATGTCAGTCAGTGGTGTCCTGCTGTTGGTTGGTGCACAGTTCCCAGCAGGGCCTTGTGCTCCCCACAGCAGTACCCAGTGTCAGCCATCTTGTCAGTTCTTTTCAACTCCCTGTGATGTGAGCATGGTTCAGAGTGGTGTTGATGGGCCAATTGTGAGGGTGACCAATATCTGTGACTACAACTTCCATCATGCTATTGCCTACACCCCCTTCCCAGCATGTCCATACTTCCTTCCTTTTGAGTCGACTTCACTGTGTGTGAGTGTGACAGCAATGGCAAGATGGCTGACAGTGGTGTCCTGCTGTTGGTTGGTGCACAGTTCCCAGCAGGGCCTTGTGCTCCCCACAGCAGTACCCAGTGTCAACCATCTTGTCAGTTCTTTTCAACTCCCTGTGATGTGAGCATGTTTCAGAGTGGTGTTGATGGGCCAATTGTGAGGGTGACCAATATCTGTGACTACAACTCCCATCATGCTATTGCCTACACCCCCCTTCCCAGCATGCCCATACTTCCTTCCTTTTGAGTGGACTTCACTGTGTGTGAGTGTGACAGCAATGGCAAGATGGCTGACAGTGGTGTCCTGCTGTTGGTTGGTGCACAGTTCCCAGCAGGGCCTTGTGCTCCCCACAGCAGTACCCAGTGTCAGCCATCTTGTCAGTTCTTTTCCACTCCCTGTGATGTGAGCATGGTTCAGAGTGGTGTTGATGGGCCAATTGTGAGGGTGACCAGTATCTGTGACTACAACTCCCATCATGCCATTGCCTACACCCCCCCTTCCCAGCATGCCCATACTTCCTTCCTTTTGACTCTGATTCCCTGTGGAGTAGTGTGCCTGTGCTGACAGGATGGCTGACAGTGTTGTCTTGGCGTTTGTTTGGCTACAAGTCCCAAGAGTGTCCCTGTGCTTCACACAGCATAACCCAGGTTGGTGGTTCTTTGTGGGATATTTAATTAGAGTGTGAGGCATTGCATTCTCCCAGGTGAGTTGTGTGGAGTTTGTGTTAAGGGGGGGTGTGAGAAAAGCTGCTTGTAACTATGGTCAGAGCTGTCAGTCCTCCTTCCCACCCAGCCAGATATCCCACCATGGAACGTGCTTCAATTGCAGGGAGTGCAAGTTGTCTTTCAGGATGTCAGTCAGTGGTGTCCTGCTGTTGGTTGGTGCACAGTTCCCAGCAGGGCCTTGTGCTCCCCACAGCAGTACCCAGTGTCAGCCATCTTGTCAGTTCTTTTCCACTCCCTGTGATGTGAGCATGGTTCAGAGTGGTGTTGATGGGCCAATTGTGAGGGTGACCGATATCTGTGACTACAACTCCCATCATGCTATTGGCTACACTCACTTCACCAGCATACACAGCATTCCTTCCTTTCAGTGAGCTTCCCTGTGAGGTGGTGTTCTAGTGGTGGCAAAATATCTGACAGTGTTTGTTGGTTAGATTTGTGCCACTGCCTTGCTCTATTTGTTGTTAGGTTTGTACATGACATGACACAGTTACATATCATTATGAGATGGCATGTATTGTGTTTATCTAACTAACATACACATATTGGGATGATTATCTTTTGGTTGCTGTGGATTTGCTAAGGGTGCATGGTTTGACTATCCCCTTGACAGTGATGTGTGTGTATTGTCACACAATATTTGGTATATTGGTTGTGTACTCACCAGGCTCTGGGATGTTTGATAGTCCATATACGCTCACTGGTGGTAGGATGGCCCGCACCTTCTCCTCCCAGGGCCTGAGGTATACTGGTTTGGCAGGAGGGCCACTGCCGGTGCGATGACTCAAGGCGTAATCCTTCTTTAGTAGGTCCTTGACCCTCCTGCGCACATCATACCACCTGTTCTGGATGTCTTCCTTTGTGCGCAAACATGGTGATTGTGCGTTCACCCTTTTGACGATCTTTTCCCACATCTTGGTTTTCTGCGACATGGGGGTCTGTTGGACCAATGTACCAAACAACTGTGGCTCTACCCTGAGGATCTCATCTACCAGGACTTCCAATTCACTGTCTAGGAACTTTGGATTCTTCTTTGGGGGCATGGTGATGGGTGGTGGTGGGTATTGATGTGTGTGTGAGTGTGCAAGTGAGGGTGGGTGAGTGTAGGTTTTGCTGGGTGTATGTGAGGGTGCTCTTTGGGAGGTGCTAATGGTGTGTGGCTTGTGTGATGGATGAGTTGTGGGTGTGTCTGTGTTTGCTGTCTGATGGTGTTCTGTGCTGGCAGGTCAGTTGAATTTGCAAAGGATCATGGTAGTGATTTGTGGCCTTTATATGGGTGGGGTTGTGGGTGTGTCTTTGTTCCATGTTTTTTCACCCCTGTATTTATTGACTTTGTCATTGCTTGTTTGGCCCTTTTTTTTTGTTTTTTTCCTTTGTGGGTTTTGGGCATGTAGGAGACGTTCTTCTGACCGAGTAGGATGCTGAAGTTGGCTCGTGCAGGCTTCTCCGAGTCTTTCAAGCTGTGTTTCTGCTGGGTTTCATGTGCGGCGTACGCGTCGGTCGCGGAGTATTGGGTTGCTTCGGCTCGGTTTTGTATGCGTGTCGGTCGTGCGGCTTGGGCTCCGTGCGACTCGGTCTGGTTTTCCACGCATTGCATCGTACTGCGCGGGTCGGAGTTCGTGGGTACGTTTCTGTCGGGTTCATTCCTGGTGCGTGTCGGTCGGTTCGATTCGCGTAGTTTTCCGGCTGGATAGCTGGTTTCCGTGCGGTTCGGTCGTTCGGCTAGTGTTCCGTACGAGTCGGTCGTGATTCACATGCATTGCATCGTACTACGCGGATCGGGCAGCGCCGGTACGTGTCGGTCGGACAATATTCCCGTACCGAGTCGGTCGGTACATTTTCCGGCCCGAATCAGAATTGGCCCCTTAGTTGGTGATGTTCCAGATGAGCTCTTTTAACCTGTAGCTTTCAGGGAGTCCACTCTTTAGTTCCTTTTCAGCAAAATAATCCACAGGGCTGTAGTTTCAGATGGTGCAGTTTTCAGAGGTCAGGCCTTAGAAATCTTTGCACAGCAAAATATTCTCAGCTTGGCAATGTCTTGATTCAGTAAGTTTCAAGCAGCAGATCTGGAGGGCTCTGCCCCTCTCAGATACTTATTCAAAATTCTCTTGGTCAAGCAGCAGGTCACTCCTGACCAATGGGAGCAGGGTTACTCCTCAAAGATATGACCACTTCCTGTAGAGTGTGGCATTATTGTGTCCCAGAGTTCATCAAATCTTCCAAATCCATAATGGCAGAATTTCCAGCAAGGAGGCAAGAGCTGGCTAAACACACCCCTAGGATGGCTAATTTACTTAGACTCTCCCCCCTGCATCTGCTCATACCTTCCTTAATCCCCCCATCTGCCTGAGGGATAAAGTTCAGAATTGTAAACTGACACTGGGTTCTGCTTTTCCCTTTGAAGCCCATGGTTTACGACCCCTCCTCCTGGCCTGGCATTCCTGTGGACCAGCACACTGCCCTCCCAGCCCAGCTGCATAACCCCAGGGGCTCTTTATCACATCTCCAGGCAGGCTGGCTAATCCACTTAACTCTGACCAATCAGGGCAGACCACTGGAAGGCTGAATCTGGACTTACAAACAAGAAAGTCTTATAACTTCTTGTATGTACACTTTAGGAGAAATTCAACAATATGATATTGTTGGATTTAGCATTACTATTCTGAGAAGTCTTTGAACGGTAGCTCTATCCCCTTCCTATCAGGAGTTATTATTTAATAACTTCCTGCAATGTTAACCTATGTAACTGGGGATTTGCAATGGGAAAAATGACTTGGGCCACTTTTCCAGGACTTACAAAAACACATTTTATAAGTACTTGCCTTATATCTACAGGAACCCCACCCCATGTGCAACTAGGGGAGACTTTAGGGGTTCTGAATCTGCAAAAATATTGCAGATCCTCACTTCACACTGCTCCTGGCATCAACGTCGAATTTGGGCAGCACTTTACCACAATGTGGGAGTGAAATGTGAAATTTCACTTTACCCAGGCATATAAAAACTCATTTTATAAGGGTGTACCTTATAAATATCTGACCCCCCACCCCTGGGATACGTAGGGAAGACCCTGGGGGTCCCTAATATGCCAAAACATTGTAGGGTATCCATTTTTAAGTGCCCCTACCACCAAAGTCGAGTTTGGGCACAATTTACTTTTTAAAACCAGTCCTGGCACCCAGGGCTGCTTTTAAACTGACCTCAGACTTCAGCATTGCACACATGCAAGTGCAAAAAGAGCTGCTAGCCTCTAAACTGCCATGCCCCAGGGTACTGGGGACTTCTAGGTAGTTTCAATCCCCTGCCCTATTATATACTAGGGGCTTATGGGGTAGGTCATGCCAATTACAGGGGTACCCCACCATACCATAGTGTACCCTAGTGTATGTTAGGTGTTTTAACTGTATTCTAATGTGTGTGTTCCTTTCAGCTTGGCACTGGCCCTGGGCCTGGCTAGGCAGAGCCCAGGGTCAGTCAGAGTCAGTTACCACCAGTACCAGTCAGCAAAAAGTTGGGGGGTGCCCAGGGCACAGGATGACTTTGCAACAGTACCTATATTGCTTGATTAGGCATATGCTCCTTGGAGGTTGGTCCCAAACACCTTGTTTATCGATTGTTGTGTGGAGACAATCTGTCTGAGGGGTCTCTCAGGGACATTGCAGGTTGAGCCACGGTCTCTGACCTCGTGAGACTAGCTAACAGCCTACCTGCTCTAACCCCCTCCATATAAAGTCTCTTACGGCCTATCAAATGGGTTTGTTTCTGTAACCGGTCCCAAATCTCACAGACCATATGTCTCTGTCTGTCCCATTTGGCCAGTATAACTGGATCATGTATAAGCATTTGTTCTAGGGCCTGCAGTTTCTCTTCCCCCCGGGTGAGCTCACACTCTAGCAGTCGATGCATACCCACAGACGCAGCATGGCACTAACCCCTGATGACCACCTTCAGTTCGTCCCTCTCTAGGGCTCTATTACTCACTCTCCCCTAGTTGGATTCGAAGTACCTATCAATGGCCTCATGCAATGTCGCCAAGCAAACAGGATCTGCCAGGGTCTCCACTTTGAGTCGCCTTAATGGTAACCTGGGTCGTGCTCGCTGTAGGGCATACGTCACTAGCAATAGAAAGTGGTCTGATATGTACCTTCCCAGGTATGTTATGTCAGGTACCCTATGTGTGGCTTGACACTGGACAAAAAGTAATCTAGCCTACTGTAGGTTTGCCGGAGTGTAGAAGGAGTATATTCCCAGTTGTGGCTTATGTATTATCCATATATCTACAAGGCCCATCCCTGTTTGCAATTGTAGAAGGGCCTCTGTCAAATGAGGCTTAGTGGCTCAGCAGGAAGGGAACCTATCACTGTCTCCATCAATCACACAATTCAAGTCTCCGGCCATTATTTTGGAGTCAAGGTAGGGTTGGGCCGCCGCAAGAATCCCCCCTAAAAATTTGCTATCATCCATGTTAGATTTGGGGGTCTCTAGTTGGCAGAGGTAGGTACCTTTGTCCAAATAGGGACCCTTGCGTCTAGTCAGGGTAAGGGGGTACACTCCTAAAATAACCCCTGCTCACCCCCTTGGTAGCTTGGTACGAGCAGACAGGCTTATCTCAGAGGCAGTGTGTAAAGCATTTGTGAACACATACAGTAATCAAGTGACAACACTACAGATGGACACCACACCAGATGTATATTAAAAATAAGTATCTTTTATATAGATTTAACACAAGATCACAAACGACAAAAATCCACAATACTGTCCTTCAAAAATGGTAGAATTAGCTTAGTTCTCTTAAGATGGTAAATGCGACACTTTGAGTTCAATGTACTTTTGGATGCGTAACGCTATACAACGAAAGTGTTGCAGGGAAGGTGATGCGTCGGTTCCTTACACGCAAGAACGGTGATGCGTTGGGTCCCTACTGATGCGTAGGGGATGCGTCGGTTCTTCTCTGCGAGGGGAGGTGATGCGTTGGTTTCTTACTGCGCTTTCGTGGCGATGCGACCAGCAACGCCGTGATGCGATGAAGATCCGGTGCAATGAACAAAGATGGCGTCTTCTTCTTGATGCGACACGATGCGTGCACGCCCGACGGCCGTGCAGCGACTCAACGATTCTTCTGAGCCGCGACAGGCCCTGTGACACGCTCCCGGTGATGCAGCGGCATCTGATGCGACGTCGGTCTCTTCTCCGGCGATGCGAGGCGCTTCGGCAATGATGCGACAGCCGTGCGGCGACTCAACGATTCTTCTGAGCCGCGACAGACCCTGCGACACGCTTCCCGGTGATGCGGCGGTGCCTGATGCGATGTCGGTCCTCTTCTCCGGCGATGCGAGGCGCTTCGGCAACGATGCGACAGCAGCAGCGGCGGCGACACTCTTCTCCGTTGTTGCAGCGGCGTCTGATGCGACGTCGATCCTCTTCTTCGGCGATACGAGGCGCTTCGGCTGCGGCGGCGACGCTTCTTCTTCGTGAGTCACGCTTCCAGCTCCTTGCGACACGCAGTCCCTCAGAAAGTCCAGCACAGCAGCAGGCACTTTACAGAAAGACTCTTGGGGAGCTGGTTGGTGAAGTCTGTTGTCCCTGAGACTTCAGCAGGAGGCAAGCTTTTCTCTCAAGCCCTTGGAGATCTTTTACAAGTTGATGAAAGTACACACAAAGTTCCTTTCTCCTTTCTTTGGCAGTCAGGCAACCACTGCAGGCCAATCCCCCAAACAGCACTCAGCATAGGGATAGTCTCCTCCTCAGTTTCTCTGGTTCCTCTCCTCAGCAAAGTTTCTTCTTGTTTCCCAAACGTGATCTGATCTCTTCTGATCTGATCTAATCTGATCTAAAGTTCTGGGGTTTGGGTCCCCTCTTTTATACACATATTCTCTTTGTTCTCTGAAGGCAGAGAGGCCTTTGCCTAGTCCAAACCAGTTCTGGTCAGTCCTGGAGCACTTTGTTGACAAGACTCCTTCTTTCCTTTCACAGTGTAGGCCAGGGACATCAGACACACCACAGGAGGTTGAGCCAGGATTGTGGAGGGAAGGCACAGCCCTATTCAGGTCCCAGGTGCAACTCCTCCCACCTATCTCCATGCAGATCTCTCTATTCAGCCCTGCGCTGACTCACCCTGTCTCCTGGAGTCCCCCAGCCCTTGTCACTCACAAACCCAGACAAGGAATACACAACCTAGCAGAGGCAGGCTTGGATAGTTAGGCAAGAAAATACCTACTTTCTAAAAGTGGTATTTTCAAACACAGAATGTTAAAACCAACTTCACTAAAAGATGTATTTTATCATCAGTCCAGGCATACTAAATTAGTTTTTCTACCATGTTCCTGGGTCAGCTAGGATTATAAGCTGTAATAATCAAACTGCCCATTCTGGCCTATGGAGAACAGGTAACCTTGCAATAGTGAAAAACAAAAATGGCTGTAATTCACTATTAGGACATGCCACACACACCAGGGCATGTCCTGCCTTATACTTAGAATGCGCCCTGCCCTTGGGCCTACCATAGGGGAAGGTTTAGGGACTGGCAAGTGGGTGCACTTGCCCAGTCAACATGGCAGTACCAGACTGCACACAGGCTCTGCAATGGCAGACCTGAGACACACTTTTACAGGCTGCTTCTGTGGGTGGCACAACCAGTGCTGCAAGCCCACCAGCAGCATTTGGTTTACAAGCCCTTGGCACACTCAGTGCACTGTACTAGGGTCTGACAAGTAAACCAAACCAACCAATCATGGAATCATTAATCCATACATCAATTTACCATAGGGAGCACTTGCACTGTGGCACTGAATAGCAGTGGCACAGTGCCCAAAGCATCTATAACCAGCAAAAAACACATGAGGCATCAGCAAAAAAATGGAAGGGAGACCCACGCCAACAGTGCCAGGTCTACCACGTGTCCCCTCCAGCTGAAATGTGGGGAGAACTACCCTACCTCCTGGGAGTTCTCTTCACTAAGGCGGAAAAATCTGGACAGACCATCAGCATTGACGTGTTCTGTACCAGGGCGGTGTTCCACCGTGAAGTCCATCCCCTGTAGGGGAATGGACCACCTCAACAGCTTTGGATTCTCACCCCTCATCTGCATCAACCATCTGAGGGGCCTGTGGTCTGTCTGAACCCGGAAGTGAGTCCCAAACAACTATGGTCTCAGCTTCTTCAGCGCCCAGACCACAGCAAATGCCTCACGCTCAATCGCACTCCACCTCTGTTCCCGTGGACGTAACCTCCTACTGATGAAGGCTATGGGTTGATCTAGGCCCTTCTCATTTATCTGTGACAAAACAGCCCCCACACCATGCTCTGAAGCGTCTGTTTGAACGATAAACTCTCTCGAGAAGTTGGGTGCCAGGAGCACGGGCGCCGTGCACATGGCAGTTTTCAGGGCCTCAAAAGCTTTCTGACAGGTGTCAGTCCAAATCACTTTCTTGGGCTGCTTCCTGGAAGTCAGCTCTGTCAAGGGTGCAACGATGCTGCCATACCCCTTGACAAACCTCCTGTAATACCCAGTGAGTCCTAAAAAGGCTCTCACCTCTGTCTGGGTCTTGGGGGGCTCCCAAGCCAGAATGGTCTCAATCTTGGGCTGTAGGGGCGCCACCTGGCCACTCCCAACCTGGTGTCCCAAGTACACCATGGAACCCTGCCCGATCTGGCACTTACTCGCCTTGATCGTGAGGCCTGCCCTCCGCAGCGCCATCAACACTTCCCAGAGGTGGTGCAGATGTTCTTCCCAACTGGCGCTGAACACTGCAATGTCATCCAGGTAGGCGGCACTGAACTCTTCCAGTCCAGCCAACACCTGGTTGACCAACCTCTGAAAGGTGGCAGGGGCATTCTTCATCCCAAAGGGCATAACCCGGAACTGGTAGTGCCCATCTGGTGTAGAGAATGCTGACCTCTCTCTTGCCCCATCAGTCAAGGCGATCTGCCAGTACCCAGATGTTAGATCAAACGTGCTGAGGTACCGGGCAGCCCCTAACCGATCGATGAGCTCATCAGCTCTGGGGATGGGGTGCGCGTCAGTCCTCGTGACTGAATTGAGTCCTCGGTAGTCCACACAGAACCGGAGTTCTGGCGTGGCACCCGGTGCGGCAGCCTTTGGGACCAAGACCACTGGGCTGGCCCAAGGACTGTTAGAGGACTCAATCACCCCTAACGCAAGCATCTTGGAGACCTCCTCCTTGATGCAAGCTCTCACCCTGTCAGTTACCCTGTAAGTTTTGTGCTTAACAGGAGGACTGTCTCCAGTGTCCACATCATGGATGCACCAATCAGTGACACTGGGAATCAGGGAGAACAGATCAGAAAACTGTCCCAGCAACTGGTGACAGTCATTCTGCTTCTCAGGGGTCAGGGTGGAAGAGAGATTCACACCATCCACTGACCCATCTCGCTCTGTCGCCGACAGGAGGTCAGGAAGAGGCTCAGTCTCCTCCTCCATTCCAGCATCTGTCGCTAAGAGCATGCCCACTTCGGACCTCTCCAAGTGGGGCTTCAGGCGGTTGACATGCAGGACCCGCAAGGGGTTCCTGGGAGACCGCAAGTCCACCAAGTAGGTAACAGGACTCTTGCGCTCCACCACCTCAAATGGTCCGGTCCACTTATCCTGGAGTGCACAAGGCTCCACTGGGGCCATGACCCACACTTTCTGACCAGGCTGAAGCTCAACCAGAGTGGCATTCTGGTCGTACCACCGCTTCATCTCCTCCTGGCTGGCTTCCAGATACGCCTCAGCGAGTTGCCTGAAACGCCTAGTCTGGTTCCTGAAGGCCGGCATGTAGCTATATACATCCTGGGGAGGTTTCCTGGGAGATTGCTCCCAGCCTTCCTTGACCAGACTCAGAGGTCCTCTCACTGGGTGACCATAGAGAAGCTCAAAGGGACTGAACCCTAGAGATTTCTGTGGTACCTCACGGTATGCAAAGAGCATTCATGGAAAGAAGACGTCCCACTTACGCCTCATAGGTTCCTCAAGACCCATAATCATGCCTTTGAGGGTCCAGTTGAATCTCTCAATCAACCCATTTCCTTGGGGGTGGTAAGGAGTGGTGAACTTGTAAGTTACCCCACACTCCTGCCACAGGGACTTCATATACTTGGAAATGAAGTTTGGACCTCGGTCAGACACTACCTCTCTAGGGAATCCCACTCGGGAGAAAATTCCAATCAGTGCCCGTCCCACCACGGGGGCCGTCACTGTCCTCAGAGGTATGGCTTCCGGGTACCGGGTGGCATGGTCCACCAAGACCAGGATGAACCTGTTGCCCATGGCTGTCTTGGGGTCCAGTGGCCCCACAATGTCAATACCCAAAAGGGGTTCAAAGGGGGTGCTGACCACAGGGAATGGCTGGAGAGGAGCCTTTTGCTTCCTCCCACTCTTTCCACTTGCCTGGCAAGTCTGACAGGTCCTGCAATGAGTGTCTGAACTCTTGCGCATTTGAGGCCAATAAAAGTGGGTGACAAGCCTCTCAAAGGTCTTGTCCTGCCCCAAATGTCCTGCTAACGGCACATCATGAGCCAGCCCCAGTAGGAAGGCTCTGAAGCTCTGGGGTACCACCAGCACACGGGCTGACCCAGGCTCAGCAACCTTAGGCTCAGTATACAGCAGGTCATTCTCCCAGTAGATCCAATGTGATCCAGACTGATCACCTGCTGCCTGGTCTGCAGCCTGCTACCACAAACCCACAAGAGAAGGGCACTTCTTCTGCTCCACGCAGAACTCTTCCCTGGAGGGTCCTCCTTCCTGCTGCCAATGGGTCAGCTCAGGCAGGTCCCCCAGTTCAGCTACTTGTTCCCCTGTAGGCTCCAGGGCATCCCCCTAAGGGTCTACCTCCTCCTGGACCGTGGGAACTTCGGGGGCCGGTTTCCCGCGCACCCTGCCTCTTCTCTTTAAGGCAGGCACCTGGGCCCCCCTCTCAGGCTCCAGGTCCTCTTGAACACCCTTACTGGCTGCCATGGACCGTGTGGTCACACACACCCAGTCAGGCAGACCCAACATCTCCAAATGAGCACTTTGCTCCACCTTAGACCAAGGGGAGCTCTCCAAATCGTTCCCCAACAAACAGTCAACAGGCATGGCTGGCCTCACAGCTACTTGAAGAGTACCAGAGACCCCCCCACTCAAAGGGAACCTGAGCCACCTTGCAGTGGCTCTCTGTGTTGTCAGCGGCAACAACTGGGTAAAATGCATTGGGGACAACCTGCTCTTCAGACACCAGGTGACACTTGACAGCTGTCACACTGGCTCCTGTGTCTCGAAGAGCCTCCACTCCATGGCCATTGATGGTCACCACTGCCTGTACTTCTTAGTGTTATCAGGCAGTTGGGTCCTGGGGACCACCCCAAAGTCTCCTAAAGAGACAAGGGACATCTCTGCGGGACCTCATCCACCTTGGACACCCCTCTCTTCCCCCAGTGCTACACTCGCCATCTGCCCGGGTGGAGCACCAGTGGGTGCTGTCTTTCCAAACTGTGGGCACTTGGGATCATTAGACTTATGACCCACTTCACCACACTTGTAGCACCTCAGGGGTCCCCTGGGAACAGGCCTACCTGTCGGGGCCCCGTGCTTCTTGTCAGGGGGAGGCTGGGAACCCTCCCTTGGGGATTGCTTTGGGGCCCTTTCTGGAACTCCCTCTGTTTACCCTTGTCCCCCCCACTCTTCTGTTGGGGACCCTGCCCACTCTTGGCGGAGTCTCCCACGTGACCCTTGTGGACCCGGGTGCTCACCCAGCGGTCCGCCTCCTCAGCAGGCTTCCTAGGGTTAGTCAGCCTGCTATCTATCAGGTGCTGGCGTAGCTCTGGAAAACAATGACTTGACAAGTGCTCCCATGCAATTAAATCAAAGAGCCCCTCAAAATCATTAACTTTGCTACCCTTCACCCAACCATCCAATGCTCTGCAGAAAAAATTGACATATCCTACCCAGGTACCTGACTCCACCTTCTTGCAATTACTAAACCTCTGTCTATACAATTCAGGAGTCAACCCATACCTGGACATCAATGCATCTTTCATGTGGCTATAAGAATTATGGACTTCAGAAGGCAAGTCTAACAGTGTGTCCCACCCCTCACTAAGGAACCGCCCCCACAACCCCGCTCCCCAATCCTTCTCAGGGACCCAGTGGGAAGACATGGCTACCTCATAGGCTTTGAACCACTGCCCAATATCATCATTCTTATAAAACTCTCTCACCACATCCTTAGGAATATACACCCTAGCTTCAACAGGCATTGACGGTGTGCTGCCACAAGAGGGAGTAATCTCTAAGCTTCTAGCTTTCAACTCCAACTCCCTCAAACTTTTCTCATGCTCCAACTGCATTCTCTTTTCTTCCAGGGCCAATCTCCTATTTTCTAACTCCAGTTGCCCACCCAACTTGAGCTTGGCAAGCTCCAATTCGTGCATCCTGTTTTCCTTCCTGTCCGCCAACTCCTCTGGGGACAGGCTTTTGGCAGAAACACTGCTACCTACTGGGAAAGTTGCTCTCTTCCCCTGGGGACCCAATGGCCCCTCCAGCTGCTCATCTGCATTCTCAGCCCCTTCCTCATTCTCAGGGGTATTCCTTGCTTCCACCCAGGCCCTCAGCACCTTTTGGAACTCATCCTTCTTGGAGAGACTGGTCATAGCAACTTTGAATTTCCTGCAGAAGTACTTGAGCTGTTTCACATTGTAGCATTCCAGTTTCTCCTCTTCCCAATCAAAATCAACAGATGCTATGGATGCTGCTTTATCCATGGTGGTTAAACTTGGCAGTTCTTTGCAAAAACAGAAAATCCCAGAAAGAACAATCTACCAAAAGTATGTGGTCGCGTTTTGGGCTGTACTCACTAGTAGTGTTCACCAATCACTGTACATGAGTCACAAATGCAAGTCCAGAATCCTCACCGCTGACCACCAATGTTAGATTTGGGGGTCTCTAGTTGGCAGAGGTAGGTACCTTTGTCCAAATAGGGACCCTTGCGTCTAGTCAGGGTAAGGGGTACACTCCTAAAATAACCCCTGCTCACCCCCTTGGTAGCTTAGCACGAGCAGACAGGCTTATCTCAGAAGCAGTGTGTAAAGCATTTGTGAACACATACAGTAATCAAGTGACAACACTACAGATGGACACCACACCAGATGTATATTAAAAATAAGTATCTTTTATATAGATTTAACACAAGACCACAAACGACAAAAATCCACAATACTGTCCTTCAAAAATGGTAGAATTAGCTTAGTTCTCTTAAGATGGTAAATGCGACACTTTGAGTTCAATGTACCTTTGGATGCGTAACGCTATACAACGAAAGTGTTGCAGGGAAGGTGATGCGTCGGTTCCTTACACGCAAGAACAGTGAGGCATCGGGTCCCTACTGATGCGTTGGGGATGCGTCAGTTCTTCTCTGCGAGGGGAGGTGATGCGTCGGTTTCTTACTGCACTTTCGTGGCGATGCGACCAGCAACGCCGTGATGCGATGAAGATCCGATGCAATGAACAAAGATGGCGTCTTCTTCTTGATGCGACATGATGCGTGCACGCCCGACGGCTGTGCGGCGACTCAGTGATTTTTCTGAGCCACGACAGGCCCTGCAACACGTTCCTGGTTCCTGGTGACAGCTTTTCTTAGTGTAGCAGTGATTTTTAAATCTTAATTCACCATTTACTGCAACTTCAGCAAAAAAGAAAGTTTAGTTAGTGACTATAAATCAACAGCAGCATTTGCATCTAGTACCATTTTGACCCTTAACATCCTGCATCTGTACCATCACTGAACGTATCTGGTACAGTGTGCACGTTAGCAAAATAATTTTGGGACTCCACATCCCCAGGCTCTGTTCAAAGGGTGCATCTGAGCAGACCAGTATGCATTTACCATCTTGTTCTGTGGTGGTCTGAGAGCGATCCTCAGATCGTGCTCTCCGGGGATTGAAATGGCGCCAGGTCCTCCTCCACTGTTCACGCCATTCCAAGGGCTGTCCTTGACCCGTCAGGCTCAGTGCTTCACACCAATCAACTTCTGAGGCGCCTCAAAGAATTGGACCGTTCCCTCATATTGCTTTCTTAGCTTAGCTGGATACAGGAGTCCATATTTTATGTTATGATCCAGGAGACGTTTTTGGGCTGGTACAAAGTTTTTTCGCAAGTCTTGTGCCCTCCGAGTGTAGTCCGGAAAGATAAGAATTATAGCATTTTCAAAGGTCAGCAGGCTATGGGTGCGGGCATGCTGGAGGATCACATCCTTGTCTCTATAATTAAGCAGGTGAGCTATAATGGCCCGGGGTGTGGCGCCTGGTTTAGGCACAGGTGCAAGAGCTCAGTGTGCCCTCTCTATTGTGAAAAACTTTGAGAGCCTCTTAGGTTTAAGGGTGTAAAGTATCCAGTCTTTCAGAAATAGTTTCACTGACTGACCCTTCACTCTTTCCTGTGAATGTTGTTTCATCTTGAACGCCCATCCGTGTCTTCGATGCGTTCAGCCATGTGTGCCACCTTACTCTTGAGCTCTGTCACTATGGTCTTTGCGGACCTGAGTTTTTATGCTGTGAGATCATCTTCAGCCATGTTCCGCCACCTTCCAGAGGTCCATATAGAGGTGGTTAACATCTATGGCAATTGTATCCATGTTGGCCTCTATGACAGTCCTGATTCCCTGTATAGCAGATAGGATTTCAGCGTTGGCCGACCCCTGGGGCCCCTGGTCATGCGTGGGGCATATCTCCTGCATCTGTCCCTGGGGCCCAGTGCCTGGTACTATATATTGATCGATTTTATTCAATTGTGCTGGCTTCGGATCCTTATCATTACCCTTTACCATTGTGGATAATGGTGTGTATGGCGACCACCAGGACCAGACCAGAATCCAAAAACCACACCCCCACAGCCTCCTGGTCTTACTAGAGTGGCTCTTTTTCAACAACAGACTGTAATGTCTGATAGGTAGTAGCACTGCGAGGGGGTCCCCCCCAGATCTGCCAGGGACCCCGGGCCTCTCTGTCAAAGGCTGCTCCAATTGTCACCAGCCAGATCAGGGTCTGTATCACCACAGAGGTGCAGACCTCCTGTGGCCACCGCTGGCTCCCGCAAGGCTCTCCATGTTCACCCTACGAGGCCCTTCAGGCAATGTGACACCTCCTAAGGTGGCCCCCAGGGTCATTGTCTGGGCCCTCTGGGACCCTTCCGTGCATGGGTGCCACTCCTACCAGCTCCTCACCTCTTTCAGCCAAGTGGCACAGTGGTCGGCAGGCAGGAGATTTTCGCAGATCTGATCATGTTTCCCACCAGGCCACCACGTTAGTCACCAGAGTCTGCTGTAGAAGCGGTGGACAAACTGCCAATATTCCCACGAGGCCTGCAACTGCAAGGGGTTGTATCCTAGGGTACAGTACTGCCACCATTCAGCCTGCACATGCTCCTCCTGGTATAAATGTAGTGAATGTTAACTACCTGCAGCTGTGCGTTCGCAAAGCGTGGGCACCTGCCCCTTTTGGTACTTCCAGCATCTGCCGGCTACCTCAGGTGTGCCCACCTCCTGCTGCGACAGCCGAGCATGCCCGCCACCATTCTACTTTCAGGTCGGGAGTGGGCATAAAATCTCCGCTCCCAACCGCCGTCACTCTGCTTTTGCCTCTGATGCTAGGGGGTCACCGCCATTGGCCCAGATACATCCCACCGCCCTGGCTTCCCTCACTGAGTCGCCGTCCACAAGGGAAGGGTGCCTCTCCTGCCTCACCACAGCCACCAGCGGACTGCAGTGCTCACAGCTCCCTCACAGCCCACCCTCCAATACCACTTCACTACATTTCTGGGGGCCGCATGGGGGCTGGCACTCCCCTCTACTCACCACCTTGGTCGGGTGCCGCATCGGATGTCACAGCCGGGGACTGAACTGCACCTCCCCTCGCAATCTTGACGCAGTCTAGCACTCCATCCTGGTATAGGCCGCAACACCACTGGGGCACTCCTTAGTGTTTTTCACCGCTTTCTCGATCACACGGCGGTCCCTCTGGGTTTGTCTCCCTAGTTAAGGTCACTTCTGCTTCTAATGCTGTAGTTTCTGGCCCATTGCTTAGGATTTGCATCCCAGGACAGGAGCTAACACCGGCATGTCCTAGTCCATCTTGCTAGGCCATGCACACTGTTGTCATCAAAGAGGTAATTTCAGATAGCAACAGTGATTTCAATGATGTCATAGAACATGAGTGATGTAATATGTGAGCTCACAAGCAGAGCACGGTAAGAGCACAAGTTTAAACTGACATTTTCACACTAACTAGTGTGTCACTTTAACTACTGTTTTGAGTGTAGATAGATAGATAGATAGATAGATAGATAGATAGATAGATAGATACACTGAGGTTCTCTGGGTCATTTTTATTTGCCACTGACCTGCCTGAATGTCATTTACATTTTGATTCTATCAATGAGAGCATACTGCATGGAGTAATGGTTTAGTCTACATCAGTCATTGATTCCCAAGCCTTGTGGTTCATGGCATTTTTTATTGCAAATTTAAACCCACCTGTAAAAGAGTGTGCTTCAGTGTCAGGACTGGTTAGCCAGTACTTTAGTTTTTAATTTCCTCCTTTTAAATTTCCCCTTTCAACTCTCTGCTTCTCAATTCATTTTAATGCTCCTTAAGAGGATGATAGATCTCTCCAGGCAGTACTAATGGGTTGTTAGCTTGCCGCTGTTTAATCTGTAGTGCTCTACATCCCACTTGTCTACTTCCACTAAACCAGGAGACCAATATGAAATGCTGCTGTTCATTGTGTATCATTGTATTACATAGGCCGTACATGTGGCAGCTATGCTGGAACTTTAAAACTACAATAGACTATTTACAAAATCCCTGCAAGAGGACACCCACTGCTATGTTTACTTTTGTTATATACAAATATAAGCATGCTGTGTTTAGACAATAGCATGGTTTTTTTCTACTTGTATTCTTTTAATTTAATTTACATGTGCGTTTGTGGGTGTTTTATTGTAGTTGTGTAAGAGGATGTATGCATGAATGAGTTCCTGGATGGTGAATGGATGCATGAGTGCAAAAATGGGTGACAGAATTAATGCATAATACATTATTGAGTACCTAATATCCATCAATGACACAAAAGGGACATCCATTCATAAGCCAGATTTATTGATATTGCCAATACTTGGAATAAGCGTGTATTTTAACATATCAATCACACATCAAACTCGACCCTGCAAGCAAAAAAGGTCTGAACCCTACTAAAAGGTTCAGATTCACACAGGTAAGAGTATGCTCAAAAAAGGGTGCCAAAGAAGACCTCCTGAAACCTGTAACTTCAAAAAATCTCTGCCTTTCTTATAAAAACACAGACACACACTCTCTCGTTGTAGCAACTGTTTCTTCACACACCTCTTTACAAGTTCCTTGTTTACATTCTGCACATCAACAATGTAGAAAATACAGGAAGCCACACCTTCTACTAATCTGTGTTCCTATTCCATACAAAACCAAACATAAAAAAATTAAAAGTAAATGATTTGTGAACATAAATCCCAAAAGTATGCACATGGTGTCACACGTCACCTTTAGGTATGCAAACGTTTCCTTAAAGATGTTCAGTTCAAATCAGCATTAGGGAAAGGAACTATGCAATTGCACATTTTTCTTCGTACTCGACAGTCAAAAATATGTATCTGCTTGCGAAAATCCCTCCCCGACATTCACAGAATACTATGAGATGTTCTGTTTCACTTCCCACACTGGAAACTGATTTACTGCAGTCTTTGACCAGTGTGAACCTACAGTCCTCTCTGGGGTGGGAAGAAATTGAGGAAAGGATTTCTGAATGCTCACAAACTGATATTTTCAGGGGTGTTCACAACTCAAAGGCAAGCTTCTTGCTAGTAGTAATAGTAACCCTTTGGATAATGCCAAACGTATCTCCCCTCAGCTACAGTGCCTTTACCTAAACACTCGCTCCATTCCAAAGCACGCTTTGGAGCTCTGGCCTTCTAGATACAACCAAGCCAGATATATGCTTCATTACTGAAACCTGGCTGCATTCGTCTGCCTCTCAATCAATCAGAGAATTGTAAGCGCGCTACTCACCTGTGGGGGTCTCAAGGCGCTGGGGGGGGGGAGGGTAGGAAGCTCCGTTCAGTCGAAGAGCCAGGTCTTGAGTGTCTTCCTGAAGATGTTCAGGGAGGGGGCACATCTGATGTAGACCGGGCGCTCGTTCCAGGTCTTGGCCGTGATGTAGCTTTTGGCTCTGTGGATGTGCGGGGTTACAGCGAGGGCAATGTTGTCGGATCGGAGGTTTCTCTGGGGGTACATGGAAGGAGATTCTCTTGTTGATGTATTGGGGTCCAGTGTTGTGGAGGCATTTGTAGGCGTGGGTAAGTATCTTGAAGGTTATTCTCTTCTCGACGAGCCAGTGGAGGTCTCGCAGGTGTTGGGTGATGTGCTCTTGTCGAGGGATGCTGAGGACGAGTCTGGCTGCGGTGTTCTGTATGGTCTGTAGTTTGCGGAGTAGAGACATGTTGATTCCGGCGTAGAGGATGTTTCTGTAGTCTAGTCTGCTGGTTATGAGTGCGTGGGTGACATTTTTTCTTGACTCGGGGGGGGGAATCCATTTGAAGGTCTTGCGAAGGATGCTGAGGGTGTTGAAGCAGGTGAAAGTGACGGCGTTGACCTGTCTGGTCATGGAGAGGGAGGAGTCAAGTACCATGCTGAGGTTCCGGGCATGGTCGTGGGGGTGGGTGGGCTGCCGAGGGCGGTGGGCCACCAGGTGCTGACCCAGGCGGTGGGGGAGGGTCCAAGGTCTGTCTTCTCTGAGTTGAGCTTCAGGCAGCTGCTGCACATCCAGGATGCAACGTCCTTCATACCTTCCTGAAAGCTGAGTCTGGTGGTGACGGGGTCTTTGGTGAGGGAGAGGATGAGCTGGGTGTCATCGGCGTTGGAGACTATGTTGAGTCCGTGCTGTCTGACGATGGCGGCGAGGGGGGCCATGTAGATGTTGAAGAGCGTTGGGCTGAGTGATGACCCTTGGGGCACTCCGCAGTTGATCTCAGCGGGTTCTGAGAGGAAAGGTGGCAGTCTGATTCTTTAGGTCCTGCTGGTGAGGAAGGAGCGGAGCCACTCGAGGGCAGTTCCCCGTATGATAGCGTCGTAGAGTCTGGCGGCGAGTGTGTGTTGGGAGATGGTGTCGAAGGCTGCGGAGAGGCCGAGTAGGATCAGGGTTGCGGTGTGGCCTTGGTCGAGGAGGGTGTGTATGTCATCTGTGGCGGCTAGTAGGGCGGTCTCGGTGCTATGGTTGCTGCAGAATCCGGATTGGGAGGGGTCGAGGATGGAGTTCTCTTCAATGAATTTCGTAAGTTGGGCGTTGACGGTCTTCTCAGTGACTTTGGCTGCGAAGGGAAGGAGGGAGATGGGTAGGTAGTTCTTGAAGTCCGAAGGGTCTGCCGAGGGCTTCTTGAGCAGGTGCTTGACTTCTGTGCATTTCCAGTCATCGGGGAAGGTGCCGGTATCGAAGGTGCTGTTGATGGTGCGTCGTAGTTCCGGTGCAATGTCGGCGGCAGCTCTGTGGAAGATGGGCGGAGGGCAGGGGTCCGTGGGTGCTCCTGAGCGGATGCCTTTCATGGTTGATTTGGTGTCTTCGGTGGTGGTGGGGGTCCAGGTGGAGATGGTGGGTTGGTTGATGTTGTTGGGAGGGGATGGTTTCATAGTCCGGGGTTCGTTCGTTTAAGTTGTCATAGAGGGACTTGATTTTCAGATGGAAGTAGGAGCTGAGCTTGTTGCAGGGGTCCTGGGAAGGGGTGATATCCATAGCCTCATTGGGGGGTTTGGTGAATTCTTGGATGATGCGTTGGTGGAGATCTTGTTCTGGATTATGGTTTGTCTGGTTGACCTGATGAGATGGTGGTATTTTGTCATGGCGTTCTTGTATGTGGTGCGGTCTTCCGGCGTTTTGCGGTTTCGCCAAATCTTCTCTAGACGTCTGCAAGTGCGCCTGGATTCTTGGAGATCAACGGTGAACCAGGTGGCCTTCCTGGGGTGTAGACTGTTGGGGTTGCGGAGGGGGGCGGGTTCGTCTGCGCAGTTGGAGATCCATCTGTGTAGTTCTTTGGCAGCGAGGTTGGCGTCGGTCGAAGTGGAGGGGGCATTGCAGTTGAGGGTGGAGTTGAGGTGCTCCTCGATGACTTTGCTCCAGTTCCTTCACGGTGGGCGGGGTGCAGGTTTGGGGGCATTGGGCTTGTTGACTGGGAAGTGAACACAGTGGTGGTCCGTCCAGAGGGGTTGCGTGGTATGGCTGAAGTGGATGTTGTTACCTTCTGCGAAGATGGGGTCGAGGGTGTGTCCTGCCTTGTGGGTGGGGATGGTGACGAGCCTCTCCATCCATAGCTGTAGCATTTTCTGACGACTATAGGGTAACCAGGTGCGATAGACAGTCAAAAAAAGGAGGTAGAGTAGCTATTGCGGTATGAAATCCACTGAGGGTTAAACTCCTGGACTCCTGCTCCACCCCTGTGTTGGAAATTATAATATTTCAGTTAGAAACCACCTCCAATCTAACCTGGAAGGGGGCATTGGTCTATCGCCCACCCGACGGAAGAAAGGATTTTAGTTTGAAGCTCATGGAATGGCTAGCCCCTCATATCTTAGGTGCAGATAATTTTCTGCTCTTGAGGGACTTTAATTACCATATAGATAACCAATCCAACCCTGATTCCATTTGTCTCTTGGCAGACATGGAATCCCTTGGGCTTTACCAAAAGGTATTAGGCCCCACCCATATAGCTGGGCACACCCTTGATTTAGTATTCACTGATGCCTCGAACTTACTAGTGGATCTACCTGTTGCCCAGGTGTGGACTGATCATTTCTCCTTAGAGTTTCTTTTAGATGTCCAGAAACCTATTAGTGCCCCTCATGATGCCATGAAACACACAAGACCTTGGAGAAAGGTGGTTCCTTCCACCCTTCTCTAAGCCTTTACCCCTCTTGCTGTAATGGACTATGAAGACATTGATCTTGCATTAAAAGTCTTTGAGGATTCATTTATATGGGTCTTAGATACCATTGCTCCGCTGAAATTTTGTAAAATGAAAAGAATAAACCCTCTTGGTCCCTGGTATACAGAATCCCTAAAAAGGAGAAATCTGCATGTAGCATCCTGGAACGTAAATGGATAAAATCTAAATTAAAAGTGAAAAACGTGCCTACAAAACAGCATTAAGGAAATACCTCCAAAATGTTAATATTGCTAGAAGAACCCATGTAGCTAACAAAATTAATTCTGATAAGAATTCCTCAAAAGTGATTTTTAAAATCTTAAAAGAGCTCACAGTTGCACTGTGATAATCTTGCAGTGCACTTTGAACAAAAGATTAATAATATCTATAACTCTTTCTCAAATAACGCCACACCGATAACATTAGAACCTCTGGAAGTCAAGGTTAATTCTCAATCTCCTATTTTAGAATTTTTCAATCCTGTCACCGCTGATTAAGTATTGGTCCGGCTCAAAACAATCAAAACTGGATGCCCGCTGGCCCTTGCCCCCCCCCATGTTATTACTACTCTGGTTCCTGTTCTGCTTGCCCCTATTACAGACCTATGTAATCTCCAATTACAGTAAGCTACCTTCCACTTAAATGGAAGACATCCTGGATCAGACCCATTTTTAAAAAGCCAATGGCTAATCCCATGGATATGCTAAATTATAGACCAATATCACACTTCCTTTTATGTCCAAAATTTTAGAGTCACTGGTGAATCACCAACTATCTTGAATCTAATTGTCTGTTGGATCACTCTCAGTCAGGCTACCGTGCTTCTCATAGCACGGAATCAGCCTTAATTGTACCATTAAACTTGACTTAGACAAAGGTACCTCAGCTATGCTAATTCTTTTAGATTTATCAGCGGCTTTCGATACCATCTCCCATCAAATCTTAGTTCAAAGATTGGGGGAGATTGGTATCAGTAGTAAAGCTCTGAAATGGGTAATTTTTTTATCAGAACGCACCCATGCAGTACAGATGGACGTCTTCACTTCAAAACCCAAAGTCCTGGACAAAGGGATGCCTCAGGGATCAATCTTGAGCCCTACTCTTTTTAATATCTATGTGGCCCTCCAGGCAACGCTCATTAGGTCATGTGGCTTTGATATCATCTCCTATGCTGATGGCATGCAACTGGTCATCACCATGGATTCTAATTCGACACTTTCTAAAGTCAAATTTAAGGACTGTATGTTAAAGATCGCTTCATGGATGACTGCAAACTTTCTTCAGCTTAAGACAAATAAAAAGGAGATCCTTCTATTTGGGAAAGCTCACTCAGTTTGATCTGCAGACGGGTGGCCATCTGAGCTGGGACCAACTCCTAAAAAATATGGAAAAAATCTAGGTGTCCTATTAGATAATAATCTTTCTATGAACGAGCATGTCAAAAGTATTTTTGGAATCTGTTTCGGCCTGATGCGCATGCTTAAGAAGGTTTTTCAGTGGACCCCTTTGCATGCCAGAAGGACCCTAGTCCAGGCTTTGATAGTGAGTCGCCTTGACTATGGAAACGTCCTAATGGTCGGTATGAATGAAGGCCTCTTTTCCAGGCATCAGGTGGTGCAGAATACAGCAGCACACCTTACCCACAATCTTCCTCCGCGATCCCCATCTGAACCCCTACTGCGCTCCCTTCACTGGTTACCTGTAAAAAAGCATGCATTCTTCAAACTTTTTTGCTTGGTCTGTAAAACCTTGCATGGAAAGGAACCTTGCTATCTGAAAAACAAACTACAGCCGATTATCCCAGTTCACCAGCTTAGGTCCAGTGATCTACTACTGCTGTGCCCCAAACGTATACATACGACTAGATTTGGGGGTCGCTCCTTCTCTTTTCTAGCTCTGTAACTCTGGAATCGGCTGCCTATGTCCATCAGTTCTTGCCCTGATCTTACTCTCTTTAAAAAACTTCTGAAAACCAGGCTATTTAACCTCTAACCTTGATATTGCACTGCATACCGTCTTCTGCGGCCATGGCGCGAGGGATCCCCTCGGGGATGATACGTGCACCTAACAAATAAAATAAATAAATAAATGCAAACTATGCACAGTAATATATCCTACCAGACCTTGCTTAGGAGATACTTCTGTGTAATTGTTCACTACTCTGGTGTAAAAGAACACTGGAGCAAATGAAATTTATCTTACAGGTAACAATTTGTATATACTTAGTAGGTGTAAATCTAGTGATTTAAAGCAGTAACCAAAAAGATTGTGATTCTTGCCTATTGTAATTAACTTTTTGTGTTTCATGCAGGATGTAAAAAAATCAAAAAATCCTGAACCTCATAAAATTGAGCTACTATAAAATTGTCAACAATCTAACATAAAACAAGCATTGGCAATGTCTGTAGGTCTGGCTTATGAATGCACTGTCTACCCAGACCTAAAAATCTATGTAGTTTAATGCCTGCCCTCCTCCTATCTGTGATGCTGTCAGTGAAAAACACCATCAATTATCTAGTTATCTAAGACACTTTAATAGCAATACCCCATGCGTGTGCCACTGAAAGTTCAACCTCAGGCAGCTGGTTAAATAAACCCAATGATTACAGCTACGTGGAGGGAGAACACTTTTTTGAAGCACACTACCTCTGTCCTATCAAAACATGTAATCCTGGCTCCCAACATGTGGATGGAACCAAAGCCCCTCTCTAGAGATGCTCTCATAATTGTCTGGCAAAAGCTGCGCTATCAAGCCAGACCATGAAAACCTGTTTGGAAAATGGCCTAGTTCCATGAGAGGCATTTTTATTTACATTGTAAAACATTCTTGTGCTAGTCCGTTTGATGAGGAAACTGCTGACAAATTTAAGCAGAATCATTTTAATATATATATATACACATTCTCTGAGAGAGTTAATCAAAAATGGAGTCTAGCACTATTTCATGTTCTATCATTTGTCAATATTTCATATGCTAAAAAAGATACAAACTTTATTCCATGACTGAATTTGAAGTGGGGAAACTTCCTAATAGCTGTGAGGCACCACTGCTTTTGATCATTTCTGTCATTCAGTAAAGTTAATATGGAACATTTTCTGCAATGAAAAACTGTTTAGCTCAGACTTGAGTGGATGCATTTGGCAACTCTTCTTTCCATTAGTTTCTTGCATTTCGAGATACATTAAAGACTGCAAATATGCTTCTTCATGAGAGAGCTATGGGAATTTGCAGATGTGATTTTAAACTGTAACTAATTTAGAAAAAAAGTCAGGTTTCTTCGTGGAAAAGCTAGGGAACAAAGTAGATGCCACTCTCCACTAAGGGCCAGCTATTGAAAATTGTAGATGTGCTTCTTATTTTAGGTAGTTAGGCGAACACTAAGACCAAGTTTAGACATTTTTGGATAAACTTTATTTAAAGAAAGAAATGTAAAATTTGTGTTAAACTTTAGAAAAGCTTTTAAAATTGCAGAGATGGCTGTGTGCACAGGAGAGCAATTTGACACTGATAAAATAGCTTTAACTGCTTAAGTGCTGTGGTTTTCCTTTCTATGGCTGCTTTAAGCCTTTGTTATGATATCCAGTTAAGAAGTGGGAGTTTTAAAGGTTCTGGAAGTTTGTGATTTACCCAGGAGAGTCTTGAGAAACTAACCAAAGTATTGAAAATGTTTTTGCTTTATTTAATGTTAAAGAAGAGCTGACCAAAAAAAGTATCTCTTTTTTTAAGGGACATCTGAGTGGCATCCACAAAAGGTTTTCCATGCCAAGAGCACCTTCATTCCAATTTTCATAAACAGCCAGAGTGAAAAAGAATAATTTTACCAATGTATTCCACTTTTCTATGTGCTAAACAATATTTCAAAGGCATGAACCTTGAAATATATAGTGTCAATCATAAAGGGGGGGGGAGAACGAGGAAAGGTAGGGGGACGTCCCTATCCCCAAATCTAATGAATAAACAATGTGGACGTACCCACTCAATAGGAAAAAAGGGATTATGGACTCACTGTACTGCTAGACAGTGCCGAAGAACCATTAGGTTTTCTTAAAAGACCCCTCACACACCAACCTAGTTGGTGTCATGCTTCATCATTGGGGTCCCAACCGGGTGGCTGAGTGCCGCCCGGTTGTACTACGACGCCTGATTACAGCGGAGCTGGTGTGGTGTATTAATGTGATGTTAAAATGTGCAGATTAAAAATATCTCTGGGAATCCTTGCCAAATGTGTTTATTCGTGGCGGCCCAGGATATGGTTAAAATCCAAGAGCGCAACTAATACAGTGGTTTTACTCGTAGTTTTCTACAGTGGGTCTACATGTTTCAGCCCAGAAAAATGGAATTGAAATGGGCTTTCGTCAGGACCATGTGAAAAAAGGTGAGTGAGTGGCAAAATCAGGCCACGTGAATGGAAAATTCTCAACACACGCGCTAAGGTATGTTAGAAAAATTGTGTGGTGTCGATACTTACGACCCCACTTGAGAAAACCTGTAAAGGAAAAGACAAGACAAGACACCTAAAGAAACACAAAAGCAACATAAAATGCAATCTTTTGCGTGAAAAAAGTGCTTATGAATGCCTCTCAGGTAGGCGCAGCAGTGAGTCCTTGAGGTCTGGTAGCCGGGTGGAAAAGGTGCTTACGACAAATTATGGCATATGCCAGTTATTCGGCTATAGCATATAAAAGTAGCATGCGTATCTACAGTTGCGTGAAAAATGTCTATAACAAGCACTGTAGAGAACATGCAGCATGCTGAAATGCTCATAGTGTGGGGCAATGGTCGCTACGAATTATTGCCCTGGATGCAGAGATGCTATGCGTATCAAGTAGACTGCTTCGTAGTAGCCAGAGTGACCGGTGTGTCGCAATTGACATGTGTGGCCAGTGTGGTTTAAAATTAGTGCAGCAGATTGCAAAAATAAAGTGCGTTTAAAATGGGAGAACATAATTACACTATAATGGAGTGTATGGCAGCGTATCAGGGATCGGGAGGGGTGCCGTCTGTAGTCACACTCTGTGGCAGGGGAGGAATTGAGAAAAGCCATGAGTGAAAATGAGGCATAGAGAGTAGATGTATACGAGGAAAGTATACAGGAATATGCATAAATGTGATGCTCAGTAAAGCGTCACAGAACTTAAGTGCCTAAAGCAACAACAGCACCTTAGTTCGTCAAGACAGTGAACCCGCATACAACCTACTTCGGTCTCCCGTAGTCCCGGCTGCTGGCACTGGTCTGTATGCTGGGGACTAAGTAATGGGAGCGTCGGCGTGCGGGAGCACGTCAGACGTGATTGTGACAAACAACTAGAGCGACTGTCTCTGAGCATTTTAGCGCATGCGCAAGCGCCATATTACAATGGAAAACCCCCCGGAAGCGCGAAAAGGAGTGCCCAATTTGGTGGGGGACGTTATATGTAACGTGAATAAATAATAGGTGTCCTTACAAATCACAGGTGATGAAATTATGTATATAAAAATTAGGACATCGTGTTAATGATGTTAATAAACAGTGTTGCATGGCAATGAGCTGCTTGTGGTGGAAAGTGTATCAAAGCATTAAGCTGCTCATGGTGGATCAGATGTAAGATCACCGTCGATCTGAGGACAATGTAGTAAAGCAATACGCTGCTCATGGTGGATCTGGTTTGAGATCAATATGGTCTAAGTGGCTGAGCCCTGTTCATACAATGATAACAAGGTTATCTGCTTAAGGAATTCCACGGAATGTTATCGTTGAGTCCAGTCAGATGGCTGGACAGGCGGTAAATCCATCGCTGTTCCTTTTCCAAGAGGCGAGACTGAATGTTGGTGGTGGTCGGGTCCAGTGTCTCAATCACGACCCACCGCATGTCGTTTCTGGTGTGACCTGCCTCTAGGAAATGGTTGGTCATCCTGGTGGTGTTTTTCTTGCAGCGGATGGGGCTGCGATGTTCGCAGATGCAGGTTTTTACTTTGCGATTCGTCATGCCGATATACGTAAGGCCGCAGGAGCAGATAATGCGGTAGATGGCATGTGCAGTGTTGCAGTTAGTGTGCTTTCTGATGTGCCAGGTTTTCCCTGGTTCCAGCGATTGGCTTTTGGTCGTTTCAGTAATCTGACAAACGCTGCAATTGCCGCATGGAAAATGGCCTACTATGTTGGGGAGGCCCCATGCGTTCAACACTGTGTTGTTGGGTTGCGACAGTTGTGTAGGGTGCGTGGATACAAGGGTATCCTTGAGGGATCTTGATCTTTTGTATGAAAGTAAGGGTTTATCCCACTTCAGTTTCCCTGTGTGCAGTATGTTCCAGTTCTTTTTGATGATTTGTGACACCTTGTTAGAGACAGAGTTATGCATGACCACACATGTGAGGGGGATGGAAACGTCAGTGCGTTCAATCGTTTCAAGTAGCCCCTCTCAGTTCTGATTGCGTGCGCGCTTTTGTGCTTTAGCTGTTAACTTTTTGGGATAATCGCGGTTCAACAGCTTGGTGCTGAGGGCATTTGCCTGATCCTTAAAGTCTTGCACATCGCTGCAATTCCTACGTAAACGTAGAAATTGTCCTTAAGGGAGGTTTTCACGTAATGTTCTTGGGTGAAAACTGGTATATTGTAATAATGAGTTGCGTGCTGTGGGCTTAAAGTGTGTTTTGCTTTTAAGTGTTCCATTATCAGCCTGGATTTCTAGATCCAGAAAAACCATGTTATGCCGATGGATATTGTGAGTGAACTTGAGGTTTGGGTCACAGGTGTTGATCCACTGGCAGAAGGATTTGAGAGAATCTTCGTCGCCTTCCCACATTAGAAGGATGTCGTCGATGTAGCGTTTATAGAATGTGATCTGGGGAATTTGAGATCTGTTGTGGAAGAACAGGTAGGTCATTTCAAAGTTATGGACATAGAGTCCCGCCACACTGGGAGCAAAAACGCTTCCCATGGAAGTTCCATATTTTTGCAGGTATATTTCGCCTTCAAATTCAAAGTAGTTATCTTTGAGAGCTAAAGATGCACACTCTCATATAAATTGTTTAGGAGTGTGGTAGTTCCAAATCGTGTTGTCCAAGGCCAGTTTGAGTACAGTTAGTGTGTCGTCTTGAGGCAAGCTAGTGTAAAGACTCTCCACGTCCAGGCTGACTAGAAAGGAGGTCTCAGGATTGTATACCAAGTTGTCAATCAGTTTTAGGAGGTTTTTAGTGTCCTTCAAGTAGGTATTTGTAGACTGCACTATGGGCTGTAGGAAGAAATCACAGTAGCGAGAGAGGGGTTCCAGCAGTGACCCTATGCCCGAGACGATGGGGCGTCCGGGAGGTGGTATCTTGTTCTTGTGTATTTTGGGGACTGTGTAAAAATACGGAATTTTCCCTTGGGTTGTGGTGAGAAATTGAGCTTCTTGTCTAGTGATTTGTCCAGTGTTTTCGGCTTCTGTCACCAAATCATAGATTTTGAGTCTGAGATGAGCACTGGGATCCTCAGTGAGTCTTTGGTAGTTCTTGATATCGTTGAGGAGACGTTTACACTCATTCCGGTAGTCTTCTTTATTCAGGATGACGATGCCTCCACCTTTCTCAGCAGGTTTGATGATTATTTTTTCGTTGGCCTTGAGAGATTTAAGGGCCTGTCGCTCCTTGTTACTTGTGTTTTGGAAAGTGTGATCTTCCTTTAAGGATTCTATCTCTTTAAAGACAGCTTGCTCGTAAACTAAGATTTCTGGCGGTATGGCACTGGGTGGTGGAATGAATGTGGACTTGATTTTGAATTGGGTGTCACCATGAGGTCCGGAATCTGGTTGCTCTGGGAGATTTTCAAAGAAAGCTTTGAGTTTGAGCTTGCGAAAGATTTCGGCAAGCTCGCAGTGTAATTGGAATTTATCCAATTTGGTTGTCAGTGCGAATCCTAGTCCTTTGTTGAGGATGGTCTCTTCAGTGGGAGTGAGCTCATGTGAGGAAAGGTTAGTCACTTGGCTCACCTGGAGCTGGGGCCCGGTTGTTGGCCCTTGGTCTTGCTTCTCGTTTGAGCTCCTGGATGCTGGTCGTCTTCCCATTGAACTTGGGTTTGTCGGCGTCTTCTGCCGCGTCCGCGTCGGCCACCCCCTTTTAAGAAAACCTAATGGTTCTTCGGCACTGTCTAGCAGTACAGTGAGTCCATAATCCCTTTTTTCCTATTGAGTGGGTACGTCCACATTGTTTATTCCTTGAAATATATATTCAATTTTAGAAATTAGGCAAAAGACTTAATTCTGCAATCGGTTATTTGTGTGGATTGCACAGGGTTTTCTCAAAGAAATTAACAGCTGAAATCTAAATGTAGTGACTAAAAATTAGACAGGGTTTTCATCTGTAAGTCTCTTCCGGTCACATATAACTATTGCATTTTTAGTTTGTCTAAAAACCTGTGATACCAACTGTTGGACATTTTGAAGGGTTATCCCCAAATTTTATGCCTTCCTCCTCCCTTTTTTCTGATCCTCTTTTAATTTGCTTTATGACTCTGGGCACCCTACCACTGCTAACCAGTGCTAAAGTGCATGACCTCTCCCCCTAAACATTATATGATTGGTTTATGCCTGTTTGGCATGTTTGACTAACTTGTAAGTCCCTTCTATAGTGGTATACCACATACCTAGGGCCAGTAATTTAAATGGTACTACTGAGTCTGCAGCACTGCTTGCGCCACCCACAAAAGTAGCCTTTCAAACCTGTCTCAGGCCTGCCACCGCAGGGCCTGCATGCACAGTTTGCTGCCACTATGACTTGGCATTTAAAACTATTTGCCAAGTCTCCCCTTTTATTACACATAGGTCACCCCTAAGGTAGGCCCTAGGTAGACGTATGGGCAGGGCGATGTGTAAGTAAAAGATAGGACATGTACCTTTATGTTTTGCATGTCCTGGTAGTAACAAACAGCCTATTTTGTTTTTTACTGCTGTGAGGCCTACTCCTCTCACAGGCTAGCATTGGGAATTCCCTTATATACTTTTAAGTGGTAATTCCTGATCAGAAAGAAGTGGTGTTGCCATGTTTGGTATGTTTAGAATAGTAGTGATAAATCCTATTTACTGGTGAAGTTGGATTTCACATCACTATTTTAGAAATACCACTTTTAGAAGTGGCCATTCCTCTGTGCTTAAAACTCTTTGTGCGTTGCAGATAGTCTTCCTGGGCAAGGAGAAGGAGAGGTGGTTCACACTTACAGTTGAATGGGTTGTGTTCTGCCCTCACACAAATGCCTAATTTACCCCATACTGGTAGTCTGGAGCCAGGTCTGGGCTGAAAGGGATCTTTGTTCACTTCTGAGGGCTCTTTTGAAGTCACCTCCTTCATCAAAGGCATTTTTGAGTATAATCACTGGGACTCTGACCCCATATCTTTAGACATTGTGTGGGACATGTAACCAGATGCTGCAGGCTCTTCATATGCAGATTGCCTGGGGACTGCTGTGCTACCAGGAGGGAAAACCATTTTGCTAACTGCTTTGCTGTGTTGGCCTATTGCCTTCTGGGTTGCAGGAGGGACTACCACTTCACAACTTGCCTTGATATGCTGGCCTGCTGCCTGCTACCTTATTTTGTGCCACTCAAGTGTTCTCCAAGGGCATGTTCGCTTGCCCTCTGTTCTTTGGATCTCAGGGCCATCAAAGATCCCCCTGCTTGCCCCTGCCGTGTGACTCTGCAGTTGGTGAGTCCGGTCGCGGGGCTTTTGCAAGATCAGTGCATGGCTGATCCACATTCCATCTGAGAATTGCTAAAACCATGGGTATCCTCATCCGGACGAGGATCCTGGGTTGCTCAAATGGCACTGCGGTGCCAAAGATTGACTCTGCCTGATCTCTCATGCACTTGGGGGAATCATTGAATTGCTAGTGTGTTTTCCCTGGGACCAGCGTGCCCCACTTCTGCCTCTTGCTGTATACCTGACTCATATTGCATGAGCTGTCTGGGCCGCAGCATTTTGCAATTTAATTTAAAGTGCTTGTGGAGTGAAATCACTGCTGTGCGAGAGAGCTGCCCCATAACTTGGGGCAGGCCAGCATTCCGAGGCTCATTCCAGCAGGCACCATCCCCTGGATTAACACATATGCCCAGAGGACAACACGGGTTCCGCTCCTGAGACCCATTAACATTTCCTGAAAGTTGTGGACTCCCCGAACTTGACTCAGTCACCACAAGGTACTGTGGGGCTAAATTTGCCCGTAGAAGAAGCAAAAGTGGCCCGCGCTCCTTCAGCCCTGTTTTAAGTAAAGATTGGTGAGTCTGGGTAGCCACGAAGGGCTCCGGACTCTCCAGAGCTTGGAAGTATTGTGTTCCTCTGCATTGTTTGGTGAAACCTCTGTGAGGACCCAGAGAGCAGTGTGGACCCGCCACCAGACATCGAACTACAGAAGGTGACTCCAGTCTCTTCGGGAGTCTCGTGAACTACCATATAAAACCTAATAGAAGCGCAGGTGCTCCTGTGACTCATGTTTTTTTTCCTGATGCCGTCATTTGCCAGAGTACTGCTACATATGAAACTTTCTCTAATCCTGTATCACTTGCACTGATTATGGAATTCATGTTGATTGCAATATATGAGCCTTTCTTTAATCCTGTATCACTTGCAATGATTATGTAATTCATTTTGTTTGCAAAATATGAGCCTGTCTTTAATTCTGCATTAATTGCACTGCTTATGCGATTCATATTGTTTTGGCCTTAAAGTGTTTCCAATATAGTGATCTATTTTTTTGAAAAGCCCTGTGTGGAGTCTCTTTTGTGATGTATTCATTGTGTTACTATATGAGTATGTTGCACAACTGCTTTACACATTCCCTCTGTAGATAAGCCTTCCTGCTCTGAGCAAAGGTACCTGAGGGTGAGCACAGGTTATCTTTGGTGTGTCCCTGATTTACCCTAACTAGAGCAGCGGGTTCTGTCTGGCTGGGGTGCATACCTTAGCCAACCAGAAACCCCATTTCTAATACCAAGCAAGGGTCAGATATACAAAGCTACAGAATACCAATGTATCACACTGCCACATTGCTAAGTTGCAATTCGGCATGATTTGCATTCACAATTGACCAATTCTCAAATATTGAATCAGTAAATTGGGAATGCATTTTCAAAGTGCAATAGTCACATTTGGGTGCTATTTCATGACAATCAGGAAGTGCTGAAACACATGCTCTATGGAGTCATAGGGAACACAGAAGAAGGCAGGCATTGTTACTGGGCAAACATTAAAGGTATTTGTTTCATCAATCTCCAAATTTTAACATCATGCCAAAAGAAAGAAACTGAGAAGTATGCTGGAGCAAGAAAAAGAAAAATCTAATTCTGTGAGAAGGAGTTGGAGTTAGTCAGTGAAACGGTTGTGGCTCATAATGATGAACATTTTGGTAAAAGCCCCTTCATGGTGCAGCACTCCCAGAATAAAAAAATCGGAAAGATATTCTGGGCAAAATAAATTCTGTAGGAGTAACTGTGTATCATAGAGCAGATTTGCAAAATATAATACAATCTGAGATCAAGAGCAATAGAAAAAATTGTGAATAGCTTAACGAAGGCACATGGTACAGGTGGTGGACCCTCAACTCAGTCACCAACACCTCTAGAGGATTTAACAGAGTTCAACTTTCAGCCTGAGAGCATTGTGGGTGTAATGATATTGGTACTTCAACACCAACCTGTACATCTAAAAGGTAAATGTAAAAATAATAATCTTTACACTTAAACTTTAAAATCAAAATTAGTTAGGAATTATAAAATATGCAACATCAGCCCAGCCTAATTTTTGATGTTGTCTTATTGGTACATTGTGGGAGCTGTAGTACATAATTTAAGTATACCTATAGCTATATCTTGTGACATTTTTCAAAATGATATACATACGAAAATGTGAAAAAAACACTTTAGAAGTTTGAATACTAATATCAAAATGTATAGGTAAAAACACTATTTCTCTATATATATAACAGAATTTTATAGATAACACAAATGTGCCATCACAGAAAGGGCAGGAGTCGGAAGCAGAGGCACTTCAAGACACTCAGGGCCTCATTGATGAGTTTTTGCCATAGGGCAGCGCCACAAGCCTTCTTGCAGTGCTGCCCCACAGCAAAAGGCAAGCCCGTCTGCGCCCGTCCGTGCTCTGGACGCTCTGGACGCGCCCAGCGCCAGCCACGCTGTCCGTCGCAGTCAGGGCAGAATAAAATACTCCAGGGAACAGCTACTCAACATGGGTAAGAGGGATGAGGGGGGGAACTGTCAACCCTTTGTTGATAGGGGCTATGATAAAAATAGTCTAAACTGCGGGTTGATCAATTGTAGATCCCTGATGAAACACTACCAAGAGGTATCCAACATATTAGAAGATATGGATTTGGATGTTCTCTTTTTAACAGAGACTTGGACTAGCACCGACTCTTCAGTACAAATGGGCTTTGCTTGCCCAGATGGATACAAAATATTCCATAAACCGAGGGCTGCTGGAAGAGGAGGGGGGGTTGGGGTGATTTTCAAGGAAAAGTGGAACTTTGTACCTCTACAGGTAGATGAGGTTATAGGAATTGAACTGTTGGGCTTCTCACTTCAAGAGGCTAAAGGTAGGCTAATTACTGGGGTGGTATGCTATAGACCCCCGGGTTCTGATACCCAATTTCAAGCACTATTTAATACCATTACTGATCTGAGCCTAACCCATTCTAGAATGATCCTATTAGGGGATTTTAACTTATGGGATAATGGCAATTTAGATAACCATCTGAGAGACCTAAGGCATACATGTGAGAATCTTAACTTACACCAACTGGTACAACAATCGACTCATCTAGGAGGGCATGTTTTAGATCTTTTGTTTGCAAACCAGGCCGAGACTGAGGTGGCTGATATACTGCCTCAAAACTGGACCGACCATTCTCTCATACATTTTCGTATCACGACACCTAGATTGGAGGATAATAATAACCGGTCGGTGATCTATCGAAAGGGAAGAGAATGGGCTAAGCTAGTGAAAAATAGGACATACTCGACCTTTCCGAATCAGAATCTTTTTGCCTCCTCTGTATCGGTAGGCGAAAATGATCAAACTTATTGCAACTTTATAGCTGGAACCCTTGATTCAATAGTCCCAGTAAATGACTTAAAAGCAGGAAAAAAATATCTGCTCCCTGGTATAATGATGAGCTGAAACAGCTACGAGTAGCATGTAAAAAGGCTGAGAGGAAATGGAGGAGGGCCTATTTAGAGTCAGATAAGAAGGATCTGAAATTAGTACAGTCACAATACAAGGAGTCCATCGCCAGGGCCAAAGCAGACTTTTACGCTAAAACGATTTTACAGGCACCAAATAGCACTAAGGCACTCTTTAATATTTTCAGGGATCTCTCTAGTCCAGCTTGTACGAACAATAAGGTGGTCGCGTCACAGAAACTCTGCGATGAGATTGCCTTTTATTTTGAAGAAAAAATAATTAAAATCGTTGGAGATCTTCACCCCACTGACACCAGTGGCCAAGATGACTCACCCTGGAGGTTAGACGTAGAACCCCAGATAGACACCTCCCTGGAATACTTTCAAGTCCCTACGGAGGACTCTTTCAATCATCTTGCCCAAAGTGTGTCTTCGGGATCCCCCTTAGACCCCCTTCCTCATAAAATCTGGAAAATATTCGGGCAAGAAACCCTCCCCTGGCTACGACAGCTTTGCTGCCAGTCTCTGGAGGAAGGAGAGGTTCCAGAGGTATGGAAGCAGGCAGTGGTGACCCCCTTGCTCAAAAAACCATCTTTGGACCCTACAATTCCAGCTAATTTTAGACCAATCTCCCTCCTGCCATATCCGATCAAAATTTTAGAAAAGGCAGTTAGCAAAATTCTATCATGCTATCTTGAGAATAATTCTTTGCTGGATAGGGACCAATTTGGGTTCCGCCCAGGACACGGCACTGAGACCGCTCTGGCAACCGTAATGGACAATCTACGAATGCGTGCTGACAATGGGAATTCATCTGTCCTAGTGTTATTGGACATGTCAGCCGCATTCGATACAGTGAGCCACACAGTGCTAGTGTAAAGATTGATAAGTATAGGCGTTAAAGGACGGGCCTTGCAGTGGTTACAATCTTATTTGTCAGGAAGACAACAGGCCGTGTCTATGACACCGTTCACCTCTGGCAAGTCCCTAGTACACCACGGGGTGCCGCAGGGCTCGGCGATCAGCCCTGTTCTTTTCAATATCTATCTACGCCCTCTATTCCCCATTATTAAATCTTATGGAATTGACCTGGTCAACTACGCCGATGATACCCAACTGGTGTTTTCCTTGGAGGGGAAACTAGCGGTATCTATGGACACCTTCCAGGAGTGTATGCGTCGGGCTGCTGGTTGGCTTAGGAAAAATTCCTTACAGTTTAATGGGGGAAAAACAGAGGTGGTGTATTGTCCTGCCACGAGAATGTCCCGACATCTACCGGTGGAGTTTAAGCTTACCCCTGAGGATGAACCCTTGACCCCTGCTAAAATGGTGCACAATTTGGGGGTCTTGATAGATGAGAACCTCCAAATGGAATCACAGGCTAATAAAACTGTTAGTGTCTGTCTCTCCCTGCTACGCATGTTACAGAAGGTTCTTCCGTTGCTACCAAAAGATACTCGATCTCTTGTAGTGAGGAGTATAATTTTGAGTAGATTGGACTACTGCAATTCCCTGTACTTGGGAGCACCGCAATATATTCTGCAGGGGTTGCAGAGAGTCCAGTCCATGGCAGCCAAGCTGGTGCTAAATAGACAGCGCAGGTCTTCCACAGCATTGGCCTTGGGAGACCTGCATTGGCTGCCTATCAAGGAAAGAATTTGCTTCAAATCCCTCTGTATTGCATACAGAGCAGCACATGACTTGGGTCCTGCTCCCCTGCAGGAGATGTTCACCTGGTATAATCCCAGGAGGCAACTTCGCTCTTCGAGTGCAAATCTGATAACAACCACCAGATTTAAGAGATCCAGGATGGGGGGCAGAGCCTTCGGTGTGGCCGCTGCGCGCCTATGGAATGCGTTGCCTCAGAATCTTAGACAGGCCAGTTCTCTGACCTGTTATAGGAAGAGTCTGAAAACTTGGCTATTTCCAAGGAGTGAACACTAGATCCCTTCACTGACAATTGGTTCTGCTGTTACAGTGATTATTCTTCAATCTAAGCGCCAGGATACCCGTAGGGTGGTAGTTGTTGCGCTATATAAGTTTTTAATTCAATTCAATTCAATTCAAAAGAAAAGGGCAGGAATGTGCTGTATCTATCAGATAGAGCCTGTTCCTGTCCTTTTCCCCTGCACTGGCGCACAATGGGCTGCCATGCGCCAACGCAGGCAACTTTGCACCATGGTGCAAGGGTGCCTGCGTTGCAGGGATGAGTATTTTTGTGCAGGAAAATGCGTCGCACATAGAAAAAGTAAAAACAAGGAGAAATGAAGATATTTCTCCTTGTTGTGCCTCCCTTAGGCCTTCCATGGGGAGGCGTACATTTTTGGCACTGCCTCAGAGTTACGATATCTCGTAAATCTGAGGCAGTGTCAAAAAGCCATGGATGTTGCTGGGAATGCCCCCATCAATACCCATTGCACTCCCCTTTGTAGCAGAAAACTGCGCTAAAGGGAACAATATTTACAAGGCAGCATTAAGCCCAAAAAAGTGGCTTAGTGCTGCCTGGGAAATATGGAGCAGGCTCCTGCACCACCGGACCGCCACAGAAAGTGACGCACCGGCGGTGCAAGGGGCTTATAAATGAGCCGTTCAATCTAGCATAGAGGAAGGCAAGGAGCTACCAACCCACTACATCACAACCTATGTCTTCAAGACAGAGACCAACAGTTTCCATACTCCCATATTTTCCTGAAGAGTCTGCGGAACCTGCACCACCCTCGCAAACTCTGCAACCTACTTTAAGGGAAAGACAAATGGGCAGGAGGATTTTACTGTGGTGCTTTTACTCCAAGATCTTCTTCTCATGTACCACCTAATGGTGGGCAGAAACGTCAGATTTGTTTAGTGGTTTAGAGGCCTCCATGCTTGTCAGTGCAGCATCTGCATAATAAAAATATACAAGGAGTTAGTAAACAGTTAGTGTGTATTCACAAAAGTATCAATTCCATAAAAGAGGGTTTAGATAAACTCACTAATATAGTTGAGGAGGGGCAAAGAACTCTTTATGACAAATGTAATCACTTCACGGAATCAGTTAGAAACCTATGTTCTGTTATGCAACAGGAAAGTGTCTGACATAGGCGCAGACTTGTCCAGTTAATGTCACAGATTGGTGGATTCACTAGATCAGTTAACCTTCTTGCCCATGCTACTGCGACTTCATTAAGGCGCAGGGTTAACACGCAAGTTGACTTTGGGCGCTATAGTGGAGATGTTGCACGTGGCCTGGTGCAGGTAACCAATGCCTTACAAAACATTCAAACAACATAATAGCTGTTGCTTCTGGTGAATTAAGTGATGGTGAAATTGAAGAGGCTTCAAGTCTCAGGAGCGTCTCTGTTACCGAAAGCATGAGTGTATGGCACACTCAGTGGGGTCTGGCGACAACTGAAAGTGGTTGGGTTAGTAAACTGGCACTGAGCAAAAGCAACAATGCCTTTAGACTCTGTGTCAAAGCTCTCAATCGTGGCTTGTTATAAACAGCGTTTATATAGAGCCACGACTGAAAGCTCTGGACTTGAGGCTTAAGGCAGTGTTGAGTTTCTCACAGTGACTATTAGTGGGTAAAAAAAGTGCCCACTGCAGAGTCGAACAAATTAATTAAAACACTTGCATGCAATAAAGAGTAACTAGATTGCTGCCATGATTACATTAATGTTTCAAAGTTAAAATGTTTAACTTTAAAATGTTAATGTAATGCATGTCAGCGATTTAGTGACGGTTAACAAGGCTTTAATATTTCAAATAAAAGATGCATTATTTTCTTGCCCACTGGCTGCATGTCCTCCGGTTCTGGTGCTCTTCTCCAGTCATCAGAGCCCAACTCCCCTAACCAATCCAGACACTGCTCTAATGCTGCTAACCAGCATGGGAGAAGTGCCAGGATTGGTTGGAGCAGGCTGGCTCGATGCTCCCTCAGGCACTGGGGGCCTGCGCCTGCTCTCCACCCAGCTGTCTAAGACAACTCGGGTTGAAGAGGTTTAAAGTGCACATCAGGCTAGCTGTCTCAAGACAGCCGGCCAAAGTGACATGCACACTTTAAACCTGTGTAGCCAACTACCACTCCTCCCTGCTGCCATTTAGCAGCAATGGCCCCGCCCGCCCTCATGCTCAGCTCGGGCTAGCTAAGGGAAAAAATAAAATGGAAATAAAGTCATTGGATTACCATTTTTTTTCTCCACTTTTGCTGTACACTCAGCAGGGTGTCCGACGCTCCTCCACCCAAACTGAAAAGCCGCCGCTGCGGCACAGAGTTTTTTCCCACTTTAATGTCTGCTGTGAGAATGAGTTCAACATCAGTGACATGAAAACCTGCTTTTATGAGAAGATGGTTAAAGCCCATTTGTACCTGAAAAGATAGACAGTGAATTGAATTTACCTGTTATTTAAAAAGAAACACAAAGCTTCAACTGATCTAATTGATCTAGTGAAATAAATAAACTTGCGATATTTAGCCAATTACTACTTCAGTGGTCTTGTAAAAGATGTAAATGTGCCAGTGCCAGGGACGCTTTTTTTTGCCAGGTTCTTTTCTTCTGCTGGGGGCAGCTTTCGCCTCTTCGTGCACCCTGGTGGGATTGGAATCCCAGGGTCCATCTTCACGCCAGCACCGCCATTCCACCAGACGCCTGCTGTTCACCCAGGTGCTGCTAACGAGGGGGAGGCGCTGTCATCGCGCTTATAGCGCTGCCTCTCCCCCCGCAGCGTGGGACGCCCGTCATTGCCAGGAAGAGGCAGGGCAGGGCCACCCCCCTGAGTTCGGGCTTTGGGGCCAACAAAACTGGTAGGACTTTCTGGGAACCTCTTAACTTCATTGGGAGCAGCTGGTGGAACCAGGGATATTGCAAACAGGCGATACACCTGAAACAATTTGCGGATATTGTTTAACTCTTTCATTCAGCTGTCCACCAACAGACTGGTTATTTGTTAATTTGACCCTTGGGACTGTATTCTTTTTGTATCTTCTTGTACTGTTTTTTATGATCGTGTGTCTTGGGGCTGTCTGATCTCCCTGGATCTACCCTTGGGGTAACTTGGTATCGGTTCTATTTTTTTCTTTGCTGTGGACATGGGGAAGCGTGGCTGTGTAGCTAAAAAACATCTTCCGGTGCTGATACCGGCCCCACTCCCCCAAACCTCGATTGATAGGATGCTTCAGAGAGCTATGGGGGTAGTCTCGACTGAAATAGAGCTTACAGAGAGGCGATTATCCCTAACCCCAGACTTATTTTCTCAGTTTTCTGAGCCACCAATCCCTGAGCTATCTAGTCCCGGATCTACTTTTGGTCCACTAGAATCCTTGCCAAGTCCAAGTGAGACATTGCCACCACCTTTACAACATTCCCCAGTAAAGCCAACTACTCGTAAAGGCAGAACGACTACTGCTCTAACTAAGGCTGCTAGGGGCAAAACGGGTAATGGGATAGGAACTAAGAAAGGGATTAGTCCAGAAATAATTCCCAGTGAGGATGAACCAGTCAGCTTTGGGGGAGTGGCAGAACCACCCTCCAACTCTTACAAAGATCCTGACTGCCCTTCATGGGTGAGGAATTTGATAGTGGAACTAGAGGCACAGATGAGAGCCATTGTCAAGGAAGAACTAGCGCTCCACCTTGGGAATTTAGCTAGAGGCCAGTTGCCTGACCTGAGCTCACAGGTCAATCCTACGGTTAATATTTTACTTGCTGTAGTGGAGAAGAAAGACTGTAGTTCACAGACGGATAGAGCAGGACAACCCCCTTTAGATATATGTGGCCTTTCTAGTGCTCCATCTTGTCAAGTTCTAACGAGTGCTGTCAAGGCAGCGGCTCGCAGCACTGTGCAAGATGGAAACACTCACTCTCATTGTGAGGAACCCGGCATCCACCAGGCCCAAGCACGGAGGACAACTCCTGGCCCCAGGAACCTCACTACTGAGAATGTGAGCTCCTATCCTGCTCCTAATAATGAAGGCCCACGTAGAAGCAGACTTGCCCATTCTGAGCAGATGTTAGGTAGAGAAAGGCTTAACCCTGCAGAGAGTGAGAACTCAGGTCCAGTTTTATCGGCCACTCCAACAATAGATCTACCCCCAGCCTCACTCCCCTATGTTATAGTCCTAACTGGTGTACCTGAAATTAAACCAGGCCAGAGAGAAACTCAGTTGGAATTGAGGAATAAGTCCCTTTTTGGCTCACCAGGTATGGACAGTTTCCCTATGACAGGGCAGGTGAGATATTACTAGTTCGAAGAGTGGGTTGGGTTGGTAAGAACACCAAATCAATCAAAGGAGACTGTATAGTTATTAATTTTAGTAATCTCCAGACAGTCCAAATCCTGGCAGACCAGTTCTCCCGTTCTTATGCACCGCTTACAGGGATTCAACCACACACCCTGGACTTTTTCTATTCTTATAATTATCCACCACCCTGGACCCCTTGCACTAGAGTTCCAACACACTGGTTTCAACCCCATCCAACATTAGGCCAAACCCCTAGAATCCAGTACAATGTTGCAGTAGCAAACAGATTTGGGGCCCTTGAAGAGGTGGATTGACTTATGTTACCATCTGATCTTACTCCTAGGCGTGGGTCTCGGGGGGCCAACAGAGAGTTTAAACCAAAAAATATTGGGATCCAGCCTCAGAGTATTCCTGGTATGTTTGAAGAGGCACCAGGGGAGTCTCAACCTGAACCTCATCAGGGACCTCAAGATTATGATGGTGTTAGTATAGATGTGTCGAACAATCTACCCCTTTACACCCCTGATTTCATAACTCCAAGTATGGCTAGGAACAGCTCCCTAACGGAAGTGGGTGTATCAGACTCCGGGTCTGAGCCAGAGATTACACAAGCCCCCAACCCCTCTGGCCATAAAGTATATGATGCCACTTTGAACTTAGGCCACAAACTGAGGGTCTTGACTTGGAACATCGCTGGTATTAAAAGTAAACTCCAAAATCCTGACTGGAGACAATTTGTACAAGATCATGACGTGTGTATGTTCCAGGAGACTTGGGCAAGAGAGGACATTGTTATGAGGGGCTATGTAACTTTTAATGTGCTAGCTACTATGGGGGGTAGAGGCAGACCATCGGGGGGCCTAGGCACGTGGGTTGCTACACATCTGGACTGTACTGTTGAACAGTTGAACACTTCATCTGATGACATCCAGTGTACCCTCCTTACTTTTTCTACCAGGACTAAAATTGCCTTTATTAACATCTATTCACGCCCGGTAACTTTTGCACAGGAATCCCTGACCATAGATATGCTAACCCCATTTATCGAACTAATTCCTCAGAATACTAGGATGATTATAGGGGGAGATTTCAATTGTCAATTTGAGCCTCTAGCCATTCCTACTGACTCCTCCCTTACTGATGAGGATTCCCTTTGGTTAATTCCCGAACCGCAAATTCCTCCGGTAAAGGCCTGGACTCCCTTGGTTCTCCAGATCAGTGCAGTAACACTAACTCATGCACTGAGGGCATGTAATGGTCATACTAAGTCAGACCAACCAGGGAAGCCCACTTTTAATAGACCTGGGCAATCATCCGTATTGGATTATATCCTATTGGAAGCAAGCATATGGCACTGGGTTGTCGACTTTGCTGTCTTGCCGAGACACGACAGTGACCATAATGCTCTGGTACTCGACCTCAAGCTCCCGGATCTTTACAGTTCCTCAATTACTAGCTCCTCCTCTTGCAGCAATTTAACACTAGCCAATAATAGAAGGAGAATTAGATGGGAAACCCTGAAGCAGTCACCAGACAAGGCTGCTGCCCTTTATTCTTTAATTATTTCACCTTTAATGGCGATGGAGGAGGCTGCCCAGACTCTCAATTCTCCTGATACCATCGCTCAACACACGGCTTTACATGTGGATCTGACCACTAGCTTGACCAACATCTTCAATCCCCTGATGCACTCTAAGGGCAAGAGGAGCCCTAAATCTACTTGGTTTAATAACTCTTGCCGAATGGCAAGGGCGCCTTTATTGACGCTATAAAATCTAAAGATAGATCCCTGATAAAAACAAATAGGGCTCTATATAGTGATAGTATAAAGCTAGCCAAAAAGAACTGGGAGCTTGAAAGATGGGATGCAATCAAACAGGCACTCACCAGCAGGGATATGAAGGCGTTTTGGATCCTAGTTCGTACAGATAGCTCCACAGAGAACTCACCTATTGAGCCGAACATCGCTGCAGACGCCTGGAAATTTCATTTCCAATCGCTGTATTCCACACAGGAAACTTAGAGCTCATTGAGGGAACTTTGTCAACTGCAGAAAGGAACACCCTTGAAGATGTTGAAGGGTTCACTCTGACTGAAGTGTTGAGCGCAATTGGGAAGCTTCCCCTTGGAAAGGCCCCCGGTTTAGATAAGATCCCTGGGGATATATTTCGGGAACAACCCAATATCTGGGGCCCCTATCTTTGGGTAATATTTAACGCCATTTTAAATGGAATGAAAATCCCGGATACCTGGTTAGGGGCTGACATTTTTCCAGTATACAAGAAGGGCTCACCCCTCCAGCCCACTAATTACAGGCCGATCAGCCTGATTGACGTCACTCAGAAGTTGTTTGCCAGGATTGTCCTGGAGCGCCTCCAGTCCTGGGTGGATGAGCGCGAAATCCTGAGTGCGTATCAGGCTGGTTTTCGTAAAAACATTTCCACTATTGACCAAATCTTCAGGCTCCAATTATTATATTGGAAAACGGTGTCAATAGAGGGTGGGAGCCTCTATTTGATTTTCGTTGATCTTAAATCAGCCTTTGATTTGGTACCTCGAGATAAACTGTGGGTGGTTCTTGAGCAAATGGTCATTCTGCCCTACTTGCTGTCCTTGATCAAGCGCCTGCATACTGGAAATTTTGCCCAGGTGAGATACGGGAAATATGGGGAATTAACTCCCCGTTTCCCAGTAAATAGAGGTGTAAGGCAGGGGTGTGTTCTGGCCCCTACACTGTTCTGTCTTTTTATTAACGCTTTGGTGGACCAATTAAATGAGGTAGCTAACAATGATGCCCCAAAGCTGGTCCGTGACAAGGTGCCAGCAATGATGTTTGCGGATGACACCTTGTTACTATCCAAGTCTCCTATGGGCATCCAAAGGATCCTCGACAGCTTCTCCCTATTTTGTAAAGACAGGGGGTTGGAGATCAACACATCAAAAACCAAGTACATGGTTTTTAACCCAAGCAAAACATCTCGCCCAAATCCCTCCCTAAATGGCACCCAGCTGGAGAGGGTGGCTGTCTTTGATTACCTTGGTGTTACGCTGTCAGAAACATTTGGATGGGGTCCGCAGCAAGAAAAGGCAGGCTTAAGGCTAGCACAGATGGCTGGGGGAATAGTAAAATCATTCAGGAACTCATCATATAGACTGCCGGGCCCGCTGGCCGAGATTTATAAAGTCCAAATCAGGAGTGCTATAATGTATGGGGCAGAACTTTGGGGTCATCTCCCTGCAGGTTGACTGGCTAAATCTGAGAATAAGTTGATGAGGCAGCTCTTGGGTCTACCGCTAAGTACCCCTCTCATCCCCCTACGTATGGATTTTGGGATTAGACCCATAGAGGAGGAGATTGGACTGCGACCCTTGACTTTCTGGCGTAGACTATGGGCGACCCCCGAATTAACAGCCTACCAGTCTGAACTCAAGGCGATTCTGGGTCTCCCAGGGGTGGGAAAACTATCCTGGTTTGTACACATAAGAGATATGTGCTTCCGATTAGGTCGGCCAAACCTATGGACCCACCCTGAGGAAGTGTCCCAGACAATATCGCGGCTAGAACTAGTTAAAGCTTACAGACTGTTTAGACTGGCTGAAACTCGGGGGAGCACAAAACTAGGCCGCCTAACTTCTGACTTCCTTAATTTTAAAGACCAGTATCTATTTGAGTCTTTCCTTGATGTTGGTCATCCATCTATGGCTAGGAAGTTATATATACAGTTCAGATTGGGTTCCCTGCCGGTTCATGCATTTACAACCAAATGGTCAAAAGCTTCTCCCATTTGATGTCCTGCTTGTAACAGCCAAGAAGAGTCAGCCATTCATGTTTTCTTCTTCTGTCCTGGCTATAATGCAGCCAGGAGGCATTGGCTCTTACCACTTTGCAGGAACTTGGGGTATAGGCAGTGTCTGGAGGCCTTTAGAGTTTTGAGAACTGACACCCATCCTCCGATTGTTTTTGCTGTGTCCCGTTTCCTCAATTCTATGTGGCATAGGCGCCATAAGTTTTTAAACTGCCCCCGCACATGTTAAACGTCCTTTTTGTATTTTCTATTGTTTTAACACTATTAATTCATAAAATCGTTGTTTTAACTTCTTTTTAAATTTTAACATCTTTTTAACTGTTATGAAACTTGATTAATTCTTTGCACTCTGGTTATATTTTATAATGTTTATTGATGTTTTTATTGCCCAAATCCAGTGATGTATGTATTATATTTTCTGCTTTTATGGTCTATAATGACCGAAATAAAGCTTGGAAATGGCAAATGGCCAGTGTCATAATGTAATGTATTCCTGGAAATCACAAAAGGAATGAAGAATTTGCTACATGGTGATTCACTATAAGATCACTATTTAGTGAAATTGTAGATAGGGTGCTGATGACATTTAAAGAAAAGCACAGGGAGAGTAGAGCATAAAATCAAGGGAAACTCAAATCATTCTTGCTGAAAAATCTCTGAAGGTCCGAGAGAAAGTGCAAAGTGAGCACGAAATGCACAGCAGATCTACACTGGAGTATCTTATCATACTGGCAGATCAAGGGTACATAAAACAACAGACCTTTTTGAAAGGCTTCCTTAAAGATTCCTGAGAACATGAAAACAATGACATTGGCCAGGATCCAGACCAAGGTAATGCTGTCAGGGTCACACATCATGACATCAAGGCAATCTTCACGGCCATTTGAGGTATGTCCTTAAATGCCCCACAAAAGTTGAAACAAATGGTTGTGAGCCCTCCAAGTATTCTTGGAGGCCACCACATTCCACAGACTCAATCTCAATGGCGGTAACATGAGTCAGATACCTGAGAAACTCACTAGTGTAGTTGCAAATGTTTGTAATGTGACATGAAGGAACACCTCCTAAGAGATAGTCACAGATGACCCAAAATAAAATCTGCTCCCTTTAGCAACTAACTGATTGAGATGTAAGGGTGATGACTTCAATGTCAAATGCAAACGCTCCAACCGTCACTTTCAAACAGAGTTCAGAATGCTTTTCTGTATCGTACTCTGGGCATGACTAAGAATAGTGAGCAAAACTAAAATCGGCATGGATACAATTATGGATGCAGGGACCGCCTGTATTCTTTTTGATGTACAGATTAGTGTTAGGTAACGCCCATTTTGCTGACTAGTATTACTAGTATTTGAGCTCTGCGCAAAGGGGTGTAGGTGTCCAGTTTCCAGTGTATGAGCTATGTCCCCTAAAACATGTAAAGATGGCTTATTACTAATTGACATATTTAACTTTCCAGTAAAGACATAGAATATGGTGCTTGAAATGCACCAATGGCAAGTTAGGCCACATGTAGACTGCAGCACTTATCGTGCCATCCACTAGGTTGACAAGGAATACATGGCTTCAGGCCTACATGTGCAGCCAGACTGCTGGAGTTTTTAAACCTGCAGGCGAACCAGTCAAAGTAACCCATTTTTAGAGAAAAGAACCCTACTTTTAAATCCAAAATATGTCACTGTTAAGAAGGCATTGTAGCCCTCAAGGTAGGTTGCCTCGTATTTCAAAGTGGTATATGAAAGACTTTAATATTGGCATGTTCCTACAGTAACTAGCCTCAAAAAGCAACTTTCACTGTACAGGGCTGCGGTTGATCCAATTAAACTAAATCAGGTTATGGATATGCCACAGAAATGATTCAACCACTTAATTTATTAATATTCCAATTCAAAAGTATGGTTGGAATGTCTATACATTTATAGGAAAAGTAACTTTTAAAAAGTTAAACTTTGCCTTCCTGAACCTCCAGTAGGCTAATTAGCATTAGCCTGCTAGCTGATTCCCTTATCAGTGTTTTTCGCATAATAAGGGGTGAAAATGTCCCCAGAGCCAGAACAATGCTTAAGCCTTGTGGCAGGAAAATCTGGGTGTGAGGTACGTGAATCATCTCAGCTCGGGAAAGCCAGTGTGACCCCTGCCCATTCATAATTCAGGGGCCGATTCCGATTCGGGCCGGAAATCTCTCCGACCGAGCCGGACCCGGAGAGATTTCCGACCGAATCGGACCCGTGCAGTCCGACCGAACGAGTACGATGCGCACGTATGCCATCGGACTCGAGTCGGTCGGACTCCCATTGAAGTCAATGGGAGCCTGTCGTACAACGCGTACGCGGGCTCCCATTGACTCAATGGGTGCGATGCGGACAAGTGCGCCCCCTACAGCGTGTACGCGGCGAAGCGATTCGCGCCGTACACGCACAGGTAGGGGGGACCCATGGGTCCCCCCTGTGTGCGACTTGCGTGGCTACGCGTTCAGGGGGGTCCGACACGGACCCCCAAAGTACGGCTCCGACAGCTCTTTCGAGCCGGAGTGCGCGGCTTGGTCGGACTGCTCGCGGCGCGCATCATACTTACCCGGCCGGGGAACGTCTCCATTGCGCGGTGTTGGCTGTGTAGGGCTGGGCTGTATTCCACCCCCACACCGCCAAGATTCCCCTCCACCAGATTACAAGTTATTTGTAGTCTATTAGGCAGTCGGCGTGGCGTCCGAATGGTGGTGCCTCTTTTAAAGGCCATGGTGCCTTTGTAAAAGGCCCACATTGGGAACACCTCACATGGTTCCTGAGTGGCATGGACTCGAAAGTCCATGTCGTGCAGGAACTTTTGTGCATGCACACAGGGGGGCACATGTTATGCCCCCAGTGTGCATGCACAAAGGGAGGAGGCACAGAGGGCCCTGTAGGGCTCCCTTTGTTTCCTCTACTCCAAGGTTTACATGAGGGAGGAACAGCCATATAAACCCCGGAGGAGAGGAAACTGGTAATGTGCTTGGCGGGGACACGGCAGTCCTGCCAAGCATATTGTGGCATCTTACCTCCATGCCACCTCCAGGGACTGGTGGTGCCCTGGCAGCGGTCCCAGGGCGATCCGACCGCCCAACTGGTAATGGGGCAGACGAACCATCGTACAGAGGTGGCTAGATCTGCCACTGCCTCGTCCTCGGACCGCCAGACTCATAACCGGGCCCTTAGTGGTGTCAGTGAAGTCCTCAGACCTTAGACATAACCAAGAGGAACTGCTTCAGATAGTATCCACATATCACAGGGAAGTTTGAATTTTCGGGCTTTTAGCTTTTTACCACCAAAATCTCATTCAGCTGCTATTCAACTTAAAGAGCACTTCGCTCGACACAGCCTTCAACCTTGCTTCATGAGAGAATTTCAACTTCTATGAAAAACAGTAAGTCAGCGGGGAAAACTTTGACCGGAACAACCAGCTTCATGCATCCAACCTGCGCTCTATCATGGTTGGCCTGAAATTATGCCTAGCTCCCTGTCATTGTGAATAGTGACTTCTGATTGGCGTTTTACTTTTTATTGGCACCTTTTGGCTTAAAACTTTAACAATACATTTCTTCAATTTCCCCTATTTGGATTTTAATAATTTTGTGTAATATTCTTATTCCATGTTTATCTATTTTTAGAAATTTGTTGTAGGATTTTTATTCTGTTATGTTTTGAGATTTTAACTGTGAGAAACTGGGTTGTTGGCTGAGGGAGTTGAAACCCTGCACAAGCAACAGCCGCAATCCTTGTCAGGGAGAACCACACAAAAATCACTAAATTAACCTGTGCTGAATGCTCTCGTAGCTTGACACAAAAGCAGTCAGACTTATCTTAGGGATAATGTGTAAAGTATTTATGCAGCACACAAGCAGTAATAAAGTAAAAATACAACACAAGAAAAACATTTTTTGCAAATTATTTGACACCAAAACAACAATCCAATCAGTAGAACCGGAGATATACAATATTAAAGATTTCAGGTAAGAATAGCGTCTAAAGGCACAAATCTCTATTTGCGGTTATCTGATTGTGCGAGACCGGGTGAAAGTCCTAAGTTCAGGCCGACCGCAATGGCCTGTGGGCCAGATACAGGGACCAGGATAGTCCTGCTAAAAAAGCTACCTTCTAAAGCCCAGCATTAAGTGTTTTATCACAGTCGAAGAGGCAGCAAGAAGCAGGGAGAGCTTTGGGGGTAGTCATCGTGTAACACGAAGAGTAGGCTGGGCATCACGGACGCTAGTCACTGTAGTGCAAATATCCTCTCAGGTGTTGTGGACAGTTGTTGCTGCGATTTGCATTGGTGGTCACCACAGGATGTTGATGCTGTTGCGCAAAGTGCAGATCTAGCATTGCCGGAAGTCACTGGAGGTTGCTATAGCACAGAGAGTCAGGTGCACCAGAGCTCTCTGTTGGCAGTGGGCATGGGTAGCAAGATCCCGATGCAAACAGGCAGTTAGCGGTCACAAAGAATCTAAAACTTAAGGACTTCTCCTTTTCTTCAAGGAGGAGCTCATCTGATGCCACACCAAGGGTCCAGGCCCTGGGGGCACCACTTAGGGATCATGAACTCAGCTATCAGGGCTCAGAGAGGTCCAGCTGCAGACGGTCTGTTGGGCAATTGCATAGGGGCCGCTGGAGCTTGTTGTGTAACTGTAGCGCAGAACAGGAGGTCAGTCAGCTGACACTTGAAGTCACTCCAGCCTGGGATGAAAGCTGAAGGTCCAGCCTTCTTTCTCAGCAAGCAGGACAGGCCTCAAGAAACAGGGCAGCAGGGTGTCCTAATTCTGTAGTATCCACAGGCCCAGAAGTGTACTGAAGAGTGGGTCTGAGGATCCCCTTTCTATACCTGGTGCCCACTTTGAAGTGGGAGAAGCTTCTGGAGATTCCCCCTACAAAGGTGTCTGGAATTTTCTGTCTCCCTGCCTTGGTCCCAGTCTGTCTGGGTGCACAATGGGCTAGTGCGACGTTCTTTGTGTATGAGCTGAGCCAGTGCCTTTATAGTGCAAGTATGGTAGGTGAAAGCTCCACCCCCCCATCCTGGCCCACCCTGCCAACATCAAAATCCTCTATTGTGATACTGTCTGGGAGGAATACACAAAGGCCAACTGCAAACTACACCTAGACATGTGACCTAGGAACAAGCTGTAGACCTCAAATGGTTAGGACAAGAAAATGCAGACTTTCTAAAAGTGGGATTTTCTGAATTTTGACTTAGAATTCTACTTTACCATCAAAGAGTATTTTAAATTGAAATTCCTCAGACACCAAAATCAGTTCCCTACCTGCTTCAAATCAAATGTTAACACCTATTAAATGCAATAAGGTAAACCAATGTTATCCTACGGGAGAGGTAGTGTAAAAACACATTTGAGAGTTTTTCACTAGCAGATCATGTAATGCCCAATGTGCTGTTTAGGGTCCACCCTAGGAGAGACCTATATGTATTAAAAAGGATCGTTTAGGCCTGGCAAAAGGTTTGTTTTACCAGGTGGGAGTAGCAGTTTATAACTGCACACGCAGGCTGCAAATGCAGGCCTGATACATATTTTAAGGGCAATTCAAGTGAGTTACAAGCCCTGGGTACAGGTGGTACCACTTTATTAGGGACGTATAAGTAAATAAAATGTGCCAATTGTGTGTAAGCAATTGCTATTGTGTTTAAAGGAGAGAGCACAAGCACTTTAACAATGGTTACCAGTGTTTAAGTGCAAAGAGTCCTAAAGCCAACGAAAACAAATTCAGCAAAAATAGGAGGAGTGAAGGCAAAAGTTTGGGGGTGACTCTGCAGAGAGAGCTAGGTCCAACATTAACTGTTCTGGTACTACTAAATACTTTTCACACTTTTCATTAAGTTAAGCCTATCTGCTCTGCATTGTAACTTCAAGGATTGAGTTGAGAATAATGTATTGAACTAGTATGTTAGATCTGACAAGTGTTTGGACTTATTATTTGGGAAGGTCTCACATCCTCCCCAACTAATAACCCATTTTCTTACAGACAGTATGTAAAGTCCTTTGATATACCATGTAAAATGAAAACCAAACTGAACACATTCTGTTTGGTGGTTCATATTTTCACGCAAGACACATCACCTCTTGGACAGTGGTCTTGTAAATATATTAGTGGAAAGATTACTGCAACAATTACGAGTGAATGCAATTCACAAATATTAATGCCCTAGCATGATTGTGGGCATGATTTTGATCTCACTATACATTCTCTCTATAAAATGGAGCTTGAATAACATTAAATTTATATTAACATATTGTCAATAGTTCAGAGTAGAGCAAGAGTACATGAGAAATTCACACATAATTGCAATTGCAGAAGAAAAGGAGGGAGAACTACCTGTACAATCTGCCATGTGTCAGGATGTCTGTGATGTGAAGGGAACAGAAATCCTGCCTCCATGTCACTCCTATTATTGCCAGATTGAGCTAATGCTTTTGCCAGACATTTGCATTAGATACTATTCTCTTACACAAAGTGAAAAAAAAATTGCACGTACCTTAAAAAATGCCTGGCATATGCAACTTCCAAGTTACTAGTTACATCATCTTTGTTCTACATCTCCAAAATAAATGGAGAATGTCAAACCTGCAAATCTGCCAAGATTGTCTTGAACTTAATATCGGCAGGATCAAAAAATGCTAGCAGTTGCCAGCCATGCCAGTGTTACTTTTTCATGTGAGAACTGTTTCTGTAGACATGTTAAACTGGGCCTCCAACGAGAGTAATAACTTAAGAGAATATAGCATGTAGATGGATGCAAGATGGACTCCAACAGCCAATATAGCGTGTTAAAATAGAGCATCATGCCATTCTGGCTCAGCAGTGCACTAGCCATCTTTCTATATTTCAATAATAATGTGCTGCATAAATACCACAACAGTATAACACAATGGGGTGAGAATCCACCTCAAATTATGTCTACGATCCTTGTCAGGGTAATTAAAATAAGTTACAAAATAAATCTGTGCTCCACCCCCTGACAGCTATGGCAGAGAGAAGTCAGCCCTAACTTAGAGGCAATGTGTAAAGTAATTATGCAGGACTCAAACAGCAGTAAATTGAAAACACAAGAGAAATCTCAAGCCAATTTAGAAAAATAGAGAATATATTACTAAACAAAATCACACAAAAACCCCAATTAGTAAAACTGAAGTTCTGGATTGTTAAAGTTTGTATTGAAATATAGTGCCAAAAGCACTAGGCGCCAACCACAGACAATATTTTATGCTGTACCGGGACAAGGCTAAGATTTAAGGCTGACCACAATGGAGCTCATATTGGATACAAGGACATGGCACAAAGTGACCTTACTCAGAAACTTTTATAGAGGAAGAAACCTTCAGAGGGACCAGGCAAATGGCTGGATCTGAGGAAGGGCTCAATGACGATAGGGAGCTGCTGCATGAGGTCTTGGACTCAATCGAAAGCTGTGCACGGTGAAGCCATTGATAGGATGCTTCTCTGCATCAAGTTCAGGAAAGCATTATATCAGGTGCTGCTCAGTGTTGAGCACTGTGAAGCCTGTCAGGGAAAGTTGTCAGGGTTGATGCTCGGTGTTGAGTCTAGTGAAGCTTTCAGTTAGGCAGGGAGGGGGAAACTCTGACCACAGTCAAGAATACAGGACCTAGGCCCAGAGAGGCTAGTAGAGGGGTCCAGGTCTAGTTGGGACTGGTCAACTGGAAAACAGGAAAATGCCTCTGAAAGCTTGTAGCACTGCAGTTCAAACAGGAAGTCAGCCAACTGGTCATTGGAGTCACTTCTGGGGTCCTTTGTTCAAGGCAAGCAGATACAGTCTTTTCATTGCCGGACACTTGTAACATTAATTTCTGTATGTCCTACCTTTAAATATCATGCTCCCTTCCTTATTTGGCAATAAGAACTACTTTGGGGGTGGCTTACAAATATTTAAAAGACGTTTTATTCATGTCAAAATGGTGATTTTGAAAGGTTAAATTGGCAATTTAAAGACTGCACAGGCTGTACTGGCAGGCCGCAAAACAATCCTTACAATGCTACTGTAGTAGTTGGCAAAATGAGTGCTGCAGCCCACTAGTGCCATTTAATATACAGGATATGTACTGCAATATATTAAGGACTTATAAGTAAATTTAATATGGCAATCAGGTATATGCCAGTTTCGGCGTGTTTTCATGGAGAGCACAGCATCTTACTACTAGGAGCAGGGGTAAAGCGTGCAGAATCCTGAAGCCAAAAAAAAAGTTCAGGCAAAAATCTGGGAAAAACATGAAAGATGGTGATTTCTAACAGACAGCAACCTGATTTATCCTGAGCCTGATGATGTGAATATGCCAGCAACTTAGCTAACCCATTGGAACTTCGAATGTACTGCAAGTTAACTCAAAAAATTAATTCAATGTAACTGAAGCTGAAATGTGCCCATTTATTATCATCTGCAGTGGGCTGAATTTGGCTGATTACATTTTACATGTGGAGGAGACCTGGCCAAACCTTTAAAGCATGCACTAGATGTATTGATTCCGGAGATTAGACAATCTCTACCAGCCCTTCATCAAGCAGTTTTCAAATGAGGTAGTACAATAACAAATATTAAAATATGTGTGTTTTGTTTGTTCCATTAATGCTCAAGATAAACTTTGAGTCATAAAAAATGCCTTCATTAGAGCTTCCATGCTATCCCGCCCTGATTTATTCAACTCAGCCATTGATGTGATTCTTTCCCTATGCAATAAACAGACCACAAATTGCACTTGGTCATATTTGTTTAAAAAATGTAGCACTATAGATAACAAAATTACATAACCATGGAGATATAACTGCTGGGCATATGAACCTTTTCCAAGATGGAACCAACAGCATTTAGATGATAATTATGTGGTAACTATTTTTAGCCTCCACTGTAACTTACTGTTTTATGATCTTTTGAACCCTTACTCCCTAGAATTTATTATCGGTACTGTGATTTGAAGATTACATCTTTATTATCATCTTCCATACTGGAAGAGCTAATCACAAAGCAGAGGCCCTGCCTAATTGTGATAGACGTACATCTAAACCATAGCTCACTGGTTGAACTTATATTCACTGAGTGATCTCGCTGAAGCAACCTTTCCTTTCAGAAGCACTTAGTTTATTTTCTTAGTGCCTAAAACATACACACATGATATAATGACACTATGAGCCACTCATGGCCTGTAACCCCCATATTTGTAAAACCTAACACGTGTGTACTTATTAAAAGGCTGGATGACTGTTCAGCAGAGATCCTGGGGGGCCAGAGTTCTTGAATCGAGTTGGTATCCCTGCACTAAATTCCAGACATCATGAGTTGTTGCCTCGCAATGGAAATAACCATACTGATCCAGGAATATCAGGTCCTTTTCCATGTGGTTTTCCCTAGTTCAGAGCAGGCAGTACGTGTCAGTGGAAGGGCTAGTGAAAGTTGAAGGAATGGTATGGGAATGTCTGAGGGAGCACTGTATGGTCCCCTGTTATTCAACAGGGGAGGATCCATGACAAAATATTGTTGTACACAGATATCACTCCAAAAACATTGATAACCATAATATTGACTTTCCTAAACCCCAAAATATATAACAAAACTATAAACTATCAAAATATTATTGTTCAAAACATAAAAAATCAAACAATATTGAAAACAAAAATATAGCATATCTATATATGGATAACAAACTAGAACTAATGTACACCGCAGAAATACTGATAACAAACGTATAGAGTACTAAAATGTCTTATAGAGGGGGGTGGCCGGGCAAGATGGCCGAACGGACGTAATCCGTCTCGGCTCCCGGTCCGCGTCAGTGTCTCGGGGAGATTACAGCTGAAATACAGCAGCAGAGCCGATGCAGTGAGCAACGAGTGACGGCCCCACTTCTAGGGCGTGCGGGGAGCCCCAAAACGACACTCTGGAGCCTGGAACAGGGCAGCTTTGAAGCTGCACCGGATCGCCCACAAGCCCTCTCATAACAGCGGCCGCAATCTTGCGGGCTGTAACGGCGCCCGTCAGGACCAGCATCCAGCCAAGCGGCGATGATCGCGTAACTGGACTTCCCGCGGAGATAAGCGCCCATCAGCCGGAACCGCACATCGCGGGGGGGCGGAGGCGCATTCAGCAGTAACCCACAACGCGCAGAGAGAATGAGCTGAATGGCCGACCACCCGAGGATTGAGACGTTAATGAGGTTTCCAGGTGCGTGAGGAGCCCTGTGCAGAATCTTCGACTGGAGCGTCACCAGGGCCGGACTGGCTACCGGGCATTTTGTTGTGCTGCCGAGCTGGGGGCTGATTTCATTGATGGGGACCTGCGTGTGCTTAAAAACATTCATTTTGCTTTATTTATTTCGAAGCTCACGCAGGTCCCCATCAACGAAATCAGCCCCCAGCTCGGCAGCACAACAAAACGCCCGGTAGCCAGTCCGGCCCTGAGCGTCACGCAGGTAGAGAGGGGTAATCAGGGGCGATCCCACACGGGAACGAAGGAAGGCGAGAACCTGGTGAGCCCGGGAGAGCCTAAGAACTTTTGCCTGACTTCAAGATGGCGGGCGGACCGAGAGCGAGAAGCGCACTGGGGACTCCACATAGCATGCACTGAGGAGCACACAAGACCTTCTTCGGAGACCCACGCACCGCACTGGCGCTCTGACGAGAACACAAGCTCAGCATCCGGGGAGAGCGGCGCCCGCCCCAGTCGACGAGATTGTGGTGGCCAATATCCTTCGTGGAGACGAGGTCGCCCCAAGGGGTGCCTCTGACCCTCATGCGCATTCAACATAAGAGTCAGCGAACGGTAGGGCGATAGGGACGTGGCTGAGCCCGGGTTGGTGGCGGTCCCCCTGGTGGAGTCGAAGCCCTCAATAAACACGTCCTATGACAAAGGAGACAGGCGGCGCACGAGTATGCGGCCCACACACCTGGCATTGAGAGACTGAAGAGCACGTTTCAAAGATCTGGGCCTGCACCAAGACCCCTCGTCGGCAGGGAGAAGAGCGCCCTGAGAACTTGGCGGTCTGCTGGGGAGCGAAGAGCGGGCAAGCGCTGAGGGCCGCCAGCATCACCTAAAGGCCCCCCACGGAGGAGCTAGCAGGGGCAGAACACCCGGGCAACGGCAGCGGGGTTATTGTTGGGCCCGCCTCTATGCCGCCTAAGAAAACGGTGACCAAGGCTACGACCAAAGTCTCCCATTTCTTTCCTCCAGCGGACAAACACCTACCAGCGGATCACGAAGACAACTCCGACAGCATGGCCTTCACCAAAGATGACCTCATGACTTCCCTGCGTGATTTCAAAGTGGAGCTCCGGAAGGAGCTCAGACAGGACATCAAGGATTCCATCGACCAACTTAAAAGTGACATAAATGATCGAATGGCAACCCTCCAACAGGATGTGGGCTCCCTAGGTGTCAGAGTGGTGGAATTGGAGGAGCAGACCCAAGAGGTTGACAAATGCACCTCCAACATGCAGGACACATTACACGCCCTACAGGATCAACTGCACCAAACCCAGCTGAAGGCGGAGGACCTTGAAAACAGGGCACAAAGAGACAACCTGCGAATCCGCGACCTGGAGGAAGGGGCAGAAGGTCCCTATTTGGAAGCTTTCCTAGAGGGCCTATTTGCAGAAATCGTCAGTCCACAAGCCCTTAAAATCAAGCTTGAGCGGGCACACAGGGTCGGAGGCCAAGCGACCGGAGAACGGAAACGTACGAGAGATGTGCTCGCGAAATTTCACTCCTACAAGGTGAAGGAGGCAGTCTTATCAGCCGCTAGGAAAAAGAACACAATCTCCTTCCAGGGGCACACCTGCAGCATCTATCAGGATGTGGCACCCGCAACATTAGCGAGGCAGCAGCAGTTCCGACTCATCACAACCAAGCTACGAGATGATAAAGTCAGATATCGCTGGACTTATCCATTTGGCCTGAGCTTTGAATATAATAACAGACAACGCCACATAACCGACCTAAAGGAGGGTCTGGACTTGCTGGGTCTCCCTATGGACGAGCCTGAAACTGCAGCTGGTAAATCACAAGGGACTAACCGAAATGGCTCACCCTCAGCGAAATGGTCCACGTCCTCGAGGGGGAACCACAAATGAGACCTGTGTCTAGTATCTATCGGTCGCAGTCCCACACGAGCTACGGACCTCGACTCTGTGCCTGGACAGGCAAATCAACTCAGCGTGAGGACACTGTTTGCCTACAACCAGTTGAGGGTCCCAGGGCCGGGAGAAACCGTGCGATGCTCAAGAGCTGAGACTGATTCAATCGGCAAACTGAGCTACTTGGGAGCCCCCGAGATGGGCGCGGATGGGAACTCTGGTAACGCCATCCACCAACCCATCTGAGTAGGTGATTCCACCTACAGTCGAGGAACCATCATCCACTCGACACATGTTCATGTTGGTAATGTTGGCGGTTGGGTATTTTCTTTTTTCTTTGAGGTTTCTGGGAGGGGGGGTTAAGGGTTTGGTGGTGGCCTTACTTACATACTCGATACGAGGGCGCTCTGGCAGATGCATGTCTAACTAGGCAAGTTCATTGGGATAATTTTCTCATACTTTCTACTGAGAGGGCGCAAGGAAATGGGTTCACATGGTCTAGGGGAGAGAAGGGAGTGTTTCACCTGGAAAGATGGTAATTACTATAACCTCGTGGAATGCTAAGGGCCTTAACTCCCTGCAGAAGCGGCAAAAAGTTTGGATGTACCTAACAGACCACCACTTTGACATAGTGGCACTCCAGGAGACACACCTCCGGAGAGCTGACGAATTGAGGCTCAAACACAAACTGTAACCCCTTATCTATAGATCATCAGCACACACTAAGCACCGGGGAGTGGCACTCCTTTTCATACATCGACGAAATTTCAGCTGCTCGACATCCAATCAGATAAGGAGGGAAGGATGGTCCTGGTTAAGGGCACACTAAGGGGCACACTATGCACCTTTATTGCAGCGTATGTGCCTAATGCGGGCCAAACAAGCTTTCTAAATAACCTACTAGATAAAATAGATCACTTTGCAGGAGGGCCAACGATTTTAATGGGGGACTTTAACCTCACCTGGCAACCTGACTTAGACAGCACTCACCCACACAAATCCGAAACTGGCTCCTTCACTGCAGAAATAAAGCAAAGAATGCACAATTTCTGCCTGTGGGATGCCTGGCGCACCCTGTATCCTCAGACTAGAGACTACACTTTCTACTCTCACGTACACCACACCTACTCGAGATTGGACTATATCTTTATTAATCAAAGACTGCTGGGCACTCTTAGAGAGGCCAAGATTTTCCCCCTTTCCATCTCGGACCACTGCCTGCTATTGATTTGTTTACAGTGGGGAACTGCCCCAACTACTACTCCCAAATGGTATTTCCCGATCTCCCTCACACGGGATAGTGTACTGCGAACTGAGCTGCGGGAAGCAATCACAGAGTACTTTAAAGTAAACAGGCCCGAAGACACCTCCCCGGGTAACACTTGGGACGCGTTCAAGGCGGTTATAAGGGGGAAGTGTATAGAGCTTAATTCCACCATGAATAGACAGAGGGCGCGTGAGAGGGAGGGCCTAGAGATGGAGTTGGAACGGGCGGATCAGGCACACAAGAACAATCCCACCAGGGTGACCCTGCGCTCCCTTACTGCACTGCGAGGTAAGCTGAAAGCAATTTATAACAACCGGGCAGAATACACGCTTTTAAAACTTCGCCATGTTTCCTACACTCAGGGGAACAAAATAGGCAAACATTTAGCCAGGCAACTAAAAGAGAAGCGCGAGAGGGAATACATTGGAGGCATACACGATGGGATTAATGGTCTAGTCCACGCAGATAAGGTTAAGGCAGACCTCTTTGGATCATTCTACAGGGCACTCTACACTGAGGAGCCAAGGAAGGCAGACTTGCAGGATAGCTACCTTCGGGCTCTGGGGTTCCCCCGAGTCTCACAGGACACGAATGACAAACTTACGGCCCACATAACTACAGAAGAGGTAGGTGCGACTATCGGAGCCCTCAAACTTCACAAGGCTCCCGGGCCTGACAGCCTCACAGCCTACTTTTATAAAACCTTTGTCCCCGACCTCATACCCCACCTCACGCAACTTTTTAGTCAGATGGCGGAGGCAGGAGAGGTGACCCCCTCGATGGCTGAGGCAGTGGTTACGGTCATTCCTAAGCCCGGGAAAAATGTACAGCTATGTGCCTCCTACCGCCCAATAGCACTCTTAAATTTGAATGCGAAGCTTTATTCTACTATTCTTGCAAACCGGATACAGGACTTGATGCCAGATTTAATCCACCCCGATCATTCTGGCTTCATAAAAGGGCGGCAGACCCACGATAATATTAGACGCACAATACATCTAATTGAAAAAGCCACCAAACGGGAGATACCAGCGGTCCTGGTGGGGCTGGATGCCGAGAAAGCCTTTGATCGGGTGGACTGGGCATTCCTCTTTCACTTTCTTACATCCTTTGGCTTCGCAGACAAATTCATCTGCATGATTAAGGCTAACTACACACAGCCCCGCTCCAGGGTACAGGTCAATGACGTGCTATCTGCCCCATTCTCCCTTACGAGAGGCACCAGACAGGGGTGCCCTTTGTCACCCCTGTTGTTTGACCTAAGTATTGAACCATTCGCAATGACCATCCGAAACAATTTGGCAATTAAAGGGATACCCTTCGGAGGGGACACTCACAAAATATCGCTCTTTGCGGACGATGTGCTCTTGACACTCGCAGACCCGGCACGGTCACTTCCTGCACTGCAATTAGAACTAGCCAAATTCGAAGTCGTAGCCGGCTTCAAGGTCAATCTCGACAAATCCTATATACTTAATCTTACTCTCCCAGACGCTGAGGCACGCGCAATTCAATCCCAATCCTCCTTACAGTGGTCCAGACGCTCCCTTCAATACCTGGGGATTCAGCAGACACGACGAGTGGAAGGGCTCTATAAAGCCAACTTCCCGGCCGCCCTTCTTCAACTTCAGAATGACCTTAAACGGTGGAAGCCCCTATTCATTTCCTGGCTTGGCCGCATCCACGCTGTCAAAATGACGCTGCTGCCCAAACTGTTATACCTTTTTCAGGCCCTGCCCATTGATTTAGATACGACCTTTCTTCCTAAAATCAAATCTCTGCTCACACGATTCATTTGGCAAGGAGGGCGAGCCAGATTATCCTTCTCCATACTGCGGCGCCCCAGAGCAGAGGGAGGAGTGGGGTTACCAGACATAGGTTTATACCATAAAGCCGCTCAGTGACAGAGTGGTTTAAAAGGGAGTTGGAGAAGCACTGGCTCCATATGGACAGGGGAGTGGCGGGGAGGACGGTGTGGGATCTAATTTGGAAACCCAAGAAGGAGCGACCCGCAAATGTGTACATTAGCACCCCCACGCGCACTGTACTGAGAGTGTGGGACTCTGTGTCAGGAGGTGAGGGTTGGAACACATTCCCTTCCCCATACACCCGATCCACTTTGACCTGGCCTTTCTGCCAGCCCTGCCCGAAGGCCCCTTCGACGCTTGGAGAGATGGAGGCTGCCTTATGCTTGATCACTTATTCAATAACCATGACATCCTCACCTTTGATAGTTGCAGAAGGTAATTCCATTTAACCCCAGAAGAACACTTCCACTACCTTCAACTTAGACATTGGGCACTCACCCCCACATACGTGACAATGCTACAAGGGAGAAAACAGGCTTTGCGAAATATGTGAGAACAGTGGGATCAATGAAGGGGGTGATTTCCTTTCTCTACAATTATCTGCTCTCCACCACACACTCGGCTCAACCGAGATACATGTCCATGTGGGAGGGAGTGTTGCAGCGGGACATACAAGACAGGGAATGGACGGCACTCTTGTCCAACATCTCGAAGTTCAATCACTCCCTTGAGCTTAGGGAAGCACACTTAAAAACTCTAATGGACTGGTACCTACACCCTGCCAAACTCAAGCGATTTTTTCCGAACACATCAGATAGATGCTGGAGGGGTTGTGGGTTACTTGGTGACTTCCAGCATATCTGGTGGGATTGCCCCACCATACGTCCATTCTGGGAGGAAATCTTAGCACAAATCAAAACCATGTTGGGATACCCCATTCTGACCACCATGGAAGGAGTCCTCCTAGGTATTCGTGATCCCTCCCTCGAACACCAGACCAGGGCTGACAAAGCTATCATGTGGACGTGTATAGGTGCTGCGAAAGTAACAATCGCAGCAGCGTGGAAGAGGAAGGCAGCTCCTACCCTCTCAGTAGGGCACGCGCGACTTTGGAAACTCCTCTGTCTAGAAAGAATGGCAGACATCTTCCGCGACGACTATAAAAGCTTCGAATATAAGTGGGGACCATTGGTTGCCTTCCTTACGCGAGGCCTGCCACTGGCAGTTTGCCCACCGTCAGTTAGGAATATGCATCTCTTCCAATTCTAACACACTACACTCATGCCCAGTCGTTAATCCAGCCTTCATATGTAAAGTAGCCACCACACACCTAGTTGTTGGGAGGGGGAGGGTTCTGGGGGTTTTTGTTTTACTCGCTTTGGAAACTGCTTTCCTCTTTGGAGTACCTTCCCGGTTGGAAGGGTGGAGTGTAAACCCGTCACGGCGCAATGGAACTGTGAGATCACATCTCGGAGAAAAGGACACACTGTGCCTACAAACTGTATGAAACTGTTCTGGTCACTATAGATTTTCTCCACAAGATGGCATAGAGTTGTCCGAACCTGCGTCTTCAGCCATGTTCCTTCTCGTGACATTATGTATTGTACTTTGTGATACTGATACTCCTGTTGTTGTAAAGCAAACAATGTTTACTTAACAAAATGGCAATAAACATACGTTTGAAAAAAAAAATGTCTTATAGATATTAATATTATTTGAACATAAAATAACATATGCAATTACAAAATATAAAGTCAATTTATAAAAAAGATATAACTAAAGCAAAATGTTTTAATTACCATCTTAAATAAAACTTACTACAAGCTTTAACCAATCAGTTTCAAAATGACAATGGTTAGTAAATAGGAAAACAGAACTAATATGAAAAGTATAAATACAGACACTGCAAATGAGATTCTAACTGTGCCCGAGTGGAAGCGTGCCATCGCCTCTACCAGTAATTTTCAAGAGGAAATAAACTGCATCCTATAAAACAGTAAGTTTTCATGCTCGTTTACTACCAAAAAAAATAACCTAACATGCTATTTTTTTCAAATACTAAATATAAATATAGCTAAAATTAATAAAATACATATTCATTTTTCACATAGATTCTGAACCTCTGAACAAGCCAAGGACAAGTATGAAAAGAAAACAAATATTGGAAGTTTAAAATGTAAAATGTTTAAAAATATTTAACCTCAATCTAATAATCAGATATATTTTTATTCAAGTTTATTTCATACACAGTTCTGACATTTATATAATTCACAGATTCCTAAATTTCAAATAAATCTAAAATATACAACTTCACAGAAAGGGACATATGGGTTACACATACATTTAAGAGAGCACTTACCATGAAAACACCTAGTATTAGTGCACTAATTACTAGTAATAACAGCTATTATGGTCAAGCATCTGCCATTAATGACAATAGAGAATGTAAAATAATATATTTATCCCTCCTAATATTACCAATATACAAATATTGAATGTAGTGCAAGACTTAAAAGGAGCTATCATTAATTATTTTGTTCTAACAGGATCAATTTTAAAATACTTATTTCAAACATTCCTACAGAACTATTGGGAGAGCCCCCCTCAATACAAAATGTTAAAAAAAACACATATTGCTAAAACCAGAAGAATCGCAAGGCAAGCCCCAAGAGCTCCAAACACAACTAAGGAACTACTTATTCCTGACCACCAAAAATAACTCATACAAAGAGGAACTTCGTTCTCTCTGATAATGAAAACAATGGACAATGAATTATTGGTTTCTGTATAGCAGACAGCATATTAAATCTCATACAATGCAAAACCTAATTATTAGACAACAATTTTATGTTTTGTCCATCACCCTTGAAACAGATTTACACAATTAAGTGGCAGTACCACAACTCTAATAAGGAAATTGCCTCATATCAGGAATTAGTAAAAAAAATATAAAACGGAAAAAAACATTAACTACTACCCACAAAATAAGTTATGGATTTTAAATAGGCAATGATTTAAACATTCCTTAACATACATTCTCACACAGGAATGCAGTGCTGTTATTACCATTTCATTTCAGATTTAAGAAGACAACTTCAAAACTACACTACAATATCAATGCGAATATTGCCATTGAAATCAAAAAGTTAATTGCCCTAGCGTATGTTCCAATAAGAGAATTTAAGATACATTCTGACTCAATAGTAGAATCCCAATTGTGTCAGGCAAATGAGTAAATGCTCCCTTCTTCAGTTATTTTTAAATTACATGGGTTGAATGCATGCCTTGTTCGGGGTACAGGCAACAATCAAAGTTCCAAATTCTTCCCCAGCAGAATGTGTACAATTTCCCAGGAAGCCAAAATTAACAACACAGTGATAAGCTGGCATAACTTCTTCCAAGGCATCCCAGGATGATGACATCCTACCCTATACAAATTCTCCACGATATCCACACTAAGGGGGTCATTAGGATGGCGTAACGTTCGCCAACACCATCGTAACGAGTAATACCCCCCGCCATATTATAATGGCGGGGGTATCGTGGTGGACGCAAAGTGCGTCCGCCGCTTTTCCGCCAGTCGGCAATCGTTTCGATTGCCGGCCGGGCGGACTTGGGCCACAATAATGTGGCGGTGCCTAGCAGGCACCGCCATCCATATTATGATGCGTGCGGTGTTTGGCCTTTCCATGGCGGCGATGCCGCCATGGAAAGGCTGGCGGGGAATTGCTCTGGGGGCCCGTTGCGGTCCCCCGAGGGGGGGTGCACTTGGGGGGTATTTCCGTGCACAAGGTGGCAGGCACCGCACAGTGCCTGCCACGCTGTGCATGGAAATGCACTACATGTCATGTTGACATTGCGGCGGGTGCTGCTGTAAGCAGCACCCGCAGCAATGTTAATATGTGGAATGCGACCGCCAGGGTGGCGGTCGCATCCTAATCAGGGCTGCGGGACCGCCGCATGTCTGGCAGCCAATCCCGTTACCACTGGGATGGCGGGCGGACTAAAGTCCGCCCGCCATCCTAATCGGCCCCTAAGTCATCATACTAGGCAAACTAACAAAATAAGTCATACAAAATTCCTACATAATACATTTTTTATTTTTCTTAAAAAATGTAAATATTTAGGTGAAATCCAAATAAAAAATGTCAGAATGATATAAAATAATTTAATATTTATAATAATTTAAACAATAATATAATTGACTAGAGACTGGTATGATGGGGGAAATTTCCTCCCAAATGTCCCAAAGTACTACTGGGCATCAAAATTAATCACCATTACTGACTGGACCTTCATCGCACAGACTGAATTGGCACTACAAATGGACAGATATGTGATGGGTGCCAGAGAGTACCCGGCGGCACTCTATGGTGGGCATTCCCTGGGCAAGCTGCCCAACCCTACTAATATGGTGTTCAAAATCTGGAAGGAGGTAACAACATACCTAGGATGAGGAAACAAGATTACACACGCCAGCCTGCTCTTGGACACAGAGGTGCTGGGAGCCCTGGGAAGCCTGAAGGGATTCGCCAAGTGGAATCTACTTGGCATATCCACAGTGGGTGATGTAAGGGCAAAAGGAGACATGGTTACCTGCTGGACTTAATGAGAGATTATCAGTTAGCGGCCCCTGCGACCTAATAATGCCTTCAAGTGAGCTATGTCCTACAATGAATTATAGCAAAGTGGACAGAGTTGGAGGAATCTCCCCACTGGAGGACAGACTGTTGAGTGACCCAATGCCTAAGAAAGCTACATCTCTGTAATACAAAAACATCCTAAACTGAACTGTGGGACGTGGAGCTGGGAGGTTTGGAGGACCGGGAATGGGGGGAAACCTTAGGCGACCTTAAGGAGGTAGCTATCAAATTGAGGGTTTTGGTTGGTAAAGTTACGAATACTGCTTCAGGCATACTACTCCTGAATGACCATGCTGAGAACGGGTGGAGCTGATTACAATCTATGTTCATGGGGCTGAGGGTACATAGGTTCCTTTTTCCATATCCTCTGGGAGTGACAGGTAATACATGTTTTCTGGATGAAGCTCACAATTGCATGAAACAGGCAGGAGCGTGGGGACTGATGAGTTCGGTAAAGAGGTGTGTGCTGAATGATTTGTGGGAGACGGAGGCCCCCAAATATCAAGCAGTGTGGACCACAGGGGCTGCCCCAGGAGATGGGGAAAGATTGTGGGTTGGCCCCAATAGGATATGATTTACAACCCCAAGTTGTATGGCACTACAGTGGAGTCCCAGGAAGGAGATAAGTGATGGATTGGGGAGAGGGAGAAGGACTAGCGGGTCCGAGTCCATCCATCGATACAAGTTCTGTGTACAAGACAATGACAGTTGTAAATATCATTGTTCTATCTTTGACATCTTCAATAAAATATATATTTTTTTAATTATTTAAGCATTATATAATACAATCAACTTCAAATTAAAACACACATACTTTAACTAATTTTTTATTAACATTTTAAATTTACTCATATAAAAGCATCACTACACAAGATAAAAAGATAATACATCGCAACAGTTAAAACTGCAATATCACAGCAACATATAAAAAAACACACAGATGTATATATAATTAATTTATATAAAATAAATCTAGTCCAACCATTGTTCCATTTTTAATAAAATGATTACTTACAGTTTAGTAGCTGAGGACATTTGAAGCAGAACTCCAAGAGCACAAGTAGCAATCAATTCAAAGTAAAGAAAAATCCTAAAGATTGCAAAATATACTTCATCACAGAAAAATAATACTTTCAAAAGATACATATAAAATGCTTTGAATCCCTCCAAAACTTAAAAACTATATTTTTTTAAAAACATACCAGGAAAACAAACAAAAACCTTGAAAATGATTATTATAATTTAGATATAAAAAATCCAAAATATTATCTTTGTAAGGTAAAAAATAAACCTGGATCAAAAAACCTACTTTTGAGTTGCCGAAGTTACCTGGAGAAACAAAACACAATATTTATAAATATCATACATAAGTACAACATTCCAGCTACAAATTAATAATTTAAGAACTCACAATCACACCAAACTAATAGCTCTAATGCACTGACTAAACTAACTAGAATGATTTCCTAAATGTAATTAACCAAATCACTTTAACTAAATTAACAAACAGTAACCTTACTTCTGAACCTGCGACCTAATACTATTACTTAGAAACCTAAACAAATTCCCTTACTTGAAACATAGTGCTGCCATCCATGCTGACCACCACTACATACTGAAGACAAAACAAGACTAAAAAATACAGTTCATCACAAAGCATTTAGCAACAAAATGTTAAGCTAAAAAAAGACTAATTTTACATTGAATTGAACGCAAAAATGTATTAAACAATGGCTTATTAAACAAAAAATCTTTTCTAAGTTGAAACACTAAATGGATAAAATGTTAAAAATGTAATCAATATAAATGTAGTAACAAATACTGTGTACTAAATAAAATATTATGATCTAGAGTTTATTAATATATACAAAGATAAATATGTAATGAAACCTATTTTTATATTAACTACAATTACATTAAGATTATGATTTACTGTCGTGACTTAATTATTTAATTCTGGAAAATGTATATTTTTTTACCTCTGAAAATGGATTTACTCTTTTAGCTCATACGCAAGTACTATTGGCAAATTAATTTGTTTTTGGTGTGTTCATAGGTACTGTTCAAACCCAATTCAAACCTATCTACTATTGAAGGTGCAGGTTAACTATTATAACTCCAACCAACTGCCATAGAAAAATGTGTTTCATTTTGAGGAATGCAAATTTACCATTGTAATTCCAATTCAGCTAACATTGAAGAAAGTATTTTATTTCAGGGAATGCAGATTTACTATTTTTAATTCCATTTCTGCTACCATTGGGGAAAGTGTTTGAATTTGGGGAGTTCAAATATACTCCTCTTACTGTAATCCAGCTACTATTTGGGAAAATGTCCATAGGTACTATTCAAATTCAATTCAAACCTAACTACTATTGGGGAAACTGTGTAAATTTGAGGAGTGCAGGTTAATTATTCTAAATCCAACCAACTACCATAGAAAAAAAGTGTTTCATTTTGAGGAATGCAAATTTACAATAGTAATTCAGACTCAGCTAACACTGAAGAAAGTGTTTCATTTTAGGGAATACAGATTTACTATTTTAATCCCATCCCAGCTACCATTTGGGAAAGTGCTTGATTTTGGGGAGATCAAATGTACCCCTCTTACTGTAACCCAACTACTATTGGGGAAAATGTTCAAATTTGTATAGTGCATATTTACTAACCTAACTCCAAACCAACTTCTATTCTGAAATGTATTTAATTTTGAAGAGTGCTTATTTATTATTTCTTCTAAAACTTCCAAATATCGTTAAAATTGTTTTACTTATATTAAAATGTTTCATTACATTTAAAGACCTAATTTAAATAACATTATTAATAAGGGGCCGATTTCGATGTTGGATGGACTTGAGTCCGTCCGACATCGATCTGGAACTGGGAACGACCGACCTCCTGTTGGCGGTCCCAAACGAGCAATTAGGATGCGACTGAACACTGTTCGGTTGCAATCCAATTCTTTACAATGGGAGCATGCATTTTGACTGGAATGCATGCTCCCATTGTAAAGAGCTGAGGTGCAGTTCATCCCTGCACCCAGTGGCAAGCACCTTGAGGTTCCTGCCACCGGGTGCAAGGAACAACAGGGGGCACCAAGGTACCCCCTAGGTTGCCATCCGGAGGCCTTCCACCCATGGGGGCCCTGCTGGGAACCCCCAAAGTCAGACTCCCACAGCCTTTCTGTGTCAGAAATGCCAGCACAGAAAGACTGTAGGAATCTGCCATCGTAATCCCTCGGGCGGAAAGATCTGCCCTGGGGATTACAGGCCCCTTTCTGAATGGCAGACGGGCTCTCCAAACCGGTCGTAAGCCATTCGGAAATCCTGTTTGGATTAATTTCCGACTGACTCCATCAAAATGGGTTGGTCGGAAATTACTCCAAACAGGAGATTACGATGCCATAGGAATGGCTCAGACCGAGGGTCAGAGCTGTTTTCCTATGGCATCACAATCAACTTACATTTGAAAATTAATGTATGCTATTTTTAAAACTACAAAGAATCTCATGAAATTGCACACAGCAAACCTGGATATAAATATATGCGATCATAATTAAAAATTAAATAATCAAATTATACAAAACAACAATTAAAATGTAATGCCATTTATTTAATAATAAATATCAATTCTTCTCCCAAATAGGATATAAATCAAATCACAATCTAAAATAAAAATGAAATGCATCCTCTGCACCTTACTATAAAATAATATAAAATGCTATAATTCAATAATACCTATAATAATTTCTATATGATATAAAAAAGCAGCAATACAAATATAAAAAATTAAAAAATAATACTATAAGAACAACTAATACTTATATTAATATATTTAAAGCATTACTATTATATATATATTGTCACAGCTCAATGCAAATGATGCCCCTCAGGATCAGCGCAATGTACAAAAGGGTCCCCCTCTTGACATCCTCAATTCTGCATACCATTAAGGTGCAGAATATTGAGGCGATCAAGTAAGGGAAATTTTGTGGGTTGGGAACAGCAGCGAAGGAGACCTGCAATTAAAGCAATATCCATTTATTCACTGCATGTACACCTTCTGCCTTAGTATCCAGTGTTATAATACGCAAACATTTAACACCTATGATGTGCAAAGGGTTCTCCCTTCAAATACTCTCTATGTTTGCATAGATCATGAAGTCTTTCCTCAACTGAAAATGAGGAAACTACACTGTGCACTCTGAAAAAGAAGAGGTAACCATGAAGTATCAGTTTTAAGCCCACCTGTCATTATTTTTAAGCTTTAGACATTCAGGAACGCCATAAATACCACAAGCATAGTCCATCTATTGTCAAGGTCATGCTTCCAGAATGTCTCTTAGATGCTGAGTTCTTACTAGTCTTTGAGAGGTCTTTGAATACCCCCATGTGCGCCTTACAGGATCGCTGTTGTACCAGTACACTTGTAGTGTAGTGTAGTGTTACATCACCATGGTGCAGTCATAATTACTCGCACAATACAGCTCCTCGAGATTCACAAAACTAGGGGGCAGATTTACAAGCCCCTTGGGTCATTTTGCGCCACTGTTGCGTCACTTTTTGTGACGCAGCGGCGGTGTAAAAATGCGGCATATTTACAACGTGACGCATCTAGGGAGATGCGTCACGTTGAAAGCCCTGGGTCACATTATACCTGCTTCAGGTATAATGTATGCAGGGTGGGCGTTCCCACACACAAAAGCCTGGTAGAAGTGACGCAGTGAAATCTACAAGATTTCACTGCGCCACTTCTAGGACGCCACTGCGTCAAAACCTTACGCCTGCTTGGAGCAGGCGTAAGGAGTGACGCAGCACAATGAGGATAGGCTTCCCCATGTATTGCTGGAGTTGCGTCGTGCTTGCGACACGACTCCAGCAATACGTGACTTTCGAGGCAACAGATGCGTCAGAATTTCTGACGCATCTGTCAATCCTTGCGCCATGGTGCGCCGTATTTTAAATACGGCGGGCAGATTTACAAGCCCCTTGCGCCACTTTTGCGTCATTTTTAACATGGGAAAAGTGACGCAAAAGTGGCGCAAGGGGCTTGTAAATCTGCCCCGCCGCATCCATGGTGGCGCAAGGGTTTCTCAGGGTGGCGCAGGTAAAGTGACGCATCTCTACAGATGCGTCACTTTCTTGTAAATCTGCCCCTAGGTGCGCATGTTCTGAAAGGTTACAGAACACCCTCACATGATCAACTGCCTCTTTGTTATTGTTTTCTTGCACAAAGTAGGATAATGAACTCTCATATCTGCTGATGCATGTGAATTCTCTCCCGATCTCAGCAGTCACACAGACACAACTGCCAACGTTCTTAGCGGGCCTCCACAACGGAAACAGAAAGGGAGCGGAGACTCCACTCACCTGTCAACCCAGTCCGGGTTGTTTGTAATGAAGATTTTCAGGCTGTAGCAGGGAACGGCATCTGAGCTCCATCTCCTCAAAGTCATCCGGGAATTGCGTGCATCGGCATTTGAATTGGGCTCGGTTTTATACATGCCTCCCTCCCATGACACCCCGGGTAGTGGAGCACACTGAGAATCACAGAACACGTAATGCCATCCATACCCTAAAAGGAAAACAAAGTCATGATGCAGGAGCGGTGAGGCAACGGAACAAGACTCAAGGCATGGATCCTCACTAATCTGGCACCTGCGCGGGTCAAAGGGGAACACATTGTGCAACTGTGCCCTGATAACTCCCATTACAGTAGACTGCAAAGAAAACATGCAGTTCCATTCACTGTCATGTGCAAGACTTTGCATCTCAATCCTCCACGCTACTTGCAACAAGTCTGAGTCATAGTGCAACATAATAGTACCTACTGCGCTTAAAGCCTAGCGCTTGTCGAGCTCAGTTATTTGTGCATAAGGCACTTGCATCTCATCGCTTGTGCTCACATCACAGCACTTTGCCAAGTTCAGTTCCTTGTGCCTATGTCTTGCCATTCGATGGTGCCGGAAGCTGGCGTCACTTCCTGACATATATGCTAAATAAAATGCTTTCAAACCTATTCCGCTACAAACTCAATAGCTGGCAAAAAATGCTTCAAATCACTAATTTAATAAAATATTTACCATATAATAAACTCGTTTATTCATTATTTAAATATTAAAACCACCCATATCAACTCACAAAATGATATACAATTAAATGCATTATTTATAAACCTGATAAAAAAATGATTTAATAAAATAAATAATAACTTATCATTAAATATTTTTTATAATTTTAAGCATTTTTCAACCTATTTCCCAACCACCCCTATAAATAAAAATTGGGAACCAAGTGAGAAAAGCATATTTATATTTGATTCAAATTGGATAAATGTTATAAAAATAATAAACACTTTGGGCTTCCTTGCGATGGCGTAGGAGGATGGAGACTGGCCGACAAGTAGTCGGTGGCTCCACCCGCCATATTAAGATGTGACCGTCGTGTAGGCAGTCGGAAACATGCCTTTTATTCTTGCAGCTCTTACTGCAGCCCAGAAAAGGGCCACAGCAAAAGCCACAATATTAAAAGGCATGTTTTTAAACATCCATGCACCATGTGCCAAGCACCATGTGGTGCCTGGCACACGGTGCATGGATGTTTGAGTGGGGCACCACATGTGCCCCCTAGCCATATAGCAGAGGGCCACGGGGTGGGGGCCCTGCTAGGGGCCCCCAAAGTCCCTTTCAAACAGCCTGTACATGGTGGTGGGACTGCCATGTAAAGACAGTGGGAAATCTCTATGGTGGTGTCTGCACAGGCATGACCTTCACTGTAGGTACTACTGTCTGCCCGCCGCCCAGACGGGATCCTTGAGCCTGTCGAAGGCAGCGGTTTTTCCCCCGCCCACTGCGCTCAAACCGCCGGTATCTTCATCCAGCACTCAGACCGTTTCTCTGGATGTCGGGCCATCGGTGGCCGCCCGATATCCTAATGAGGCCCTTACAGGTAACGTTAATACTCAATTTAGCAAAAAATGATACACGACACTAAGAAAATTTAAGAAAGCATTGTATAACTAAAAAGCAGACAAAAGTAAAGCAAAAAAAGACATAAGTTACAATGATATTAAGGTGAATGATCATATTAATATCAATATTTATTAATGAGCTTAAAAAACAATTTTCTTACCTTCGAGACTAAGGCAGAACACAACATTGCTCAGTCAGGGACTAGTATGTGTGCAGCCACTGTTGCGTTCCATTGGGCGCGCATACTCACTCAGGGAACTGGTCCAGTGTGCTTGAGGCTGGAAATATCAGGTCTGAAATTTGCACACCCAGGATTTTAAACCTGGCGACAACGCTCCACTCAGAATTGCAAGAACAGCATTCCACCAATAGCTCTGGGTGAAATACCACCACTCAGAATGATCATGATGGCCCTATTGCAGATATTTTCCCAGTGGCTGAATGACTGAGAGTTTTTCATCTGGTTGCTTTCTCTGATGTATGTTTAAGTGTCAAAACAAAGCAAAGGGTTTGTTTCAACATCTGCACTACCAAGCAATCTTTGTAGTCAGTGTATGTGTAACACTGGATGACCTTGAGATCAAAGTACAACAGCTTTGTTGATTGTGGTGGGCACCATGCACATGGCTTCCATTGCAGACACTATCTCAAAGATCTAATTTAAAATCCTGTTCCTTTTTGACATAAAATCAATTACATCAGATTTTTGTTTGTAGCCAAAAGTCATTTATAGGTGTGATCATTATTTGATGACTTGTGTGTCTCTGCCCCATTATGCATTTTCTGGGCTCTAGGAAATGGTGCTTGATAGGTTCTTTAACTCTCTGGCTGGATGGGAAGGAGAAGTCCTGTAACCTTGTGTTTTTATCACCTTCATAATGTATAAAACAGACATTTGCCTCTGATGACATTTTATCCAGGCATGGTTTAATCCTTTAAAATTCCTAACTTTAACATTTGAGACCTCCTCTATGAGTGTAGTTGTGATTCTGATGGAGGAGGCGATAAGAATTTCCAACCCCATGAAAATAACAAGGTCTGCAGGAACTACACAGAGCGATGTATTTCACAAGAGACTTCGGGTGAAGTAGCAGATGAGAAAACAGGAAGAACCATGGAAATTGGGATTGGATTTACTGATTCCCCAGGTGATTCCCAATTTCTTAGGGTCCTACTTGCAAAAACCAGTATCTCCCTTCTGAGGCTCATGGTGCTCATGGTTTTGGGGATGGAGCAGAGTTACCAGGCATTACACTGGGCAACGTGTAAGGAGGCCAAATAAATGTATATTGCCACTAAGACACTACTCATTGTCTTCTCCAAGGAACTCCTCGGCTACGCCTATTACTTGAGATTAATGTCAATTAGTTTAACTGATAATTGCACAATTTGTGCCATAAACTCACATTTTGCAAGTAATCAATCATTTACAAAGGCAAAATAAAAATGTTGTGCCAAATATACGAAGCCTCCTTGTGGTCGCAAAGAGTCTGAATTGCAGAATCAGGCCATTTGAGACCACAAAAGGTCTCTCCTTACTGAATCTCAATTTATGTTTGTAACCAAATACTGAATTTTGGAAGGGGTGGGTTTAGAATGTCCCTTCCAAATACCAAATACCAAATCGGATTGGTATGCATTAATGCTTTCCTCAAAGGAGGTGGTAAGGGGAAGGGTTCACCAAAGGACCCCTTCCCCTTTGTAAATGTTGCCCACATTTTTTTTAGAAGTAGGCAATGATCCAATGGACCACTGGTAACTCTTAAAAAATGTAAAAAAATGAAAGTTTAAAAAAAAAAAAATGCATTCCATTTTCCTTCAGAGAAAAAGGGTTGAATTAAACAAATTGCTTTATTTAAAAGCAATCACAGACATGGTGGACTGCTGACTGCAGTAGGCCACCATCCCTATGATGGCTGGAATTCATAGTGGGTCGCAATTTGTGACCTACCTCATTAATATTCATGAGGTAGGTAAAATTGTGACCCACCTAGAATTAGTAATTTGCGATCAAAACCATGAGAATGTAGTTCAGTTGGCAAATTACACTGGTCTAAAAAATAGTGGTAAGACATCTGGCCCATGAAGTATTTTGTCACACCTGGTAAAAAACTGCACTTTGGGTCTAGGTATTTACCAGATGTGGTGAATACCTCATTCTTTGCCCTCATATTGTATTCAGTACCTAAGCAGGAAATTTACATAATCGAACAGAAGCAGACTAATGCAAGCAAAAAGATTTCATACATTATAATTTTGGATTGAAAATTAGGAGCTGTAAAGGAACCAATTTAGCACATACACGTACCATTAACCATCAGTTTAACTACCTGGCCTGAAGAAGAAAGCTGAAAAAAGAGGCTTATGCTAGCCAGGTCTCTTAATAGCACCGTGCTTTGTACTGGGGTAGAGCTGTTTTCAGCTGAGATAAATGAACAGCTGTGCTAAGTCACTGAGGCGCAAAGCATGTTAAAAGACCTGCTCAAGATTTTTACAAATAAAAAATCAATTCTCTTAGAATGGCAAAGCAATGATAGCCTTGAATTCCCTGAAGTGAGCACATTTCCAACAGGGGACTTTCTGCCCTTTACAATTCAGCTTCAAAAGTTGTCAAACTCCGAGGGAGAAATCTTGCTTATGTTTTCTTATTTTTTAAGAATCCAACAAAGGATTGCTGTATGTTCCAGACTTGATTTGACAAATGTGAGCAGGTCAATAAATATAACCCAGGAAAGAATTGATAATAATACTGCTTTTTGAAAATGTATATTCTATATATATAACAAATGAGCAAATAAGTTGAGACAGCAGTTTTGTCCAGCGTGCAATGAATTATTACCATGTCCTATGATCAAAAGGATAACATTTGCATTTAAACCAGCAATTCATCTTAGTCAAAATGTATTCTTCGAATAAAATTTCTGCAGCTGCTGTACATAAAAGTAGGGCAACTGCAATAAATAGAGCGGGTCACATTTATACAAGTATTTTATATTCAAAAGCCCAAGCCTGGTCATATTACGTCCCTGGGAATGAATAGGATGACAGCCATCCGCCCAAGAGGGCTCATATACTTAGCAATGCCTAAAGGGAAAGGTGAGCCAATGGCAAAGAACATTATGTTCTCAAGTGGATGGTGGGAAGAGCTGGCTTAGAAGAGTAGCTAAAATATGGATTAAAAACTTCACCTTCATTCAGAATTCCCAGTGTTCGTTTGCACATTGAGCGGAATTGAGCCTAACAGGTGACGCGTGCAGTCCGATTCTCGGCTGCGGCGCACAAAGTGTTTGTGATTTTAAGGTGATTTTACTTGAACTAGCGATTTTGCACAATCTTTTAAAATAATAACTGTCTACTTGAATTTGTACCTGAATCTCGTGCTGGGCAAGGAGCTGTGTTCTATGCTCCGGGTGGGGGCAGACATTCCGGGGCAGTGACATGTTAACGCTCTAGCTGCCACGGACCTCACGCTCGCCCCTCATTGAAAAGGGGCGGATGACGCGACCGCGCAGCGGAATTGAGCCTAACAGGTGACGCGTGCAGTCCGATTCTCGGCTGCGGCGCACAAAGTGTTTGTGATTTTAAGGTGATTTTACTTGAACTAGCGATTTTGCACAATCTTTTAAAATAATAACTGTCTACTTGAATTTGTACCTGAATCTCGTGCTGGGCAAGGAGTTGTGTTCTATGCTCCGGGTGGGGGCAGACATTCCGGGGCAGTGACAGGTTAACGCTCTAGCTGCCACGGTCTCACGCTCGCCCTCATTGAAAAGGGGCGGATGACGCGATCGCGCAGCGGAATTGAGCCTAACAGGTGACACGTGCAGTCCGATTCTCGGCTGCGGCGCACAAAGTGTTTGTGATTTTAAGGTGATTTTACTTGAACTAGCGATTTTGCACAATCTTTTAAAATAATAACTGTCTACTTGAATTTGTACCTGAATCTCGTGCTGGGCAAGGAGCTGTGTTCTATGCCCGGGTGGGGGCAGACATTCCGGGGCAGTGACAGGTTAACGCTCTAGCTGCCACGGACCTCACGCTCGCCCCTCATTGAAAAGGGGCGGATGACGCGACCGCGCAGCGGAATTGAGCCTAACAGGTGACGCGTGCAGTCCGATTCTCGGCTGCGGCGCACAAAGTGTTTGTGATTTTAAGGTGATTTTACTTGAACTAGCGATTTTGCACAATCTTTTAAAATAATAACTGTCTACTTGAATTTGTACCTGAATCTCGTGCTGGGCAAGGAGTTGTGTTCTATGCTCCTGGTGGGGGCAGACATTCCGGGGCAGTGACAGATTAACGCTCTAGCTGCCATGGTCCTCACGCTCGCCCCTCATTGAAAAGGGGCGGATGACGCGACCGCGCAGCGGAATTGAGCCTAACAGGTGACGCGTGCAGTCCGATTCTCGGCTGCGGCGCACAAAGTGTTTGTGATTTTAAGGTGATTTTATTTGAACTAGCGATTTTGCACAATCTTTTAAAATAATAACTGTCTACTTGAATTTGTACCTGAATCTCGTGCTGGGCAAGGAGCTGTGTTCTATGCTCCGGGTGGGGGCAGACATTCCGGGGCAGTGACAGGTTAACGCTCTAGCTGCCACGGTCCTCACGCTCGCCCCTCATTGAAAAGGGGCGGATGACGCGACCGCGCAGCGGATGAGCGCAGCAGGTGCGCCGCTGGCGCGCCGAAGGCGCGCCTAAGGCAAGCCCGTCTGCGCCCGAACGGGTCCAGGTGCTACAACCCCTGGCTCTTCCAAGAGGTCATCCTGCCCTTACACGGCGAGTCAACTGATTAATCTCAGAGGAAGAGAGGCGCAGGTATGCTATCATAGCTTGGGGCCACCTTTTGTTAGTAATAAATGCCCTCACTGCTCATTAGTATTTGATCCCATACTTTCAGTAATCAAGACTTCCCTTTACACTAGTGCCTATAAAATGTGTATGCTGAATTGCCGCTCGCTTCCCAAACATGCCATTGAAATCCGGCTCATCCTGGAGGATGAAAAACCGGATGTGATGTTTCTTACAGAAACTTGGCTTACCAGTTCATCAGACCCGACAGTGGTCCAGGCTCTTCCACCGGGTTATGTAATTCAAAGACAAGATCGGACATTAAGTAGAGGAGGGGGCTTAGCCATCATACATAGAGACACTTTTAACTGTCGGATCAAAGCAGGTCTGATTTCCGATTGTGAAAGTGTTTCGTTTGCCATTTGTTTCTCGCAGACTTGTACCTTCTCTGGGGTCTTAGTTTATCGACCGCCAGGAGCAATCGGACATTTTAACAACGACCTACCTGAAACAATAGCTAATTTAGTGAGTTCCCTGCCCAATTTTTCAATACTGGGGGACTTGAATGTCCACTTTGAGGATATTTCCTCACCATATGCGGAGGAATTGATCGATAGCTTAGGTGCCTCTCTCCTCAATCTAAAAGTGAATAGTCCCACTCACCTAAAAGGTCATTTACTCGATCCCATTTTCACCAATATTAATAATTTAATAGTGGAGAATCCTGTTCCATTACCTTGGACTGATCATTATTTAATATCCTTTTCATGGTCTCCGGTGATTAGTGATCTACCACTGGAGCCAGTCAAGAAACTCAGCCGTAACTGGTCCAAGCTTTCCATTGAGGCATGGGCAAGTACTCTTAACAATACCCGCCCGGTATTGGAAGCCGATCCAGATTTAGCCAACCATGAGTTTAACCAATGGATTGAAGCCTCTCTGGATTTGGTGGCTCCGAAGAAATGGACTACCAATAAGAAGGGCCCTAAGAGCATTGCATGGTAGACTCCTAAGCTTAGAGAATTGAAATTAAAACGTAAACAATCAGAGAGGCAGTGGAGGAAAGATTTCTCAGATGAGAGAAAGTGCGTTTACAGGGAGGCTACAAAAATGTATAAGCTAGAAGTCAGGAAAGCCCAATCCCTGTATTACGCAACTAAGATTTCCTCAGCTTCTAATTCCCCTCGTGAAATTTTTAAAATTGCCAAATCCCTAATTTGCCTCCCGTCCCCAGCCCCACCTGCTGCTGATACTTTAGGACGCTGTAACAATATAGCAGAGTTCTTTTTAAAAAAAATTAAATCCATTTATTTAGCATTTCCCCCAGTAACTTTGAAGGACTTCACGTTGGAAAACGAATCGAAATCATCTGTTACTTCACTGGTGGTTATTCCTCCCCTGAACATAAAATCCCTCAAAGTCCATTTCAATAAATTAAAATCAGGCTCCCCTAGGGATATGGCCCCTCCCACTGTTCTGAACCAAGTTTTTGATACAGTTGCGCCCACGATTTTAGAACTTGTTAATCTCTCTTTGGCATCGGGGACTGTTCCCTCCCTATGGAAACGAGCCATGGTGAGAGCATTGCTCAAGAAATCTGGGTCCGACCCTGAAACTTTGGCGAATTACCGGCCGATCTCGCTACTTCCAGGGATTGCAAAAATTGCGGAAAGGCATCTCAATTCCATTTTGTCCACCTTCTTGGAAGAAAATGACTGCTTTCACCCATCGCAAACTGGGTTTAGACTCCATCAGGGCACAGAGACAGCTCTGATTGTAGTGGTTGAGGAAGCAAGGAAAATCTTGGATGCCGGAGGTTCAGCGGCAATAGTCCTCTTAGATCTGAGTGCGGCTTTCGATACCGTTAATCATCAGCTGCTGGTCTCTAGACTTAGAGATGCAGGGGTGTCGGGAACTGCACTAAGGTGGTTGGAGTCTTTTCTAGACGACCGCTCATTTCAGGTCTTTGAGGACAACTCTATCTCCAAGAGTATGTCATTGAGCTGTGGGGTTCCTCAGGGTTCGTCCCTGAGTCCCACCCTCTTTAACATTTACATGAGTCCGCTAGCCCATATCGTTAAACCCTTTGGCATACAGATCGTCACATATGCGGACGATACTCAATTGATTGTTTCCTTAATCAATCTGGGAACGGGGAAATCAAGTTAGCCGATTGTTTGGAAAAAGTGTCAGCATGGATGGAGGGCTCATATCTGCAATTGAATGGAGCAAAAACTGATCTGATGTTTTTGGGTAAACCTTCCCATTAGCTCCTAGCTCTTTATGGCCTAAATGTCTGGACAGTATGCCCCCCTAAAGAACAAATAAAAAGCCTTGGAGTCTGGCTTGATCACAATCTAGATATGAAGGAACAATCCCGGAAGGTAGCAGGAACCTGTTATGGACTACTTAGGATGGTTAGGAAAATTCTTCCCCTGCTGCCATTTAAGGCAAGGAAGCTGCTGGTCCAAGCCTTAATCCTTTCTCGTCTGGACTATGCAAATGCCTTGTATCTGGGCTCCCCATGTTCAACGATAAAAAGCTCCAGACTGTGCAGAACTGTGCAGCTAGACTCCTTCTACAGACCCCCGACAGAGAATCTGCACGAGCATCTATTGCCGCACTTCACTGGCTTCCAGTTGCAGAGAGGATCCAGTTCAAGTCCCTATGCATTACTCACAAGATTCTTGCCTCCAAGGGTCCACCTATCCTGCATTCCATTGTTACTCCGCACTGTCCCAGCAGAGCCCTGCGCTCTGGAAATAAACGTTTGGCGGTAGTCCCCAGAATATATAGGTCTAGGAGTGGGGGTAGACAATTCTCCTACATAGCCTCCAAGTGCTGGAATGCCCTTCCAAATCACATTCGCTTGGAGGACGATTATATGTCCTTCCGTAGACAACTGAAAACGTTCTTGTTCCCGGTTGTTTAAAGCCGGTCATCTGGGTTGGCTCTATTCCTAGCGCTGGGAGGCCTTCTGGTAGCCATGCGCTCTATAAATGCCAATTCATTCATTCATTCATTCACATCCTACACTTCCGGAGGTAGCAAACGTATTTGATGTCACAGGCAGCGCTATCATGAGACTTGTGAGTCCCAGATAAAATGTGAATATCTAATATGTACATTTAGTTACTATATGGCCATAACAGATTCAGATGTGTACTGTAACCTTTTCTGGCCAATCACCAAGTTTCTACACCTGCCTCAATACATCAACATTCCAATGACCTACTTCTAAAAATTGCAATTCACAAAATGCACTTCTAATTCTACTGCAGGCATAAAGGAACAAAACAGGTTAAAATGTACGCCACCTCGGCCTTGAAGTAAGTCAAGCACCACACATGGCCAATCACTGGTACTGTGAATCTCCCTTAGAAAAGAATAGAGGTAGCAAATAATGATAGAAATTGGGTTGTAGGTTGACTGGGCTTTGAGCCCTAGTCAAGCAGCAACCACAATCCTAGTCAGAGTAAGAAGCAGGCGAACCCTAAATTAACCTGTGCTCCCCCTCTGGTAGCTTGGAATAGAGCAGCCAGGCTTAACTTAAAGGCAATATGCAAACTATTTGTGCAACACTTTAAACAGTAAAACAGTGAAAACAGCACACAAAACGATTCCATAACAGGTTAGAAAATTACTTTTTATTTAATAAATAAAACAAGGCCAAAACTACCAAAATCCAATAGGTAGAACTTGAGATATGATTTTTTTAAAGAATAAACTATAAAATAACACTTAGAAGCAATAAGCACCCACTTGGGATATCTGGTCGTGACGGACCGCAACAAAGTCAAAAGTTCACGCCGACCGCAATGGAGTGCGGGCCAGATACAGGGGCCCAGTGAAGAACGCTGAACAAAAGTACCTTGATCCTGGCTGAGTCGATGTCAAAAATATGGGCGGCAGCTGAAGCAATGCGTTGGTGTCGATCCACACAGTGAGGGCGATGAGCCGGTTCTGAGCCACGCAGCAGTGCCAATGCACTGGTTTGAGGAGGTGTGGGTTTTCCTGAAGCAAGCACCTTAGTTAGTCCTCATTTCCAAGGGTACAGAACTGGGGTCGCACCACTTGGTAGGGCAGAGTCACAGATGGCAGAGTTCAGATGCAGAAGCATGTTTTTTGCATGTCTTTTATGTCTTTGAGACTACAGATCAGGAGGCCAGCCAGGTAGACCTTGGAGTCACTCTAGGTCCAAGTGATGCAGTCCAGTCCTTCTCACCCAGGGAGGGGAACAGCGGGCAGCAGGGTAGCACAGCAAGGCAGTAGTCCAGCAAAGCAGCAGTCCAGCAGAGTGACAGTCCTTCAGCAGCACTGCAGTCTTTCTTCATGGGAGAATCTTCACAGGTCCAGAAGTGTACTAAAATGATGGTGTCAGAGGTCCAGTACTTATACCCAGTTGGGCCTTTGAAGGAGGGAGACGTCAAAAACAGGTTTTTGCAGTGCACAGAGGTCCTCCCTTCTTGCCCTGGCTCCAGACTCACTACAGGGGGGCATGCAGCCCTTTGTGTGGGGACAGGACACAGCCTATTCAGGTGTAAGTGATGCTGGGTCCAGCTCCTCACTCCCATCCTCCCAGGATGGCTCATGAAGTCACACCTAAGCTCTCTAGGGGGAATACACAAAGCCCAACTGTCACCCTCCCCAGACATGTGATCAAAGACCGCAGCAGGCACCAAATGGCTAAAGTAAGAAAATGCCAACTTCCTAAAACTAGCATTTTCAGAATTGCAATTTAAAAACCAAATTCACCATTTGTTTGGTCCCTCTCTGGCTCTGTGTTCATTTTCTTGTGAGAGAGCGAGACATATGACAACTGTTGAGTGATCCTGGTTTTTAAGTGACACCAGCCACCTAAAAGCAGAAAGTACCTGAACAGATCAACTTCCAGCCTCCTGTGCCAGCTGGGCTCACAAGCTGGTCTGAGCTCCCATAGGCACTGATCTGTATAGTTGACTACCTGCTTCTGATGGGCAGTAGAGCTGCACAGTCACAATGAGCTGCAGTGTAGGTTCTGTACTGGGGTGTGTGAAATGGGTAGCTGTACTGTGGGGAGTAGCTGCAGTGCAAAAGACTGGCAAGACAGTGTGAGCTGAGCTATAGCAAAATGCAAGCAGCAAATGTATATTGTTTTTTTTACTTTGTTTCTCCCATGTAGTTCAACATTAAACTTAATCATCCTTGTGAAAATGATAGCAGGAAGATAGAGTTCTCAGAAATTGTAAAAAATGTTATTCAGGGTAGAAGGGTTCTTGGGGTTATTCAAAGGCTGACCTGTTCAGTCAGTTAACATAGCATGTATTTGTAAAGGTCAAGTTCACCCTGAAGTGTATCTTGGCACTGAATTAACAAATGTGTATTGTTACCCAGCTCAGTGTTACTCAGTTTATCAGTCTCAAGGGATGAAAGGTTGGGTACACCTGCCAGGTTGTGTACCTGTAATTATGAGGTCAGACACAAATTCATGAAGTGGATGCATTAGTCCACTGAACCATTAGACCCGGTTAAAGTATGGAACGTGGATTGACTATATCTGTTCTATTATATCTCCATTTCCAGTCCTTCTAGCACTACATTTAAGGGCCACAGTTCTGTCCCTTCATTGGACCATTCAGCTTTTCTAATTCAGAAGCAACTGGATTTGAATCTTTATTGGAAGATCACAGATAGCGGTGGCTCTTCGGGGCAATGATCAGTAGTGTATGGCTTTCACTGATGGGATACAAATGGTTCTGTTTGCTACTCCAGATGGTGGCAAGTCACTTCCATAGAGAAGTTTAAGTGGATTACAGCACATTCCTGTCTTACACCAGTGCATGCCCACTTCCGCATTTCATGCTTCCTCAGGGATCCCAACTTCTACATCTCATGTCGCTTGTGCATCTCTCTACTTCCCTGGTTTCACTCACCTTCCCTTTTGAAAATCACTGTTCCCTTTATTTGACTGCTGGTCCTAGGTCAGTCCCTCCCATCAAGTTTTATATACACTCATTAACTTTTCCATCTCTTCATCTTACAGTCATACTGACATCAAATGCTGCTCTTGAGACATTTCCAATTTGAAATTTGACACTTGCAAGTAGAAAGCTGCCCAGACAAAAAAATATTCAAAAGGCTCATTTGTCAAAGGTACACACACCTGAGAGTCACCACTGTAGGGGGACGATCCACACAAATAGAGAAATGTATTTAATCTTAGACTAATATGGGCTGCAAGTCATACAGTATGCACAGTATGCTAATGTTTGTGAGAATTTCAGAGGGGCAGAAGAGAATATGACTGAACTGTTTTAACCATGAGAACCTATGCAGAAGCGGAATGGTAAATGAGCTCTTAAAGTTCTAGGTACATAAATGGTCTTTGTAGCTGGCAGCCTAACATCTATTGAATTATTTATATTTGTTGTTTGTGTGGCTGTGAAACTGTTACGAGCTGAATGCAAAACACTAACACAAAATGAGGTGATTCAAGTACAGGCCAATTCTCAGTTGACACTTGATAGCACCAAAGATGCTGCTACTCTCACCTTCCAAGGAGGACTGGTGTGCATAGATGGTGGAGGTCTTTTCTGTCTTACCACCATAACTCACATAAGCTAAGTGGTAACATGAGGGCTTGTGACTGGAAGGATGTGGTGATGTCCCAAGATATACCCTTTGCTTGCAGTTCTCCTTTGTATAATTCAACTGCTCTACCAGTGAGCTTCTTCATAAAGAATTTGTGCCATGAGTGGTGCAAGGAACATTACATGTTAAACCTAAAAAAGGCTCATGATGTATGTGGTAAATATGCACCATCCCAGGGTGAGTGCACTCAATAGTGCCCTCTGACATCCCAGTGTGTGTGCTCTCTATAGTGCCCTCAGACATGACAATACCAGGGACCCTCCATCACTGTCATAGGCTGTATCCACTACGTGAAGTTTGTAGCCCCATCCAAATGAAGCAGTTGATAGCTCTTCAGAGAAACAAATTGTGTTGTAAGGGCCTTGCATTTAGTATCTGCATGGGCCCAAAATGCATTGTAGCCCACTGTATCGGGCCACAAAGGACCAAAAGGGTTGAGACATAAACACCAAGGTTTAGGTGGTCCACTATACTATAATTCTTTTCTGCTCTCTGAGCAGCCCATGTGTTACAACAGGCACTGCAGACAAATTTCCCAAAGATATATGATGAAACCATAACTAGGATATATAAGAAACAAGATACCAGTCTGACCAAAGTGAGGTTGGCCCAGTGGTTTAATGTCCATGTGGATTCCCAGTAAAATATTCACTCATGCAAGAGATTCTTTTAAATAGGACTGAAACAGGACACTTCTGGATGATTGTGATTCAAACGTAATTGAATTGCATCCATTTGGTTAAGTGTAGATAATAGAAAATGATTGCTGAGTGGCTTTTCACACATCTCTACCTAAAAGACCTCTCACTTTTATTTTTCAAACAATGGTAAATGAGTGCAAATTAGATGAAAAAGCAGTGACACCTACACTGCTGGTATTATGGCGCATGACCCAATACACAAACGACCAGTTCACTAATCTGACCAACCACTGTCAGATGCAATGGCTGCTTAATGGTCAAACATAAAACTGTGTAGAGTGTACCATTGCCAAATGCCATTCTTTATCTGTTGTTAGTTATTTTTGTGTGTGTGGTGGGGGGGGTAGAGGATACTTTTGCTGATACAAATGCCATACATAACATAGAAAAACATAAATTAATTAGAAACAGCATCATAGTTATGATTCTGGTTGCCTTGGAATTAGTGAGTCTAGTACAGTGATTTTAATGGTTTGGTTAAGACAAATCACCTTACATTCTGCACACTGCACCACTTGATCATTAATTGGATGTTATTTCATTATTATTATTTCATTATTTATGTATTCTGCAGAGGATAACCAGCGATTCTAAAGTAAGACTGTGTCCTTCCCAAATTGCTGTTAGAGTACTCTAGGATGTCAATACTAAAATGGTTGTGGTTTTAACAATAATAAGCAAATAGAAATAACTGATCTAGTTTTCACAGTGTCTCTCTATGCCATATTCAGGCATCCACCTAGCTTCAGTAAGTAAATTCATTATATAGCCAGTTTCAATACATTTCTTCAGGTCAAGGGATTCCCTAAAAACCCTCCGGACATTAGACACAAATATAGATGTATCACGACTTCTATTAGCATGCCCAAAACTACCCTAAAGGCTAGAGGATAATTTGGTGACCTGCATGTTACGCTGTAAAATTTGGAGGCTTGCACATACACTTAAACAGAGATTCACACTATCTTTTTCCTCTACTTTGATATTTGCTACCTTGTGAAGAAACCAAATCCTTCTGCTATACTCTCATGAAATAGTGGGGTGTTTGGGTGTTTGGGTGTTTTTCACTCCTAATTTATATGCTTATGCCAACTATTTGATCTTAAATGTGATCCAAAATATGGATGTAAAAACAAATTTGAAGGTATGTGATTAGCCAAAAAGTTACAAATCCACTGGTGTTCATATCCTTCTCAATGGTCCTAATCTCCCATAGTTCCATCATAATCATTAACTAACAGTGGTAGAAAATCGCCAATACCAATATTTTGTTTCCTTCTTTGTCAAATTGTGGTCATAAAATCATATTAATCCTGTTCTCTGAATCAACAGGTGGAATTCACAATCATACTTGCATTATGTTTTGTTTATCTATGAAGTAATTGGTGTGGAAAAAAATGCTTGAGACTCAGGCTTATTGTGCTTAATTTATCAGCTGGGGTGTCAGAGGTATGTTTAATATTGTAGTCTGATAGGGGTGTTAACCAGCTACGGCCCGTACAGGTAAGAGCGTTGGGGCGGTGGGGCCGGGTGAGGGGGGATTTCGACAGACCATGCCCAGGGCAAATTAATTATTTATTTAATTTTCCCTGGTCATCGTCCTTCGAAATCCCCCTCACCCGGCCCCACCACCCCACCACTCTTACCTGTACGAGCTGCGGCTGGTGTTAACTAGTCATCAAATAGGTCAGGTCTACTCAATGTGACAGGAGTTGCTTACTATGTGAGGGGACTATCCATGAAGAGGTTGTTCTTGCTGAGAGTGCTCAAACTGCTGCAGGTTAATTTTCAAGTCTTAGAAAAAACAAATATGTTAACATGCAAACCACCAACGTAAAAATAGCTCATTCATCTTAGATCCATCTAAGAGATTTGCTATGTTAACATTCACATACTTATAAAGTATCTTCAAATACGAAGAGACAGCTTCCAGCAGATCAGAGACCCAATACACAGGATACATTATGTCTCAAGGAGGCAGACTAGAGTTAAGAAACAGAAAATCCAAAGTGGACTGAGAGGTCTAGGTGTTTCCAGTAGTAGTTTCTTCACCATCTGCTTATGCCCCAATAATTAATATATGGAAAGTACCAACAATTTATTGCACATTCCTAACAAATGCAAAGCACTCAAAAAGTGCAAAATGGTGATGAATTGCAACTACTCACAGGCCAACATTTCTTCCACATCCATTAGCTTTGTTAAGGTCACTTGATACCTATTTATCGTCCAATAGTCAAAAACATTTCATTGCAATCCAATAAAGTATATGACAATTTGAAAAATGGAGCATTACAATGTAAATGTATTATGGGATATGGAAGTCCAGTTAAACAATACTTGTAAATGTATGTATCAACAGGCAGAACTGCTTTCAATAGCTCATTCTGTGTTAAGTCAAGCTACACCATTTCAAGGTTGAATAACATTGGTTGGCTACAAATAACTACGATCTACACATGCAAAGTTATATCTACACATATCCTATTATTAATTTTGCAATTCATATAAATGTGCATTGTAATAAATACTTATAGGAACCTTCTTATCATAGATAACATTAAATTCTGCTCAGTTTCATATGGATTTAAGATTGTAACAAGTAATTCAAACCTTCATCAAAACGAAGGGCATTCCTTGTAGTTGGTGTGATAATTCAACCTGTGAAAATTTCTTCTCTATTTCCTTAACTAGGATTCTCCATAGTGTGCTTCAAAATTAAGTAATTTATAATCACAATTAGGTTTCTCTTTAAAGAGTTGAGAAGAAAGATATTTTTGCCACCTTTTTTAATCACTGTATCTTAATATGTAGTTGCTTAATAGTGCTTCCTATATATAACAGGCCACAAGCACACTCAAATTTGTAAACAATATAGGTGTTTCTACTGTTCAGGAATGAATGGACAAAAATATTTTGCCCTTGTTGCTCCCTATAAATTTACAGTTATTGTTTGCTAATTTATAAGTTAAAATCGCTACTCTTGTGTGAGAGGCTGGCTCAGTATATGATGTACACTTATGTAAGTGGACACTTTGCAATGATCCAGACAACCCTAGTGGTCTTAGACATCCTTAGAAAGCTCTCTAAGTGGTAGCTGTGGAGAGCAGCCTTCAAACTTAGTCCAGAAGGAGTGTAAAACAGCTTGTTTTACCAGAACATAATCTTATAGGTATAGATTAAGTGAAAGAGAACCACACAGTTTAGTTATAAAAATATGTATTTATTATAAGACACTCACTAACACATACAGATATCTCCTAGCTGGAGATGTACACAATGCACACAATACTTTGCAATAGAAACAGGTAAGTAGCACAGAATACACAGTGGTCCCCAGGGGGTGACCAAACCATATGCTGAAATAGTGGTATGTGAACCACGACTCGAGTTAAGATGATACCCAGAGGACGTAGAAATGCCAAGGAACCACCCAAGGTGAGTATCTAGGAGCCCCACGGAGGTCGTGTGCAGGGTAGGAACACGACTGCGTTCTCTGTACAAATCAACGTGTAAGTTGTGGTTGCAATTTTACAGAAAGAGGACCCTGAAGAAACCCCATGGAAGACAAGAGGTTGGAGAGCCACCCCACCCGTGGATACCCTTGGAACCAGGTTTCCTGCACCAGGGAAGCTGGGTGCATAGGTGTGAAGTGGTGTCGGGAACTGTCGTCGAACTCAATGGGAGACTTCAGGAAGATGCTGCTGCTGGAGAAGGTGAAAGTGTCCGGTGGAACCCAAAGGTGAATTCAAGGTGTAGAGTACCTGCAAACAGAGGGGACAGAGTCTAGGTCACACGAGGGCAACCAGGGGGCACAGAAGATTAATGCCCACCGATGTCGGATGTTACAGGAAAGATGCTTGGAGCAGCAGCTGTGATGACCAGGCGCTGCTGTGGAAGACCAGGAGCCATTCACGAGCTGTCCCATGTCGGATGTCGAGAGTTGAGGGGTCGGTGTCTGTCGGGAGCACCAACAAGCCTTGGCAACTACAAACAATGTGGAAAGCAAAGAAGGTGCAGTGTCGGGACCAGCAAGGTCCAGGGGACTCACCAAAAGTAGGGGAGTCAGGGCAGGCCCTGAGGAATCAGGGGACACCAAAGAATTCAAAAGTGACCCTCAACAGGACCCACAGGCCAGAGGCACTGGAGTCACAAGAGGACCTCGAGCAGCTAACCAAAGAAGCAGACCCACGGTGCAAGTGATGTGGTGTGGGTTAGATTCTGGTCACTGGAGATGCTTGAGGTTGGGGCTAGTTGGAGCCCACTGATCTTGATGGAAGGAAGCCAACAAGCCTTTGCAACGGCAACTTGATGCGGTGCACAGGGGTTCTTTTCCTGCGGCTCCGACGAGGGATACTGGCCTCAAACTTGGTGAGAAAATAGGGCAGGCCTTGATGGATGGACTGAAAACTGAGATCAGCATCTCTGGGTATAAAACACGCTTGGCAGAAATCAATGCGGAGATGACTGAACACCGGGATTATCTAATGCAGCAGAAAATTCACAAACTACAGAAAGATATCAAGAAGTTTGATAAAGAGAAAATATACCCCTACATCAAGGCGGATTATCAACCATCTGGCAACGATGCATCATCCGATGATGGATCCACAGCATCAGAACGTTCCAACCGCTCCACCAACAGCAACTCAAGCAACAACAGCTGGGGAAAGAACGGAAGCAGACTGGGACTTCTACCACCTCCTCTGCCAACCATGTATGGATACCCGAACCAACCTTACCCTCCGCATGGACCCATGTGGTACCCAGCCTAACCCGGACCCCAACAAGGTTTCCAACCACCCTTCTTCCAACACCCTCCTCCTCCTTTTTGGAACAGAGGCAGGGGCAGAGGCAGAGGAAGAAGTAGAGGCAACAAACGGGTACAGTGGCAAGACGCGGAGACGCAACGAACAATGAGGAGCCAAACGAACAAAAAAACCTGAGTCAACATTTGTGACAGAGCACTCGCCACAGACGAAATCTCTGTACTCGAAAAAGGATTAGGTTTTGTACCAACGCCTAAGGAAGATAACTTTAAACTCAATGGAGAACTACATTAACTTTTCAGGAAGATCAGACTGAAGTCCTTCTTCAAGGACAAAATCATACCTGAAAGAGAAGACACCGGACTAAGAACACCATCCAGGTTTACACCTACCACCGCTATGGTACCCAGTAAAGTGCTTACCTTCGAGAAGGCTGTCCTCAAAGAAGTAAACGAGTTGAAAAAAAGGAAAACGTACAACAACCTATCTAATAAACTCAGAAGAGCCATCTCCGCACTCAAGGAAGACAAGAACATCATCATAAAACCAGCGGTTTAAGGGTGGTGCCACAGTGATAATGAACATCAGCGACTACGAGCAAGAATGTCTCCGCCAACTTGACAACACCAAGTACTACAAAAGATTGGAGATGGACCCCACCGAATCCCTTCTCACTCGTATCAAGATTGCAGTGAATGAAGCAGTGACTCAAGGATGGATCTCCACACACGAATAAGCCTTCCTTATCAACACCTCTCCCAAGGTACCCTACTTCTACCTGCTACCCAAGATACACAAGGGTGTTGATCCACCTCCTGGACACCCCATTGTGTCAGGGATCGGGTCCCTACTTGAACCTCTGAGCCAGTTCAGCGATTTCTTCCTGCGCCCCCTAGTCCAGATGACCCCTGCCTATCTCAAGGACATGAGGGATGTCCTCAGTTTGATCACTGAAATCAACACTGACAACATCGAGGAAATCAACTTCTTGATAACGTTGGACATGGAAACGCTGTACACACACATTCCCCAAGACGCTACCATCTCAGTAGTGGAGAACCTACTACGGACATCGGAGATCCCCACCAATACACCTGTGGAGTTTATACTGGAGTGAGAACCCTTGCTCTAAAAAACAACTACTTCATGTATAAAATGAACTTCTACCATCAAATACAAGGTACTTCCATGGGAAGTACCTTTGCGCCGAGCCTGGTGGATTATACATGGCGCACTTTGAGTCCCAGCACATCTTCATGGACTCTAACCCTTTCCAGGAAAACATCCTTACCTGGAAACGGTGCATCGATGACATCATCACTTTCTGGAAAGTCACTGAAGAAAGCTGCATGAAATTTAATGACTGGATTAACAACTTGAATCCCTACCTACACTTTACGAAATCACAGTCCAAGACGGAACTTCCCTTCCTAGACCTGATGATCTCCTTGGAACAAGGATACCTGCATACCAGGACATACAAAAAGGAAACCAACTGCAACAGTCTTCTCCCATTTGATAGTCATCACCCCAAGGCCCTACGAGAGAACCTCCCATATGACCAATTTCTGAGGATCCGGGGAAATTGCACCTCAATCACTGACTTCGACTCACAAGCAGCAGCTCTCACCACAAACCTGAAAGACAGGAACTACCCCACGAGTGTCATAAAAAAAGCTAGAAAGAGATCACGCAATAACAATTGTGAAGGCCTACTGGAGAACAGAGAACATCAAGAAGAGGACGTGATGACTTGCGTCACCACCTTTACCCCCCTCTCTAATCAGATAAAAAACATCATTCTACGGAATTGGAAGATCCTCAATACAGATTCTCTGAACATTACAAAACACAGATTTGCCTTCAAGAGAACAACAAACTTAAGGGATCAGCTGGTACATACAAGACCCCGTCCTCACAAAAAACCAGGTGAAAAGACCCTGTGGAACTTACCACCGGTCACAGGGCACTACCAGTGCAGAACTTGCATTCCATGTGCCGCTACCAAACACACAAAGACACTACAATTGGGTGAGTTCACATGGGAACAACGACAACACACGAACTGCAATACAAAGAATTGTGTATATCTCATCTCATGCCTATGCGAACTTCTCTACGTCGGTATGAGAACGAGGCCTGTCAAAGTCAGGATTAGCGAACATAAGTGCACCATACGATGTGGACGCACTTCCACTAGAATATGTGACCAATTTATCGAAAAGAAGCACTCTTTCGACGATATCAAGTGGACTGTCTTAGAATCCAACCCAACTTGGAGCAACATTGCTCTACTGAGACGTGAACAACAGTGGGTACACCGCCTCCAGACACACATTAGGGGACTCAATGATGACATTCCGTAGATAGAATTATGAATACCATGGATTATGTGCCCTGCGACATCTTTCTGTAAATAATAATTATCAGTGAATGTCCTGGCTCTCTGTAAGACCCTTAGGATCAGTTGCACACTAGCCAGAGCCCCTACAGGTGTTTCAATATCTAAAGCAATTAGACGATCTTTGCCCTCTACTTTGACCACCTAGTAATTGTGGCACTCAGCCTTTCCTCCTGATATCTTATTTGTATCTATACACAGAAACAATGTGACCCCTAGAATATTGTGACCACACACATCACCTTGACTTTATGGCACTGCTGAGCCATTCACATATCCCGTTTTTGTGAGGTAATACCCTTTTGAACATCAATTGACAAGAAGTACAATTCCACCATTCAAAGATGGCGCCCGCGCATGTGCATTTCAATGGAGCGACACGCCCACCGTAAGCCAGGCAACCGGAGAGCAGGAGCCCCGCTATATGAAGGAGACTGCAACACATGCTATTCAATATGCAGGCACGCGTGTAAGGGGTAGGTGTTGGAGCGTAGTGCACCCAACGACAACGTGAGTACTTCATCGCTGGTCTTCCCTGACCACTACCGGGTTTTTACTATACCTGTCTCCCGCTCAGCCGCTACTATACCGTTTGTCTCTTTTCTCCCCATTTTGAACCACAGCCCGTTACGGTGCGGGCGAACACGCAGTAGCCTATGGAGCGATCTATAACTTACAACTAGGTAAGAACGCATGAGATGTCTTGCACGAACTTACTACAACCCTATGCTGTGGGGGTCATGTCATGTTTTGTGCCTGTGTTTTTACGAATGTGAGTCTGTAGCGTGCACGATGTGCATGCACATCGGTGCTATATTTCATTATCTACCTAGGCGCCCACAGTACCATTATCCTCCATGGTACAATATAATGGTTTTAAGCCGTCATGAATTTACTCATGATATTGCGAACTTGGCCCGTGAGCCCTGTATGTGCACAGTATACAGTTGTGTGTTAGTGGCACCCCTGCTCATACCCCACTAAGGTGCTACTGGCACCTTTCTTCTACCTGACAAAAAAGTGCATTACTGTGCTGAGGTGCAATCAATTATCTCACCACTGAGAATAATTCTACCTTTATCTTTTGTGTTTCGTTTGTGTCTTTTGTGCACAAACAAGAGAATACATTACTAGGATGAGGTGCAATCAATCATCTCACCACTGAGAGACTTATAATAATTTTACTTTCATGTTTTGTGTTTCGTTTGTGCTTTTTCTTTCCTTGTCTAGGTCACAACAAGAGCGGTCACTATTTGAGCTTAGGCCACCTTGTAGTTTTCACAAGGGGGATCGCTAATCTCTCTACAGTAGGGTTCTTTACCCATTCACTTTTTTACACTTTTTATATCCACTTTATTGGTCCTGAGGAAGCGCCAGACATCGTTACGACCATTGAAGGGCTCGAAACATGTCGACCGAAGAGTTACTGAGGCACATTATCGCCTAGTCAGTAACACACAACCTACAGGTTTTTTAACCTGTCAGGGGAACCCACACATTAAACTAGCTTTTTTGGTATCCCCTAGCCAGTTTTAATCATTCACTCAATCACTCACCCTTTCTTACAAACCCTCAATCTCACACCCTCAATCATTATACGGCGTTACCAAAAGATCTCCGCTAAAGCGACCTTTCGGGGGACCCAAAGGGCATTGCAGCGGTGGCCCGACGAGGAGCAACGCCCAATGATGAAGCATGACATCCCTCGGGATCTGTGAGGGCAACAAGGGACAAGATTTGTGCTTGTCTCCACTCTGTGAGGTTTAGACCTAGCCTCCTCTGTTTCTTCTTTTCTCTCTCTGTGGACAACAACAGTGTCCATACAGGAACAGCTACTCACCATTTGGTTCTATATTACTACATGGAGCACGGGTACTGGACCATAACTAGCTCCTAGTCCCCCCCCTTACTTTTGATCCATATGTGAAGAACCACCACCTGTGTTGCTGAGCCTTTCGGAGTCTCTGGGAACCCAGGATCAGCAGACCGGTCAGCTTTGTTGCAGTGCCGGCAGATGCAGGGAAGTGACCACTGGCCTTGGAAGGTTTCCTGTATGAAGCACAGACACAGACATTGCAGCAGACGAGCAGGGAGAAGAGATCAGGAGCAGCAGGAGTCTTCCCGTTTGCAGCCTTGATGCGCAGAGCGAAGTCCAGCAAAGTCCAGAGTGCCCAGATGGTCGAAGTTGAAGTGCTGTCTGAATTGAATTGTGTCCCACAATGAATCTAGGGACCCACCCTCAGGTAAGCCCTTAAGTACCATAAGGAAAGGGTTGGGACGATTCAGGGTTTCCTCCTAGGGGAGGGGTTGAACAGTGGGGAGGATACTCCCATGTCCTTTGTCCAGTTTTGTGCCAGATCGGGAGCCAATGGCTCCCTGAGCTGGTTTGGACTGGACTATGCAAGGAGGGCACCAAATGTGCCCTTCAAGCAGACTGAGTGGCACTGGGAAGCACTCCCACCCAGCCCTAATACACTAAACCCTGTCTGGGAGGTGGTCACACCTCCCTGTGACAGAATACCTATTGTTCTGCCTTCCCCTGCTCAAGCTTGGCTCAGCAGCAGGAGGGCAGAATCGTGTCTCTGGTCGGCAGCAGTCATGTTGTGCTGTCCAGGTCTAGAAGACTGGTACTGGGAGCACTGAGAGCCTAATGGAAGGCCTTTTACGTGCTTGGAATCATACCTCCCACACCGTTTATGGTGTGGAGTTATGATTCCAACATCTTTGATACCAAACATGACAGGGTTCGTTACAGCCAGTTTTGAGATGGTCATCGCGTAATGACGCGGTGCCCCTTTATATGTTATATGGCTGTCTCACTTACAACCCGGGAGAATGGACTCCGAAGGCTGTAGGGGTGTCCTGCTCATGTAGGGGCACCCTCACACTTAGAACCGAGCACCCTGCCTTCAGGATTGAAAAGGCCTGCTGTAGGGATGACTTATAGGTTTTAAGTGCAGTGAATCTAGATATAGGGAACCTATATCTTTCGTAAGTGGTGTTAGCACCAGCTTACACAGGCAGCAATGGCAGACCTGTAGTGACAGGTTGAATGGTCTCCCATAGGTGGCATAATACCTGCTTCAGCCTATGGGGGACCCCTGGGGTACCTATGCCCTGGGTACCTTAGTACCATGTACTAGGGACTTATAAGGGTACCCCATTGTCCAATCTGGGATGTACCTAAGTACTTACCATAACAATTTAGGGGAGAAAGCAGAGAGACTAGGGTCCTGATTAGCGGGATCCCAGTCAGACTAGTCAGAAACAGCATAGCACCAGGCAAAAAGTGGGGGTAACCATAAAAGCAGATCCTACTTTCCTACATGTAAAGTCATGATATTTGTAACCAAAATCAGACTTTTTTTTCATCATAGGCTGTTGAGAGATTCATACTTAAAAGACCTATTAGACTTTCTGTTCTTTGTAAAAATAGAAAAATTTACTTATGGGAAATGTTATTGCCTTGGACTGGATTGTTTAAATAATCATCCTTCATTTTTTACTTTTATAAGAACAATGAGTAAAATGGTCTTTCACAGGTTTTCAATTATATAGTTGATCTTTAGTCATTAGCAATTCTAATCTTTTTTTTAAGTTCTGCTTTTCTTGTTGCTTTTTGTCTTAGATTGACAGTGTACCCACTATCAGGGCCGGCTCTAGGGCGGTGCGATCGGTGCGACCGCACCGGGCGTTGACTTGGGGTGGGGGCGTCATTTTTGAAAATGTGTATTAACATTTTAAAAGCACCTGCAGCCTCGTGCCTGGCCTCCAGCAACTTTCAGACATCAATTAAAATGTCAAGAGAAGTCCGGTGATTAATCGTCTTCCTGGAAAGAGACCGGAGGGTTGTCTAGTTTTAAGTCATCCTAAGGTAGCGCGGAGGGTTAAAATGCCTACTTCTAAGAACCTGTACCATACAGATAACTGAGTGCATATAATGTAAATAGGTCAGTGGGTTACTGCTTCTGTAAGAGAGCTCCTTTTGTTACTTGTCGTTTATAAGTCATAATCCTAATATAGAACATTGAGCTATTAACTGCCACCCTAGAGCTGCTGCAAACTGCAAGGTATATGTTAGTGCTATATGTTTTTTTGCCTAGTCTTTCATTATCCTAATCTTGTGAAAAGGGTTCATTTGGGTAGAAAACAATTCTTATTATGAAAGAGAACCCCTAACAATGATGTTACGTTTTAAATTCTGAATTTGTGCCTTTCCTGAATAAGAACTTTAACTATATTGCCTACCACTATCGATGACATGTCACTCCTACACTACACCTTGGAGTACTGTCTGATGTAACATTTCCTATGCACTGATTTACAGACATATGATTGTCTCTGTGCAATGTGTGTGTGTTGTAAAGTGCTCTGACACCTTACTCTGGTATGAGTGGCGCCATAAAACTAAATGAATCTGAGAGTCAGAGGTTATGGAGACTTGAGAGGCACTGTTAAAGGGTGCTAGTGAGGGAATCCGTGGCAGAGGTGGTCACTGGGGGGGCACCAACAGACATTGTTGCACAGGGCGCCACCAGCGCTAAAGCCGGCCCTGCCCACTATACAGTCACCTGGAAAACAGTTGACTGCGACTTTCACATATTCCTGGAGCAGCTACATTTTGCTCCTATTGATTATCCATAGAGGATCAGATTACTAGTTTGATGATCATGGCAGCTGACAGCTTTTAAGGCAAAGTCTGAAGCAGTGTACATCCAAAAAAGGTCATTATCAAAGTTTGATCAATCACTGATTTGCTTAGGTCAAGAAAGTTCATACTCTCTCAAGAAATCATTTTGATTAATTTTAAGTGGCAAGGATACTGATTTCATATATTGATGTCTTTTGTCATTTTTTTTGAAGCGCTCTATTTAATGTATAAATCATCATGTATTAATTTCACATTTGCATACCTTCCTAATATTCGGTTAATTCTGGACTCCAAGAACACACTTTGTCAAAAAACATGATTGTAAGATTCTCATAGATTGGGCAAAATGCTGCACCCATTTCAATTTCCCACTATTATATATAATAGTCACCTTACAAAAATCATTGTCTTCAGGTATCAATCTGGCTAACTCTTTCATCATTTTGATAAGCAGTAACTGTAAAGGGCTCTATTGGATAAGCAAATAATGTGGTGCTTCATTGCCATCTTCATGTTATATGTATGTACACAATATACAGTCATCAAATGTTATGTTATGTTAAAGAATTTATAAAGCGCGCGTCTAACCTGGGGTGTCTTGGCACTAGCACAACTTCAGCATAACTGCCGGAACTACAGACAAGAATTAATTATTAAAAAGACAGGTTTTCAGGAGCTTTCTGAAAGCAAGCAAAGAGGGTGCACCCCTAATGTGAGAGGGAAGGAGATTCCAGTGCTTTCTGGCTCCTAAAGCAAAGCTACTTCCTCCCCATTTCACTCTATTAAATCTAGAGGGCAACATTTATTTATTAGTTTTCTTAATTATCCTTAATGTGTTAAAGGATGAGGAAACTATTGAGTTAATTTGTTTGCCACAATTCAGCTTGTCTTCAATTATTACACCAAGATTTTTGGCCTTTGTGAGTGGAGTGGGGAGTGGTCCCAGTTGTGATGGCCATCTGGAAGGAATCCAGAACTGTGGATTAATTCCAAAGAGAATAACTTCGGTCTTATCCGAATTTAACTTTAAGCAGCGCCTGCTCATCCAGATGCAAGTAGCTCTCATGCAACCATGCAGCTGTGAGCTCATGATGTTGTTATTGTTAGAGGCAGACAACACAATTTGAGTGTCGTCTGTGTATGACGTGAGGGTAAAACCATAGGATTGAATTAGTGATGCTAGTTCTGTGACATTTAAGCTGAAAAGGGTAGGGCTAAGTGAGGACCCCTTTGGGACCCCACACAGAAGCTTAAAGGTTTAGAGAGGAAATTGTCTAGCTTCATAGAGTTTTCAAAAAAGATTTCAAAAGTGCAAGGGCTTTTTTTTTATACCTAGTGTATTGAGGCGGCTGACCAAGACAGCATGGTCAACTGTGTGAAAGGCCGTCGATAAGTTAAGGAGAATAAGGGCTGCAGTGCCTCTCTTGTCTGAGGCAGCCCTTAACTCGTCAGTGGCCTTGATCAAGGCAGTCTCAGTGCTATGACTGGGCTGGAATCCAAACTGCGTAGCATCTAGCAGCTAGCAGCTGGTTAACCTGGATGAAGTGAGACAATTGTAGCTTCATCATTTTCTCTACAATTTTTGCAGGAAATGGTAGTCTGAGGCACAGGGTCAAGACTGATTTGCATATAGCTGGGTCTGAACTGAGGTGGCGAAGTGAGCTAAAGAATGATGATGGATTCAACCGAGATCTTTGACTGGGGGTGAGTGTCTGAATATTTTCAGCACTCCATCCATCATCTCCGTGTGTTTGCTTTGTTTGCCCTAAGTTGGCAGGGTATGCCCAGACGTGGGTCCCTTGCTCACTTTGCCACTGGTTTCAAGCTAGCCTGGCTGATGAAGGGTGTTACCCAGAAACCGGTCCGAGGATGCTTGTTTCCAGTTCAGGGAAGATCTGGCTCGGCAATTCGGGCTGTACTGTTCCCATGAGGCACAGAGTCAAGACTGATTTGCATATAGCTGGGTCTGAACTGAGGTGGCTAAGTGAGCTAAAGAATGATGGATTCAACCCAGATATGTGACTGGTGGTGAGTGTCTGAAAAGTTTCAGCGCTCCCTCCATCATCTCATTTTGTTAGCTGTAATGCAGAGGTACCACAGGCCCGAACTTTAAATTACTGGCCTGTGTCTCTGCATTAAAGACCAGCCATTGCAAGGTTTTTAAACAACATTAGGAATAACTGCTTCGACCTGGAGGTACCAGTGACTTGATGGGCAGATTTGAACAATTTCAGTGAAAAGACATATAGGGCCAGATGTACAAAGGTTTTTTTGTGTGCCAAATGGGTTTTAGACCCGTTTGCACCCGCAAAAAACCTGTGGCCCATGTACTAATCCTATTTTGCCAGTCGCAAATCAATTTGCGACTCGCAAAATAGGATTAGCGACTCGCTATTAGGAAGGGGCGTTCTAAGGGTGTCCCTTCCTAATAGCGACTCCTTAAGCTATGTAAGAATGTTTTGCGACCACAATTGCGGTCGCAAAACACTCGCAGTTTACCACCCTTCTCAGAAGGGTGGTAAAGGACTCGCAAACAGGAAAGGGTCCCCAGGCGACCCCTTCCCATTTGTGAATGCATGCGCAAATATTTTTTAAGGGCAGGCAGTGGTCCCAGGGACCACTGCCTGCCCTTAAAAAATGAAACTGAAAAGTTTCATTTTTATTTTTTATATGCAGCCCGTTTTCCTTTACAGAAAACGGGCTGCAATTTTTTTTAAAAACTGCTTTATTTAAAAGCAGTACCAGACATGGAGGTCTGCTGACCCCAGCAGGCCACCATCCCTGGTAGTGCCAGTCATTCCCAAAGGGGTCACAAGTAGCGACAGCCTCATTAATATGCATGAGGCATGCAATTTGTGACCCCATTGTGAATTGCAAACAGTGTCTCAGACACTGTTGTGCATCCCAATTAGCGAGTCGCAAATTGCGAGTCGCAAATGCGATGCAATTTGCGACTCGCTAATTGGCGGGTTGTACATCTAGCCCATAGTGAATAAGCTGGGTTTCATAAGCAAACAGCATCATGCAGATGGAGCGAATGTAAGCAGTGAAGATGCTACAAAAATGTAAAACACCATGGGCTGAGCGTTGAGCCTTGCAACATCCTGCAGGGATTAGCTTTAAACTCAGATCTGAAAGGATAGTGTGTAATGGTCTGGAAATGATTAAAAAGGAAAGACTGTAGCTGTGTGTCCTGTGAAGGATTCCACTCCCTGGCCTTCCATAGCCTCTAAAAGTGTTGGAGACCAAGGTAAAGGTTGTTGAAAGATTGAGAAGAGAGACTGTACAGATCTACAGTATGACTGAGAGCGTTGAGGAGCACAATTTAAAGGTATAGACATAAAGGTGCACTATTTTGTTTGGTCAGTACTGGTTTGTGCCAGCAAAAACAAATGTTTGCAATTTTCCTTTGTACTAAGCTAGAAGCATTCATGTGTATTGCCTCAAACTTGCTGTGGCAACTGAGCAAAACAAAATGTGATGGATGACATTTTTGCATTAATATCAACTGGTGTTTAGTCTGGGCCACATTCCAATCCAATAATCCACTAGAGACAGACCAACCATGTGAATCAGTTTTGTCTTCTCAAAAAGAGACAGCCAAGACAAATTACGACGTGACACCTAGACTATACAGGAGCCCAATCAAACTCAGATAGTTTCGCCTTATTGGACACCATCAAAGCAGGGCTGACCATTGCAAAAAATGCTAAAAGGAATGGTATAAAGAGCACACCCACACCCATACAATATGCATTTGTGTACTAAATAGCATCTGGGTGATCTTAGATCCATTGAAATCTAGTTTAGTTTTCTGCCAAACCTCATGTCATTAACTCCACAAATATACATATAGAGGGGCTTTGGTCAGCCCCGTCTGTCATTGGTTTGTTTGGGTCAGCCTCTTCACCAATTGGATCTGGCCAGAAGAGTATTTCAGTCTCACAGCGGGTTACAGTAGAAGCACTCCTGTTGATGCTATGCCAATAGTGAGGTTGTGCCAAAATATGATTTTGCACCTAAATGTGCTTTTGCTCTTAAATTTTACTTGTGCTCAGAAACGCTTCCCGCTGCAATAGCACAGAGGGTGAGTTTGCACCTTCAGGTGGTATTTTCCTTAAATGTTATTTTGCGGCAGATGCGCAAATCTAATTGCAAATCCTGTGATTAAAAAAATCTCAGGGCTTTCAGCCGTAAAATGACTCTTACTCATGCATTAAACTTACCATGTGATTTGTAGCTTATGCATGGGTTTAGTGACCCATTTTAAATGGCAATGAAGTAGAATGAAAGGGGTGTCCCCACCTAATTGCGTTTGCAAACCATTGATCTGTTACCAACTCCTTAAAGGAGGTGCTAAGCAATTTGGAGAAGGGACATGTCTCCTCTTAGGACAACTTACCATTTGTGAATGTTATCAGGCGACTTCAGGAAGAGCCAACAGTTGTCCAAGGGACTACAGCTTGCTCACTCAGACGTTTTGCCACACAGGATAAAAAATTTTTTTTTTTAAAAAGCAACAGTTCCTATATGGAACACGGGCTACTTTAAAAAAGAAAACTTTTCAATTTGGAAATACAAACACCGGAATGATGGTCTACTGTTACTTGCAGGCCAACATCTCTGTGTTTGTAGCCAACCACAGGGAGTTGCAAATAGCGACCCGCCCAATTAATATTCATTAGGCAGGTCATTCTCCAACCTCCTGTGACTGGAGATCTAGCAATGCAACCTATTAACACAAACAGGTTGCAACAATTCATTGTCCAATTTGCGATCACTTCTTGGTATTTTTGAACCAAGGGTGATTTTGCACATAAAAGACCCTTATTACCAATGTGATGTTTTGGTGCAAGGATACCGGAGGGCAGAATCTCTAATTCCAGATGGTATCCCTCCAGCAAAAGATGACAAATATCAATGTTCTCTCTGTAATAGGGAATAAACACATGGAACAGATATACTGGGGACCTTTTCCACCTGCTACGAGCAGGCAGAAAGTGTCAGAGCATGGGGGTACCATATAGTCAGGACATGGTTCAGCCTCTCCAGGAGGAATAATGTCTGCTCCCCATTGCTGCTGCTGACGTCAGGCATAGGCTAAGCTGTGGTGCTGTCAAATCCTCTGCAACTACAGCATAGAAAAGGGCCCATGGCTCTGGGCCCCAAAATGATTGGGTCCAGAGTTTGCAGACCCAATAATGTTGGTCCGAGAGACAATAAGACCTGCAGGTGGTGGAATTCATAATGAGGGCAAAAGGTGGACTTGCGTGGCTTAGTAAATATCATTCTAGGTTTTGCATCGCCCTGGCTCCACTTGCGTAGCACAAGGATGACGCAAAATCTTTGACAGATTTTTTGATACATTTTGATAAATGTGTTTTTAATCGTAAAAGTGATTTGTGCTAAAAAAAAGTGTTTCCACTCTCTTATTAATGTTTGCACTTATTTGTGATATGTGCTCCTAAATGTGTCTCCTCTCTACAGCTAATCTTGCCTAAAAGTCTCCTAACTTTACTACTCCTAAACTGAGAAAAATCCTAACTTTAAGACTTTCGGTATTCACAGAAGGCATTTAGGAGTCCTAAAGTTAGGAGTCCTAACTTTACTACTCCTAAACTGAGAAAAATCCTAACTTTAAGACTTTCGGTATTCACAGAAGGCATTTAGGAGTCCTAGGCATTTAGGAGTTAGGACTACTAACTTCTGTGAATACCGAAATGAATAAGTGCCTTCTGTGAATACCAAAATGAGTAAGTGCCTTCTGTGAATACCAAAATGGTAGTAAGTTTAGGATTTTGTCTTAAGTTAGTTCTGTGAATCGGGCCCATCGTGACACCTTATTACCATTTTCCCCTGTACTGCTTGATTTTGCAACTAAATGTGATACCACTCTTCTGCTGACAAAAGTTGAGTTTGTTCCTAACTGTGAGTATTTAAATGTGAGTTTTGCTCCTTGATTTGCTTTTGCAACCAATGTGTCTCCATGCTCCTGCTGATCTAAAGCATGGACAGCATCAAATCACACCAGACTTTGGGATGGCTGTACCAACACATCCAAGATCCTATTTCTCCGGTCCATCCAAAATTAGACTCAAAGATCACAAACTCTAAATCAAGACAGCCAGCCTGGAACCCAGAACCTTTAATTGATAATCAAACTGGAGTGCACTGAAATTGACCTGACCTCACAGACCGATACAGTGTACATTTTCTAGAACACAAAAATCTCTAACTAGGAAAAGATTATTATTATATGTTACCATATCAAAAAATATGAGCTACACATCACCCTATATTAAAAAGGAAGGATCATGATCCAATCCCTAGGTAGCATCCTCCATATCTTCACCACATTGATACCAGGAAAGTCCTACATGATTCTAATAGAGATAATCACTGACACTATGCCTACAATCTCTGTTAACTTTAACACCACTAGCTCAAACTCCTCCAGTTCACTATCTACCAATTTTCAACTCCACATCCCTTAGGTGAATGATACCACTCAGCACAATGCCAGCATGAATCAAGGCGGACTGGACCATAATCTGAAATACATGAGTCTAGACTGGCATACCCACAGTGCAAAATGTGCCTATAAACCATTATCTAAAATACTCACTGATTTCTGTAAAAAGAAATGCATATAAGTTATCAATACCATTTTTCAAGATTTTTGTGACAAACTGGCTAAACATTACAAACATAAGCAAATAAGTTGGATACCTAACCAAACGGCAAAAGAAACAACAGGCCCAACTCATTTCCGACAAAACCCCCCATTCAAAGGCAAACATAGCAGCTACGATCCTTCAAAGGACTATCATCAACTGAATTTCAGGATCTTGTCAAAGCAAGCAAGCCAGCTCGCTGCCCATCGGACACTGGTCCACCTCAAATCTTCAAAAACATCCTAATATCAACTTCAATGGCCATCCCAGTGAGAAAACTCCAACGACAGGAGTTTACCCAGAAGACCTAAAAAAGGCAAGCATACCTCCCTGTTAGAAATTGCCCTCTTTGCAGGGTCATCCCAAACCTTTTGCTTCCTCCTCCACTTTTTGCTGAATTCATTTTTGCTGGCCTTAGGACTCTGTGCATTTTACCACTGCTAACCAGTGCTAAAGAGCATGTGCTCTCCCCTTAAAACATGGTAACATTGGCTCATGCTCAATAAGCATATTTAATTTACTTATAAATCCCTAGTAAAGTGCACTACATGTGCCCAGGGCCTGTAAATTAATTGTTACATAGCCCTCTAACCATGTCTCAGGCCTGTCATCACAGAGCCTGTGTGTGCAGTTTACACTGCCATGTCGACCTGGCAAAATAAACCTTTTGGCAGGCCCAAATCTTCCCTTTTTATACATATAAGTCACCCCTAAGTTAGGCCCTGGACAATCCAGAGGGCAGGGTGCAATGTATTTAAAATACAGGATATGTATGTTTAAGTTATACATGTCCTGGTAGCGATTTTTCATTACAACAAGGACTATCTCTCCCATAGGATAACATTGGGATTACCTTATTACATCATATAAGTGTAATTCACAATCTGGAAGAGATAAACCTTTTGAATTTGGTGTCCCAGGAATCACAATTTAAAATCAAAACTTGTGGTGAAGCCGGATTTTAATTTGAATTCTGAAAATGACACTCTTAGAAAGTAACGTTTTCTGACTTTAGCCATTTGGTGTCTGCTGCCTCTCTCTGATCACTTATCTGCGGTGGGTGACAGCTGGGCTTTGTGTATTCCCTCTAGACAGCCACACACAATGGGAGCTTAGTAGTCACTTGATGGGCCATCCTGGAAGGATGGGGGGAGCTGGGTACAGCCTCATTTGCACCTGATTAGGGTGTGTCTTGTCCCCACACAATGGGGCTGCATAACCCCCTATAGTGAGTCTGGAGCCAGGGCAGGAAGGACAGGGCCTCTGTGCACTTCAAAGGCCTTTCTTTGAAGTCTGCCCAACTTCAAAAGGCCAACTGGGTTAAAGTACTGAACCTCTGACACCACCAACTCAGTACACATCTGGGCATGTGACTTCTCTACCAGAAAGAAGGACTGCTGTGCAGCTGAAGGACTGCCACTCTGCTGAACTGCTGCTTTTCTGAACTCCTACCCTACTGTGCTGTCCCTGCTGCCTGCTGTTCCCCTGCCTGGGTAAGAAGAACTGGACCTGCATCACTTGAACCCAGAGCGACTCCAAGGACTAACTGGCTGGCCTCCTGATCTGTAGTCTCAATGACATAAAAGACTTTCAACCATGCTGTTCCTACACCTGGACTCTGCCTTGTGTGAGAATGTCCTGCCAAGTGGTGTCACCCCAGTCCTGGACCTTTGGAGGAGGGCCCAAAGTGTTTGCTCCAACAGAACCGATGCATTCTCAGATGCGGGAGTAGAACCGACGCATTGCCACAGTTGCATGGAAAAGAACCAGCACATCATTGCTACTGCGTGGATCATAACTGACACATCACTGCTGCTGCGTGGATCAAAACTTGCATAAATCGGAACCGCTATAGCGGCGCTGCTGCGTGGATCAGAACTGGTGCATCACTGCTACTACGTGGATCAGAACCAATCGTCGCTGCTGCTGTGTGGAGCGGACCTGAAGCATTGCCCTCAGAAATCCCCACTGTGCAACACTTCTTCGAACCGATTCCACACAATGCTCTGCAAACTCAGATTAAGGTACTTTTGTTCAGTGGGCCTAACTGGGTCCCTGTATCCAGCCCGTGCTCCATCATGGCCGGCCTGAACGTTTGTCTTTGTCCTGGTCCCTCACGACCAAATATCTCATTTTGGCACTTTATGATTCTTAAAGCTATTTTGACTTAAAACCCTTTACAAATCAATATCTCAAGTTCTACATATTGGATTTTGTCATTTTGGTCTTGTTTTGTTGATTAAATTAGGGACTATACTTCTAACCTGGCGTGGGATTTTTTTGTGTGGTATTTTCAGTTTTATTGTCTGAATTGTTGCACAAATACTTAACACATTGCCTCTAAGTTAATCCTGACTGCTCTGTGCCAGGCTACCACAGGATGGGCACAGGTTAATTTAGGGTTTGCCTACTTCTTACCCTGACTAGAATTCTTTTTATTGCTTGCCTAGGGTTCATACCCCAGTCAACCACCAACCCAAGTTCTAACAGCCCCCTTTTAAAAAAAACGAATCTGGACAATCAAGACCCCAACAACTACAGTCCAATAGAAGGAGTACCTTTCACCCAGGTATCACAATTCATTGAAGACAATTCAATACCTTCCAACTTCCTCACTTGTTTTCATCCAGGAAGAGGCACTGAATCAGCTATCTATGGGATGACCTTAAAAGCAGTGGAGCAGTTCGCAGTTGCTACCCTTCTTCTCTTGGACCTTTCAGCGGCCTTTGACACAGTGTATCATTATACACTGATCCAAAGACTTGAGGAAGCCAGAATCTAGGCCATACCTCTCATTTGGATCACATCCCACGTACACAACAGAACAAATATTATACATGACTCCCCATTCTCATTTAAATCATACAAATTATATCAGGAATCCCTCAAGGCTTAATCATCTCACCAATGCTTTTCAACATCTACATGAAATTACTACCATATCTGATCAATGGGTTTGACATCACCTGCTACAACTACACAGATGACATGCAAATTACTTCTGAAATTGGAAAGTCTGAAGGACATTATAAATAAAAACGTTTTGAGTGCCTCTGGGCGGTTGCTCAGTGAATTATATGGAACCATCTGAAATTGAATGTCTCCAAAACCAAGATGCTCACCTGTGGTGACTGGCAAACCTACAACCATCTCTATACCTGGCAAGCAGATTTAGGACCACCTCCCAAAATATCTAAGGAGGTCAAAAACCTTGGATTTACCATATATGCCAAACTGTCATTGAATCCACAAGTGGATAAGGTAGCCAAATCAAGTTTTTCTCAAAATGAAAACACTCCAATGCATCTTCCCGTACCTAGGATTCCCACACAAGATTCAAGCTACCATCTCTCTTCTCCTATCAAAATTGGACTACGCTAATGGTCTGTATCACAGCTCAGCTTTATCAACTATGAGAAGACTACAAATAATTCAGAACGCTGTTGCTAGACTTCTCCTACATGTAAAGCCACAAGCACACATCTCTCCTGCCTTGAGCATGCTAGACTTTTTACTGGTCACCAGAAGATTCTCCTTCAAGCTGCTTTGTATCACACACAAAGCAATACATGTCAAAGGCTACTCTTCATCAGGAAGAAAATCAACAAATACATACAACAAAGGAACCTACCCTCCAGAATGGCTCCCCACCTCACAACTCCTACAAACAATAAAAAAACCTGTTCAAGCAACCACACTATGGAATTCTCTACCCGCAAACATAAGATCCACAGACAAGCTGGCTACTCCCCATGTGATGGCCATACTCACAACTCAAGAATGTACCACAACAGTATACTCATTCATGCCAAACTATACTTCTCATGATATGGAAAAGAGCTGTCATTATATAAGTGCACGTCATTGTACTTTGAACTATGCCTCCTGCTATAAGCAGATATTAGATACTACACCACAGGATACATATATATCAGACCATGTTAAAATTGCTGCTATTACATGTAGGTGCATATATAGTGGGTTTCGCCTCCTACTAATAAGTACATTAAGTGCCATGTGTATATTTATGTATATATAAGTTAATTACAGATATTTGAAACCATAAAAAAATGTACCGCATGATAAATGAGGACAGCAGACCATGTCGGCATTGCCACTTCAATGTACATATGGGTATTTTTATAGAGGGAGTTAATCAAGCAAACAAAACTTTATTATAAAAAAAAATATTTTGTCCTTCTTGTCCCTCCTCTGTCTGACTCATCACACACTGTTCTGACTACTAGGAACTCCCAAACATCCTCCTCAATCTCCAAGCCCTACTTTTAAGCCATTCCACCCAACTGACAAGCACACAAGACTTACAAAAACAACTCACTCCTTCCCCTTTTCAAATCCTCTCCTTGTTGCACCACGCATACTGATTCATTCCCAGGTTTACGATTCCTTGTAAATCTGGAAATGCTTCATATTCCATGGGTGTTGCGTGGGAACACCCACAGCAACACCCATGGAACGCCCCTTTCACACAGTGTTCTACATGAAGGGGGCACATATTTACAAGGCCATGAAAAGCCACGTAAAGGGACTTTGTGTGGCCTTGTAAATATGCTGCGGCACATTGCACCACCAGAGAGTCAAAAAACTGATGTTCCGGTGGCGCAAAAGTGCTGCTAAGGCCTCGTGAATGAGACCCTTTGAGTCTTTCTTTCTGGTGCGACAACCCTGGATGACGAGAAAGCAGAGGTTTTTGTACTGAACTCTGGTGTGCCCCAGAGCTTTACACTCACTACTTGTTTTCAAGATTTATTTAAAACCACAACATGATGAGTTGCAAGTTTTTGTAGGATTTGTTTTTGTAGGATTTCACATGACCTACACCAATGACATGAATCTTGTACTGCCTCTTAGTGGAGATTTTAACCCAAATTCCACTCCCTTGGCTAAACTTGTCCTTAAGCATCTGTCAAAAGGTCAGTGGGTCATATCAATCTTTGTTGATAGAACACTTTAGGGAGGTCAGAATCTTGACATTCATTTCTGATGCCCTTCTGGACACAGATGGCGAGGTTATTTGGCTTGCAAAGTGATGCAACAACCACTGCATCCAATTTATATCAAAGCTTACGCCTTTTCTGACAGTATAAAGCAGAGTTAAAATAGAGACATAACAGCTAAGGTGATCATAGGCTGTAGATTAGATTGCTGCATTACAATTTTACTTACGCTAGTTTAAAGGCTGATTGCAAAAAAAAATCTGACATATGGGTTGCCAGTGATTGGGATAAAACATCTTTATCATGTTAGCTGGACAAGTGGATTGCAACCCTAGCTTCTGTGCAGGTCATTGGGAGAAAGGTTGGCTGGAAGTTCAAGGATTAAAAGGACGTCTTTGTGAGTAAATTGCTTTGGGTCACAGGGCTAAATGGTTGAAGCCTAGAAAAGCAGCCTGGTTGGGTATGTTCAGGAACAGGTTGAAATCTCTCTTCTTTTAGGGCTTGTGTTATGAGATCTGGTATAATTAAGCTTTTTGACTGCTTTACCGTCGGATGCTTATTGGTTTCCGTAGCTTATAAATTTGATTTGACTTTTGATTATTCGTGGAGAAATCCAAAATTAGAACAACTATATTTGAAAGTTCCAACCCAACATGCACCCTACATGTGCCTGAAAATCGCATACAGATTTTAAAGAAATGCTGTATGAACCGTATCTGGGCTTGTATGCTGTTTTCCTAACAAAATGGAGGAGAATGCTTTTAAAACACTAATCTAATGAAATGTGTGTATAAGAAATACAGAGACTTTAGAGACTGGTTTATCGCTGCACATGGCACTGTAAAAGTGTCTACAATGCAATATTTTAAATAAGCTATCATTTGTCTATTTATCTCTTCAGGGTCAGGGTGGAAACATCAGTATTGCTTTTTTCTGATTCCTGCATTTAGCTGATAAACCACGTATCACATTTATTTGCAATGTACTTTGCCTTTTATACTGTGAAAGTTATCACTGCTGCTCCAGCACTGAGGATATCAGTATTGAACACAACTGCAAGTTGGGTCGCGCATGAATTTTGCAAAAGAATGATTGCATTCCATTAGCTGTCAGTTGTGGGAGCATCCAAACATCTGTTAACCTACAGATTACTTTCAATGTTCATTTGACTTTCTTGATCATACATCAGCTTTAATGTATGTAAAACGACGACCAGGACTGAATACAGCAATAAGTAAGTTTTTATTGCACAGCATTTTCAGTGAGAATTGCAATGAAAACCGTTGTTTCTCAGCTGATTCCCTTATAAATCAAAAGCTAAATGAAAATTGGAAGACGCATTATTTTCATATGGATTACAAACATGATGTCACCATGGGGGGGATGTAGAATTTGGTGGGTGCAGGAAATCTGACAAAAAGCGGCAGATATTCCCTCTGCCCATTATAGAAGCATAGATGTAGAGCAGACGCTGCTTTTTGGCGGATGTCCTGCATCCCCCGAATTTTATATCAGAGCTCATAATTCCCCATGTCCAGTTATGTTTTTCGTCCCTCGCCAAACTCGATACGAAAATAAGTTATGCTTTAACTTTAATTAACAAACCTATAGACTATTATCCACATAGATTTCAAATCTGGTAAAGAGCCAAAAAGACAGTGGCCCACACTTATCAAACTTTCACGCAACGCAATACAGAATGACACCTTGCTGAGCTGTGCTGCGTGAAAGGGCAGGCCTGTCCTCTCCTTGTGTTGGTGCACAATGTGCTACCTTGATCCAAAGCAGGCACTCAAGCACCACGGTGCAAGTGTGCCTGCATTATAAGCACATTTGTTTTTGTGCAGGAAGGGACACCTACCAGCAGAAAAAAAATCCTCTGAGGCTTTTTCCACTTCCAATGTGTGCTGCAAAATGCAGCACACATAGAAAGAGGAAAAAAAGAGGAAAAATACACTTATTTCTCCTCGTTACTCCTGCCCTGGGAAGGCGTAGCATTTTGACGCATTCCCATGTCTAACACTCGTGGTAAATCTGGGAATGCCATGTAGTGTAGCTCCTATTTCCCTTATAGGCTCTGCGCATTGGAATAATATATCCTATAGGTTTGACATAGGACTAAGGTCGGTATGTCCCTATCGAGTATATTAAACTTAATTACTTGTGCCAGCTAGCTCAGAGGCCACTAGAAACTTCTTGACGACAAGAAGGGATTCGTTTCTGGCTGCCGCAGAACATGACCACTGTGTTTCCCTTACAGAATCAGGATGTGTCCCAGAGTCGTAGAAACAATAGATAACCATTTCACTCAGCTCAGTCGTGCATGTTTCAGTTATTCTCAGAGTTACACAGAAATAACAGACGGGCGTTTCAATAAAGGATTTATTGAACAGTCTTGTTTCTGTTGTAAGTTATATGTGCTGTTATGATCACAAGACAGTATGCAAGATAAATAATGTACAAGGTGAGCAGTAAAAATAAATAATACTGCGTCAGCATTATCTTTTTAGCATGTATGCATTTACATAAAATGACACAACCTAAAAATGTGAGTACTCATACGATGCGTTTCTACCCTAGTTCTATCCCAGTGTACCTAACCTATCCTAGGTATAGGGAGAAGTAGAAGTAGGTGCTGTATTCCTGACTAAAGTATACCAAGAGTAAGTTACGCCTAGTATGCCAAGAGTCTAGTATGCCAAGAGTCCCTCTAGGTTCTAGTCTGCTCCATACCTGAAGAATGAGAGAGGTAGGAATCTCTATCCGGACTCGAACTCCAACACCCCGCAAGGGAAGTTAGATCACTGGAAGCTGGACTCTCTGCGTGCAGGAATGACAGTGTCTTCTCAGTGCGTCTGGCCGGGAATCGGGCTCCTCTGAAGTCGAGGTCTCCTCTGATTTACAGGGGTTTGGGAAGGTATATTTATAACTGAAAATGGTAGCATTGACGTGAGTTGGGCAGCGAAAGACGTCATGAATGAATCCCTTAGGGAATAAGAGGTTCATGCATAATGTATGAGTCCTTGAAGAAATCAATAGTCCTGGGCAAGGGAAACTCCCGCAGCCTGAGGGTCTGTTTTTTCATGGACTCGTTGAGACGCTAGGGTGGACGGATGTCGGAAGCCATGCCTGTATTTGGTGTGCATGGTTTATGCCTATATAAGGCCTGGGATTCTACGCCTATATAAGGGCAGGTTGAGTTATGCCTATATAAGGACATGAGTCTAGAAAGCCCGCTTATGGACACCCTATGAAGTATACAACACCCACTCCTCTTTCGTGGAAACAATGATACTAAAATGCTAAACATCTAAAATGCTAAACATTAAAATAGAGTACCGCATATTAAAACATATCCTAAAAGTATTTAAAAGACATATTTAAAATGCAAAGGTTTCTGTACATTTATAAGAAAAAGCTTTTCATGTCCTGCATAAAGTGTGAAATAAATGCAATCGGAATGATAAATAAAAGCAATATTTACATATGATGAAAATGATCAATAAGTTGGTTCAAAATCAAAGTCATTTCCTATCATGAAATTTAAATGAACTGATTTAGACACACAAGATGACTAAGTGTCCCTGGAAGTACTGCCAAGTCTGTATTATAAGGCCAGTTCTACCATAAGCAGATTGAAGTGCCATTTTTGTGTTCGAAAAATGAGAAAAGTTCACATTTTTGGTAATGTTCCAGGTCTTTGAAAAACGAAGGCCAAATTGTTGCTGTTGCACTGGAACAAAGTATGCCGAATTAGAGTCAGTTCACGGGTCTGGTGTAAACAGGAGATCATCTATTTCAATAGACAAAACATCATCCACTGTCGATGGTGTAAGTTCGAACACCTACCGTAAGAGATTGACCGCACAAAGATGGGAAACATCGCACTCAGCAATGTTCGCGTTCGTTGTTACCTGTGTGCCTGGAGTTGTTTCTCGTACCTCAGCAGCAGCAGGAGGCGACTGTGAGATCTCAATGAATGCTGACATCAGTATTGGGTGCCTCTGGGGACAACACGAAGCATGGGCCGTTATCGGGACCAGCAAAGTATCGACGTCCTTTGGCGCAGCTGATGGATATGTTAGACAAGCGTCCAACACGCATTCTTCACCGCATAGCAGGCAGCGTAGAACAGGTAAGATGCAATCTTGCCAGATTGGTCGGAATGACAGGAACCATGTGGTATTAAGGTCCCGTAGACGAGTCATGCCAAATAGCTGTACTATTCGCTCACGGCACTTTCTTTCAAGGAGAGCTTTCTCCATTTCGCTCGGAGTTATTTCTGCGAAGTGGCTGGCCATAGCGCAATAGCAGACAGATGAATAGAATTCCCGCAACAAGTGCTAGAATCAACGGTATGCCACCAAACACCGAATGTGCAAAGTTCAGAATGATTCCAAGTATTGCCTGGAACGGTGCTAAGAGACCGGTGCAAATGCTCTTAAATACATGTACAATTCCTGTTGTATCTGACATGTTGAAGATACGTGATAACATTTCTACGAAATGTATAGGGCAGTTTGTACGTATTAAATTCTGTATCTCAGCCGAAGTCCATGCAATTTGTAGATCATAGGTTTCTTTGGCCGAGGTCAAAGGCACTGTTTGCTGTAAAAGCATGGCTTTCATTCTGCTTAAAGTATCAAATCTTATAAAAGAGACACTCAGTGAAGGCCATAAAGCCGACTCCCTGACTGTGTCTATCGGGGAAACAATACTTGCATACAGCAAGTGACCCTGGAGTTGACCGTTACTAGATATGGGATGCCGGGCAACATTCCACAGCAGCTCTGATCATTCAACATGAGGTAACTCCCATTAGAAAGTTGTCCAAACGTTGGTTTAATCACAGCAGCTGGTGAACCGTGCTGATGGCAAGACAGGTTTGCCGCAGAACCATTACAAGCTCCGTGCAAAATAATGTCCTGACATATGAGTGAACCGGTCAGTGCAGGTTTACAGTTAATACCGCTAAGAAACACTTCACGATCCCCACTCCAACATTTATGTGTATATGGTAAATTCCAAGATGTCTTAATGTATTCCCTACCCAACCTTTCATATTTGCCTGCTTGCATCTGTCTGAGGCAATACTGGAACTGAAAAGTTGTCACAGGTAATGTTATTTTTCCATGAATAAGCCATTCTGTAGCTGGTTTTTCTGCCACTGTGAATGGTAATTTGTCAATTTTTTCAATGCTCAGCACTGTATACCTCGCTCCTCTTTGTGCCAATTCGATCTGTTTATCAGTCAGATTGTATTCTGCAAACAGGGACGACGTGTTGATGAAACGCCAAGGCACATAGCCCGCTCGCAAAGATTGCAGCGTCCATGTCAATAACACAATAGAACGTAATTGAGACTGACCTTGTTGTAACATAGCCAAATCTTGTTCTAGAATGTCGATAGCAGAGGATACAATGCCATCCAATGAATAAATTCTGGAGGACAAAGTTGTTAACCCATTGTCGACTACAGAGAGTGTTTTCTCTAAATTGATACGATCAAGTTCACGTATTCGTTCTGCAGCCTCTATCTGTGACACTTTCCATGCTTCGTTATAAACAGCGTAGATGCCGGCATATATGAAACGTTTTTGACGCGGTTTTCTTGGTCCAAGCAAGAATTCCCTAAGATCTGCGTCATGTGCAAGTAAGGTTAAGTGTTGCTTCACATCCTGTAGTGTAGATTTATGCAGCCAATTGAGGCATAATTTTCCTACACTGTACGTTGTTACTACCCCCGGATGTTGTCTCTGGACATATCTTGGGTCTGGCCTATGAAGAGCAAAGCCCTGAGTTTTGTTCAAGAACCTTTCCTGACAGTTGTTTGTGTCTGTGGGCCAGATCAACCATTTATTCCAATTTGAATTGGTTCTGTTGAGTTGTAGTATATAGTCAACTGTCACCACTGCCTTTGTTTTATTATCACTGGCAGGTGTTGGCACAGAAGGTGTTTTCATCTCTTTGATCTTGGCTAATCCAAGACAAGATGTCTGTTGGACGGTGTCATTCAAAAACAGTATTTGTTCAGGGATTATGCAGGCCCTAAATAAAGCTTCCATACCCTGTACTTGCCAATCTTTACTACCCCAGACAGTTTTTGTCTCAATTGTGTCTTTCCATAAGTCGAAACCCTGTGTAGACAGTTGGGCAATAATGCTTCAGAGTAAATCTGTTTTGTATTTGTTAACATAATTTTCAGTCCTGCCTTGTTTACATTTTTATAGTAAAACGTTTCTGGATCAGATGTATTATAACCTTAAAAATATGGAAATTTACTAGCAAATGTTTTCGAACTACCTTGTGGTGGTGTAGGACAATGTTCCCATTGATTATACATAAATACATTTCTCGGATATGCAGTTTTGTGCAAATAATGATGACCATAGTGGTTATAACAATACAGTTCTTCGTAATCAGTTGTACCCTCTAAATATTCATTTTTAGAAAATGCAGCAGATTTTTCTAGATCAAACATTATATCTTGAACAGTCTGTAAGTCCCAATCATCTGAATAGGTACTGGACGTTATCAAATCGCTTAGTGAAATTTTAAACAAATGTGGAATGTTCAATTGTTCACTTGGGCCGAATATTTCATAATCTGTTTTGTCCCACACTATACCATCCTGTATAGGAACAGCTGTGATGTTCACTGATGACAAGTCTCTTGCTTCACGATGGGAAGATTTATGTGGTTTCAAAAGCACGTTTATGTCCTTTCCTTCAATGTTCACATGGATGTATCTGCCACCTATAAGCATGCTTACTGTTGTTACCAAAGCTAGCCAGAGCAGGAAAACAAAAAGTCCAGATGTAATCCAGAGTTCAATCCATGGAGAAACCAGATAAGTCTTTTTCAGAAAGTGAACAAAGTCTTGTACTTGCTGCTTGAGTTTGAATGATGCTGGCGTCGTTTCAGGTTCGCTTGGATCCTCTGAGAACGTATCAAAGTCAATGAAATAGCCAGAAGCAGTTCTGTCAATTGTTGGAATTGCATCAGGATTCGTTGAAATCACAGGAACCAGTTCTTCACGAGTCACGTTGGTGTAGACAGGTGTATTTGGACGAACTGTTATTTGGTTTTCAAGAGGGATGAGTTCCATAGCTTGGTTGCATAGTCCTTCATTCGTCACAGCTGAATTCTCGATCGTGATCAGTCTTTCAGTCTGAACCTCTTGAATAGTAGCGAGAGGAGTGCGTCTGCTACTAGGTCGGAGTCCACGTGGCCTACTGCTTAGTATTGGCCACATACTGTGGTTTGATCAGGTCGATTGACACAAATCTTTTCTCCTTTCTTCCAGCAAGGGGCGGCAGAAGTACTGTCCTTGTTCCTTGAACAGCTAGAACAGGTACTGGTTGTCTGTAAGAAGGTCCAAATTCCTTCTTGTCCGTGATTTTTCTCTGACCAGATCCCCAACTTTTGGAATCCAGACAGGCCTTGCTGGGACCGCCGATTTTTCCCCAGTGGTGGTTGGCTGTAAGGATACGTTGCTTTGTTTCGTTCTTAACTTGTTAAGTTCCTGTAAAACAGCCAAACGATCTTTGATATCAAATTCTTTTTTGTCCACCACTGTGCCTACGTGTTCTAAGTCTGGAACCCACATTCTTGTCCCAAATAGGACCTCATATGGAGTGACTCCCCTAGAGAACTTCTTGGCAGACTGTTAAGAGCGCGCTGAACGCTAATGAGGTGTTTGACCCACCCAGCACCCGAACCTAATACCCTAGCTGTTATAGATTGCTTTATGTCCCGGTTTTTCCTTTCCACAACAGAATTTCCCTCAGGATGGAATGGAGAGGAGTACCGCAATGCAACGCCCAGACTGGCCATGGCCTCCTTGTAAGCCCTAGAGCTAAACGCAGGACCCTGGTCAGAATGAAACGTGCCTATTGCGTATGTGCCGATAAAGACTCGCAAATCTTTTATAACAGTTCGAGCATCAGCTGAGCGCTGAGGCCATAACCATAGGAACCTAGATTTTAGTATTTGCAGGAATGCCTATGTCCAGTAGGACGCTGGCGATTAGATAGCCTAATGCTGTCTAACAGTGGTGTCTGCACTGGGCTGCCGCATTCGCTGCATGGTGTCTGATGGCTCTCTCGCTGTAATTTGCAGTCTAAGCAATTGTTGATGAATATGTGAATGTGTGTATTCATTCCAGGCCACCAGTACATCTCTTTTAACTTCAAAATTGTTTTTGAGATCCCTTGATGTGACAGACCCTCCCCAAATGTGTTTCATAAATCAAGGCTGTTCTTCGTTCCATGTTTGGAATTACCCTATCCCCCACTCCAGGGATTCGAGCAAAAGGAACGTTATTCGCATCAATTACATAAGAGTACTTGAGTGGAAACTTTTTTGGTAATGCTGCATTGCTGCCTTTGCTTGAAGCATTGACAGCTAACATTATCTCACCGTCTATTTTTGTTTTTGAACGAGTGATCGCAGCTACGGAAGCCGTCTGAACAGCCCCCTTCGCGGCTTCGTCAGCCAATGAATTCCTGCAACGTGAACGCCATCACGCTGATGACTCAGTGTGTGAATCACGTGAGCCTTTGGTAGTTCGTTTTTCAACAGAACTACTTGTTCCCAAAGCAGTTTGTGCTTAATTGTGCCACCTTTTGCATCCTTAAAACCATTTTCAAGCCAGGTTCGTATATAGTCATTATACGACTGAACACAGTAAAAGGAATCGCACACTATCAGTGTGAGGAATTCTCGATCCGTACTCTCAAGTGCCAGTTTGAATGCCTGTAGTTCAGCTCGCTGAGCTGTACAATCACCTAGTGACTGAGTTTTTGTGACCATAGGTCTGAAGATGCCATTTTGCATGCGACCTTTAACGATAGCACACGCTGCACTGTAAGCTTGCTTACTCCCTGTTGCGGGCTGTGCGGATCCGTCAGTGTAAATTACGAATTCATACTGATCGAGAGGCAGAATCTCAGTGGGCAGAGGACATTCTTGTTCATATTGGAGAAATGCCTGTGTTTTTAAATCTGGATCAAATATATATTCAACATCAGTTGCAGCAAGAGAATTAACCCATTGTATCCATCTCGGATGTAAAGCTTTAGCATTTGGAATGCTTGCTTTTGTGACTGCTTCTAAAGCTGGTACTGGGGTAACGACAATTATGCGTTTCCCTTGGGCTAAGGCTCTTTCTTTTGCTACAGCTGTTTGAACTGCTGTCAGAATTTTTTCAGTTGAACTGAAGCACATTTCTGCTTGTGTGTACAAATGTGATTTGTACGCGATTGGTACTTTCTCACCCTCATTAAAGGTTAAGTAAGTGAATCCACATTGACCCGAAATTATTCGAATCACCAAATTTCTTTGACTTACGCGTGTTTGTAAGTGATTTGTTGCTAACATGTTAGCCTGGAGTGAACGCAAAATTTCTGTGTGTTCCTGTGTCCAGTTTTTGATTGAAAAATCAGGTTTGATTAGTGCGTAGAGAGGTTTAACCCTTTCTGCGTAGTTTAGAATGTATGTTCTACCAAAATTGAGGAAACCCAGGATTGATTGTAAGCTTTTTAGCGTCTTAGGAGGTTGGATCAGCGCACACTTCTCTAGAAAGTTAGCTGCCAAGCTCTTGCCTTCACTTGAAAGCTCATATCCCAAAAATAGGACATTGAGATGGGCAATTCGGGACTTTTTAAAGTTGAACTTATAGCCCTCAGAGGCGAATCCCAATATAATGGTGCTCACCCTGTTCAAGTGATTTTCTAAGTCATCGTCTGTCAGATAAATATCATCGACATAGGACAATGCCTCGTTGTCATAAATTTGTAGCAACTCCGTTACTCTCGCTGAGAATAAACCTGGGCTGTTCTTGAACCCTTGTGGGAGTCGACAAAAGTGACGCTGGGTCCCCATTATGGAGAATGCCGTTAAGTACCTACTTTCAGGTGCTATATTTTGACAAAAGAATCCATTTGAGATGTCTAATGTGGTTTTGTATTTTTTGCGCACAATGTTATTCATTAATGCTGTGCTATGTGCATTTTGCACTGCAAAAGTTTTAGAACAAGTGTTTAAATGTCTGTAGTCCAAAACTAGACGATATGTATTGTCTGGTTTGGAGACAGGAAACAAAGGATTGTTCATAGATGAGGTGCTAGTTTCAATCACCCCTTGGTATTCAAGTTGATTTAAAATCTCCCTGACCTGTTTTTTAGCTTCTTGCTTAATTGGATACTGCCTCTGTGCAGTAGGTTCATGTTTCAGATGTATTTTATGGTGAGGGGAGTCCTCATCCCATCCTACATGATTTTTATATAATGCTGGAGCCTGGGCCACTGCCCATTTTCTGGCATATGTATATTTTAAGTGAATTGGAATGTGATTGGAGAAGGCAGGCATAATCATGTCCTCGCCGTGTGGGCACTCCCTGACAAATTGTGGTGGCCAGTCTTTTTCTGCTAGAAGTATGTCATAACCCTTTGATAGTTTTTCCCAAAAAAGTGCTTTAACCTGTCTAGGTTTGTCTCCCTCCATCCGGAGTGTTATTTCATATAACCTTTGTGGAGTACTAACCCTGGTGTCTACAGTTTCTACCGTAATGTACTCATTCAAGTCCACTATCTCCAGAAGTTCCATCAGGTTCTGGCGAGCTATTGTGACTTCTGCTGCACTGTCCAGCATTGTCTGAGCCCATTCCCCGTTTTTGAGTTGTGATCTCATTATTCTCGGCATGTCTTAACTTCAGACCTGCTACCTTCTTTTTGGAGAATTGAGGTTTAGCTTTAATTTTTGTTGCGTGCTTGTCGTCTTTCGATTTCACGCGTTCTTCTCTATGTTCTGTACGTCCTCTTCTTTCCGAAGTCTGTGATGAGACCTGAAAGGGACGAGAGGAACGTGTATCATTATCTTGATACCTATCAGGTTTTCTCAAATTATCCCTATTCCTGAGGTTATACCTCCTTTCAGAGGGCTCCTTTTGAGGAGACCTACCTTGGGATTGAGATCTTTTCTCGTTTGAATTTTGTTTAGTAGACTCCCACTTCTTTTTAGAAGATGTAGGAGTTTGTTTAATTGAGTCCTTCTCAGGACTTTCAGATAGTTTTGGTTTAACTGGTCTCCCACCCAAACTATCTCTGCCTAATTCTGCATATGACTGCTCTATAATTCTGGGTAGCTCGCTTTGATGTTCTGTAACATCGAATTCCCTTAGTTTTTGTCAGATCGCCACTGCTGCCTCCCCTTTAATATTAGATAATATTATTGTTGAGACCTGTTCAAAATTTTTCAGTAATTTCATACCTAAATTTAAAGCAGGCTCTGCTCCATATTCGTTTTGAATCTGTTTTAGGACATCTGGTATTACCGCAATTGACTGAATGCCGTGTGTTTTAGTGTAGATGGCAGCAAAGACTGAGCCCCAAGTGGTGCAGTCTTCCAGTTGTGGTGTGATCCCCATTGGTAAACTGATTGTTAGGATTCTGTGTTTCTCATATGGGCTAGTATTTGGAAATACTGCTTCGATTTGAGTAATTTTTTGAGCTATCCAAAACGGAATTTGCTCCCGCTTAGTGGGCATTTTACCCATGACTGCGTATAGAGTCTGTGGTGTCATTTTTAGTGTACTCCCCTGTGGAGGAGCTTGATTTGGAAGTGTTAATGGTTGTTGGACTGTGAAAGTCCTCATGACATATTGAACCAATTGTCTGTAGATTTTTATTAACTCTGTGAGTTGATTAAGTAGTTCCTCGTCTGACATTATTTCGATGTCTGGATGAGGTGTGTAGCCGGCTAGAATCGGCCATGTTGCTCCTGGTCTGCCTAGCGGACCGAGCCTAGTTATATTTCTGTGATGTTTTAGGGCGCCTTTAAACCAGAGATGGTGCTCCTGGTATGTTAATGGAATTTCAATATCCTCGAAAGGAATGTATTCCTCCGGTTGTTCATCTTCTTTGTAGAAGTTAAACAAGTGAGTTACTGGATTAGATTCAGGAAATATTACCCATGAATAGAATACCTCTGTCTGAAAGGATTCGTGTGCCTCTATCACGAAAACTGCTCTACCGCCTCTTGGAGATAGGCCATGTTTTATAAGTTTTAGAGTAATGGCTCTTCTTAAGTTAGGAGGAATGTCCTTGACACCCTCTTCGGCTTCATTTAAACCTGTGTTGTTAAATAACGCTGCTTGGGCTGGTTCAGCCGCAGCTACACCGTTTTCGGCGTCTACATTCATTTTGTAGAACTATTTTCAAGGAAACAAAGATAAGATGCACAATATTGTGGAACAGTCTATCCTTCAACGTTGAGCAAACCAAACAGCTAATATATAGGGGCCTTCCCTATGTAGCCGTGGCGGATATTAACCCTGCCCACTCCAGACGTCTTTTGGAGTATATGCGGTAGGGGTCTCTGAGAGAAAAATAAAAGTGCACAGCTGAGTTACTCAGTATCTAACGTTGAATTACTGCCTTACCAAACGTTGGGCGCCATGTAGTGTAGCTCCTATTTCCCTTATAGGCTCTGCGCATTGGAATAATATATCCTATAGGTTTGACATAGGACTAAGGTCGGTATGTCCCTATCGAGTATATTAAACTTAATTACTTGTGCCAGCTAGCTCAGAGGCCACTAGAAACTTCTTGACGACAAGAAGGGATTAGTTTCTGGCTGCCGCAGAACATGACCACTGTGTTTCCCTTACAGAATCAGGATGTGTCCCAGAGTCGTAGAAACAATAGATAACCATTTCACTCATCTCAGTCGTGCATGTTTCAGTTATTCTCAGAGTTACACAGAAATAACAGACGGGCGTTTCAATAAAGGATTTATTGAACAGTCTTGTTTCTGTTGTAAGTTATATGTGCTGTTATGATCACAAGACAGTATGCAAGATAAATAATGTACAAGGTGAGCAGTAAAAATAAATAGTACTGCGTCAGCATTATCTTTTTAGCATGTATGCATTTACATAAAATGACACAACCTAAAAATGCGAGTACTCATACGATGCGTTTCTACCCTAGTTCTATCCCAGTGTACCTAACCTATCCTAGGTATAGGGAGAAGTAGAAGTAGGTGCTGTATTCCTGACTAAAGTATACCAAGAGTAAGTTACGCCTAGTATGCCAAGAGTCTAGTATGCCAAGAGTCCCTCTAGGTTCTAGTCTGCTCCATACCTGAAGAATGAGAGAGGTAGGAATCTCTATCCGGACTCGAACTCCAACACCCCGCAAGGGAAGTTAGATCACTGGAAGCTGGACTCTCTGCGTGCAGGAATGACAGTGTCTTCTCAGTGCGTCTGGCCGGGAATCGGGCTCCTCTGAAGTCGAGGTCTCCTCTGATTTACAGGGGTTTGGGAAGGTATATTTATACCTGAAAATGGTAGCATTGACGTGAGTTGGGCAGCGAAAGACGTCATGAATGAATCCTTTAGGGAATAAGAGGTTCATGCATAATGTATGAGTCCTTGAAGAAATCAATAGTCCTGGGCAAGGGAAACTCCCGCATCCTGAGGGTCTGTTTTTTCATGGACTCGTTGAGACGCTAGGGTGGACGGATGTCGGAAGCCATGCCTGTATTTGGTGTGCATGGTTTATGCCTAAATAAGGCCTGGGATTCTACGCCTATATAAGGGCAGGTTGGGTTATGCCTATTTAAGGACATGAGTCTAGAAAGCCCGTTTATGGACACCCTATGAAGTATACAACAGCCAAAAATCCATGGGTGGATGTGGGGTAACACCCATGATTCACCAATGGAACGCCTCGCTTGTACAGCATAACGCAAGGCAGCAGCCTGTGCTGCCTAGCATGACTCCAGATTTACCAAGCACCGCAGGGACACGCAAAGTGGCCTTGCGTTTCCCTTGGGCTAAGGCTCTTTCTTTTGCTACAGCTGTTTGAACTGCTGTCAGAATTTTTTCAGTTGAACTGAAGCGCATTTCTGCTTGTGTGTACAAATGTGATTTGTACGCGATTGGTACTTTCTCACCCTCATTAAAGGTTAAGTAAGTGAATCCACATTGACCCGAAATTATTCGAATCACCAAATTTCTTTGACTTACGCGTGTTTGTAAGTGATTTGTTGCTAACATGTTAGCCTGGAGTGAACGCAAAATTTCTGCGTGTTCCTGTGTCCAGTTTTTGATTGAAAAATCAGGTTTGATTAGTGCGTAGAGAGGTTTAACCCTTTCTGCGTAGTTTAGAATGTATGTTCTACCAAAATTGAGGAAACCCAGGATTGATTGTAAGCTTTTTAGCGTCTTAGGAGGTTGGATCAGCGCACATTTCTCTAGAAAGTTAGCTGCCAAGCTCTTGCCTTCACTTGAAAGCTCATATCCCAAAAATAGGACATTGAGATGGGCAATTCGGGACTTTTTAAAGTTGAACTTATAGCCCTCAGAGGCGAATCCCAATATAATGGTGCTCACCCTGTTCAAGTGATTTTCTAAGTCATCGTCTGTCAGATAAATATCATCGACATAGGACAATGACTCGTTGTCATAAATTTGTAGCAACTCCGTTACTCTCGCTGAGAATAAACCTGGGCTGTTCTTGAACCCTTGTGGGAGTCGACAAAAGTGACGCTGGGTCCCCATTATGGAGAATGCCGTTAAGTACCTACTTTCAGGTGCTATATTTTGACAAAAGAATCCATTTGAGATGTCTAATGTGGTTTTGTATTTTTTGCGCACAATGTTATTCATTAATGCTGTGCTATGTGCATTTTGCACTGCAAAAGTTTTAGAACAAGTGTTTAAATGTCTGTAGTCCAAAACTAGACGATATGTATTGTCTGGTTTGGAGACAGGAAACAAAGGATTGTTCATAGATGAGGTGCTAGTTTCAATCACCCCTTGGTATTCAAGTTGATTTAAAATCTCCCTGACCTGTTTTTTAGCTTCTTGCTTAATTGGATACTGCCTCTGAGCAGTAGGTTCATGTTTCAGATGTATTTTATGGTGAGGGGAGTCCTCATCCCATCCTACATGATTTTTATATAATGCTGGAGCCTGGGCTACTGCCCATTTTCTGGCATATGTATATTTTAAGTGAATTGGAATGTGATTGGAGAAGGCAGGCATAATCATGTCCTCGCCGTGTGGGCACTCCCTGACAAATTGTGGTGGCCAGTCTTTTTCTGCTAGAAGTATGTCATAACCCTTTGATAGTTTTTCCCAAAAAAGTGCTTTAACCTGTCTAGGTTTGTCTCCCTCCATCCGGAGTGTTATTTCATATAACCTTTGTGGAGTACTAACCCTGGTGTCTACAGTCTCTACCGTAATGTACTCATTCAAGTCCACTATCTCCAGAAGTTCCATCAGGTTCTGGCGAGCTATTGTGACTTCTGCTGCACTGTCCAGCATTGTCTGAGCCCATTCTCCGTTCTTGAGTTGCGATCTCATTATTCTCGGCATGTCTTATCTTCAGACCTGCTACTTTCTTTTGGAGAATTGAGGTTTAGCTTTAATTTTTGTTGCGTGCTTGTCGTCTTTCGATTTCACGCGTTCTTCTCTATGTTCTGTTCGTCCTCTTCTTTCCGAAGTCTGTGATGAGACCTGAAAGGGACGAGAGGAACGTGTATCAGTGTCTTGATACCTATCAGGTTTTCTCAAATTATCCCTATTCCTGAGGTTGTACCTCCTTTCAGAGGGCTCCTTTTGAGGAGACCTACCTCGGGATTGAGAACCTTTCTCGTTTGAATTTTGTTTAGTTAGACTCCCACTTCTTTTTAGAAGATGTAGGAGTTTGTTTAATTGAGTCCTTTTCAGGACTTTCAGATAGTTTTGGTTTAGCTGGTCTCCCACCCAAACTATCTCTGCCTAATTCTGCATAAGACTGCTCTATAATTCTGGGTAGCTCTGTCTGATGTTCTGTAACATCAAATTCCCTTAGTTTTTGTCGGATCGCCACTGCTGCTGCCTCCCCTTTAATATTAGATAATATTATCGTTGAGACCTGTTCAAAATTTTTCAGTAATTTCATACCTAAATTTAAAGCAGGCTCTGCTCCATATTCGTTTTGAATCTGTTTTAGGACATCTGGTATTACCGCAATTGACGGAATGCCGTGTGTTTTAGTGTAGATGGCAGCAAAGACTGAGCCCCAAGTGGTGCAGTCTTCCAGTTGTGGTGTGATCCCCATTGGTAAACTGATGGTTAGGATTCTGTGTTTCTCATATGGGCTAGTATTTGGAAATACTGCTTCAATTTGAGTAATTTTTTGAGCTATCCAAAATGGGATTTGCTCCCGCTTAGTGGGCATTTTACCCATGACTGCGTATAGAGTCTGTGGTGTCATTTTTAGTGTACTCCCCTGTGGAGGAGCTATGATTTGTAAGTGTTAATGGTGGTTGGACTGTGAAAGTCCTCATGACATATTGAACCAATTGTCTGTAGATTTTTATTAACTCTGTGAGTTGATTAAGTAGTTCCTCGTCTGACATTATTTCGATGTCTGGATGAGGTGTGTAGCTGGCTAGAATCGGCCATGTTGCTCCTGGTCTACCTAGTGGACCGAGCCTGGTTATATTTTTGTTGATGTTTTAGGGCGCCTTTAAACCAGAGCTGATGCTCCTGGTATGTTAATGGAATCTCAATATCCTCGAAAGGAATGTATTCCTCCGGTTGCTTCATCTTCTTTGTAGAAGTGAAACAAGTGAGTTACTGGATTGGATTCAGGAAGATATTACCCATGAATAGAATACCTCTGTCTGAAAGGATTCATGTGCCTCTATCACGAAAACTGCTCTACCGCCTCTCGGAGATAGGCCATGTTTTATAAGTTTTAGAGTAATGGCTCTTCTTAAGTTTGGAGCGAATGTCCATGACACCCTCTTCGGTTTCATTTAAACCTGTGTTGTTAAATAACGCTGCTTGGGCTGGTTCAGCCGCAGCTACACCGTTTCCGGCGTCATTGTCAGTGCCTGACATTCATCTGCTTGAAAATATGGAAACAAATTTCAAGGAAACAAAGATAAGATGCACAATATTGTGGAACAGTCTATCCTTCAACGTTGAGCAAACCAAACAGCTAATATATAGGGGTCTTCCCTATGTAGCCGTGGCGGATATTAACCCTGCCCACTCCAGACGTCTTTTGGAGTATATGCGGTAGGGGTCTCTGAGAGAAAAATAATAGTGCACAGCTGAGTTACTCAGTATCTAACGTTGAATTACTGCCTTACCAAACGTTGGGCGCCATGTAGTGTAGCTCCTATTTCCCTTATAGGCTCTGCGCATTGGAATAATATATCCTATAGGTTTGACATAGGACTAAGGTCAGTATGTCCCTATCGAGTATATTAAACTTAATTACTTGTGCCAGCTAGCTCAGAGGCCACTAGAAACTTCTTGACGACAAGAGGGATTAGTTTCTGGCTGCCGCAGAACATGACCACTGTGTTTCCCTTACAGAATCAGGATGTGTCCCAGAGTCGTAGAAACAATAGATAACCATTTCACTCAGCTCAGTCGTGCATGTTTCAGTTATTCTCAGAGTTACACAGAAATAACCAGACGGGCGTTTCAATAAAGGATTTATTGAACAGTCTTGTTTCTGTTGTAAGTTATATGTGCTGTTACGATCACAAGACAGTATGCGAGATAAATAATGTACAAGGTGAGCAGTAGAAATAAATAATACTGCGTCAGCATTATCTTTTTAGCATGTATGCATTTACATAAAATGACACAACCTAAAAATGCGAGTACTCATACGATGCGTTTCTACCCTAGTTCTATCCCAGTGTGCCTAACCTATCCTAGGTATAGGGAGAAGTAGAAGTAGGTGCTGTATTCCTGACTAAAGTATACCAAGAGTAAGTTACGCCTAGTATGCCAAGAGTCTAGTATGCCAAGAGTCCCTCTAGGTTCTAGTCTGCTCCATACCTGAAGAATGAGAGAGGTAGGAATCTCTATCCGGACTCGAACTCCAACACCCCGCAAGGGAAGTTAGATCACTGGAAGCTGGACTCTCTGCGTGCAGGAAGGGCAGTGTCTTCTCAGTGCGTCTGGCCGGGAATCGGGCTCCTCTGAAGTCGAGGTCTCCTCTGATTTACAGGGGTTTGGGAAGGTATATTTATACCTGAAAATGGTAGCATTGACGTGAGTTGGGTAGCGAAAGACGTCATGAATGAATCCTTTAGGGAATAAGAGGTTCATGCATAATGTATGAGTCCTTGAAGAAATCAATAGTCCTGGGCAAGGGAAACTCCCGCAGCCAGAGGGTCTGTTTTTTCATGGACTCGTTGAGACGCTAGGGTGGACGGATGTCGGAAGCCATGCCTGTATTTGGTATGCATGGTTTATGCCTAAATAAGGCCTGGGATTCTACGCCTATATAAGGGCAGGTTGGATTATGCCTATATATGGTCATGAGTCTAGAAAGCCCGTTTATGGACACCCTATGAAGTATACAACAGCCAAAAATCCATGGGTGGATGTGGGGTAACACCCATGATTCACCAATGGAACGCCTCGCTTGTACAGCATAACGCAAGGCAGCAGCCTGTGCTGCCTAGCATGACTCCAGATTTACCAAGCACCGCAGGACACGCAAAGTGGCCTTGCGTTTCCCTTGAGCTAAGGCTCTTTCTTTTGCTACAGCTGTTTGAACTGCTGTCAGAATTTTTTCAGTTGAACTGAAGCGCATTTCTGCTTGTAGTGTACAAATGTGATTTGTACGCGATTGGTACTTTCTCACCCTCATTAAAGGTTAAGTAAGTGAATCCACATTGACCCGAAATTATTCGAATCACCAAATTTCTTTGACTTACGCGTGTTTGTAAGTGATTTGTTGCTAACATGTTAGCCTGGAGTGAACGCAAAATTTCTGCGTGTTCCTGTGTCCAGTTTTTGATTGAAAAATCAGGTTTGATTAGTGCGTAGAGAGGTTTAACCCTTTCTGCGTAGTTTAGAATGTATGTTCTACCAAAATTGAGGAAACCCAGGATTGATTGTAAGCTTTTTAGCGTCTTAGGAGGTTGGATCAGCGCACATTTCTCTAGAAAGTTAGCTGCCAAGCTCTTGCCTTCACTTGAAAGCTCATATCCCAAAAATAGGACATTGAGATGGGCAATTCGGGACTTTTAAAGTTGAACTTATAGCCCTCAGAGGCGAATCCCAATATAATGGTGCTCACCCTGTTCAAGTGATTTTCTAAGTCATCGTCTGTCAGATAAATATCATCGACATAGGACAATGACTCGTTGTCATAAATTTGTAGCAACTCCGTTACTCTCGCTGAGAATAAACCTGGGCTGTTCTTGAACCCTTGTGGGAGTCGACAAAAGTGACAGCTGGGTCCCCATTATGGAGAATGCCAGTTAAGTACCTACTTTCAGGAATGCTATATTTTGACAAAAGAATCCATTTGAGATGTCTAATGTAGGTTTTGTATTTGTTGCGATCACAATGTGTATTCGATTAATGCTGTGCTATGTGACATTTTGCACTGCAAAAGTTTTAGAACAAGTGTTTAAATGTCTGTAGTCCAAAACTAGACGATATGTATTGTCTGGTTTGGAGACAGGAAACAAAGGATTGTTCATAGATGAGGTGCTAGTTTCAATCACCCCTTGGTATTCAAGATGATTTAAAATCTCCCTGACCTGTTTTTTAGCTTCTTGCTTAATTGGATACTGCCTCTGTGCAGTAGGTTCATGTTTCAGATGTATTTTATGGTGAGGGGAGTCCTCATCCCACCCTACATGATTTTTATATAATGCTGGAGCCTGGGCCACTGCCCATTTTCTGGCATATGTATATTTTAAGTGAATTGGAATGTGATTGGAGAAGGCAGGCATAATCATGTCCTCGCCGTGTGGGCACTCCCTGACAAATTGTGGTGGCCAGTCTTTTTCTGCTAGAAGTATGTCATAACCCTTTGATAGTTTTTCCCAAAAAAGTGCTTTAACCTGTCTAGGTTTGTCTCCCTCCATCCGGAGTGTTATTTCATATAACCTTTGTGGAGTACTAACCCTGGTGTCTACAGTTTCTACCGTAATGTACTCATTCAAGTCCACTATCTCCAGAAGTTCCATCAGGTTCTGGCGAGCTATTGTGACTTCTGCTGCACTGTCCAGCATTGTCTGAGCCCATTCCCCGTTCTTGAGTTGTGATCTCATTATTCTCGGCATGTCTTATCTTCAGACCTGCTACCTTCTTTTTGGAGAATTGAGGTTTAGCTTTAATTTTTGTTGCGTGCTTGTCGTCTTTCGATTTCACGCGTTCTTCTCTATGTTCTGTACGTCCTCTTCTTTCCGAAGTCTGTGATGAGACCTGAAAGGGACGAGAGGAACGTGTATCATTATCTTGATACCTATCAGGTTTTCTCAAATTATCCCTATTCCTGAGGTTATACCTCCTTTCAGAGGGCTCCTTTTGAGGAGACCTACCTCGGGATTGAGATCCTTTCTCGTTTGAATTTTGTTTAGTAGACTCCCACTTCTTTTTAGAAGATATAGGAGTTTGTTTAATTGAGTCCTTCTCAGGACTTTCAGATAGTTTTGGTTTAACTGGTCTCCCACCCAAACTATCTCTGCCTAATTCTGCATATGACTGCTCTATAATTCTGGGTAGCTCGCTTTGATGTTCTGTAACATCGAATTCCTTAGTTTTTGTCGGATCGCCACTGCTGCTGCCTCCCCTTTAATATTAGATAATATTATTGTTGAGACCTGTTCAAAATGTTTCAGTAATTTCATACCTAAATTTAAAGCAGGCTCTGCTCCATATTCGTTTTGAATCTGTTTTAGGACATCTGGTATTACCGCAATTGACGGAATGCCGTGTGTTTTAGTGTAGATGGCAGCAAAGACTGAGCCCCAAGTGGTGCAGTCTTCCAGTTGTGGTGTGATCCCCATTGGTAAACTGATTGTTAGGATTCTGTGTTTCTCATATGGGCTAGTATTTGGAAATACTGCTTCGATTTGAGTAATTTTTGAGCTATCCAAAACGGAATTTGCTCCCGCTTAGTGGGCATTTTACCCATGACTGCGTATAGAGTCTGTGGTGTCATTTTTAGTGTACTCCCCTGTGGAGGAGCTTGATTTGGAAGTGTTAATGGTTGTTGGACTGTGAAAGTCCTCATGACATATTGAACCAATTGTCTGTAGATTTTTATTAACTCTGTGAGTTGATTAAGTAGTTCCTCGTCTGACATTATTTCGATGTCTGGATGAGGTGTGTAGCCGGCTAGAATCGGCCATGTTGCTCCTGGTCTGCCTAGTGGACCGAGCCTGAGTTATATTTCTGTGATGTTTTAGGGCGCCTTTAAACCAGAGCTGGTGCTCCTGGTATGTTAATGGAATTTCAATATCCTCGAAAGGAATGTATTCCTCCGGTTGTTCATCTTCTTTGTAGAAGTTAAACAAGTGAGTTACTGGATTAGATTCAGGAAATATTACCCATGAATAGAATACCTCTGTCTGAAAGGATTTGTGTGCCTCTATCACGAAAACTGCTCTACCGCCTCTTGGAGATAGGCCATGTTTTATAAGTTTTAGAGTAATGGCTCTTCTTAAGTTAGGAGGAATGTCCTTGACACCCTCTTCGGCTTCATTTAAACCTGTGTTGTTAAATAACGCTGCTTGGGCTGGTTCAGCCGCAGCTACACCATTTTCGGCGTCTACATTCATTTTGTAGAACTATTTTCAAGGAAACAAAGATAAGATGCACAATATTGTGGAACAGTCTATCCTTCAACGTTGAGCAAACCAAACAGCTACTATATAGGGGCCTTCCCTATGTAGCCGTGGCGGATATTAACCCTGCCCACTCCAGACGTCTTTTGGAGTATATGCGGTAGGGGTCTCTGAGAGAAAAATAAAAGTGCACAGCTGAGTTACTCAGTATCTAACGTTGAATTACTGCCTTACCAAACGTTGGGCGCCATGTAGTGTAGCTCCTATTTCCCTTATAGGCTCTGCGCATTGGAATAATATATCCTATAGGTTTGACATAGGACTAAGGTCGGTATGTCCCTATCGAGTATATTAAACTTAATTACTTGTGCCAGCTAGCTCAGAGGCCACTAGAAACTTCTTGACGACAAGAAGGGATTCGTTTCTGGCTGCCGCGGAACATGACCACTGTGTTTCCCTTACAGAATCAGGATGTGTCCCAGAGTCGTAGAAACAATAGATAACCATTTCACTCAGCTCAGTCGTGCATGTTTCAGTTATTCTCAGAGTTACACAGAAATAACAGACGGGCGTTTCAATAAAGGATTTATTGAACAGTCTTGTTTCTGTTGTAAGTTATATGTGCTGTTATGATCACAAGACAGTATGCGAGATAAATAATGTACAAGGTGAGCAGTAAAAATAAATAATACTGCGTCAGCATTATCTTTTTAGCATGTATGCATTTACATAAAGTGACACAACCTAAAAATGCGAGTACTCATACGATGCGTTTCTACCCTAGTTCTATCCCAGTGTACCTAACCTATCCTAGGTATAGGGAGAAGTAGAAGTAGGTGCTGTATTCCTGACTAAAGTATACCAAGAGTAAGTTACGCCTAGTATGCCAAGAGTCTAGTATGCCAAGAGTCCCTCTAGGTTCTAGTCTGCTCCATACCTGAAGAATGAGAGAGGTAGGAATCTCTATCCGGACTCGAACTCCAACACCCCGCAAGGGAAGTTAGATCACTGGAAGCTGGACTCTCTGCGTGCAGGAATGACAGTGTCTTCTCAGTGCGTCTGGCCGGGAATCGGGCTCCTCTGAAGTCGAGGTCTCCTCTGATTTACAGGGGTTTGGGAAGGTATATTTATACCTGAAAATGGTAGCATTGACGTGAGTTGGGCAGCGAAAGACGTCATGAATGAATCCTTTAGGGAATAAGAGGTTCATGCATAATGTATGAGTCCTTGAAGAAATCAATAGTCCTGGGCAAGGGAAACTCCCGCAGCCTGAGGGTCTGTTTTTTCATGGACTCGTTGAGACGCTAGGGTGGACGGATGTCGGAAGCCATGCCTGTATTTGGTGTGCATGGTTTATGCCTAAATAAGGCCTGGGATTCTACGCCTATATAAGGGCAGGTTGGGTTATGCCTATTTAAGGACATGAGTCTAGAAAGCCCGTTTATGGACACCCTATGAAGTATACAACAGCCAAAAATCCATGGGTGGATGTGGGGTAACACCCATGATTCACCAATGGAACGCCTCGCTTGTACAGCATAACGCAAGGCAGCAGCATGTGCTGCCTAGCATGACTCCAGATTTACCAAGCACCGCAGGGACACGCAAAGTGGCCTTGCGTTACTTGTAAATCTGACTTTAGTGTTGTGTTGCCCTTGCATTACCTTGCGTGATGCAAGGGCAACACAATGCTATGATAAGTATGCAAGTATACAAGGCAAACTGTATTCGGTCGTTCTGACCATCAAAGTGCAAGTGCTTACAGTACAAAATTGCAGAGATGGATACATTGCAATAACACATTAAGTTTGTAAGGACCGTAAAAGTGCAAATGCTTAAAGTACAGAACCTCGGGTTTGGTTGCATGACAAATGATCATTTGATACATTACAATAAATTGTTATTAAGAAAAGTAGCAATCATGATAAAAATAATTTAAAATAATCAGTTAAAAAGATAAAAAGGGTGGTTGTCCAAGGGGAAAGCCCTGGTAAAGTGCATTGGATCACAATAAATGGATCAGACCACAAACAATAATATAAAAACATACTGTAACTGGCAAGTTCTCGTTTAGCGAGTTTGGGGGGGTGGAGACATTTTTTTTTAAGGCACACCGTATCACTTCTTTAGAGTGCCCCTTCTAATTATCCACATTTGTCCCAGAAACGTAGCTAGTACGCAGGCAACATAACGGTCTTGAATCTGATTTTAAAATACGTAGCGTTTCCTGGTGACAACGTGTTCCCAGCAACCTACAGACAGGTGCCAACCATTTACGTCTCAGGGAGTTGTACATTGGGCAAACAAAACACAATGTGTGAAATTGTCTCAACAGACTTGGGACAACCAGGGCAATGTAGCTGCACTGATGGGGGCCATCGCCACCCGGCTGTAAAGGAGTTCAATGCTATGATAAATCTATTTGTGGTTCTGCTGTCAAGGAATACTCATGCAAATGTCAAATATATGTTTATTTGCGTAATGTTTTCTTTTCACTACTTCTTTAAACATAACTATACAATTTCATCAAAGAAAGATCTACCTTATGCATTCAGCAAATTATGAATTAAAAAAATTTAGTTTATTTTTTTAATTTTACATTCCTACACTAAATTCAGACATCAAAGAGAAGTGCACCTGAATAATAGTCATACACAAAGGACAAGTATTAGATAAAGTGTAGATGGGTAATAAAGAAAAGAAATGCGGTTGGGTCAAGTGAGAATATTTGTAAAATTCCTTTGTGAATTGCAAAACATCGTAAACTTACACAAAAGTGTAAGTTTACCTTTGTGAATCAGGCCCAAAGTGTCACCTAGGACACACATGAGGAGAGGCCAGTGACAAGTGATAGTCCACAAACTCACTTATGCAGAAGGTAAAACACCTGAATCAGGAAGCCATACCAGCTTGATCATCAACCTTGATACATCTAAGTGAATATTACAGACACCAAATACACCTGCAGAACTTAAATTGTCTTCTCCGTAGTACTGATGATAAGGAGGGGAGCTTCATTATCAATATTCCATGAGACATTACCCTATTCACTGCTGTGTTATGTAACACAGCATAAACTGAAATTACTTTGCAACAACTCTCTGGGATGTACTATAATGCAACACCACTTCTTTGAGGACAACATCAACTTTTTAACATTCCAAAAGTTCTTTCTTTCACTGAGTGTGTTTGTTTATGTGCTGCTTTATAGCAACATATCTTTTGCGTTGTCAGATGTCAGTCAGTCAAATCTTTATTCAATTAATTAAAAGAAACCATAAAAGTTCATGCACTACAACAATGCATATCATTCAATACATCATTAACAATAAGTGTGACTCAATTAAAAAAGGAAAGTAAAAACAAATATTCATAACTGATTGGTAACATGCTGATTCAATAGCAAAACATGTCTAATGTAGTAGCAAAAACTTGTACACAGCATAAATGGCTCAAAAATCACCTAGCCATTTGCATATATCTATTACTGTAAGGAATTGTCCATAACGTAGGTTCATGTGTTCTCTTTATGATAAGAACTGGCACGCATGTACAATCAACTCTCCTCCACTCCTCACTTTTCCCAATGTCAATCTCCAACTGCCCACATAAGGAAAGTTCTCCCACCAGAGTTCTATGATGACATAATAAATCCAAAATGGAGCGGCCCCTGTACCTATCTAGTAATCCATACATAAAAAATCCCTGCTTATGACAATAAAATAAAAACAGCATATTACCTTTATGCAGAATAACCTAAAAATGTATGTGACTTAATTAAATAACTAAATGCTAAACAACAAGGAAGGGAAAGTGAGAACACGTATTTCTCTACATACGATAAAGAATGGATGCAGAAAAAAAGAAAAAAATATACATATATTGAGGCTAGGAACCTCAATCATATATATAGTCCTTTGAATCTGAGTGGTATATTTAAACATCTACCAAACCGTCTACATCTTTGCCCTTGTATTTCACCCTCTGCAGTACATTGTACTGCTGATCTATCTCCACCTCAGACTGTACCGAGGTAGATGACGGTGCTTCCAGGTTATCACAAACATCCTTAGGGTCATTCTTTCCTGCTTAGGAATCATCTGTGATAACCAATTGAAGCTTGGCCTTCGAGTCATATCCCCTTTTAACGTACCACCGTTTCAAATGGAGATATGACTCAAATGCCACACCTTACCATCACTCAAAAGAAGTAAATTGCAAAATATCCCCTCCACCCATAGAGGCTTTGAGAATGTATTCTCCCCCTTCACAACTAAACAAAACATTTTCACCTTGACCCAGTCTCCAACCTTTACGACTTGTTGCTTGCATCCGTATCTGTTATCAAAATACTCCTTATATGCATTTTGCGCTTTCAATATTTTACCTTTCACCACCTCCGGTGACCAATTCACTCTCCTGGACACTGGCATTTATCCCAAATTATCCTTCGTAATCACCACCCTTCCTCTCATGAGTTCAAATGGACTGAGTCCTATCATTGCACAGGGAGTCACTCTGTATGCCCACAATATATGCATTACATTCCTCCCCCAACTCACATTTGCACTCACAGCAAGCTGCATAGTACCTTTAATGGCACAATGGTACAGGATGTAGTTCTATGATCAATCCCATTCCTTCTTACAAAAGATTTGAAAGTATCTGACATAAATTGAGGTCTATTGTCACTCACATCAATGTTTGGCAAACCTTCTCTCACAAACACTCTTTTCATAACCCCACAATCTCTTCAGAATCTACCATAGAGACAATTTCAAACTCAGGCCACTTAGAGAAATAATCAATCATACCAATGAGATAGTTCTGCATGTCATTCTCCTTTATTGGAAACATAATATATATTCCCACCTTCTCCCATGGCATGCTGGGCACAATCACAGGACAAAAGGAGCCGTCCTGGTGATTTGAATATTATTGGCACCATTACACAACAAACAATCCCTTACCAAGACTTCAATATTTTTATCAATGCCAGATCACCAATAACAATGTTGTACTCTGGACTTGGTTTTTACAATCCCTAAATGACTTTCATGGCAAATTTTCAAAAGTTTCTCCCTTAGATCCACAGGAGGAACCAGTTTACCATTTCTTACAATCTTTTCATCAACAATGGAAAGTTCTTGTTTCAACTCCCCAAAAACTTGTACTTACTTATTTAACTTTTTTTTCTCTGGCCACCCTTCAACACTCCATTTCATTACCTCCTTCAGGACAAGGTCCTTTTCCTGAGCACACATCTATTCCTCTTTGGAAATTCCATCTTCAACTTCACCATCCTCAGCCACACAACATTCTTTAGATTCCCACCTGGTGGTGTCCTTTATTGGCAAAGGATGGCAACTCAAAAAATAAGCAATTCTATTATTGACACTAGGTGCATACTGGACTTCATAATTGAAACCTAGCAGCCTCAATGACATCTGTGCCAATCGAGGAGAAGCATTAAATAAACCTTTAGTTGTCAAAACTTTGGCAAGTGGTCAGTGGCCACTCTGCAATGTCACACATGTCTCCCAAATGTACTGCTTAAAGTGTTCCAAACCCCATAAACATGCAAGTGCTTCCTGTTCTATAACAGAATATTTCTCCTCAGTAGGAGTAAGCAAACAGAAGGCAAAAGCAATTACACTTTTTCCTTACAAAGGAAATGCACTTTCCCTTCTTGAATCATTCCTGTCTGGCAGGGAACAATTTGTGGCCCTAGAAAATTTTAAATCATCCAATTTTATACTTCCATGCGGTGTGCCACAGGGATCGTCCCTTGAGTCCGACTCTTTTTAACATTTATGTGGCACCACTGGCGAAGTTAATCAGGTCCCTAGGCTTTTCGGCTGTATCTTATGCCGACGACACGCAGATCATCGTCTCAGTGTCAGGATCCCCCACTAACACTATGGAACAGTTCCATACCTGCCTTCGTCAGGTTGGGGACTGGATGGCTGCCAATTGTCTAAAGCTTAACTCTGGTAAGACGGAGGTCCTACTTTTTGGTGCTCACACTGATTTCTGGTCACCTGATCTCTGGCCTTTGGAGCTTGGGCCATTTCCTACGCCAGTGGCCAAGGTTAAGAATTTGGGAGTCATTTTTGATTCCAAACTCTCATTTGAAAACCATGTTAACCAGGTTACTTCTCTTTCTTTTACACGCTAAAGCTTTTGAGAAAGATCCTCCCATTTATTCCAGCCGAGCTACGTAAACTGGTAATCTCCGCACTTGTTCTGTCAAGAGCCGATTACTGTAACGGGCTTTTTATCAATCTTCGGAAAAAATGCCTGTCTAAATTGCAGGTTGTACAGAATGCTGCGGCTCGGCTGCTGCTGAACATTCCAAGACACAAATCTGTGTCAAAGGTGCTCAAGGATTTACATTGGCTGCCTATAAAAAGACGTATAGAGTTTAAGGTTTTATGCATTGTTTTTAAGACCACACAGGATATAGGACCAGGTTTTTTAAAGAGGAACTTGTTACCCTACATTCCAGTCCGTTGTCTCCGCTCATCCTCTGCCCATGATCTGATTATTCCCAGGGTAAAGAAATGCTCCTGGGGGGGTAGAAGTTTTCTGTTTGGCTCAACTAAGTTATGGAATTCCCTCCCAATAGGATTGAAACAAGAAACACATCTGTTAGCTTTCAGGAAATCACTAAAGACATGGCTATTTAATCTTTAACATATCTGCGAACCTCCTAGTTTAAACCCTGTTTTTGATGAGCAAGCGCCTTGACACCCTTGGGTGATTGTTTCGCGCTCTATAAATCTCTATTTCATTTCATTTCATTTCACTTTCTTTGCCATCCAAATTATTCAGTGTTAAAACTGCTCAAAGCCCTCTACCACTGGCACCTGTCATGGCAATACTCCACAGGGTAGTATCAAAATCTTGGAACAGTGGCGCATTGCATACATCTTCTTTTTCAACTCTTGGAAAAGTCTTGGCACTCATCTGACCATTGACATTTAATATCCTTCTTCAAAAGGTGCAGAATTGGGTATGTTTTATCAGAAAAATTGAAAAATATTTTTTAATAGAATTTTGCCAACCCTAAAAATGCTCTCACTACATCCTTTTTCCTAGGTATGGTGAGTTTTTCATGGCTTCTACCAATTCAGTTTTGGGTTTTATTCTCTTACCAATCAATTTGTGACCTAGATATGTGACTCTTCTTTTGGCAATTTTGCACTTTCTTAATAAAGCTGTAAGACCATTTTTCTTTAAAATCTTGAAGATCTGCATATGTTTTTATCATGTTCAGCCTTAGTCCTCTCCATGACCAAAATTATGTCTTGGAAAAATATGACCTTTTTCATACCCTTAAACAATTTGTGCATCAACCTCTGGAACATTGCTGCAGCTGTACACAAGCCCAAAGGGTATCCTTACAAATTGATAACAACCAAACGGGGTAAAAAATGCTCTTTGTCTCCTGCTATTTGGGTGCAACTGAACCTGCTGAAAAGCTGCAGTGAGATTGATGGTTGAAAACCACTTTACCCCCTTAGTTTTGGGCAACATTTCATTTATTTTTGGAAGTGGGAATTGATAATCTAGGATGTTCTTATTTAAGTCTCTTAAGTCCACACATAATCGCAACTTGCCATTATATTTTCTCACCACAACCAATGGAGCAACGCATTCAGATGATTTAATCGGTTCTATTTTTCCCGGTGACTATAACTTTTTTAGTCCATCGATACCTCATCCTTAATGTCCAGAACTATATTCCTAGCCTCGTGGACACAAGGTACAGCATTATCCTTCAACTAAATTCTGTGCTGGAACCCTTTAATCATGTATTTTTTTCCCAAAATAAACTAAAGGAAAAAACTTAACAATTAATACTTATGCTTCATCCTCAGCCTATACAATCATGATACGTTCTGGTTCTGGACTGTTGGGATCTAAGATCATGCCTAAGCTCCCAATATCTCTCCACCCCAGCACTGATGGTCCATCCTTATAAATGTGTAATTTACAATCTGCTTTCGTGTTCTTAAATTTAAAGATTAGTTTCCTAAATCCCACCATATTGATATGTCACCTGTAAAACTTTTTGGTGAAATATCCGGTGGTTCTAGATGTTCCCCCAAAGTAGGAACAAACTTACTTCCCCATACCTCTCTATTGACAATAGTATATGGGGACCCCGAATCTGCAAAAATTTGCAACTTCATCTCTCCAAAATCCATATCCAGGCTGAGTACCAGACACACCTTGTCCCTGCTCTCTTCCATCCTTAATACTCAATACATACATATTGGAGTCAGTCCCCAATGAACCATCTGAGTCAGACTCATAATCTCCTTTTAAGTTCTGTACAGTAATATCTTTCCTTCTTCTACACACTTAATGCCACCTCCTAAACATTTCTGTTTATGAGTGGGACTCCTTTTATCAGTGGCAAAATGACAGCTATTTCCATACCTACAGCATGTCCCTCCTAGTATCTTTTAAGGTTATTTATTCTTACTATTATGTCTTCCAGTTTCCTCCTGTTTCTTCCTCATCTCATGTAGAGGTGTGAATTCTTTAGTAGATCCAGCTTTTATTTTGGCAACAGTCTCAAACTTCTTCTTGCTCCTTTCCTTTTCCTCTGAAAGTACTGCCTTTGCACATTTCCCGGTTAATTCTGCTCTTTTGACTATATCTCTGACTTCTTGCGTTGGTGGCTTTCCTTTAGCCATAGGATTTCCTGGATTTTGGAGTTAGATGCATGTATGACAATTTGGTCATGAATCAGCTAATCATGCAGAACCCCAAACCGGCAAGTCAGTACAACATTTTTTAAAACAGAAACAAAACATTTAATTGACTCATCTTTACCCTGCTTGCACTGAACAAAATTGTGCCTATCTATTCCTACACACATTGTATGTTTGAAATAAGTTTCTAAATCGTCCAAGGCGTTAGTAAACACATCTCCTTGTCCTTGCAATCTTGATTTTTTTCTCAATGCAATTGAAGATTTTCAAACCTCTTGGTCCAAGACACTGTAACCATATTTTTTTTATTTTTTCCAGAGTAAAATCATCATCATCCCCAAATGTAAATATATAATTTTAGAAGTATTCATGCCATTCTTCCCATTTAATTGATACTTCCCCAGAAGATAAAATGAAAGCTTGAAGCGATGTGAGAGTCCATAGATTTAAATTAGCCATGGCTAGTATGCATATTCAATACTTTTGAATAATAGCAGATGACAATAGGTAAGAATATTCAATACAAGTTAATATGCAAAAAACACTTAGTCCAATCCAAAACATGCCATTTCAAGAAATCATCAAGTTACAAGGTCACGAGTGGTGAAGAAGCAAAAGGTTAACAGCAATTGATCGCTATTATAACTGTAAAATGGCAGCATGCCACATTCTGCGTCAACACTCAGCCCGTCAGGGCATAATTCATAACGGGGCTCAAAGCATTCATACGTAGCTCCAGGGTCATGTGATGTGCACTAATCCACTCAGATCACGCTGTTGCTTCCAATCCTCTAGAGACCGTAAAGGCAGCGAAGATGTAGAGATTAATACTGGCTCACCAGTCTCCAGGCTCAAATCTGACAACAATACAACACAATGTCTGGATGGCAGAAGTACTTGCACAGAGTGCAGTCAGCAACACGGCTGCCAAAACAGGAAAAAGCAGTCGAAAAGGCATGCAGGTTCTTCTGCCAGTTCAGCTCGTCACCTCTTCTTGTAAGGAAATATCCACAAAGTAGGTTCTTGTATTCTCTTTATTATAAGAACTGACCCGCATGTACAAGTAATGCAACACCGCTCCTCACTTTTCCCAGCATCAATCTCCAACTACCCACATAAGGAATGTTCTTCCACCAGAGTTCTATGATCACATAGTAAACCCAACATGGAGCGGTCCCTGTACCTACCTAGTAATCCAAACATAACAATTACCTGCCAAATAAAGGTAGCCACTGTTAAACAGACCTCTAGAGATTGTAACTGATGCATAAAGACTAACAAGGGTCTACACTGTCTAAAATTGCATTTCTCTATCAGTGGTTTAATCAATCGGGCTCTCGGTGTGCCATAAAACTTACAAATAAACATGAGGTGGGGTGGGGCGGGGTGGGGGGAAGTCGACATACGACGGGATAGGGAAAAAAAAAACACTTACCTTGAACTCGCCGCATGATTTTCCCAATCCCGTTGTCTGTCGACTTTCCCCCGCTGCCCCGCCCCGCAACGCCCCACTGCCCCACAGCCCCATCTCTCTTACCTGTACCGGCCACGTCTGAACCCCAACACCTGTCCCATATGTTTCACTTGGCTCTCTATAGCTGTTGGAAATGGCCATATTTGGCATGGTGTTTGCCAAGCTTTTTTTCCTTCTGTAGCTGAACCTGTTTTAGTTTCCATTAGGACTCTGTGCTCCTTGCCCCAGCTAACCAGTGGTAAACTGCTTGTGTTCTCCCTTCCAAACATGGTAAAACTGGCATGCCCCTAATTGGCACATTTAATTGACTTATTAGTCACTACTATATGAAACTATATGCACTTAAGAGCTGTAAATTAAATGCTACAAGTGCGCTGCAGCTCTCATTGTGCCATCCATTAAAGCAACATTAAAGAACATACCTCAGGACTGCAATTGCACCCTTTAGTGCAGTTTTAATCCGTCATTTCGACCTTGTGCCAGACCTAAACCTTCTTTTTTAATACTTATAAAACACCCCTGAAGTGGGTCCTAAAGTCTCATAGGGCAAGGTGTATAGAATTTGAAAAGTAGGACATGGGTGAATCGGTTTTAGATTTCCTGATAGTGAAAAACACCTAAAGTTATTTTTCACTACAGTAAGGCTATCTCTCCCATAGACTAACACAGGGTTACATTATAACACCTTATAATGCATAACTTCACTTTGGGACACATTGGAAAATGAGTTTTAAATTCAACAAAATGGCTAAGTAAAATTTTAAATTATTATTCTGTAACTGCCACTTTCAGATAGTTGGCATTTTCATGTCTAAGTCAAATGTGCCTTTCTGCCAGTGTCCAGGGTCAATTGACTGTTAATAGCTATCTTGTGGTGTGATATGTACTCCTCCCACACATTGGACAAAGGGCCTGGGTATGGAGAGATGAGGGTCTTCCTGAAAAGGTGGCTGGGGAGGACCTGTGCCCCTGCCTTGATTGCACTTTGAAGTGTAGCCTGTGTGCTTTATTCAGCACTTTATAACTTCAGAAGAAGCCTACCTTGTCACTGGCAGATGCAGTTCACACCTCAGCATGCCTGCCCTTTGGTTCACTAGCCAGGTTGCAGTCAAACTCAGGGGAAAGGCAACTAATCAGAACCACGTTTGGAGTTAGACAAAGGGGTGTCCCCCAACTAGAGGCTGGCACTGGTTATAAAAGTGGCATCCCCAGAACCTGATATCAGAACACTCCTGGACCTGTGGAGACTCAGAAGAGGGCCTGTCCTGCTGCCTGAAAGAAGACTAAACTTGTTTGCCTTGAACCGAGAATCCACAAAGTGACTCCAAGGGTCAGTTTCTGTCTTCCTGTGTGAACTACAGGGATACAACAAGTTTCAGAGGCCTCTCCTGCTTGCCAGCTGACCACACCCACCTTGACCTGACTTGGTCCCTTCTGCTGGATGTGGGAGGGAGTCCTCACCCCAAAGTGCTGTCATCACGATTGTGGACTCTTGGCTGGAGTCAGTGTGCACTTCTCCCTGGCTAACTGAAGGTTTCACTGAGTTCAATGCCAAATGATGCCAAGCAACACACAGCCTGTAGAGCTGCGCCATGCAGATTCTCACTGAAGGCTCCACTAGATCCGAAAATATGGCTGATAGCGAGTCAGATACAAAGAGTGAATCGGGCCTAGTTGGAGCTTACCTTTGGACTTAGAAGAAATTTGAAGAAAAATGTTCATAGAAGGTAACGTTTTGCAGTACAAGGCTACAGGTGATGTCCGAGGAGGGCTATTCATCATCGGGGAGCCGCTGGATAAAGTCTCAGTGAACTTTTCTTACTTCGGACTTTGTCACTTTTTTGGAAGTAGAAAATCTCCAGCGGGACAAAGCTGGATGCTGTGGTTGACAAGAGTTTCAGGAGGCAGGAAAGACTGCTGAACAGGATTTGTTTCTGCAGAAAAGGACGCAGTGGGAACTTCCGCAAAGTCAGGCTGACCGGCAATGCACCTTGGGTGGATATATGAGCAGGTTGGTCCCGGTCTTCTCTTGGTTCTCAGAGCAGTTTTTAGCCAAAAAGTTTCTAAGTACCAAGTTTGGGATTTTGACTATCTGGGCACCTTCAGCATCCCCACCAACGGTCTAGGACTGGAGGAGCACCACTTGGGGGGTTAGGACTAGCTCATGCTGGGTCCAGGTAAAGGTTTATGATGGATGTAGCCTTTTCTGTCCCTGAGGCTCTGATCAAGAGGTCAGCAGACTAGCTCTGGCCTCGAATAGTCCTGGGATCAAGTGATGAAACAGGGCTCGAGCAGCAGGGTTCAAGGCAGGCCTCAGGCAGCAAAGTAGTCCTTCCAGGTGCAGCAAAGCTGTCTTGTGGAGTATACAGCAGCAGGCCTTCCTCTGAGAGTCCTTCCATAGATCCAGAAAGTGAACTGAAGAGCTGGTCTTCTGGTCCTCTTGTTATACCTGATGCCTCCTTTGAAGTAGAGGTTTCTAGAGAATTGTCTTTGAAATGCTTGAAGTTTCCCGACTTCAATGCCCGGGCTCCAAGCTGGCTAAAGTGACAATGCAGTGCCGTTAGGCTCTGTGTGAAGGCAGAGCACAGGCTATTCAGTTGCAAGTGGTGCTGTGCCCAGCTATTCCCCACCACCCTGCCAGTTGATGGTTCATACAGGCCTACCTAATCCCTCTAATGTGTGGCTGTCTGGGATGAATAAACAAAGTCCAACTGCCAACTACACCCAGTCGTGTGACCTCGGACAGACTGCAGACCCCAGTTAGCTAGGGCAGGAAAATGCGAACTTTCTAAAAGCGACATTTTCAAAATTGTAACAAAAAAATTCAACTTTACCATTAAAGAGGATTTTTAATTACAATTTCTCAGACACCAAACATGAAATGTTATCTGTTCACAATCAAACTTTAGCTCTTATTAAATGTAATAAGGTAACCCAATGTTATCCTATGTGAGAGGTAGGCCTCACAGTAGTGAAACATAAATTTAGGAGTTTTTCACTACCAAGATATGTCCAACCTTTTAATTACAATGCACCCTGCCCTATGAGCTTCCTAGAGCCTACCTTAGGGGTAACATATACAATATTAAAGGAGAGTTTAAGGCTTGGCAACAGGATTATAATGCCACACTGAGCCTGCAGTTTAAAACTGCATTCATGCTTTAATGGCCTGGGGCATGTTTTAAGGGCTACTTAAGAGGGTGGCACAATAAGTGGTGCAGGCCCACTAGTAGCATTTAATTTACAGGCCCTGGGTATATGGTATGCCACTCTACGCTGACAGTTCTAACACTAACCATGCCTCCCCATTAGTGGTTTTCTTTCTCTCTGCGAGTAGCCATGTCTGCCTGTGTTTACATGCCAGAACTTCTTCTTTATTCCTGAGCAATACAAGCTTTTTATGAGCCCTTGTACAGTTCATATCAAGCCAGCCAGACTTTTTAGGTCCCCTAGCAGGGTTTGCTGCTACCTCAGAATTAATAAGTCTAAAAATTACTGTGAAGGCATTTTTAATCATGAAGTTACCAACATACTCATCCAGAGACAAACAAAAATGCTCCTCGTTTTCACTAATTTATTTAGTTAAAAGACCATCAGGATTTACCCTGTTCCATTTTATCCCCAAGTACCTAGTCTAATAACGTGGAGCTGTCCAAATTACTTTTTTAGATCAATCCTTGATGTTGATTGTGAAAACCTATAATCCCAAGTAGTCAGGATTTCCATTCGGATGTAATTTCCAATCTGGGCTCTGTTATAGAGAAGTTTAATTACTTCTTAGCCTTCCCGGGTATAGGTTTATCTAAGAATGTCTCGATTGTGGTTATGGGTAATTTTAACATCCATCTTTATTCAGGACCCTGTTTTGTTTTTCAGGATTCCTTGGGTGGAGATGATTCACCATTCCCTCATTTCGAACATTCTTCCCAATAGGATCAGGTGAATTTGCTGATTTATTTTCAGAACTTGGTTATACCTAGCACTCAGGAGCCCCCGCCTATGTAGGAAGAGGGGCAGAATCAATTGTGGACCATATCCTGATTTCTCTGTCACTCACCAGTTCTTTGATGGATTACCAAACCAAATGGATGGTTTGAAGTGATCATAACACCATGGCCTTAGTCTTAAAATATCAGTGCAAGTGACTTTCATCATTGGCCTCCCCCCTGCAACACATGATTCATTCAGATCAGGACAGGTGCCTGAGGTGGACCAAAATAATTCCGGAGTGATTCTGTGCAATTTTGTTCAGGCAATTGCCCCTCAAGTTAGAATATTGTCTCAACCCTGACCTTTGACCAAAAGATGTTTGAACTGCTTTTTCTGCACTCTGCACAGGGATGAGACTTGCCCTCACTGTTCCCAGCGGAGGTTCTTCTGTCTCAAGTAGACCTCAGTGGTTTTTACAAGGTATGTTCTAAAGCCCATTGTGCCTTAAAGCCAGCCCTTAAATGTTGTCCAAGAAATAGGGGGAGATCCAGGGCCTGAGAACCCTCTACAAGAGGGTGCTGAAGGAGAGAAAGGAATCCCTAAAGGACGATGTCTGGGATCAGCTGGTTAAAGCTAGTGATTCTAATGATTGTGCAGCATTCTGGAGAGTTCCAAATCACCCTTTTTTAGTTGCCGAAGCCAGCCCTACTTTGTTCCCTGGGATACCCGAAGATAAATGGTATGATCACTTATTCCAAACTTATTATTTTTAGGACAGGACAGAGTTAGCTACTCCAAACACTGGTACTAAGGTCTTGAGCTCCACTTGCCTTGCCTTCTATATCTCAGAAGTTATGTGTGCTTTTAGACATTTAGCCTGTAATAAGACTCCTGGCCCAGATGGCTTTCCAGTTGACCTTTTTAGGAGTGTTGTAATCATCTGGGCGCCCTTGCTGATGAACATCTTAAATGCTGCTGGGTCAATTGGACCCTCTTTTCTTCCAAAAAGACTTACACTAGCTAGATTATGTAGGTCAGTGTAGGATTTTAGCTTAAGGGTGGGCAGGAAACCTATAAAAACCTTGCTCAATATTTACAAAGCTAAGTGCATCTCCACAATGTGCTACAACAATGACATCTGGGGGTACCGGGATTGTGGCCCCATTCAGCTGGAAGAAAACAGGTTTGCCTGGCGGTTGCTGGGGTTCTCACAAAGCTCCTCAACATTTGCTGTGCATGAGGAACTTGATCTTAGATACATCTCAGATACCATCAAACTCAGGCCTCTACTACGCTGGCTATCGATCTCGTATAAGAGTGAGTCAAATCTTAATAGGCTAATAATCAGGGATTGTCTTTCTTTGGACAACTCGAAAGTTATTCCCTGGCTGTAATACATTAAGTCTGAACTTACAGCTATTGTCCGCCCCAGCTTATTCACGCCCCCCCAAAGAAATTGCTAACGCTGATTATTAATGGTATTGCTGCCAGGGAACAGCATGAAATGCAGAAACCAGCTGCTTGGTATCATTGTTTGATAAAGACTGTTAATTCCTTCGAACCGTACCTGACCTGATTTAATAATGTCGACCATTGCTAGCTTTTACCCAGGTTCAGGCTGAATTATGTTCTCCCTTTAATCAGCTTTCCCTTAGGTTGGGCTGCCGAAGGTGCCTTAACCCCATGTAAGTGTGACAAAATCTCGGTTCAGACCTTTAGACATCTAGTAATTTTTTGCACTTTATACACCATTCCTAGAAAAAAGCTTCTGGTAGCTATATTAAGAGTGGCACACTTTAAGCAAGTAAGACCAGCAATACTGTTTCTCCTCATGCTGGGGGAGACTCGCACCTATGGAAACATGGGTCATTTTTAAAGCAGTGTTGTTAAAATCCAAGGGGCCAGGCCATAACTTCTGGTATATTGACTTATTTAACTGATGAACATGTAGTGACTGAATATGTATTACTAATGTATGTATTCTGTACTATGTATCATGTATCTAAATTGTTGTGTGATTGGGCTTTTATGTTTTTATGTATCTTTCATGGTTATTTTTATTTTAACTGAATAAAGAATTTATCGATCTATCTAAATTGTCTAATATTAAAGCTGAGGGGGTGTGATCACTAGCACAATTGTTGTGGATTCTAGAATTAGAGACACACAGGCTCAAGTTATCTGACAGGAGTATAAAGTTGATAATACTAACAGCACCTATCCCTCTGAAAGTATGCCTAAAGGGGGTGGACAGATCACAAACCTTATTTGCAAAAGACAATGTTTTTCTTGATCCATATTCAGGTAATCCATCATGCAAAATGAGTCTCACCCTCTTCCTCCAAGTTCTTACTTCCACAAATGGCCTTTGAGTGTAAGGAACACAGTTGAACTTTAAAATCATCTGCCCATATGATGTAGATCTCCTTATGCTCCTATGTCAAACAAAGTCCAGATCTTTATCAAGCATAAATATCATGTTTATTCTTCCTGAATCAAAAATATTATTATAAAAAATCACAATTACAAGAAGAGATCCCATGGCCATTTGCAGTCCTAATATCTGATAAAAAAAGAAGAGTCTATCTGTTTAATGCTCAGTTTATATGGAATCAAGGTGGAAATAAGAATAGATAACTCACCGTTAGGTCTCTCTGCCCTAGAAGGCATTGCCAAAGTATCATAGGTCATGTAGCCATTTATACAAAAACTATAAGTAGCCCAAGTTTCTTGGATGCTGATGATAGAAAGCCTATTTACAAATGATAGCCAATCTTGGCTATCCAGTTTAGCCTTTGACCCTACTAAATTCCAGGAAATAGTATTCTAATTTATCTCAGACAGTAACATTATAGAGGCTGGACCTTGCACTCCCCTTGAGATCTCTGCAGCTTTGGCAAAAAAAGATCCACTGATTAAACATCCTCAGCTATTTCAGAGGGTGTGTCTCGAGGCACAAAGCAAATATGGTCAAGTCATCATATTTTCTGTTGATCTGAGTGATGAAATCGATTAGAAATCTGAACATTGTACCCAACACCGAATCAGTTAATTGAGGAGCTATTATATGAGAGGCCAAATACAATGATATAAAAATGCTCTCTTTAAAAAATCCCAAAGGATCTGAATTAATCAACCTATGGGACAGTGTTGAGAGGATCAGTTTAGACTGTATCTTCTCCACTTTCAAAAGGCACCTGAAATTGATCCCTGCACAGTCACCCTTGCAGGTCTTTATTCTCTTGTCCACCTTGGATACCTTTCACACCATAATAATATTCTTGAAGCGTTCCTTGGTATGATGAAGCCCATTACCCACCCAGGTTACCACTTTTTTCTTTACATCAACCCAATTCTCCTTCTGATTTACCTCGAGGGGTGGCACACTTTTTTACACCATCACTCAGGCCATTGCTTCTGGGGGTGGATGTAAATTATTTGGGGGGTGCCAGGGTGATGCTATCTCCAACCAATAGGAGCCTTTATGCAGATCTAACCAGGTCACAAGCCTGTAAGGGTCTAAAGTCTTTCCACCAGGCTCAAGCAAGCTAATTTGTTGGTTTTGTTGATCGACTTCAGCTGGGCTAATACTTCATTCTCCCTGGTGCATGCACTGAGCTATCGCTGCATTAGTGGCTATAACGTTTGACTGCTGGATCGAAAGGGTAGATTTAAAATTGTTTACCGCCTCAAGGCATTTAGCCATGCTGATGTCCACAGACAACGATCTGATGTAATGTATCAAACATGCCCCTCACAAAGCCTTCCAGGGCCCCTAGAGATGGTTCCATCTTTCCATAAATAGCATTTTGAAGAGTCAAAAAAAATCTTCTTCCCCAAAATCCATATTTGCCCCCTCCCCCAGAATGGCACATATGAGGCTCCTTGGGAATTAGTGAACTTTTGCTCCTAATCGTATCCAAACGAGGGCCAGAATTTTTTTTTTTTTTTTGCTGGAGGTGTATTATTCACAGTGGTTTTGAATCCAGATTTGATTGATAATGGTTCCAGTGGAACACATCAATTCTGTGGGGCTGTACTGTTGTTCCACTGCAAACCTATGGAGTGGGCTGACCCAATATTCTCTACCTGTGTTGGTATTGTTTGAACCTCACTGGCATATATTGCATTATCACAATTCTTTCTTCAAGATTGCTAGTTTCTTTATTTATTGCACCCCGCACTAGACAGAAAGGTGGCAATAGAAGTGGCAGGATTGTGATCCTTTCCCGCCATAGATGCTGTCAACTTTCTTTTATCCATTATACCTCCTTAAAATGTTGTTAGATATGGGCACAAACCAAAAGGGGTGGCTCAACCTGGCATCTGTCAGAGTATTCACCTGAGCACCGCCGAAAAAAGATCAGTGCCCCTTCTCATCCACAATTAGCTGAGCTTGTTAAGTGGCTTAACGCCGCCTCGTAAGTAAGGCGAAGGAGTTAAAGCCACCAGAACGTCGGAAAAGGTGACATTCTGGTGGCGTTAACTCCTTGTAATATGTCCCCATATTCATAAAAAAGTACCTTAATTCAATGGTGGCGTTCAAATTAGCTGAATACCAAATGACAGTCATTTGATTTCAAAGGGAGCAGAGCAATACTCTGATGTCAGAATTAAGGGGGGATGGCCCTGACTTGCCCTTTCATGTTGCTGATAGGAGCTGACAGGGTTGTCCTCGGCCTGGGCTTTTCCCAGGCACTGCCAGCATGCATCCCGTGCTGCAGGATTGGTGTCAGTGCTTTATAGCGCTTGTCCTGACTGGAGGGTCCACCCTTCGCCACCCCCTTCTGTTACTTTAGGCGAGTTATGTGAGTTGTAGTCCCTTTAGGCAGCAAGTCAGCATTTCTCTGAGCCTATGCAGCAAGGCTGGTATTGGTGCTTTATAGCGCTTGTCCTAATTGGAGGGCCCACCTTCTCCACAAACTTCTGTTACTTGTTGTGGCATTGGAAGTCCCTTCAGGCTGCAAGTCGGCGTTTCTCAGATCTGTCAAATGTATATATGGAGTAAGTTTCGATGGGTGAATGGCATACACATTGTCACCTGTAACATACAAACATGAGTATAAGAAATGTGTAGAATTTGTAGATATAATTTGAATGAATAGCATAGCACTATGGATTAACACACTCACCATGCAAGTATTCATCTCCCATGCCTCCTCTTGCATGATGATCGTTAAATCCACAGTGACTGAAAATGTTTGCGGGCAACAATGTCTGTTTTTATATAATCTGCTGGGTACACCACCAAGAGAGTGTTGTGTTTTATAGTCCTGAAAAGATATTCTGTAGCAGAAGGGAAACATATAAGTATCTGCTCCAGCCACACATCATGTGATGGTAGGAAAAACAGGCAATATGATTAAATGAACTGTTTTGTTGTCTGTAATTCTACAGGGTTCTATGTATATTTATTCCGATCAGCATTGCATTTAAACAATTTCCAAATATCTTAGAAAGAACACTTCGTGATATCTTTTCTGCTTTTGTGAAGTTGCTTGATAAGTCGCTGATGCTAGTAGTTGTAGGCAGGACACATTGAGAACATTCACTGGAATGTCTTCAGTTGGTCTCACTAGCAGAGTTTCTTATTCATTCAGGAATCTATATATGACAGCCTTGCTCAGACTGCATCTGAAGTAAACCTTCTCTCTTTGTCTTCTCATGTGTAGTCCCAGTGCACATCTCTACACCACCATTGCATTGTGGTTTGTTAGATATTGGGTTGTTGGTTGACTGGGTTGTGAGCCCTGGTCAAGCAACAGCCAAAATCCTGTGCAGGGTGAACCACAACAAGTCACTAAATTAACCTGTGCTTAACCTTGGGTAGCTTGGTGCAAAAATCAGTCAGTCCTAACTTAGATGCAATATGTATTTTTTGCAGCACAGAATCAGCAACAAAGTTAAAACACAACACAATTAAAATCCTAAACCAATTTGGAAATATAGAGTACATTTAATAAATTATTTGGCACCAAAACAACAGAATTCCAATCAGTAGAACCAGAGTTATGAATATTTAAAGAATAAAGTGTAACGTCCTGCCTAAAAGCATAAAGCGCCCATCGTGGCTCTCTGGTTGCAGTGGACTGGGTTAAAGTCAAACGTTCAAGCCGACCGTGATGGAGCGTGGGTTGAATACAATTCCAGATTAGTCCCGCTGAAGGTTTACCTTCTCAAGTTTTGTGCCAAGAGTCCAGTTCACATTGGAGAAGGTTGCAGGGAGAAAGGAGAGTGTCTTGGGTGGCAGTCGGCGTGGTGCAAAGAGCAGGCTGGGTGTCATGGACGGGCGGGCTGGAGCTTCGCATTGACGCTCCCTTGCGAGCTGGCGATTCTACTGTGCAAAGAGGTGGGCTGGCGGCGGCTTGCGCTGATTTTGGGTGCAAGCGCCTCTGGTGCAAGTGGGCCTGTTGCTGGTCATAAAGAGCCACAAAGCTTGATTTCAAGAGCTCAAGGGCCACACCAAGGGTCCAGGAGCAGAGAGGCACCACTTGAAGGCGAGGAACTTGCTGAAGATAGGTCCAGAAGCTGTAGGAGTGCCTGTTATGTCCCTGAGGCTCAGATCAGGAGGCCATCAGACTAGCCCTATGACTCACTAAGGGGTCCTGGGTTCAAGATGAAGGAGAAGGTCTAGTTTTTCTTCCCCAGGCAGGAGGGCAGTAGACAGAAGGTCAGCACCGCAAGACAGCAGCTCCTACAGAGTGGCAGTCCAGCAGAGTGAAAGTCTTTTCAGCAGCACAGCAGTCCCTCTTCCTGGCAGAGTATCCACAGATCCAGGAGTGCACTCAAGTGGTGCGGTGAAGGCCTTATTTCCATAGTCTGGTGTCCTCCAAGAAGGTGGGAGAGGCTTCTGGAAAGGTTCTTTGAAGTGCATGGAATTTCCCGAATTCCCTGCCCTGGCTCCAGGCTGGCTGCAGTGACAATACAGGGTTGTTAGGCCCTTTGTGTGAAGTCAGAGCACAGGCTATTCAGTTTTAAGTGGGGCTGTGTTCATATTGTGTGACTGTCTGAGAGGAATTCACTAAATCTGTCAGCAACACCCAGTCATGTGACCCAAGACAGGCTGCAAGCAAAAAGGGCTAAGGGCAGAAAGATGCCACTTTCTAAAAGTGGCATTTTCAAAAATCTAATGAAAAATCTGACTTTACCTTTAAAGAAGGCTTATCATTGGGATTTCATAGGTACCAAACATGACATATCTACGTGCTCTCAGTTAGGAATTACAGCTTATTAATTGTAATAGGGATTCCCCAACATTATCCTATGGGGTGTGGGGTAGGCCTCACAGTGGTGAAAAAAGAATTTAGCAGTGTTTTTCATTACCAAGACATGTACAACTTAAAAGTAAATGCCCAACATTTTAATTACACTGCACCCTACCCTATGGGCTGCCTAGGGCCTACCTTAGGGGTGATGTATAGGTAATAAAAGGGGAGTTTTAGGCTTTGCAAGCGGGTTTAGATTGCCAAGTTGACATGGCAGTTTAAAACTGCACTCAGGCTGCAAGGGCAGGCCTAAGACATGTTTGAAGGTGCTACTTAAGTGGGTGGCACAATAAGTGCTGCAGGCTCACTGGTAGCATATAATTTACAGGCCCTCGTTATATGGTATACCACTCTATATGGGACTTCTAAGTAAACTAAATATGCCAATTAGGTGTATGCCAACCAAACCATGTTTAGGGGAGTGAGCACAAGCACTTTAGCACTGATTAGCAGTAGTAAAGTGCACAGAGTCCTAAGGCCATCAAAATCAAAAAGTCAGCAACAATTGGAGGTAAGTAAGCAAAACGTTTGGGGGGAAGACCACCCTAACTAAGGCTGGCAGGTCTAACATGGTTCTTTGGGTTGGACTATAGGTGGTCTTTTAACCCTTCCACACAGTTACCACTTGCTTCTATTACATTAGTAGATGTAGAAAGGAGAGTTTCACATCCCTGCAAAAACAGAACAGCTAATGTATCATCTCCATTCTGAATGAATGGTATTGTAATGGTACTCGCGAAACTGACACCCTGCAACCTAGGGAGGTTAGAGGAGTGCACAAATACAACCATCAAACAAAACTATGCACCAAGCAGATGGTGTTCAAAGTGACCATTATTGAATACTTTTACGCTGACCTGTTGCAATCACAAACTACTAAATACCTCCAAGATAAACCTCTTTTTGTGATTTTCGGACTTTTATGAAAGAACTGTTCTATTTCAGTATAGAGTGTGCTCCCATTTTCATGTCATATTACCATCTGCTTCCACTTGATGGTAATTTGTACATGCTATTTGCCTATTTTGTGACTAATCCCTATTTGCAGATCTATCGTACATTTAAATTGTGAATCGCTATTACCATTCCCATTTTTAAAATCGCAAACAAAAGCTGCATTCAGTGATTTCTTATTACATTGGTTCGCAGTACTATTTTACTGATTTCCATTTAACAATGCGATTGTAAACAATAATCCACTTGTTTTGCATTTGCAAACCAGTTTCTTACTGATTTGTTACTTCTTTATAAATCAGACTCTTTGTCACTAATCACACTGGTAATATGGTCTCTCACTGTGCATTTGCTAAAATTGAGAAAGTATCTGAAAATGTTACAATCAACCTCTCTTGGTCTTGACTGCATGTCTTCTATTTATTTTGGATCCTATTTTCTACCTCTTTCTCCATTTCTTTGTGGCCTCACCATCTCTAGTGGTCATTATTTTTCTTACCCCTGGTTATTTACTAGTACATATATAGTAGAATATAAAAACACATACACAAATTTTGCTTAGTGCATTCAAGTTGTATTGTTTATATATACTCCTATGTAATACAGTGTTAATGTTCACATATATAACCAAGAATGTACAAATGTTTATTAATCAAATATAGATATTGTTTTATAGTAGTTTGAGGCTTCCTGTGAAATTGAATGTATTTGCTAAGTTTCGTGGTGCAAGTAGGGACGGAAGTCAGAAGGTTTAGAGTTGTACATTTACACATTTCCTAGAAACGTAACCTTACTTTTGAACTTTGAAAGTAAAAGCTGTTTTTTAGGAGAATAATGTGCCTAGTATTGTATATGTGAATTATATCTTCTTCTCAAGGGTGTCAAGTGCTTTCATTGGGAGAAGATCCTGCCACCTCCTTATTCGATATATTTTTGCTGAGAGTAACAAGTAGTCTCACATGATTAAACTCCACTGACTTGTTTTGATATATATATATATATATATATATATATATATATATATATATATTATTCTCCAAAGATGCAACGCACTCCAATTTCCAGTTTTAAAGCTTTTATTGTTAGCTTAACTGGCTCCAACCAACGCGTTTCAGCCCAACGAGGCCTTTGTCACGCCAGTAGATATTTATAGTTACAACCTATTATCCATAGGAAATCCGCGACATTCTATTTGAAATAACTCTCTTGCCGGTTGACGTATCTTCGCGAAATTTTCAAACTTTGTGGCCCGCTCCGGTCCGCTCCTACCCTGAAAGTCTCGGGGGATTCGTCAAGCGGGGGCCGAGAAAAAGGGGGTCCCAAAACGCGTTTTCCCCATGCACTTTTCCATAGGAAACTTTAGACACGGCTACAGCCCGAACTGCTGAACGGAATTACACCAAATTTGGCAAAGAGGTAGTTCTTGGTTCAGAAAGAACCCTTTTGTTAAATGGTGTAAATCCGTTCAGTAGTTGCTGAGAAAATGAAAAGTAAAAAGTTAGTGATATCTATGGCCGAGTAGGGTCCGCGTACCCTCAGCGCCACCTGCGCGCACCGTCCCGATCACGAGCTGCATGTTAATTGGCTGTCAGCTGGCTGTCAACATTCCGATTCAGGAAATGTTGGCAGCCATTTTGTCCCTCGGTAGAACCGAGGGACAGAAACAAGTGCGCAAAGCGCACAACGGGGGCAGGGTAGAAACACCCTGACCCCCTAGGTCTGCTCAGGGGGTCCCACAAGGACCCCCTGGGCAAAAAAAAAAAAAAATTTTTTAAAAATCGGCAGGATGCGCTCAGGGTGCGCGAATCCTGCCGAAAAGAAATCGAAGCGCGGTCTCCCGCGCTTCGATGTTATTGGCCCCCGGGTGGCCCAAGTCCCGGGGGCATGGTGGGGGGAGATAATTTAATGTGTGGGGGCCTCAAAGGGCCCCCAAGCCCCGGGGACCGCCACCCCCGGGGCTTTTTTGAAAAATGGTGCGGGAGGGCTCTGAGCCCTCTTGCAGCCCCGGGGACCACCACCTCCCCGGGGCTTTTTTTAATTAAAAATAAAACCAGTGTGGGGGGCTCCAGCCCCCCACACGCCCCGAGGACCGCCACCTCCCCGGGGCACTAAACATTTTAATATGTGGGTCCGTTACGGACCCCCAGAGCCCCGGGGACCACCACCTCCCCGGGGCTGTGTACTGAATGGGAGGGGGCCGCGCGGCCCCCTCCTGGAGCCCTTGATGGCCCTGGGGACCACCACCCCCAGGGCCGGCTCCTGCAGTGTCCCGGGGTGCCTACCCCCGGGACACTGTAGTTTGCTATGGCAGGACGGGAGCCTCGCGGCTCCCGTCCTGCCATAGCAAACTGCTTTGGATATTGGAAGAGAGAGCAGGAAACCTGCTCTCTCTTCCAATATCCAAAGCGATTGCTTTTCCACATGGGGAGCAGCATGTCAGCTGCTCCCCATGTGGAACAGCAATGCCGGCTCCCAAGGGACGTGGGGAGCCGGCGGGACTGTGGGGGATTGGGGACCCCCCACAGTCCTCAACGGAGAGGGCCAGCCCCGGGGATGGGGTCCCCGGGGCAAGTAGTGGCCCGGGAGGGGGCCACGCGGCCCCCTCTCCAAAAAAGAGAAAAAAAATGGAAAAAAAAAATGGAAAGGCCGGCCCCGGGGATGGGGTCCCCGGGGCCTTAAAATGGCCAGAGGAGGGGGCCACGCTGCCCCCCTCAAAATAATAAATATAGAGGCCATGCCCCGGGGATGGGGTCCCCGGGGCCAATACAGGCCCAGGGAAGGGGGCGACGCGGCCCCCTTCCCGTTTTTTTTTTTTTTGTAATTTAAAAGGGGTAAGGCCCTGGGGGATGGGGTCCCCAGGGCCCAAAAAGAGAAAAAGGAAGGGGGGCCACACAGCCCCCCTTCAGGGAAAAAAAAAAAAAACGATCGGGCCCGCAGGCCCCGCCCCTTCTTTCACCACTCTGCAAACACGCCCCTGGCGCGTTTGCAGAGAGGGAACAAATTCCCCTTGAATACTGGGGGTCCCTGGGGGCCAACTAGCCCACCAGGAACCTCCAGTATGCGCCAGGGGCTGCCTTGCAGAGACGTGTAGAGAGGCCACACCCCTTTTTACACCTCTCTGCAACGCAGCTCTGTGGTGCTTTTGGAGGTATATGGTGGGCTAGTTGGACTCCGGGGACCCTCAGGATTCAAGGGGACTTAATCCCCCAACTTAAAACGCGCCACGGGGCGCGTTTGCACAGTGGTGAAGGGAGGGCGGGGCTTCAGGTGACATGTGTGCAAACAGGCCCCGTGGCGCGTTTTAAGATGGGGAATTAAATCCCCTTCAATCCTGAGGGTCCCTGGGGGCCAACTAGCCCAACAGGTACATCCAGAAAGCGCCACAGAGCTGCGTTGCAGAGAGGTGTAAAGGGGTGTGGCCTCTCTACACGTCTCTGCAACGCAGCCCCCTGGCGCATATTGGAGGTTCCTGGTGGGCTAGTTGGCCCCTAGGGACCCTCAGGATTCAAGGGGACTTAATCCCCCAACTTAAAACGCGCCACGGGGCGCGTTTGCACAGATGTCACCTCAGGCCCCGCCCCCTCCCTTCACCATTGTGCAAATATTCCTCTAAAATCAGCCGAAATACGAATTCCGATTTACTCACCTGTTATAAGGAGAGACCTCAGTGCTGTATCTTTCAGCCCAGTACTGGTCCTGAAAAGTAATTTTAACCGTACTTACCAGTAACTTGAATTTCCTTCCATAGGCTAACATTGACTGGTTTCAATTGGAAATTCTTCTAAGTGTGGAGTTTTGGAACTTTAAAATATTCCTGTAAAATCAGCCGAAATACGAATTCCGATTTACTCACCTGTTATCAGGAGAGACCTCAGTGATGCATCTTTCAGCCAAGTACTGGTCCTGAAAAGTAATTTTAACCGTACTTACCGGTAACTTGAATTTCCTTCATAGGCTAACATTGACTGGTTTCACTTGGAAATTCTTCTAAGTGTGGAGTTTTGGAACTTTAAAATATTCCTCTAAAATCAGCCGAAATACGAATTCCGATTTACTCACCTGTTATCAGGAGAGACCTCAGTGCTGCATCTTTCAGCCCAGTACTGATCCTGAAAAGTAATTTTAACCGTACTTACCGGTAACTTGAATTTCCTTCATAGGCTAACATTGACTGGTTTCACTTGGAAATTCTTCTAAGTGTTGATTTTTGAAACATACAAATATTCCTCTAAAATCAGCCGAAATCCGAATTCTGATTTACTCACCTGTTATCAGGACAGACCTCAGTGCTGCATCTTTCAGCCCAGTACTGGTCCTGAAAAGTAATTTTAACCGTACTTACCAGTAACTTGAATTTCCTTCCATAGGCTAACATTGACTGATTTCACTTGGAAATTCTTCTAAGTGTGGAGTTTTGGAACTTTAAAATATTCCTCTAAAATCAGCCGAAATACGAATTCCGATTTACTCACCTGTTATCAGGAGAGACCTCAGTGCTGCATGTTTCAGCCCAGTACTGATCCTCAAAAGTAATTTTAACCGTACTTACCGGTAACTTGAATTTCCTTCCATAGGATATCATTGCCTGCTTTTTGCTGAAAAAGTTTCTAAGTGTGGAGTTTTGGAACTTTAAAATATTCCTCTAAAATCAGCCGAAATACGAATTCCGATTTACTCACCTGTTATAAGGAGAGACCTCAGTGCTGCATCTTTCAGCCCAGTACTGATCCTGAAAAGTAATTTTAACCGTACTTACCGGTAACTTGAATTTCCTTCATAGGCTAACATTGACTGGTTTCACTTGGAAATTCTTCTAAGTGTGGAGTTTTGAAACATACAAATATTCCTCTAAAATCAGCCGAAATCCGAATTCTGATTTACTCACCTGTTATCAGGAGAGACCTCAGTGCTGCATCTTTCAGCCCAGTACTGGTCCTGAAAAGTAATTTTAACCGTACTTACCAGTAACTTGAATTTCCTTCCATAGGCTAACATTGACTGGTTTCACTTGGAAATTCTTCTAAGTGTGGAGTTTTGGAACTTTAAAATATTCCTCTAAAATCAGCCGAAATACGAATTCCGATTTACTCACCTGTTATCAGGAGAGACCTCAGTGCTGCATGTTTCAGCCCAGTACTGATCCTCAAAAGTAATTTTAACCGTACTTACCGGTAACTTGAATTTCCTTCCATAGGATATCATTGCCTGCTTTTTGCTGAAAAAGTTTCTAAGTGTTGATTTTTGGAACATTAAAATATTCCTCTAAAATCAGCCGAAATCCGAATTCTGATTTACTCACCTGTTATCAGGAGAGACCTCAGTGCTGCATCTTTCAGCCCAGTACTGATCCTCAAAATTAATTTTAACCGTACTTACCGGTAACTTGAATTTCCTGCATAGGCTAACATTGACTGGTTTCACTTGGAAATTCTTCTAAGTGTGGAGTTTTGGAACTTTATAATATTCCTCTAAAATCAACCAAAGTACGAATTCCAATTTACTCACCTGTTATCAGGAGAGAACCCAGTGCTGCATCTTTTAGCCCAGCACTGACCCTGAAAAGTAATTTTAACAGTACTTACCAGTAACTTATATTTTCTTCCATAGGAATCCTTTGTCTGGTTTTCAGCAGAAAAGTTTCAAAGTGTCGATTTTCACAAACTACAAATATTCCTTAAAAATCGCCTGTATGACTTAAACGCATTCTTTCAACTGTTTACAGGAGATGCACCAGTGCTGGATCCAGGATCCAACACTGAGTAACAAAAAGTAACGATAACAGTTTTTACCTCCTAAGTGAATTTCCTTCCATAGGATAACATTGGTCATTCTATGAGAAAAAGTTTCTAAGTGTCAACTTTTAAAGTACAATAATATTCCTTAAAAATCACGACTGTAACCAAAACGCTTTTACTCAACTGTTTACAGGAGATGTCCCAGGACTGAATCTAGGATCCAGTCCTGTGGTTAGAAAAGTAATCCATAAAGTAACTAATTGCATTTAACTAGAAATTCACATTGAGCTGAATGTTGCATTGTGTTTGAAAATGTGTTGCCCATTGCAACAACTGTAACTACTGTACTTAAAAGTCTATTGCCTATGTGCAAAGTAATTAAACTAAAGTAATTCATTCTGAGAAAGTATTTTTTGTAATGTATAATATAATTACAATGTAATTTAAAAAATAAAATATTTAAAAAAAATGTTTTCTAAAAAATTTCGAAATCAGTATGAAAAAATTTTATATAACAATTAATACATTTAAAAATTGTCATTTACAAAACCTTTGAAATTCACTGAAAAAACCGTAGGTTTCAGACATGTTATAGTTACAAATTAGCATTTAAAAAACCTTTGAAATTCACTGAAAAAACCATAGGTTTTAGGGACGTTATAGTTACAAATTAGCATTTAAAAAACCTTTGAAATTCACTGAAAAAACCATAGGTTTTAGGGACAGTTATAGTTAGTTGGACATTGCACTCGTACAAAACCCGTGAAATTCCCCCGTTATAGTTAGTTCAGCTAACTATAACTGGCGCCCCCACAATGCACTGCTGATGACGTCACATATTACATCACTCATGACATGGTCAGTGACATCACTGATGACATCACTGATGACATCTCAAATGACATCACTGATGACATCATCCACGTGATAATCTGATGCAGCTCTTCACACCCTAATATAACCTTTGATACACCCAATCTAAATTACAGACTGCCATTCGCAAAACCATAGACACTCCAACACCAATAACTACATACCCACTCACTGATTCTTAGGTCTACACACACACATCCACTCACTCACCCGTACAGTCACTCATACTTATGGTCACTCAATACAGGACTATCATATGCACTCTTACTCCTATATAGACACTCAAACACCGCCACTCATCCATAGAGGTACTCACACACCTAGTCAGTCATGCAAATAATTAAACACACTGCCATTTACTCACCTATACAGTTATACACACACCAGCTCACTTAATCATACAAATACTAGCACATTGTTACGCTCTTATACAATCACTGATACAAGCACACACTCATCCATACAGCCACTATCACAATCACTCACTCTCGCTTATAGCTATTTATATACTCCAACACACATATATACTGCCTTTCACATATGTAGTTACTCACACATGTACCACTGGGACATACATTCACTCACTAACACACTCTTACACACACTTACCCACCCATACAGTCTATCACAGATGCACTCTTGAAACCATCCACCCAGTGAATCACCCACTCACACATCTATGCACAGTCGCACACACCCCATCCACACAAACACTCAGGCACCCATACAGATACTCAGACAACAAATCAATAACTCTTATAGACAATCATGTAGCTATTCACAAACCCATGCAGCCACTTACACAGCAACAGACAGATACAGACATTCACCCAGTTTAGTCACTAACCCATGCATTCAGTAAGATACGTTTAATCACTCACTTATAGAATTAGTCACGCACCTACTAAATCATCCATACAGACACTTATACACCCACTCATTCTTCAATACGCCTTTCCCTATATATATAAAAAATATTTAAACTTTACAGAAACACACAGTCACTGGATGATGTCATCAGTGATGTCATTTGAGATGTCATCAGTGATGTCATCAGTGATGTCACTGACCATGTCATGAGTGATGTAATATGTGACGTCATCAGCAGTGCATTGCGGGGGCGCGAGTTATAGTTAGCTGAACTAACTATAACGGGGGAATTTCACGGGTTTTGTACGAGTGCAATGTCCAACTAACTATAACTGTCCCTAAAACCTATGGTTTTTTCAGTGAATTTCAAAGGTTTTTTAAATGCTAATTTGTAACTATAACGTCCCTAAAACCTATGGTTTTTTCAGTGAATATATATATATATATATATATATTATCTACTGGCGGTCGCCAGTAGATAGTTATAGTTAGGACCTATTTTCCATAGGAAATCCGCGACATTCTATTTGAAATAACTCTCTTGCCGGTTGACGTATCTTTGCGAAATTTTCAAACTTTATGGCCCGCTCCGGTCTGCTCCTACCCTGAAAGTCTCGGGGTGATTCGTCAAGCGGGGGCCGAGAAAAAAGGGGGGTCCCAAAACGTGTTTTCCCCATTCATTTTTCCATAGGAAACTTTAGACACGGCTACAGCCCGAACTGCTGAACAGAATTACACCAAATTTGGCAAAGAGGTAGTTCTTGGTTCAGAAAGAACCCTTTTGTTAAATGGTGTAAATCCGTTCAGTAGTTCCTGAGAAATTCACAATTAAAATCACATATATATCTATGGCCGCGTCGGATCCGCGTACCCTCCCGATCACGAGCTGCATGCTAATTGGCTTTCAACACTCCAAATCAGGAAGTGTTGGCAGCCATTTTGTCCCTCGGTAGAACCGAGGGACAGAAACAAGTGCGCAAAGCGCAAAAGGGGGCAGGGTAGAAACACCCTGACCCCTAGGTCTGCTCAGGGGTCCCACAAGGACCCCTGGGCAGAAAAAAGCATTTTTTAAAAAAAAATCAGCGGGATGCGCTTAGGGTGCGCGGATCCCGCTGAGAAAAAATAAAGAAACAAGTGCGCAAAACGCACAAAGGGGGCAGGGTAGAAACACCCTAACCCCCTAGGCCTGCTCAGGGGTCCCACAAGGACCCCTGGGCAAAAAAAGCATTTTAAAAAAAATAAAAAACGGCATCGCGAGGGAGGCCACGCCCCTCTTTGACAGCACTCTGCAAACGCGCCCTGGCGCGTTTGCAGAGAGGGAACGAATTCCCCTTGAATACTGGAGGTCCCTGGGGCCAACTAGCCCACCAGGAACCTCCAGTATGCGCCAGGGAGCTGCGTTGCAGAGAGGTGTACAGAGGCCACGCCCCTTTTACACCTCTCTGCAACGCAGCTCTGTGGCGCTTTTTGGATATACCTGTTGGGCTAGTTGGCCCCCAGGGACCCTCAGGATTCAAGGGGAGTTAATCCCCCGACTTAAAACGCGCCACGGGGCGCGTTTGCACAGTGGTGAAGGGAGGGGCGGGGCTTCAGGTGACATGTGTGCAAACAGGCCCCGTGGCGTGTTTTAAGATGGGGGATTAAGTCCCTTTGAATCCTGAGGGTCCCTGGAGTCCAACTAGCCCACCATGTACTTCCAAAAAGCGCCACAGAGCTGCCTTGCAGAGAGGTGTAAAAAGGGGTGTGGCCTCTGTACACGTCTCTGCAACGCAGCCCCCTGGCGCATAATGGAGGTTCCTGGTGGGCTAGTTGGCCCCCAGGGACCCTCATGATTAAAGGGGACTTAATCCCCCAACTTAAAACGCGCCACGGGGCGCGTTTGCACAGATGTCACCTCAGGCCCCGCCCCTCCCTTCACCATTGTGCAAATATTCCTCTAAAATCAGCCGAAATACGAATTCCGATTTACTCACCTGTTATCAGGAGAGACCTCAGTGCTGCATCTTTCAGCCCAGTACTGATCCTGAAAAGTAATTTTAACCGTACTTACCAGTAACTTGAATTTCCTTCCATAGGATATCATTGCCTGCTTTTTGCTGAAAAAGTTTCTAAGTGTCGATTTTTGAAACATACAAATATTCCTCTAAAATCAGCCGAAATACTAATTCCGATTTACTCACCTGTTATCAGGAGAGACCTCAGTGCTGCATCTTTCAGCCCAGTACTGATCCTGAAAAGTAATTTTAACCGTACTTACCAGTAACTTGAATTTCCTTCGATAGGATATCATTGCCTGCTTTTTGCTGAAAAAGTTTCTAAGTGTCGATTTTTGAAACATACAAATATTCCTCTAAAATCAGCCGAAATACGAATTCCGATTTACTCACCTGTTATCAGGAGAGAACCCAGTGCTGCATCTTTTAGCCCAGCACTGACCCTGAAAAGTAATTCTAACCGTACTTACCAGTAACTTGTATTTCCTTCCATAGGAATCCATTGTCTGGTTTTCAGCAGAAAAGTTTCAAAGTGTCGATTTTCACAAACTACAAATATTCCTTAAAAATCGCCTGTATGACTTAAATGCATTCTTTCAACTGTTTACAGGAGATGCACCAGTGCTGGATCCAGGATCCACCACTGAGTGAGAAAAAGTCACGATAACACTACTTACCTGCTAAGTGAATTTCCTCCCATAGGATAACATTGGTGATTCTATGTGAAAAAGTTTCTAAGTGTCAACTTTTAAAATAGAATAATATTCCTTAAAAATCACTACTGTAACCAAAACGCTTTTACTCAACTGTTTACAGGAGATGTCCCAGGACTGAATCTAGGATCCAGTCCTGTGGTTAGAAAAGTAATCCATAAAGTAACTAATTGCATTTAGCTAGAAATTCACATTGAGCTCAATGTTGCATTGTTTGAAATTGTGTTGCCCATTGCAACAACTGTAACTACTGTACTTAAAAGTCTATTGCCTATTTGCAAAGTATTTAAACTAAATTAATTCATTCTGAGAAAGTATATTTTGTAATGTAATGTATAATGTAATTACAATGTAATTTAAAAAATAAAATATCTAAAAATAAATAGTTTAAAAAAATGTAGTAAATCAGTATGAAAAAAATAAAAATAACAATTAATACATTTAAAAATTGGCATTTACAAAACCTTTGAAATTCACTGAAAAAAACCATAGGTTTCAGACATGTTATAGTTAGGAATTAGCATTTACAAAACCTTTGAAATTCACTGAAAAAACCATAGGTTTCAGACATGTTATAGTTAGAAATTAGCATTTAAAAAACCTTACAAATTCACTGAAAAAACCATAGGTTTTAGGGACAGTTATAGTTACTTGGACATTGCACTCGTACAAAACCCGTGAAATTCCCCCGTTATAGTTAGTTCAGCTATGTCATGAGTGATGTAATATGTGACGTCATCAGCAGTGCATTGCGGGGGCGCGAGTTATAGTTAGCTGAACTAACTATAACGGGGGAATTTCATGGGTTTTGTACGAGTGCAATGTCCAAGTAACTATAACTGTCCCTAAAACCTATGGTTTTTTCAGTGAATATATATATATATCAAAACAAGTCAGTGGAGTTTAATCATGTGAGACTACTTGTTACTCTCAGCAAAAATATATCGAATAAGGAGGTGGCAGGATCTTCTCCCAAATATAAATATATATAAAAGCTCCGAAATTGCCCATCAGGCAGGGACGCACTCGGACAAGCAACAGCGTAAAGCATTTAATCAGGTACGGACCAAAGCTGGCATTCCAATCGCAATTTACAGCTCCCTATGCCGATTTAGCCTGACTCGTTTCAGAGCTGTTGCTCTTTCCTCAGAGGCTCGACAGTCCGGTATGAGCTAGTTCTGGCACAACCCCAATTATATAATGAATTACTTGCCCTCTGATGGGTTACTCTAATGAGTGTTTGCAATGTTCACTGGGACTTGTAGTGTCAGAAATAATTGTTTCCTTCAAATGGATGCTGCACAATTCACGCTGTTGTCTATTTCTTAAAAGCCCTCTAATGGGCCTCACAATACCAGTCAGTCCGCAATCTTTGTTGCTGTCCCACAAATGAGGCTCGGCATATATCCAAACCCCGTGGCCCCCAAAGCTCAGAGGGTGGTGCAGTCCCTCGCGGTAGGGCCGCCGAGTGTAAATGAAAGCTCCGAAATTGCCCATCAGGCAGGGACGCACTCGGACAAGCAACAGCGTAAAGCATTTAATCAGGTACGGACCAAAGCTGGCATTCCAATCGCAATTTACAGCTCCCTATGTCGATTTAGCCTGACGCGTTTCAGAGCTGTTGCTCTTTCCTCAGAGGCTCGACAGTCCGGTATGAGCTAGTTCTGGCACAACCCCAATTATATAATTAATTACTTGCCCTCTGATGGGTTACTCTAATGAGTGTTCGCAATGTTCGCTGGGACTTGTAGTGTCAGAAATAATTGTTTCCTACAAATGGATGCTGCACAATTCACGCTGTTGTCTATTTCTTAAAAGCCCTCTAATGGGCCTCAGAATACCAGTCAGTCCTCAATACTTGTTGCTGTCCCACAAATGAGGCTCGGCATATATCCAAACCCCGTGGCCCCCAAAGTTCACAGGGTGGTGCAGTCCCCCGCGGTAGGGCCGCCGCGTGTAAATGAAAGCTCCGAAATTGCCCATCAGGCAGGGACGCACTCGGACAAGCAACAGCGTAAAGCATTTAATCAGGTACGGACCAAAGCTGGCATTCCAATTGCAATTTACAGCTCCCTATGTCGATTTAGCCTGACACGTTTCAGAGCTGTTGCTCTTTCCTCAGAGGCTCGACAGTCCAGTATGAGCTAGTTCTGGCACAACCCCAATTATATAATTAATTACTTGCCCTCTGATGATTACTCTAGTGAGTGTTTGCAATGTTCGCTGGGACTTGTAGTGTCAGAAATAATTGTTTCCTTCAAATGGATGCTGCACAATTCACGCTGTTGTCTATTTCTTAAAAGCCCTCTAATGGGCCTCAGAATACCAGTCAGTCCTCAATCCTTGTTGTTATCCCACAAATGAGGCTCGGCATACCTTTCCGTTAAAGCCTCTGAGGAGAAGTTGAGGAACTTCGAAACGCGTCAGGCAGTCCTGTACGGAACGGCTGTTTAAAGTATCCACAGGCGGAATACCGTTCATACCTATCAAAGGCTGTTGTCTTGCTGCTGTTGTCGGAGTGCTGCTCATCTGGTGGACAACTTTGGAGCTGAATATATATATATATATATGTATATATATATATATATATATATGTATGTATATATATATATATATATATGTATGTATATATATATATATATATATATATATATATATCTTTGATCTTTTGCTTTGCTGCTTGATATTTTTCATTACGCTCTAGTAATTGGATTTTTGGCTGCCCAACTTCTTGTGTTTTATTTATTGCAAATTACATTGACACACGCACACACACACAAGCACACACATTTACTCACTGTCCTGATTGCTAGTGGAATGTATTGCAGATGTCATCATTAAAGTGAAAGCGTCACAACAACTTTAAAAATCATGGCTGTCCACCTGTCATATATCTATATATAGAAATATATATCCATATAGCTGCATTAAGGGCCTTTGGGTCTACTCTGTTGTGCCATTGGTCTGTCATTTCTTTGCTCATCCTCTTTTTATTTTAATGTTTCTTAAGGTGATACTACAGCTCCCCAGGCAATGCTAACCAGCTGCTTGCTTGCTGTTCATTTCATCTGCAATGCATTGCATTCCACATGACCACTTCCTCTAAATCAGAAGATCAATATGGAATGCTGCTGTCCATAGTGTATCATTGTTTTACCATTCCAAGATAGCCAACATATTGGCTCTAAATGTGGCAGCCTTGCTAAAACTTTAAAACAATGATAGACTATTTATAATACCCTTGCAAGATGGACACCCGCTCCTGCATTTAATTTTGTTATTTCAATCATAAGCTCGCGATTTAAAGAATGCAGAATGTTTTCTTTTTTCTACTTGTATTCTTTTCATTTACTAATATATGTTGTGGTGGTGAGACAGAATATCGAGTCCAGAATATCGACTGACAGTAATATCGAGTGAAAAATATTTTGGAATGGAAATATCGACTGCAAGAATATCGTTGTCAAGAATATCGATTTTAAGGTAAGTTATATCGATTTTTAATGTTTGTTAAGTATTTAGGGGCTGATTACGATGGCGGGCAGACTAGGTCCGCCCACCATCGTAGCGGTGTTTGGGACCGCCCGACATGCGGCGGTCCCACCACTGTGATTAGGATGCTTCCGCCATACTGGTGGGCGCAACCAGGGCTTTTAACATTGCGGGCGGTGCTGCTGGCTGCAGCACCGTACGCAATGTTAAAAGTGCTTGCACTGCATTTCCCTGCACTACGTGGCAGGCACCACGCAGTGCCTGCCACTTGGTGCATGAAAATGCAGGGGGGTACCATGGGTACCTCCCCAGTGCACCCCCCCAACACAGAGGGGGCCCGCAACGGGCCCCCGAATCCAGCCTCCGCCTGTGTTTTCGTGGTGGGATGACCGCCACGAAAAGACACGCGGAAAGGGATATCCTAATCCGCAATGCTGGCCTGTGTTTTGGTTCCGCAAGTCGGGCGGAAAAGGACCGCCTTGCGGAACCGTGGCAGACAGACTTTCCGTCAACCACCGACACATTGGGATTTCCACCGCCATCCGTCCTTCCGCCATCGCAATGAGCCCCTTAGTTATATATTTAATATGTATTTGATGTAGTTTCTTTTTTTAACATTTTTTATGTTTTTATATGTATTTGTAAAACTTTTAGTAGTTACTAAATTATATTTAAGTAATTTTCAATTCTTTTGGGTACCGCACCGGGTTGTGGGTTTTATAGTAGTATAGGGTGGGAAGTAATTTAATTATAATAAATTACTATTTATTTTTTTATAAATAATATGCATTTAATTCATAATTAATCATTAATTTAGTTCATTGTGTAATATTTTTTCTAATTAATATTAATGATCTAATAGCTATTTAATTATGATAATATTGTCATTATTTTTTTTAATTTTATTTTTATATGTGAGTTGTGGGGGTTATGGGTGTAGAGGGTGGGAAGAAATCTAAGTTTATTTTAATTAATTATTAATTAATTGTCAATCATTGTTAATTATTTGTTTAATTGATCAATAATTGTTAATAGTGTAAGTTAAGTTTTATGAGTGGGTTGTGTGATTTACGGGTGTGCAGGGTTGGAAGTTATTTAATGGTAATTAATTGTTTGTTAATTAACATGAATTATTTAATTGATATTTAATTAAGTTAATTGTGTTAGTATTTTATTTTATTTTAGGAGTGGGTTGTGTGGTGTATAGGGGTATAGGGTGGGAACTAAAACAATTTTAAGTTAGAAATGTTTTAAATATTTTAATTAATGACTTTTTATTTTATAATTATTTATGTTCATTAGGTAATTAATTTATTATCACATTTTAGGAGTATGGTGTATATTTTGTGGGGGCATATTGTGGAAGCTTAAATACATCTAATTGAATAATTAATAATTTTGATTTAAATAAATAATATTTATTGTTAATACATATTTAGGTTAATATTGTAAAATATTTGTGTTTTAATTTTAGTGTTAGGTTTTATTAGTACATTTTGTAGGGGTATATGGTGGGAGAAAACTATAAATTATTAAATGTATTAATAAATAGTTTTGGAGCGAAATTTATTTATATGTAAAATAATATTGCTTTTAATTTTTAATATTGTTTGTAATATTTACATGATTTTTTTTATTTTTCTGAAATATGTAAGTTTTCATTGTTATATTTTGAAATATTTTTATTTTTATTTTATTTTGTTTTTAAAATTAGTTAATGCATTTGTATGTGTTTGTAATGTAGTACTGACTGTAGTGGGGATAATATATAATTTTCCATTTTAAAATCCAACACTTTTTCTACTGTTGCAGTTACTTGAGTGGGAATAGTAAATTTTACCCCTCCGAAATCCAACACTTTCCGTACTGTTTCACTGACTGGAGTGGGAATAGTACATTTTACCCCTCCGCAATCCAACACTTTCACTACTGTTGCACTGACTAGAGTGGAAATAGTAAATTTTACCCCTCCTCAATCCAACACTTTCCCTAATGTTTCATTGACTGGATTGGGAAAAGTAAATTTTACCCCTCTGCAATCCAACAATTTTCCTACTGTTTCACTAACTGCAGTGGGAATAGTAAATTTTACCCCTATGCAATCCAATACTTTCCCTACTGTTGCAATGACTGGAGTGGGAATATAAAATATTTTTAGTTTTGTATATGTGTAATTTACAATTGTTTTATTAATTGTAGTGGGAATAGTAAATTGCAGTTTTCTGTAATGTTATATATTCTGTAATTTTATATGTATTGTAGTTAGAGTAGTACATCTTATTTTTGTGTTATGTAAAACATTTTGTTATTGTTGTGTTATTTTAGGTGGGAAACTTATTTGTATGTTTATTTAGTTTTAATGTAGTGGGAAATGTATATGTGTATTTTTTTTATATAATTCTGTATTTTTTTCATAATCATATTTATGATTTTTATTGTTTTTTGTTTGTGTATAATTTTTAATTACATTGTGAAAAATGTTGTTTAATTTTTATTTTAAATAGATTGGTTTCCTTTTGTAATATTTTATATTTTTGGTATATTTAAATATGTATACATATATTTTTGATAATATTATATTGATTACGATTTTTTTAATTATATTATTATTTAAAATATGAATGTATTTATAATTTGTATATATATGTATGTTTTAAATATATATATGTGTTCACATTTTTAAAAGTACGTTTATTTGTTATATTTGTTCAAATATAGATTTTAATATATTTTATTTTTCATAAATTAATGTTAGTATTAAATATATGTTTATTTTAATCATTTAAATTATATATATTTAAACATCGAAATTTAATACAACTATATTATTGTAACTATATATTTTATTTCGATATTTTTGTACTTACCTTTTTAAGTATAGGCAGTCGATATTTTTGTATCCTATATTTTTGACTCAATAATTTTGACATCAATATTTTGGTCGATATTCTGTCAGTGAACCCACAAGTGTGTTTTATTACGGTTGTGTCAGAGGATGATGTAAATGATGAATCAGTGAATTGATGAATAGATGCACTTGTGCAAAGACGAGTGGCCAAGTTTGTGTATGATGACCTGTTGAATTTCTACAGCCATCAGTGACACAAAAACACTTTTATTCATAAGCCACACCCATTGGCATTGCCAATGCTTGTTTGCTTCATGTAGTTACTGCCCAGATCATAACTAGGGCCTATAGCTGTAAACAAAATGGATCTGCTAGCCATACTTAGGGGCATATTATCAAGGGCAGTATCGCCGCTTTAGCAGCACTTTTTGCCTCTAAAGCGGCGATATTGTTATCGCCCTATTTACAAGGCGTCGCTAACATGCATTAGCGCATGTTAGCAGCCAATTTTGTAACGCATCTCATGCCAGCGATAAACATCGCTAATGAGATGCAAAGTAGGCGCTCCTTCAAAAATACAACATGAAAGAGGGCGCTAACACAACAGCGCTGTATTAACAAGGCGGCCCCGTTCTTGCAAAGCGATATTAAAAGTCCCACTAACCGCGGTTATCGCCGGATCCTAACGTCTGGTCAAAACCTGACTTAAGCATGTTTAGTATGGGAGGTGGATTGACAGGTTAAGTCCACACTCCCATATTAACAAGCTTTTCATTAGCGCTGTGAAATCATCGCTTGATTTCACACGCTAATGATGATTATCGCTGGTTTGTACATCGCCTGTGAGCTAAGCGTTGCTAATACGCCGCTAACACGGCGATGTAATCCAGCGATAGAAGGCGATAATCAAAATCGCGCTAAGCGCGATTTGCGATATTCAAAGCATGCCGTTGATAATATGCCCCCTGAGTTTTATTCTATAATCTTGCTTTTCAGTGTATAATGACGAATTGTATTCGTGTTATTGGTCGTCCTTAATTAAACATAGATTGGATGTGGCGAAATGTGTAAGATGTGCCCCATTTGTAAAACATAAAAGCTTTAGTTGGTGTAACACTGTTAATTCATTGCTCTTCTGATACAAGCTGTATAATAGTGTGACTTGAAGATCAAATCGTCGCTGTTTAAGTGGATCTCATTTTTCGTTTCATCTCATGTGTGTTGCTAAGTTCTGGAGCTGCTCATGAATATAATAAACATCTTTTGTTTCGAGCAATGATTTTAAAAGTGGCTTTAAGTGTTGAGGCAGCAGCAGCCGTTGTCAGGGCCGGCATGTTGTAATGCCTGTGGGTGTTATTTGATAATCATCTCTGCATGTGGGTATCTCTTGAAGCCACACATCTGCATTTCAGCATCATGGAACACAGACAAGGTAGTGTGCATAGTTGGAGGCGCTTGGAGATGGATTCCCTATCCTGCATGGCACAGAAACACATCGCTTTTGGGTTAATAGCACGCATCAACAACAAACAAAATAAGGGTTTGACGTCAACGAACTACAGACACTTCAGGCCAACACTCTGTCATGGTTGGCACTGGCGATCATTAACTAGTCAGGCAGCGTTGTGTGATTGATCAAAGTGGCTGCTAAATCAACAGCATACAGTTACAATTACCAACCATGTTTTATTAACAATCATCACTTTAATGTTGATGTCATTTTAACGAATATAGTTAAATTATTGCTCCATGCATATGCGTATGGGATACATAATTGTATTTGATAAAAGATTAGACTTTCCTTTTTTTGAAAACGTACACCAATGTATCCTTTCTATTGAAATGCCCTGCCTTTACTGACAGTCCATTAAGCAACAGTCTGCAAGATCACTGGAGACTTATTCCTGTGGTAGGCTTTCACATATAAACTTGATTAAAATTAGGAACTCTGAATAGAAGATGAGTGTAGCAAAAACAATGTAACTGTGAACCGAGTGAATATATATAGACGAGACAAAGTCCAATATGCACTGTACTGCTGAGTTTGTGGGGCCCCTGGTATGAAGGGGTCCCGTAAACAGCAAATGTGGGATGACCTTTGGTGTACCCTGACATGGGAAGAACTTAATTGGTCATTGTGAGAAAATGCCCCTTTTTGTGTGGTGCCCCCATTTTTTGCTGAATGTTATTGCTGTTTTTCATACTCTTCACACTGCTGTCCAGTGTCCAGTGCTTGTTCGTTGGTCCTTAAAACATGTAGAAATTGGCTAATCCCTGATTATAATATTGTTACAATGAGGAAACTGGGAGACATTAATACAGAAAAAGTAGTTTATTTGAGTACCTCCTTTCAATAGGTAACTCCGACAGGCTCAGTAGTGTCCTCCCTCCGTGTCTGCCTTCCTCGTCCATTAACAAATGCTCATCATCAACATTCTGACACAGCACAAGGACAGCAGGCGCAAGCGCATGACGATGGAGAGCACAAGAGCACATGCACAGATACAACACACGTTCCTCCTTTATAATAATAACAATGCACATAACCAAGTGCGGCCCACCTCCTCCCTATTTAACAAAACAATTACAATGATACAAAATCACAAAAAAAGGATAAAATAAAGATTAACAATATTACAATGAAGTTACAATATGAATGAACTCCCCAAAATTGACCCTACACCATACCCATGTTTATCTCATGACAAAAACCCCTAAAGAGTGTAGGAAACCTTGGTATATGCTTCTCACCGGTAGAGACATCACTCCTTCTACCATCACTCCCTCTAAGAGCAAACTTGGGAGGTGAATTTTTGCCCTTGAATCCATTGGAGACTTTCACAGCAAGAGCAACATTCCACCATTGTCCATTCTCCAATTTCACTGCCCTTCCTTCCTGGCTGACTCCAGCCACTCGGCACGGTGCCTTTGACAATTTTAGCATGAGGTAACCTAATACGAATCCAATATCCTCTCCCAAAGGAAACTGCCTTAGTTTTCATAGACATATCATATCTGATCTTTCTTTTGGCCTGGCTCTTCTCAATGTTCCAACGAATCTCACCAAGATGTTGCTTAACACCAAAATTAAATTTAGGACAGTTTGCTCAACCATGCAAGCTACAAAAAATCCTGTGGGTAGCTCCCTCTCAGTGTGTGAAATGCTGATACTCGGTATCACTTTGAGGAGTGTTCCGATATGACAACATGACATAAACAGCATGTGCCACATCCACTCCTTCAATGATGCTCTTCTCAGACATTCACTCACTAGTCTGTTTGCTCTCTCCACTTGACCATTGCTTTGCGGATGGTAGAGACTACATGTCTTATGTCTTATGCTTAATCCCAGCATCTCTAAAAAATCTTACTATCTCATCTGAGACAAATTGCACATCATTGTCTGAAACTCAATCAATCAAGAGGTACTTATATAGCGTGGCTATCATCCCAGAAGGTATCCAGGCGCAGTGCTGCAACTATCAGTCGTAGAGCCAGGTCTTGAGTCCCTTCCTGAAGTGAGTCAACGAGGGTGAAGTACGAAGGAGGAGGGGATTCCAGGACTTGATGTCGAGGTAGGAGAAGGAGCGTCCTCTGGTGCGCCAGCGACGGATGTGTGGTATTTGTGGGAGGGCGAGGTGAGCGGATATTCCTGGAAGGTAGGAAATTGAGGCAACGGTTCATGTAGGTATGTCCTTGGTCTTGGAGGGCTTTGTAGGTGTGGGTCAGGAGCGTGAAATAGCATCTTTTCTGGATGGGGAGCCAGTGGAGGTCTTTCAGCTGCTCGGTGATGCGGGTCCTCTTTGGCAAGTTGAGGATCAGTCTGGCTGCTGTGTTCTGGATCGCCTGGAGTCTTTTCATGAGTTCAGTGATGGTGCCTGGTTAGAGTGTGTTGCCATAGTCCAGCTGGCTGGTGATGAGGGCTTGCGCCACCGTTTTCCTGGTGTTGATGGGGAGCCACTTGATAACTTTGCGGAGCATGCAAAGAATGTCGAAGTAGGCTGAGGAGACGGCATTGACCTGGCTTTTCATGGAGAGTTCACTGTCCAGGATAATGCAGATCCTGGTCTTTTGGAGTGGGGGAGGGTCCGAGTTCCATAGACCAAAAGGAGTCATTCCAGGGAAGTGTGCCTGCCAAAGATCAGAACTTCAGTTTTGTCCACGTTGAGCTTCAGACAGTTGTCCTTCATCCAGGCTGAGATGTTCTTTATACAGTTGTGGAAATTGTTCTTCGTCGAGGTGGGGTCCGCCGAGAGCGAGAGGACATGCTGGGTATGGTCGGCGTAGGAGATGATATTGATGTTGTGGGTTCTGACGATGTCTGTGAGTGGTGTCATTTAGATGTTAAATAGGGTTGGACTGAGGAATGAGCCTTGTGGGACACCGCAGATGGTGTGCTTGGGTTGTGAGGTGAAGGGAGTGAGACGGAGTCTCTGGATGCACCCGGTGAGAAAGGATACCCTCCATCTGAGCGCATCGTCTGTCATTCCTATCTGGTGCAGGCGATCGATGAGTGTGTGGTGGGAGACGGTGTTGTAGGCTGCAGTGAGGTCGAGCAGAATCAGGGCAGCTGATTCTCCTCTGTCGAGTAGGATGCGGGTGTCATCTGTAGTGGCGATCAGGGCTGTTTTGGTTCTGTGATTGTCTCTGAAGTCTGATTTGGAAGGGTCCAGCAGGTTGTTTCTCTCCAGGTGTTTGGTGAGTTGGAGATTTATTGTCTTCTCCAAGACTTTGGTGGGAAACGGGAGCAGTGAGATGGGACGGTAGTTCTGGAGTTCGCTGGGATCTGCAGAGGGCTTCTTGAGAAGGGGTCTCACCACTATGTGTTTTCAGGCATTGGGAAAGGTGGCTGTAGTGATGGAGGCATTAGGGGTGGTGGTGAGCTGGTGGCTGATCTTGTCTCTCGAAACTAGTTCAGATGGAAAACCCTCTCTTGAAAATATGTCCGTCAAAAAGGCAATCATCTTTTTTGTATTGGCATCATTCACAAACCTAACTTTCATCCTTTTGGAGGTCATCAAGCAACACTATAGCAAAACGTTGGTCAGTGGAAGTAAGTAAAAAGACCCAGAAAATGTCACCTTGCTCCACACCCATTCAGGACTACCCACCACTACCATAGGAGATGTCACACTCTTCAAACTCTTGTCATTCTGTAAACACACAGCACATTTTTCAACAAAATACCCCACATCCCTGTCAATACTGGGCCACCAGTATGTTTCCCTCAGTCTTTTCTTATTGAGAGTCATTCCGAAATGACCGTCGTGACTTAATTGCATCACTTTACACCTAATTTTGCTCGGTGGAATTAACTTATCACATCTGAACAACAAGCATGCCTCAATGGATAATTCTGATTCCAATTTACATTAAGGCTTTTAGGAAAGAGATAAATTCCTCTGTTTTGGACAGCCTATTGACATGCACTCCAACAACTTCCTCAAAATAGGATCCTGATCCAACTTTTTTCTCCACTCCTATTCACTTATACACTTGATCGCACCCCACACAACACTTGCCACCAAACAATATTCATCTTGTTGATTATTCAATTCCTCTTCCAGATCATCACCTGCCCACAGAAGTCGAAGTTCTTACCACCAGGCACCCTCAGGAGCACTACAGCCATTAGCGCCCGCTTTCCGTGCCCCCGGGCAATTTGGTGATACAGAAGGGGTCACAGACGCTTATGCATCCCCTTCTGTAATACTGATAGCGCTGGCGCACATAACAAGCCAGCGCTATCATCAGGGGTCATTCCCTCATTTGCATGGGGGAGTGGCTCCATGCAAATGAGGGAATCCCTTTGCCTCTGCACCAGTGCCATGTTATAGATGTGGGCGCAGAGACAAAGAACTTGTCACCTTTTAGGTGGCGCATTGTTAGTGAGCCTCCTGATGGCACCCCTCTGGAGGGGTAGAGGGAGTCCTATGGACCCCCACAGACATCCCCTTGCAGGCGGGTGCAATCTCTCACTGCATCCCCCTGCAAGGGGATCTCCAACCCTCCTTAAAATTGCAGGCAGGTTGCCACCTGCACAGTGAAACATAGAGCAGCTTCAAAGCAGCCGCTGGGCTTTTCACATGAATGTGTTGCTCTGGGGCACTGTGAGTTTGCGGATGTGCTAGGGGCAGTGCATTCATGCTAATATGGCGCATTTTTATTTTTTGAGCAGGGTGCACCTTTTTAAAGGTGCACCTTTTTAAAGGTGCGCCCCCTGGCACAAACAATGAAAATGCATAGTATGCATATTACGGCCCCAGAGATGCATTTCACATTAAAGTTGTATTCCAGCAGTTGTATGCTTAATCTGAACAATATGGCAGTTGCATTCGTGGAATGAACATTAGAACCATTGATAATTGGTTTGAAGGGCTTATGATCAGTGTGCAAGAGAAATTTGGTTCCCCATACATAAGTTTTAAAATTCTCCACTCCCCACATACAGGCCAACATTTCCCGTTCAATAACTGAATAGAGACATTCTGTGGTTTCAGTGTGTGTGAGGCAAATGCAATACCATGCTCAGAACTGCCTTTCCCTTGGGATAACACTGATTTTGGGCCAACACTTCTGGCATCAATAGTATTACACAAGGACATCCCAGGAGTGTATGGGGACAACAAAGGAGCATTAGTAAGTTCCCACTTGATAATAAGAAAAGCAGCTTTTTGCAACTCATCCCTCACAAACTTTAAGTTCTTTTTTAACAGACAAATGAGAGTTTCAGCTTTAGTTGAAAATCCCTGATATATTTAGCATAAAATCCTCACATGCCAAGGAATGCTTGAAGCTCTTCACAATCAGTCGATGTAGGAATTTCCTCTTTAGCCTTAAGCAAATCCGTTGTGGGGAAATTCCCTGTCCCGACATAACATGACCCAAGTATTCAACTTTGTTCACATTAAAATCAAACGTATCTTTCTCAGTGTCAAACCATGTGCTTTGAGCGCAGCGAGAACTGCATTCAGCCTTAGCAGATGAACAATGTTATTCTCCGTATATACCAAGATGCCATCTTGGAACACCAAGACCCCCCTCCAAACCTTTCAGCACTTCCCCAATCACTTGCTGAAACACAGAGGCTGCTGATGCAAGTCCAGAAGTACTCTACAAAACTAAGCCGTAAGATGCCTTGATTCTTTTGCAAGTACTACCTGGTGATGAGCTGATTTCATATCTACCTTAGAAAACCACTTAGCCCCAGCCAAAGTGGTGATCATTTCTTCAATCCAGGTCAGGGGATGACTGTCGACTCAAATAGCTTTATTTAGGCTTCAAAGATCAATGCACATTCTCAATTCATAAGCACAACAATGATTCAGTTGGTTCAATGACACCATCTTGACATAGTTGTGACAGGAGGTCATCCAGTTTGCCCCTAAGGCTTAATGGAACGCATATGAGTATGTGTTTGACAGGTATGCTTCCATCTTTAACTTTAATGACATGTTCAAACCCGGTCAACATACCATGTTTCCCTTGAAAAATGTTCTTATGTTCAAGCAACACTGATACTAGTGTACACTCAACCTTAGGTACCAGTATATCATCCTCTTCCACTAATAAGACTTGGATTGTCCGACCTGGCTTCAACAAAATCATCATCAGCATCAAACTGTTTATTTCAGATACAACAATCCATAAAACAAAATGCATCAAGAAATGCACAAAATTAAAAATTGTAGTACATACAATGATATTCAAAAAGATAAATGCCATCAGTCACATGCAAAGTGCCAGTGCCGCATCCATAAAAATAACATATGTCTATGGACATTGTTAGACATACCAGTAAAATAGCAACAAAAAGATTCTAAAAACCTTGGATATGACAAAAGGAGAGACAGTGTTGATGTAAAAACAGCATTCAGCTAGATAAGAAAGTGCAAGTGCAATAAAACTATAGTTAGAAGTTCATATCAATTAGGAAAGTGCTATCATAACATATCAAAAATTATATGTTTGGCACTATGATTACTGGTGAGCATAGCAGCATGTACAAATTTTGTCATTGCAATCACAATCACTTCTCTCGTGTCATAACGTAGAATGCGTACTGCATACTCATATTGTCGAAAACCCAGGAGTTTACACACAGGGATCAACAATTGTTTTCGTGGCCTGGTGTAAGTAGAACAGAAAAAGGCAAAGTAATGTAGAGTTTTATCAGCTGAGTTACAGGAGGGGCACTTACCAAAGCTATAATACTTCACACCCTAATTCGCACAGAAACTGTTCACAGGCAAAACCCCATGTCTCTATTTTAGGTAAAGTCGCAGCGGAGTACATCCTGGGAGGGTGTCAATGAACAGTTTATGTGCAGGGGTTATCTTAAGATCCAAAAAAGAGTCTGTTAGGCTCCCCGTCTACACACTTGAGTTCCCTCAACCACAGATGCTCCTTTATGTGGTCTTTGACCAAGGAGCAAGGGACTAACTTAAATGTTTCCAGGGTGTCCCAAAGGGAAGGCAAGCCTATTGTGTAGAGCATAGATTTAATGTAAGCAAACCAAGGGATCTTCCCACAACCTGGAAGTTTTAGAAGTACCTTAATTGAGACTCTAAAGGATTTCAATTAATCTGTGATCCATAATATATGCCAGTACATAATGTGTCGAGACACAATGCTATAGTTGATCGGATAGATGCCAATGTCCAGAAGTTGGGTGAGATGGGGGGCACTCTGCGGAAGGTTGAGAAGACTCCTAACAAATTGGGGAGAGGATGTAGCCTTACTGCTAGAGCGATCAACCCTGAAGCTGGGGAACTGGCTTCGAGTCTCAGCAACGACGCTCAACATCCTGTGATTCTGGGCAAATCACTTAATCTCCCTGTGCCTAACAAAAATGAATGTGTCCATCTGTAACGAAACTGGTGCTCATGTAAAGTGCTCTGATATCTTCGGCTCAAGTTCACGCTATATAAAACTCAAAAAGAAAAAAAAAGAAAATGTGTTTTCTATTTTGCAGAGGTCATCAACCCTTGCGTAACCCCAGAGCTCTGCACCATACATAGCTGAGCGTTTCACTTTAAGGTTGAAGATCTCCACTGCTGTGGCAAGAGAACAATAAGCTTTCTTGCGCAATTTGAACATGGCACCAGATTCTTGCTGGAGGTTCGATGTGCTCCTGCTAGTGTGCTTGGCCCAACACATTCTGTGTATTAGACTTACACCAAGGGGCACACTCTCTTGAACTTGTTCGAGGGGCACACCATGCACCAAAATGTTTGTCCTGTCTGATTTGTAGAGGTTAAACACCATAAATGTGTTTTTTGTTGATACTGAGCTCAAGGGCCTGAGTGCTGCAGAAACTTAAAAATGGATCAATTATTGCCTGCAGATCACGTGGAGTTTAAAAAAAGAAAACCACGTCATCTGCAAATATCAGCATTGGGATTTTGTGTGGGCCCAATTTAGATGCATCATTGCCAGGGAAATCAAGCAATGTGACTAGGTCATTAATTTAAAGCGCGAACAATGTCGGTGCCAGCACACGGCCCTGACAAGAGGTGTTTATGTTAAAGGAGTCTGTGAGCTCGCCTTTGTTTCCATATCTAACACAAGCAGTATTATGAGCTTGCAACCTAATTAAAACAGACAATAGGTTAGCAGGGACACCCCTCTGCTTCAAAATTTCCAACAGGTTGGCTCTAGGAATAGAATCAAAAGCTGATCTTAGATTGACAAAGACCACCTACAAATGGCCTTTGTCAAGTGTTAGTTTTCCAGTGTAAACTACAAAAGCGTAGGATTTGATCCACTGTGCTGATCCTATTTCTAAATCCAGTCTGCATATCAGAAAGAATGGAATTTACCTAGAATAAGATGGTAGAAGAGTTTCTGAGAGGTGTCAATGAGGCTAATGGGCCTGTAGTTCCCAGGGTAATCTTTGCTGCCTTTTTTATAGATCTGGACAATGTCAGCGGTCTACCAGGACCTTGAAATCAGACCACCTTCCGATATGGAATGTAAAAGCAACTGGAAGTAGGAGGACCAACTCAGAGGTTCTGTTTGGAACAAATCCCCAGGAACGTAGTTGGGGCCTGGGTCTTTGTGGAAGGGGATCACCTTGATCGCCTCCAAGATATATTTGTGTTGAAAGGTCAGATGGGTGACCACCTACGGAGGGAAGAGTAACATCTTTAGTCTCTCTGCTCCCAGGATCGGGCTTGGCTGCATAGGTTTTCTGGAAATTATCCACCTAGGGCTGAGGTTGAAGATTGTAATCAACACAAATGGCAGCATTACGGTTGCCATGGGCCGCTATACCCCAGAATGATTTAGTGTCCCCTAACCTAGCGGCTTGAACCAGGTCTTCCCTTAACTTGCACTCCCACTCAAGTTTAGCCTGCGATAGTGCATCTTTGTAGTCTTTCCTAGCCCTGGGGATGGCAGGTCTAGTGCCAGCTTTTAACCTCTGTATATGAATTTGTCTTGACTTCCTGCAACGACTATCAAACCATACACAATGGGTGTGAGGCCTAAAGGCCTTACAGCCATCCTTGCTTAAAAGGCCTTAGAGACAGGTGAACAATTTTTCATGGGACTTAAGAGCAGACACAGGGTCAAGAGTCCGGGGTCCACTATAGGCCAATGGCTCCAAGTTATCAGCAAACTAGCCATAAATCTGGGCTAGCACGTTTAGGTTCTTGCAAACATCCTCTCATTTTAAGGTACTGGACCCAAATCAAGCTGGGGGACACCCCAAACTGCATCTTCCTTTTCCGTTAGGTTAAGGGGCATGGGACCAAGGGTTTCAAACGTGACATTGAAATCGCCAGCGGTGATTACCCAGTCATTATGTGGGAGAGTGTCAATGGCATTCTCTAGAATGTACAGAGTACTAGGTTGCTTATTTACCCTATTCGGCCTATTATAGACATTAAAGGCATAATAGGAGTACCCACCCCAGTGAGAGACAGCCCCAAAATGTCCAGCGAATTTATATCAAGCGTAGTGATAGTACAGGCTCACACATTTTTGACCCACATGGTTAGGCCACCTGCTGGCAGACACAATTCTGGATTTGCCAGTTTAGACTTAATGCCAGCTACACTCCATGAAAGTATGTTCCAAGCTTTGGGTTGTGAACTTGGAGTAGGAGTCAAAGGGGAAAAAGGGAACTGTTCCTCTGGGGGGGTTGACTGTCATAGCTCAGTTAGATTAATACCTCCGGACTGAGTCATGTTGCTCACAGCTGTAACCTGTGGTGCGTTAGGTTTCGAACAGATCTTGGTAGAAACAGACAATGGAAAACGCACCTCAAGCACACTAAGGTTTTCTTCTATGCTACAAGAAACCAGGGGGTGTTTGATGGTGTCCAATCCACCCAGGGAGGATGGAATACGTTTCACCCTGACAATGTCCTGACTGATAATAGACAGACAGTTCCTTGCATTGCAAAGTCAAAAAATCACTTTATCAGTCAAGGAGTTTTGAGCTTCTCTCACCCCTTATGGCAGGCTTGGGACTTTGTGGTGCACAATCCCTAAACATCCTTGGTCATGCAGGGTTTATATCTGATTTCTCTAGGGCATGCACAAAACCTTTGGTAAGAAAGTTCTCTTTTAAATAATAGTTACTGCCGAGTCTGTTAACAATGGTACCACTTTATCTTCAATGAGGAAATTTGCTATGGGATCCTCAGACTTAGGAAAATCATTCTTATGTACTCTCACACATAAAAGCATGTTATCCATGTTATGAGATAGTTTCGGTTCCACACTCTCATTCTCCACATTCATGTTATTCTTCTGTTCTTAAGAACCACAAACTCTAGCAAAATGTCCTGAAGTGCCACATTTGAGGCAGTCTTTTCCTACAGCTGGACATTGCTCTAAGGAAGCAAGATGAAATTTGGATTCACAATGATAACGAGTGCCACCCCACTTTGGTTTTCTTTTACAACTTTAGCTTTGTAAAAATTGTATTTGCTTTGTTTAACAATCCTGCATAATCTGGCATGTCCACCACCTCATCTAGCGATGGATTTTTGTACGTCAGAAGCCTTTCCTGGATCTTACCAGTTGATCTCTGATGAGTTGATCAGTGAAAGTACCAAATTTGCATTTGGCCGCCAACATCCGCAATGAAGCAACGTAAGCATCAATGGATTCCATGGCTGATTGTTCTCCAGAAAAAAAATGTATGTCTCCTAAGAATTAGATTAGGAGGTTTGTAAAAGTGTTTATCCAATCTTTTTACTGCCAATTGATATTCAGCCATTTTATCCTTTACATTGTCTTGTGAGGGGTCAGGCAAATGTGTAAGAATGTCTTGGCCTTCCATACAAAGTGAGTTCTCTAGAAGCCAACGTTTCCTTTCTAGTTTAAACTGAAAACCATCAATAGCGCCTAAATATGCATTGATTGCTCTAAGCCATTCTTTCCATGCTATAGGTGGTTTACCCAGACAGTGGGTGATGGAGAATTAATAACTTGCATAGTTGTAGAATAAATGTGTAGATACAGTTAATCTGAATGTACTCAGTCAAACTAAAAATCGCTCAAAATTAAGGAAAAACCCACTAAATTGTTAGGAAACAGTGGCAGGAGTGCCAGTACCAAATACTAATGTTGCCTGACACCCAGAATGGAACACTCCAGGCAGTTAAGATGGCTGCCACTTCAATGTCAGGATGGCTGACTCCTTTCCAACAATGACCGTGAATCTAAGATGGCCACCAGACATGCGCGGTACCACCACTATGTCAGGATGCCTGACTTCTTTTGGACACAACAGGCAATCTAAGATGGGCACCAGACATGCACAGGTATGCAAACTGCGCATATCAAAAATAGTCAAATTTGAAATACCTCCATCGAGAATTTGCACAGTCCACCAAGGCTTAGTAAGCAGATTGCGATGGTGGTTGCCTGAATGGACACAGGTAAGGCTGAAATAGTAAAGTTGTACTCCCTCCAGGCGGTAACCAAGATGTGGGGCTAGTCTACTCATCGGCCTTGTTACATTGAGGACACTGGGAAGGCATTAAGGAGGAAGAAGAAGATTATTTGAGTAGCTCCACTCAATAGGCAACCTCTCGACAGGCTCAGCAGCGTACTACCGCCGTCTCTGTGAGAGCACATATACAGATACAACACATATTTAACTTTCCTACAGGGCCATATTATATGGTGTAAAAATTGCTCCCATATTATAGAATGGCATTGAAAGTTGAATGTCTTTGCGGACTTGCCCACTTATTGTTCCATCCACTAGCGTGTCTAGGAAAACATGGCTTCAAGCCTGCCAATGAAGCCTGATCTCTGCAATTTAAACTAGCAGCACAACCTGTCAAAATAGCCCTTTTGAACAGGCAAAATCCTCCCTATGAAATATTAACTTGTTACCCCTATGTAGGCCTTGTAGCCCACAAGGCAGGATGCATAGTATTTTAGAACTTTTGAAAATTAAAGTTACTATGTCCCTATACTGACAAGACCCTAAAAGCTATTTTTGCAGTGGCAGGCCTAGCTGTCCCATGCCAAAAATCTGAGTACTGATTAAAATACTAATACTGTATCTTGGAAATGGGACCATCTAGAAAAATAAGTAAATAACTAGTTTTAATAGTTAATAAAAATCCAATTCAATAGCAAAGTCAGATTTTAATAAATATTAAGGATATTAACCTTTTAAAAAGTTATCTTTTCCCTGTCTAGAGTGCCTGGAGACTAATTTGCAACAACTTTCCAGCTTCTCCCAGTCTGTACTTGGCCTGATAAGGTGTGAATGAGGTGTAAAATTCCTCTCAGGGACTATACAAATGGCCACTGTGATTGACAGGGCAACCTGAATAGGCAGCAATGATTCCTTTGAGCTCAGCAAGAGGGTGGAGTCTGCTAATCTCTTGGCACCATAATGTCAAATTCTATCAGACAAGTCTGTTTGCGCCACATGTAACACTTTGGCACACATGAAAGCGAACAAACAGGTTGCCAGGACAATTCTCGTGTATCCTGTCTAGGGCTGAAGACACCCTGCTTTTGTCTTACCAGACCTCTGTCTCCTGGTTTGTTGTAGGTACAGGGTCTGTTTCAAACTAGATTTTAGTGTTAATTGTGGGTGGACACTGGTTATTTCTATAGTCTGCTCCCCTACACACCCTCAGTGTTCAGAGCCCAAGATTAGGGTGGCTGAAGACTTTGTCCATCTTAGATTTGCCCTGACACATTGCATTTTGGGCCTGTTTGCAGCAAAGCAAACAGGAACTACTGATAAAGTAGGTAGGCCATGGCCTTGGAACATTTATTCCATTGCTCAGAGAGGTACTAGGAGTGTCTTAGGCTTATGCTCAAAACGTTTTAGGGGGCTTCACAGGCTGGTGAACCCTACAATGCTGGGCTCTCACCTAGCTGCTTTTTCACTTAAATCTAAAAAAAAAAGTATATCTCCGGTTCTTCTTATTAGATTTTTGTCATTTTGGTGACATTGTTCTTGTCAAATGTTTCTTTATTTTTTGTATCTGTGACTTTTTAAAGGTTTTTGGTACTTCTAAACTCTTTTCATACAGTTAAGAATGTCTGCTCTCTGCCATGACTCCCAAGGGTTGAGCATGGGTTTAAATTACTGGACCTAACAAGATAGTGGTTTTATTGCCCATAGTGGACACCAAAGTACCCCAGCTAATAAACTTCTTTCTCACTCTAAAGGAAAATCTAGATCACAATATGGTTGATAATTTATTCAGAATAGTAGGTTGTGCCATTATACAACAGATTCAAAAAATGAGATGCACAACCTGAAATCAAAGTGGGGAAACAACTTTTACTAGTCAAGTGACTGACAAACCCACACAAGAAAGGGTTTCTGTATCTGAACTGAGGGATGAAACCAATATTACAATTGGTGTCTCCGCTATGAGTAATAATTGGTAAAATCTTGTATGTGTCATTCACATCGATGCCCTATATTGGGCTACAAATTGATACACTTTCTGGATTTATCTAGCATACAGCCCAAGCTGGAGGTCTCTTAAACCCTTTGCAGCAAGGACTTAGTCAATGTACCAACCTGGGAGAGAGAACCGGTCCACATTAGGTTTAAGTGGAGATGGTGCATTTTGGCCTGTTCTGTGAGACTCACAGGGGTACTTGTTAGTAGGTTCTAAACCTTCTATCACCATGAATGGAAACATTCCAGAATATGCTATAAGGACATATCTTTATAATTTGTATTAAAAATAACGAGATCAAAGTCCTATCCTAATGCATAAAACACGCATAGCATGTAATTATAAGGACAAACAAGTTAGTTGTAATAACAGAGACTAACAGCCTAAGTAAAGGGAAAAGCATGCAGCATCATAACATTATTTCAGCATGGCACTGTATTTATCACCCAATCCTTCCTTTTCTGCCTCTAGCTAAACTTCTTCAGCACCAGAAGGAGCCCATAAGAAATATTAGTTACCCAAATATCTTAATAGAAAAACACAGACGCTGTTCGGTGCAAAGAAAGTTACCGTCTCTCCCCACCTTGCTCCCAGCAACTACAGCATTGTAGCAAGAGCAGATTAGGCTCTCTTGCTTTTTAATACATGTGTACATAAGAGGAGTACATAGAGGCATAGCAGAGATGCAACATGTGGGCTGGACTGGTTCTGTGCTACTAGCATCAATTATTTTCTGGCAGAGTTGAGGGTTCCGGTAGGAGTGTAGAGGAGCAGGGTGGACCAGAGGGGATGTAGGCAAGCTGTGCTAGCAGAAGCAGCATGGTCCACCAGGCAGGTTCAGAGCGCCCTGAATTGCAGGAGTGCCAAACATCACAGGAGGCAGCTGGAGTGGAATAAGTAAATAGGTACATGGGGTGGAACAAGTGGCAATCACTGAAGAAAATGGATGGTGCACTTGGAGTCTAAAGGCCTGTAGAAGAGACTAAAGACCCAATACAGATTGTTGAGTGTTGTGCCAACCTCAGAGATTATGAATGACACTTAACATAGTATTAATATTCAGTGTGCAGAGTTCTCTGAGCAAGGTACAAAGAGGACAAGGTATTGACCAGTGAGCAGTTACCAATGTGATGACCTGTCCACAATGCACAACTCACAGGGTGCAGGGGACAATGGAAAATGTGCAAGTGAAAAGCAACATAAAGAGCACAATGAACAGTGCGGACAGAGTTGCTAGGGTGCACAGTTAACAGTTGATCATCTGTAATTAGGATATTCAACAATGTGGACAGTACAGTGAGCAGAAAGCAATGTTGATTGAGCATATATCGGTGCTATGTTTACACTGTATACAACAATGTGCACTGAGCAATGGGTAGTGCGTGGTGATAATCTGGCACCTTCTGTTTCATAAAGAGCAATACAACGTGTACAACTAGTGAGCTGTAAGCAGTACTCACTGATCTGACATCACAGCAGAGAGAATTATGTATTCTGTACAAAGAATGAGTCATGCTTTGAGTATGCAGAGCACATGGAGTGGCTGTTGCACACTAAGGGCCTCATTTGTTGGGAAGTGGCGTAGGGTAGCGCCACAAGTCTTCTTGCTGCGCTGCCCTACGCCAATGAGAAAGGGCAGGAATGCACCATGTTCATGAAATACTGTTCATTCTTGTCCTTTCCCTCTGCACTGGAGCACAATTTACTGCCTAGCGCCAATGCAGGCAGCCCTAAACCATCTTGCAAGGGTGTCTGCGTTGCATGCAGGATTGTTTTTGTGCAGGAAGGGGCACCTTCCTGCTCAAAAACAATCCCAAGAGGCGTTTTCCTCTTTCTATGTGTGCTGAAGAATGCGGCACACTTGGAAAGAGGAACAAACGAGGAGAAATACAAATATTTCTCCTCGTTATGCCTGCTCTGGGCAGGCATAAGGTTTTGGTGCTGCCCATGTTTATGTAATTGAGTAAATCCAGAGCAGCGACAAAATCTATTGGTGTTGCATGGGAAAACCCACCTCAATGTTCATGTAACGCCTCTGTGGTGCAGAGTAAGGCAGCGCTGCGACTTGCGCTGCCTTGCCCTATTCCATATCTATGAGGCCATGCAAAGCCACGCAAAGTGGATTCGCGTGGCTTCATAAATATCATTGAGAGGTTTGCACTGCCAGAGCATCAGAAAAAGTGACGCTTCACGGGGCAAGCCTCTCATAAATGAGCCCATATGTAACTTGCAGTGTGCATTAAGCACACTGCAAAAAGTGTACTGAGCAGTGCACAATGCACACTGAGCAGTGTGAAGTGTATACTGAGCAGCAAAGCATTCACTGAGTAGGGTGCAGTGTACAATGAGTGGTGAGTAGTGTGTATGTGTGTATGTGTCCTCTTCCTCCTCTTCTCTCTGTTTCTCCTTTGTCTGGGTCCTACTGTTTCACTCGCACACTCTGCCCTGCCCTGCCCTATTTTGTTACTCACTTGTTTTCCAGCTTATGCAGAATTATCCTTCTCTACCCATGCTGTTCTTGACTGCCCTTTCTATTTCTACCTCTAAGTGCATCTTTATCAACTGTATGTCTTGCTTCTAATGTCTCTCTCACTGTCCTCTATTCATCCACTTCTGGCACTTTGTCATTGTACCTCCTTTTTATATACTCTTTCTGCCTCTATCTCCCTATCCCTCTTTAGTTCTGCCCAGGGTACCACTAACAAGGGGTGGGCGGAACGCACAGAGTTTCACTCCACGGGAATCCATGGAGTTACCTAGAAACTCAGCAAGATTCCACGGATTCTGCTAGCAGTGGAATTTTAGCACATCGCGCTCATGCTGATTTTTAGCACCAGGAGCTTGTTCCATGCTGTAAAATCACTGCGAGCTGCACCACATGATGCACCGGAGGATGTTGTTTTTTTTTGCCGCATGAGTAGCAGTATTTTCTACTCGAGCTGCAGCTTTCTCAACGCGAACATAGTGACCTGCCATGATCGCCCGTGTTAAGAAATCTCGCCACAAGGCGTTTTAGTGCTCAAAATCATGTGAGGGGATGCAAATTCTCGCTCGTACTCGCTAACGACGTGCAAGGAAAAACTCTGTCATGCGGCAGATGGCAGAGTTTTGCTGGAACTGGGCAAAACTCCGCAAACCCTGCCAGCAGAGTGGAATTTTTTGCCCACCACTACCACTAATTATGTTCATGCCTCTAGCCCTCTATTGATGACTGTGTCATCTGTTTCCTTGCCTCTCACGTTGCGTCTCACTTTCTTAAGCTGCTTTATTTGTTGGTTTATCTACACTTACTTTAGTTTTGAGAATTATCCTAGGCCATATTTGAATGTATCACTATTGGCACAAAACAGTTGATGAAAGCCCGCAGAAGTGTCTGCTGGGATAACAGACTATCAACTGTAACAGTCGGAACAGAAAAATCTGGAGTCATAGCCCGTTGCATTACCTGTGCTCAGAGAAATTTCTAGCATGAGTCCAATATCCTGATTATTATATTATGTATTTAAAATGCATTGTATGCAGCACAACCAAGAGTGAGAGAGCATTTCAAACACAAATACCAGGGATGGGAACTACAAGTGAGACAGCAGGACAGGAGGATGAAGGTCTAAAACACAGGCAGTGACAGTGTGATGTCAAACATGACAGGCCTGGGCTTTGTGGAAGGCTCAAAAGTAAAATAAATTTGAAGAAAAGGGAGGGGATACAGTGATAAATTAGTCATTTACCGGTTACACTTTCTGGTGCCGCGCTCCATCGCCCTGATTCCAGAAGGCATGTTCACAGATGTAGCTTGGTTAGCCTGACTATGGGGCCTGTCTGTACACTGCACCGATGGGCATGTTGTAGCCTCACAACAAACGGTTAGAGGGGGTCCAAGAGAATACTTTTAGAGACCTGCAAGGAGGACTCAGTCCCCAATATCTTATTCCAAACAAAAACAAAAGAAATCCTTGGGTCTGGTGTATCGAAGCAAACAAACAGAGGCACTAATAGTTAACCCAAAAAGCCTGTGGGGTACTCCGTTTCAGGACGAAATCCCTCACCCACCGAAGGTGGCATTATTCATCATTTGGGATTCTCCTCTTAGCGGGAATACCTAGTCCCGTCAAGGGCTACAACTTCCTCTCTGAGAGGAAGGAGCTCAGGGATGTTTTAATTCCCATGTTATCTTGGATATACTAAATCCAACAAATGATGGCAAGGACGGGTTATGATGAGGGCACAGCGCAACAAAAAGTACCAAACTGTGCGGGTAGTGATATTTAAAACTGACTAAAGGGAGCGAAAAGGAAGTCTTTATTGGCTCGACCCATTGCCAGGATTAAAAACAGTGCACCTGCAGCATGGATTTAAAACTGCATGTGTCGGACGATAAGCAGGTCTACATGTTTCATCCAGGAAGACCCGAGAGGTGTCGCAGTTTTCGTCAGGACCTAGAAAAATGCTAGTGCGAAATTTTATAAGTGAATAGTGCTCAAAGAAAAGTAAATAGTGAAATACACAACCAGTAACCCTATGGTTTTCAGTTAAAGATTTACTGGTCGTACCCGTGGTGTATGGATAAGAGGCCTCACCTCAACCTGGCGACAGCTCAGGAAAGGGAGCACCGCTCTCTCCTTCGGTACTCCAGGCGGTACAATCGCCTCCCCTTACCCCTGGCGGACACCGGTCTGCCCACTCCTTGGCTTCAGCTGACTCCTTGAGATTGGCTGTATGTTCGTGTTCTGTATGCAGGATGCGAAGAAACAAATAAATGTCAGTGACAGGATGAGCATAAGAGTGTGGCAGCTGGTCTGGGTCAAGGAGGTATTCATAGCTGGGTAACTGAGAGCTTTTCTTTATAGGAAGAATCACTGGTGTAGCCGATGCAGTGCACTACGAACCCATAACTATGACAATGTTATTGTGAGCAGAAAAGATCATTGCCAAACAACCCAGTAAACTTTGACTGTGTGAATGCGCGCCTCTGTTTGGCAGCCAGTGCAGCAGGTACCACAGTCGGACTTGTCCCTGGAGAGTAGTCAGAGCAGCATGAAGAAGTGACCCAGCCCCATATATGACTGGGCTTGTGGGAACAAGCAGCCCGAAGAATTGCAGATGGGCCCACTGCACACAAGAGGGACTAAGTACCAGGACCCAAGGTTTTCCACTGCAACAACTCCTGCCCCTGCTACTGAAGGGTAGTGCCAGCATTACCCTCTAACCACCACACTTAAGTAAGCGTGACATTATGGGGTTTGGCAGGTCACCCATACTTGTAGGGATGTCCTGTAAGTGTGAGTTTTACCATTTTTTAATACATTGAATTGCTAAACACTTGTACTGTGTTCAAAATGTAGGCTGTAGCGCCACTATCTGGCATAATCTCATAAACAAGTGCGGGTGTTTTAAAATAAGTGCCAGTGCTCAGCATCAGCAGATAGGGGCACAAATTAACCACTGCTCCCGTTACCCGCAAGGTGGTGTCCACCAGCAATCACTATATACTAATAAAGAATACATACAGAGCTGTGGCTGCGTGATAAATGCGAATATATTAGCTGAGTACATTCAAATACATATGATGACTATGTTCACCGAAGGGAAACAAAATACAAATACATTTAAACGTAATTTGAGCAATCAATGTATTTAAAAATAAAATGCTGAACATAGTTTCCATTGTTTTATCTTATCAGTCTTTGGAACAGAATCGGAGTTAAATAATTTTGGGTCTAAAGTTTAGCAGTTTATAAATCGTAGAAGTTTTTGGGTGAAATGGATAAGATATGTGTTTAAGAGGCTTACAAGATCTATTTATAAACGAGTAAGCCACAACAAACATACATTGAAACAATTAAACAACGCACACTTGGTTTCTCATTCAATTGTAACTATCCCCTGGAAGCACCTTTTACAGCAACCCTTTAACTAGCGGTTTGCAACGTATTTCTGGTGCATTTTTATTAGAAGAATGCCCCTAGCCTCCCTTGAGCCTGATAAACTAATCTCAACCACACCCCATGGAAATGGCTGACATGTATTCTGAAGGCCTCTTTTAGGCAGAAGAAAATAGTTTGTTTATGTGCTATTAAAAACCTGGTGATTAAGATCTTAAAACCGGTTATAATTTGCTGTATGCCAGACATATCTGTCAAGCTACAGGTCTAGATTTGACACTGCTGACATGAAATGAATGTCTAATGCAGTAAACATCAAAGCAAGTGGTAAACATTCACAAAGGGGAATTATTCAGTCACCCCGTGCATACAAACAAAAAGTAAGATTTATGAATACGATAATTTAGGAAGTTGGTGCACTTTGAGCGCATTGTAATTGGAACAGGGTGACCTATTTCAGAAAAAACTGTAAATCGGTAGCTAAAACTTAGCACGCTCACTTCCAGTCTTAATATTTTATGAACTTTTTTTTAAAATAACTTTTTAGGTAAAAATTCACATTGTTTTATTTTCTCCAACAAAGAGTTTTGCAGCAACAGACAGTGAATAATGTATGTTAAAAATTATGAGGGGCGCAAGCAGAGAAGTTGCCTCATAGGTAACATATATTGGTTTATAGACACCAGAGCGGTTCACGGAGCAGTGATATTGATGTATATATGAAACACGCTGGATGTGTTGTTAAGCATAGTGCACTGGGTCACCAAAGTGGCATCCGCGTGACATGTCGACTCTTCTCTTCAAGAAACACCTCAGTAATTAGTAAGGAAGTCCCAGCACCTCGGTCCCACCAACCCAGCAATGATCAAATGTTATACTGCCCTTCCCTTCCCGCTGTACATGGGTCTTAATTGGTTCCTCATTCCTCCCATGACACAGGTCATCAACCATACTACAGCAGGAATCATTGCCCCATTGGTGCCCTGCTAGAGTTATGCATTAAGAGCCCTGATGTTGACTTGCATCATACTCAAAATCCTCCACTCTCAGATTTTGAACAAGCTCCCGAAAAACTGTTTATCTCTGGGAGACAGTGACAGCTTTGCAGTGCAGCTATCCTCATGTTGGAATATATAGACTGCAGAAACAAAAGGTCTTCAATCAGTTCTTCACAGGAAGCATACCCAAACTGTGGACGTCCATCAGACCAAACCCCTCTGGTGAAATTTTGAAGATCAAGGTCAAAAGTCTATTGTTCTATCAACAGCTTCTAGCTTGATCTATGAATCCTTCTTCTCAGCCACACTAGTGCTACTTAAACTCAGTTCTCTGAATGACCTGCATACTTACGTATGCATGCTGTGGTATTTTGTATAGTCTAATTTGTAGCTGAAAGGCATTGGAGTGATGTACATGGTCAAAGGGAATGACACAGTCAATGAATGATATGAGGGGTAACTGGTTTGTATCATATATGTGCCTCAACCAGGCTGAGCCCTCTCTTTTGATTATTCAATCTATCATTAATCAGTCTACCCCATTTTGGAAATACTAGAAATAATGTAAAGTTAATGTACCTTAACCACTGATAGGAGTTGTGAAGTTTTCTGTTTGCCTTTTAACTCTTCCACCTTTATTAATTAATATTGTGAATCGTGTATAGCCGGTGCTGTCTAGCTACTGATGCCCACTGCATATCCCATTATGAACCTGGCCCTTTCTGAAACGTAACCTCAGATTTATGCCTTCTTCTGCCTGAACTCGCTTTTGTTGGATTTTAGTACTGCTAGTCAATGGTAAAATGCTTGTGCTCGATACCTAAAAGATTGTAAAATTGGCCTACACTTGATTGGTACATTTAATTTACTTGTAAGTCCCTAGTATATGGTGCTATTTGTTCCCAGGGCCCGTAAATTAAATGCTACAAGTGGGCTGAAGTACTCATTGTGCCACCTACTACAGTGGCCTTTTCAAATATGTCTCAGGTCTGCCATTGCAGCCTGAAGTGCAGTTTTTAAACTGTCATTTTAACCTGGAAAAATAAACCTTAAATCTTCCTTTTACTACTTATAAGTCACCCTATAGTTATTCCTTAAAGGCTCATAGAGCAGGGTGCATGGCATTTAAAAAGTATGACATGTGCACTTATGTTTTACATGTTCTGACAGTGACAAACTCTTAAAGTCGTTTTCACTGTTGTAAGGCTCATCTCTCCAATTTATTAACGTATTGCTACCTTGTTACACTTAATAAGTGTTAACTTCAGTTTGGGAGCAGATAGATAAATGCTTCTTCCACTCAAATGAATTATAATTGAAAGTCATTGTTAATGGTAAAGTTCTATTTTAGGTTGCTATTCTGAAATTGCCACTTTTAGAAAATGTGCATTTGTCTGCCTAAACCAAATGTGCTTTTCTGGGTCACAACACTGTGAATGGTGGGGGGGGGGTGAGGGTCTTCCTGTCAGGGTGGCTGGGAGGACCTGTATCCAACCCTGATTACACTTTAAAGGGACCCTGACTGTAGCACACACACAGGAAACTGACAACAGGCATGCCCTTTCCTTTGTCACCCTGCATAGGTTGGAGCCAGGATGGGCGGAAAGGAAAGAAATGACCAGAACAGTTTTAGGGGTGGGTCAGGAAATTCCTCCAGACAAAGCCTGGCATCAGGTATAAAAGCAGGATCTTTAGAACCTCTCATCAGAGCAGTCCTGGACCTGTGGAAGATTCAGAAGAGGCTCTGCCCTGCCTGCTGAAGAAGTATTGAACCTTCTTGCCATGAACCCAGGCTACCAAGAGTGACTTCAAGGGTCAGTTGGCTGACCTCCTGTGTGAGCTACAGGACACAAAAACCTTCCAGAGGCCTGCCCATTTTCCCTGCTTACCAGCACCAACTGGAACTGCCTGAGCCCTGCTGCTGGCCTCTGCTGGACTGAGTCCTGATCCCCCAAGAAGTGCCCCCATGCCCTGGACCCTTGTCTGGCACCAGTGAGTACTGCTGCTGAAGAAAAGTAGAAGTTACAGACGTTTGGGCTCCTCACAATTGCAAAGTGACCTCTTCATGCAAAGAATTGACCACCCGTGATGACTGCCAATGCAAATCTTCAGTGGGACCCGTACTTCGTTTTGACAGCAAATGTCCATGACGAACGGCAATGCAATAGCTGCACTTCACACCAACAGCAACCATCTACGATGATCAACCAATGTGAACCTCCAGCAATGACCATCAGTGATGCTTGACCTGCTTATCACAACAGCAGCTTCCTTCTCGCAGCCCCCACCAACACGAACAGAACTCTTTCCTTGGGCTTTGAGAGGGTAACTCTTCAGTTAGACTTACCTTGTCCATGTAACTGACCCACGCTCTATTGCAGGGGTCTCCAACCTTTTCTGAGAACTGCTTGTGTATTATTAGTTTTGTATAATCACAATCTTTTTACATGTATATTAGTTTACCAAGCTAAAGCTTTCTAATTTAATAAGATGGGCTGCACACAGTTGAGCTACTCAGAGGTAGCTGGAGAGGTACAGCAGCTCACAAGCTACTGGTTGGAGACCCCTGCTCTATTGGCTTGAACTTGTAACTTTGCCTTGGTCTAGCACGACCAGATAAATGCGAGGGCTTCTTTGTGCTTCTTGGTGCTATTTTCACCATTTAAGAAGTCATATCTCCAGATCTTCTGATTGAAATTTGATCGCCTTAGTGCTTTGGGTAATGTAAGTGGTTGTGTGGGTGTCACTGGGTGTACAAGAGGTTCTATGAGGCTGTGAGTGGTTCTCTGGATGATGTCGTCAGTGATGTAATTTGAGATGCCATCAGTGATGTCATGAGCGATGTCACTGACCATGTCATGAGTGATGTAATATGTGAGGTCATAAGCTGTGCATTGTGGGGGAGCGAGTTATAGTTAGCTCAGCTAACTATAACTGCGCAATTTCACTGGCTTTGTACGAGTGAAACCTGAGCCTATCTATAACGTCCCTGTAACCCTTGTTTTTTTTGGTAAATATATGTTCACCCACACACATATATTATATATATAGCATGGGAGAACAGGTTGGGCAGTATGTTGACTATTTCCTACAAGACATGGTGAAAGGCCTACCTACCTATGTAAAAGACACAGGAGACTTTTTAATCAAGATAGAGGACATTATATGGGCAGATGATCTATTACTTATCACACTTGATATAGAGTCGCTCTATACAAGCATTGAACACCAGACAGGCTTAAAGGCAGTAAAGCATTTTTTAGATGCAAGACCCTGTGAATATTACCAACATAACAAGATGGTATTAGATCTTATCTCTTGGTGCCTCCACAATAATTATTTCATGTTTGGAAAAGAGATTTTTAAACAACTAAGAGGAGTAGCGATGGGAGCCTGTTTCTACCCCAGCTATGCATGTTTACATGCTGGCTGGTGGGAGGAACAGGTTCTGAGGAAAGACCATCATGAGACATTTGATCAACATGTATTATATTGGCTCCGATATATAGATGATGTTTTTATAGTGTGGAGGGGAGATGAAGAAAGTGCCAGACAATTCATTAAGGCAATAAACATCAATTCCATGAACCTTACTTTTACATCCCATTTCAGTAAATCTAACATCGAATTCTTAGATGTGAAAATGTATGTCAAAGAAGGTAGACTAGAGACTACCCTATTCAGAAAACCAACGGCTGGCAATGCTAAGCTACATGCTAGCAGTGCCCATCCGAAGCTCCTCATTAGGAGTATCCCCTATGGGGAAATCCTAAGGCTAAAACGTATCTGCAGTTCAGATACAGATTTTAGTAACTGTGTTGAGGAAACATTGGTCATTCTCAGAAAGCGAGGATACAGTGAGAAAATTCTGAAAGAGGCGATCAGTTAAGCAGAAACAAGGCAAGTCTTCTGCCAAGTTCAGAGGACAATAAAAAATACAAGCTCAGAATCGTCTCAAGAAAATGAGGGTCCCCGATTAATAACCACATATAGCAACGAGGAAAGAAAAATAAGGTCTATAATAAAAAAGAACTGGCCAATTGTGCTCACTGACAGTGTAAGTAAGTCCATTTTTATATAGCGCAGCTACTCACCCTTACGGGTCTCAAGGTGCTGGGGGCCGTAGTGGAAATTAAGTGAGCTATTGCCCAGAGTCACATGGTGCTGAGCTGAGCTACCGCCGGAGCCGGGGATCGAACCGTGAACCCTGTGCTCCGAAGTCAGCTGCCCTGCCGTTCTAGGAACCAGACTTCCAGAAGTCCCTATATTCACTTTCAGAAAATCTAAATCCATGGGATCTCAACTAGTAAAGAACAGCCCAGAATTGGGTCCTGTAGGTACTTGGCTTAAACCCAGGGTTTCTCCAAATGTGCATCGTGCAGAGCTTGCAAGTTTGGAGTAAACACAACCCATTATTTCACTCCTTTCAGCAAGAAAGAAATTGCCATTAAAGGCAGCTTCAATTGTAGAACTGAGTATGCGGTCTATGTTCTGACATGCACCTGCGGCCTAAAATATATTGGAAGCACCAAACTGCAGATGCATGTCAGAATATTGCAGCATCTTAGAGCCATCATCAATAATGATCCCTCATACCCAGTAGCACGACACTTTAAGACCATGCACAATAATGAGGTGAACTGTCTAACGTATTATGTGATCGATGCCATTCCCAACCTCCGTAGAGGTGGGAATAGGGAACGACAATCGAGACAGTTGGAAACTCGAATGATTCTGGAATTCGATAGTAAAGTACCAAACTGGCTCAATAACACCGAAGATATGCATAATTTTCTGTAAATGTAAAAAGAATTAGCCAAGATATAACGGTATGAAGAAAGGATAAAGAGAAAAAAGAGGTGGATGATCTGGTAGGAACCTTTTATCATGATGTAATGATTTTAGGCTTTTAATCGCTGCCTCCCTTTAGTGATTTTTGTACATAGATTTTTTTAACATCCCAAATGGTATTAACTGAATTTTACTGCCGGTAATAGCTTAGAATGCTTAAATTTTGCACGAATATAACTTGGCACTTTAGCATAAGCACTTTTTTGCACATTTCTGCACATTTAGGTTTACTGCTAGGCACAAAGGCACTTTAATATAATGAATTAAGGAAAGCAAAAACAAAATACATTCTATAAGACTCAATTGGAAAAAGAAAGAATGATCCTTTAACTGTCCAAATATACAAACGACATCACCTAGAGTCTATCTTTCAATATTCAAAGAATAGATTGGCATTTAGGCCGACAATAACTGCTGTTAAGTTACCGACTATGTGGTAAAGGTCAAGCACAGCATTTACGCAGTGAGATGATAAAAACAGCAGGTAGTCAATTCTAATGAATTAATATGGCATACGTATAAAAAAAGAGTGGGAAAAGAACATGTGAGCATTGTTGCACACTAATGAACTCATTTATAAATGAATCGCGTTTTTTATACATGTCAATGCCTCTTATATTTATTAATCCATTTGTATTTTTAAATATTTGTCTATTTATTGAAATGTGACAGAATGAAGTTTTATATATTTGTGATGTCTTAGAATGTTTTAACAAAACGTCCATGATATTAACAAAGGATATAAGATGACTCTATATTGAGCCTATGTCGAAAGCATTTTCTCTATGTTCATTAACACGTGACACGTAGGAACCGGGGGGTGTGTACAATGTATTTAAAAACATTATGGCGGACTGCGCTCCGTATGTGAACAAGGGCACTTGTTGCCCGAAGCGCGTCATCAAAGTGAGGAGTGAGAAGCAATAAAACATCTTGCCAAAACATCCCTGGGTGTCCGGTACTCTCTCTTCGCCGAGAGAAGGTTGTGAGAGTTTGGAGGATTTTGATACAAATTACGGAAGTTGGTTGCTTCCGTCAACAGACTCCCTCCGCTGAAGCAGGCAGCCGCCCTCAACCAAAAAGTAACGAGGATCCGTGGTGGAACGTTGGCGGCCGCCCCCTACTGCAGCCAAGGAAATTGTCATCGACCAGAGGACGACAGCGACAGGGTCGGAGGACCCGTCGGCGATCGAAATCAAGGTGGTGAGTCAATTGGCATAAGGCATAGGTGGGGAGGTACGATAGATGGCAGCAAATAATTAAGCCGGCTAACATCAACCTTAACTCACTGAGAATCCATACATCACGATGTCTGCAGATGCGGTACGCGAGAGAGAGGCAGCGGCAGACAAACTATTTGGTAACCTGCCCAAGGCATCCACAAGTCGACAGAATTTGCATGAAAATGTGGCTAACAAGGAAAGTGATGTGAAAACAACATTAAAAAATCGAGAAAAAAAGATGAGAATCAAAATCCCAAAATGGTGGGAGCACAAGTCGTTGACTAAATATGTGGAAGTGGGAAGAGTCCCACGGGGGCTAAGAATTCTGCTCGTGCCGAGTTTTGACAATCCGAATCCGGATATGCTCAGAGAGTGGGGTGAGAGCAATTTGGCAGCTTCCATGAACTTAGGGGCACATTACGATACCCGGCGTAAAAAAATCCGCCAGGCATGGAAGCGGCAAAAATCCGCCCGCACACACCGCCTGAACACCGACCACGCCATTATGAGTACACAAACTGAAAACCGCCATCGGCGGAAAAATCATACAAAATACCGCCCGCCATCGTCCGAGTCGGAGTCAAACCGCCCGCCACGGACGGAAACACGCACAACAACACAAAACCGCCCGCCCTCACGGCCGACACACCGCACGTGAAATTACGATCGCACCGCCATGAGCGCAGAAAAACAACAAAAATACCGCCCGCCAGCGCAAACAACGCCGATGAGAATCGACACGGCAGAAGCCATGGCGCCCACGTACCTGCACAGAAACCATCCGCACACAAAACCAATAGCACACAACATGGCCAACAAGTCCACACAGCAAGGCACGCACAAATACACAAGCACAGTACACATCCCGAAAACACCCCCCGGACAAACAAAAAATACAAAGGCCAGAACCCCAGACACAACACACCTGAAAACAACAGACCATGAGGACACACCCACATAGGTGAGTACAAAAGCAGCACTCCCACAGACCACAACCCCTTGCTACATTGCAAACCAGAGAGGAGAGGAGAGGACACAGTGACACAGCAAGGACAGCAGCACACCACAGAAACGCACACATCACAACCACCACCACCACCACCAAACACCGGCACCACAAACCCCCTGCACATTACACAACACACACCGCACCAGCACCACAAACACCATGGCACCACAAAGGATGCCCAAGTTCACGCCCATGGAGCTGACGGTCATGGTCGACGAGATCATCAAGGTGTACCCACAAATCTATGGGAACATGGTCCAGCACACACCACTAGCCACCAGAAACAGAATGTGGACCCGGATCGTAGACCAGGTCAATGCAGTCGGGACCCTGCCCAGGAACAGAACCGAGATAAACAAACGTTGGAATGACGTAAAGAGCCTGGTCAAGAAGAAGGAGGGCAAAAACAGAGAGCTGGCTGCCGTCACTGGCGGAGGGAATCCCGCGCTCTTTAAGACCTTCAAAGCGTGGGAGGAGAAGGTGCGAGTCGTAATCCATCCGGAGATCCTCGCCGGATTAGCAGGGGGAGTGGAGGCTGGTAAGTACAAACTAATGTATACCAGCACACCGCTATGTACACACATGCGCAACCACCATGCCACAGCTCCCAGGGACAAACACCCCCATGTCCAGCACACAATACACAACACATCACACGCACATGCAACAGACACTACCACACACAGGCCAAACCGAACAACTGTAAGATGCGTGGGGACATGTGTACACTAAGCCAGCCACGTAACCACCAACAGGTCCACAAATATGCCAGAAGCGCCACAACGAGCACCCGCCACACCCATGTGTCCGCCACAGCTGCACCAACTGACAAGTAACAGGTAAGTGGCAGGAACACAAAGTGCAGTGGGTCGGAGGGGGACAGCTGAAGTACAACACCCACCAGGCCCCCACTCCCACAGACCAGCAAGGTGGAGCACTCCCCACACCCATGTGTCCGCCACAGCTGCACCAACTGACAAGTAACAGGTAAGTGGCAGGAACACAAAGTGCAGTGGGTCGGAGGGGGACAGCTAAAGTACAACACCCACCAGGCCCCCACTCCCACAGACCAGCAAGGTGGAGCACTCCCCACACCCATGTGTCAGGCACAGCTGCACCAACTGACAAGTAACAGGTAAGTGGCAGGAACACAAAGTGCAGTGGGTGGGACGGTGGACAGCCCAAGTACAACACACACCAGGCCCCAGTCCCACAGCACAGCAAGGAGGAGCATCCCCCACACCCCACACCCACGTGTCAGCCACCGCAGTGCACAACGACAGCCGAAAGGCAGACATCACGGTCCACAGCAATCGGTGTCAGTGGGTGTACAGCCACCCCCACGACCCACTACACCCCCCACCCCCACAGACCTGCAACATGGAGCACCCCCGCTAAGAGCCATGTGGCATCCAGTACAGTGCACGCACGAACAACTTGCAGGTGGGAAACTGGACAGGGCTGGATTACTGGAGGCATGAGGACCATAACACCACCAACACATGGGACATGTCACGTAGCACACGAACACGCAGCACCGCCCACCGTCACGAACAAGTGAACAATGTGCACACGGACATGAACAGCAGACTCACACCCCACATGACCCATCACAGACATAGCAACACCCAAGGAGCCACGTCTGCATGCACAAGCCACACTGAATATAGTCCCACACGGCAGCCACTGTGCAACTCATCACACACAACCGAAACACCATTGAAGTCCTGTCCATGTAGCCCCTACTGCCTGTCAACCACACACCCCACAACTACGCCTATGTAAGACAAACAACACTAGACGCAACAGAGCGGAACAACAGAAATGCACACGAACACCACTGAACCCATCAAACACACAGACACACCATGCACATACAACATACCATCCATCCATCCCATCCGTCAGCCCCGGTCTCATGAAAGGCATGTCATCCGCACAGCTGCCACACATACAGCAGTCACGCTAAGACACATGCCCATGACCAACCATGTGCCAGAAGTCAATTAAGCGCACAACACACTGTGAGCAACAACACACAACATGGGCCACACCCCCCCCGAGCACTGCAGTGATGCACATGGCACAGGGCAGCACGCACACCAAGGAGATGGGACAACTGCAATACGTTGGCTGGCACACAACTATCACTCACTCATAACGATGCGTCCAATGCCATGTCCAGTAACCACAACAGACAGCAAATATGCAGGGCATGTCAGGCATGCACACACCTCAGACCATGCACTGTCATGCTGCCACAACACATGTCACGTTCGGCACCCATGGCTCACAGCATGTACCCCAAAAGCATATCCCCTCCCAAATGCGAATCTGGGGCATAGCCCCCATGTTGCCATATGCGTTCCTAAGCGTTCCATTTGAACCCCAAAAGCATATCCCCTCCCAAATGCGAATCTGGGGCATGGCCCCCATGTTGCCATATGCGTTCCTAAGCGTTCCATTTGAACTCCAAAAGCAAAGTACAAACCAGACCCAGGATGGGCCAGGAGCCCGCATACACCAGAGTCACAATGAGTAGGGGCAAAGCAACACACCCATCGGCATGGCCAATCCGTCCCATGCCACATGTGCACAGCACACAGTCCCATTGCCTAGCACACACACCTACAGATGCCACAGCCACACACTCGCCTCCGGGAAACCCATGTACGAGATTGCACGAACTGCCAATGTCAGACGACTAATACATACTTCGCCAGGTGCAACACAATAACAAATCTCATTCTCTCCACAGGTGACGAACTGCTGGACGCTGGGGATGGAGACAGCAGCCAGCACAGCCAGCCTACAAGCCCCCAACGAGGACACACGGATCTGGAGGATCTGTCCACCTCTTCGGACACGGACCACCAAGCTGGCCCATCTGGCGTGGCAGGGCCCAGCCGCTCCCCAGGACCCCTCCTACCCACCAACCCATCATCCAGGGATGCTGAACAGTCCCAGTCCCCTGCTGCCACTGTCGTTGCGGCCACACCCACGGTCATTGCGGCCACTACCACTGCCGCAACCGCCACCATCGCCGCACCGACCACCACCGCCTCCACCACCACCACGTCTTCGCTGGCACCAGCCCCAGCGCAGGTGGTGGCCCGGCCGACTGGATCCACCCTGGGAGCCACAGCGAGGACCGTGGTGAGCAATGTGGCTAGTGGGCAGGCCGGTGGCAGCAGGACTGGTAGGAGGAGCAGGGTCAGGGAAACGCCAGCCTCCCCTGGGAGCCATGCCCTGCCTCAAATGGCCAGAGTCCTTGGGGCCTATGAAGAGGCCCAAGGACAATGGGCCAGGTCTGCTACTGACACGCGGGAGGTGCTGGGGGTGCTGAGGTCCATGGACGCCCATATGGGCCAATTCGTGTCCCGTATGGACCAACTCGTGGACCTCATGGGCCAGCTGGTGGTGGCGGTGGGGTCACAGGCAAGGCCAGCAACACCACCTCCGCCACCACCTGCTAGGGCGCAGGCTCGGGCAGCAGTGTCCACTTCCCCTGCGTCCACAGCCAGTGAGCACACCTCACCCACCACCAGCAGGTCGCCACCACACACTCCCCTCCCAAACGTGGAAGGGGCCGTCCGAAGAGGAAACAGATCTCCCGGGAGGACTTCGCACGCTCCAGTCGCAAGTGAGGCAGCCAGCCAGCCTTCCGCCAGCCTTCCTTGACCAGCCACTGCATTGACTTGCTCTACGATCCCACTCCACACAGCCATCTGGATGGCATGTGTGTGTTGGACTATGGACATAGAACCAGTGGGTACACCCTGATCATCACGCAGCCATGACCGACAGCTCATTGTCACTGCACGCACCACTTTTGTCATCACCTTACACACAATCACATGTCACAGTTTGTAATAAATGCACCTTTTTCACTAACTGCTGTTTGTGCCCTGTGTCTTTATTGTACGGAATACAACGGCCACCTTGGGCGGAAAGGCACCTGATGCGTGGCATGGAAATGGAATCCGGAGGGCCTGTAGGGACCTAGGGGTGGGAGACAGAACAGGAGCACATTCAATGAGTGTGTCACACACCCATCACACAGTACATGTCAACAACTACAAGCAATGTACACACATCGCACAGAGCAATAGGGCACAATGCCACAGCCACCAACAGTGGCATACTACCCTGGCCATGGAGCGTTGACACACTGCACGCAGTGAACATACGGCCACCCTGACACAGCACACACACACCTGCATAGATACAGACACATCATCCGTCGTACATGGACACTCACCGTCAAGTGAAGTAGCGGGCGATGAGCTGCTGGCGCACATTCCCAGCTTCCTCCTCTCCGCTGTCCACCTCACTCGAGCTGTCCTGGTCTGCGGGCTGGGGCCCTGGTTGATCTCCGTCATCCACAATGAGGGGGATCTGCTTCCGAATGGCCAGATTGTGCAGCATGCAGCACGCCACCACTATCTGGCACACCTTCTGTGGGGAGTACGCCAGTGCACCCCCGGTGCGGTCCAGGCACCTGAACCTGGACTTGAGGAGGCCAAAGGTACGCTCGACCACACGTCTGGTCCTCCCATGTGCCTCATTGTATCGATCGTCTGCTGGGGTGCGAGGATTCCTCAATGGACTGAGCAGCCATGCCCCATTCGGATACGCAGAGTCACCTGGGTGTGAGGGACACAGAGAACCGTTGCTATTCCAACTGGACAGGGGACAGCATCGCACAACCAGCACGCTACACCACTCCACATACTCACCGACAATACAGCCACGATCCTGTTGCAGATTGGCCATCAGTCGTGGCAAGATGCTGTTGCGCATTATGTGTGCGTCATGGGCCGAGCCTGGAAACTTTGCACACACGTGGGTGATCACCATGTCCGCAAGGCACACCACTTGCACATTCAGGGAGTGCGTGTGCTTCCTGTTGCGGTACAGGTGCTCAGTGGCCTGTGGTGGAACAAGGCCAACATGAGTGCAGTCAATGGCTCCCACGACGTGTGGGATTCTGCCAAGGGCATAGAATGCACCCTTCACTGCCGCCAATTCACGAGCCCTGGGGAATCTGATGTACCTGTTCCGGTACAGCATCATGGCTGCCAGTACATCCCTCAGCACCTTGCTGAACATGGGCTGGGACATCCCTCCTTCACTGCCCACTGTGTGCTGGAATGACCCAGTGGCGAAGAAATGCATGGCGGCCATCACCTTAGCCGTGGGGGTGACAGCAGTCGGATACACCCTGCGGGGACGGAGATGGGGCTCTAACATGGCACACAGTCAATGCAGAGTTGGCCTGTCCAGCCGAAACTTCCTGATTACCTCTGTATCGTCCATGTCCGCCAGCAATTGGTATGGGCGGTCAATGTTCGGTCTCCGCCTGGGTTAAATGGCAGAGGACACATGTCAAAGCAACACGGCACATAGCAATTTCGCATACACATCACTGACATGACTGAGCAAGCACATGAGCCACAGCCCAGCTGTCAAGCTGGGACGGCACGGCCACAATACACTTACACGGGTCTCCCAACAATGGCAATGGCAAGTGAGACATACCACTGCCATGTGCATGCACATGGGGATCTAGGCCCCAATGACTTGCGGGGCGTGCTGATGGGGACTGACTGCATATTCGTCAAGCGGCAACGCCACGGCAACATGAGTGTCTGCTGAGCATGGTACTGCTTCCGAGGCTGGATGAGTATGGCACACGACGACGACGATGTGGGCACGGGCTGAGCGGCCAATACAAGTGGGACCTGTGGCACGAGGGGATATGAGACAGTAGTAGGTGTCAGCACTGCACCCTATGTACAGCACTGTACGGATCACAGCTCCCGAAACATTGACTGGTGTCCACATTGACAGCCCCATGCCAAGACGGCTGTGTGCTTGCAGTCACACGTCACAGGTGAGAGGTTACATTGCACGTGCCAGGTGGCAGTCGTACATAGTGGGAGCTGGCATGTGTGTGCATGTGTCTCCTGTTCAGGATCCACCAGATGGGCGCTGACTCTGTACTGACCATTGGACACAGCATGTTCCGTGGAAGGCTTGTGTGTGTGGGATGGTGGCACTGGATGTGCCTCCGTTGGGGGGGGCCATGCACAGGGCGGGTACGTCGATGATTGCGCATTGTTGGTCACGGTGGGTGCACCAGCTAAGATGTGTTGCCCTGTGTTCAATTCCTATGTCCGCATGATGATGGACTGTGGATGTGGGCAGACTACACATTGGTCGATGTGCTGTCTATATGCATGTGCCTTCACACCAGGCACAGCTGCCCCTGCACATGTGACCCCTGCTGGACTCGCTGCTGGGTCTGTGGAGCTGATGCACCTTCTGCGCGTGGGGCGGACAGCTCTCCTCACTTCCCTCATTGCGCATGTCATGTCTTTGCCGCAGGTGACATGGATCATGGAGGGCCCACATGTACGCGTGGGTAGGCTACACATGATTGTTCACTGGTCGCCACCCCCAGTCAGTGTTTCGAATGGGAAGGTTGTCGTGCTGGTGGTATGTTCGATGTGGCGGATGGGCGGGCCTAGGTGCGGGCTTACATTCCGGACATGGGGGGGTAGTTGGATTGGCGACTAGTTGCAGTACACACGGGACACGTCTCTTCCTTTCCACATCTGGGTCATCCCTTGTACTAACTGACAGTGATACAGTCATCTTCGCCCCAGCCCTCATGTCCTCCCCTCGCCCCCCAATATGCATGCTCACCTGCGAGGCTAGCGCTTGAACAGGCAGCCCCAAGCTTGCACCAGAGAGGGCAAGGAGTGTATGTGTGGGTCCAGTTGCACGAGTGGGCTGTCTCAGGGTATGATGTGTGGCGGGACGCCGTCCACCTGCGTGGTGCCCCAAATGGAGACCCGGCCTGCATGGACTATGCATCACAGTCTTCGCCTTCCGGATCCGCCACCTGCGACACCCAGTGGCTGTGGCTGCCCTTGCGGCCATGCCGCGTCCGTCTGTGGCTGATGGCCCACACATTCACTCTTTGGCCTCTCTGGGGAGGGCTCAGGGGTGGTGGCGCACGCGCTTGCACTTAGTCGCAATGGCATGTGTCGTGGTTGGTATGATGGGCAATGGATGGGATGGTGCGAGCCACCTCCCGTGACGTCAGTGCTGCTCGTGCTGTGGTGCGTCCCCCTACACTTCCATTTGACTTTTTGCCATGCTGGACGTTGAGGTTCTATTGCCTGCGTGATATGAGCAGGAGGAGCGCGAGGAGACCTCTCACACACCATGCTCCACTGCCATCCCGTGCCCTGTATCGCCTGTGCGGATTGACTATGTTGGGGTTACACCTGGTCGACTGGGGCTGTGTGTGCCTTGTCAAGGGGCATGGCGGGCGCACAACAGGATCCAGCTCGTCCACAGAGGGTGGGCTGAGGTGCGCCTGGTACCGCTTTGTACGTGTGCCCGGCTGCTGTGCACACACGTGTTCACTCCCCCCGACAGGTGTCCTCTCACAATGCCCAGGGAAGCGGTGGTGTACTGTTCATGAGCCCTCCCAACACGGCGTGCTCCAACTTGGCATGTGCGCATCTACCCGTCGCACCCACCCACCTGAGCACTGCGTCCATACGACTTCACACGACACATGTGTGTCTTCCACAGTAGTGCTACTCATTTGCGTTGACATCCAATACCAGTGGACTACATGGTCATGTCACGACTGCCGTGTACTTCACATACTCTCATCCTCTCTCATTCGTACTTGTGAAATGAGTCAGCGGAGACAGTTCTGGTTTCAAACATTATATTGAGTCTTCTGTCCTCTGTGATGCAGTATAGTGGACACTACTGGCAGCGGAATACATATTGAGGATATACTGAGCATGATTACAAATGGGATAGGGTGTGGGGTTACATCTGCTTGGCCAAGGCTGTGCTAATGTACATTTACGTATAGCTGCGGAGCTGCGGACTTTGACACAGACGGTATACATGTAGCCTACCAGACCGCTCGGCATCATGGGCACAGTCCATCTCAGTTCCATGTGACAGGTTTGCTGCGGTTGTTCCTCATGCACGCGTGCATGTGAGATGACATCAGGGCATGTGCTTGCGTGCATGCAGCGGCGTGCCACTTGTTGTTGCACTGTGGTGGTTACTGGACATGTCACAGTCACTGGGGTCGTGTTGTTGTTGTATGCACTTGTCGTCCATGCAAAGGTCCTGGTATGGGATTCCCGGGGCGGGGGTGGGAGGGGTGCAGCACCCACAGACTCCAGGCGACCTATTCATGTCCACTGAGCGGTGTGTGTGTCCATGTGCGCTGGATCCATGTCGTGTCCTGGTTGTTCGTGCAGTTCCGTCCATGTGGGTGCGATGCACAGAGCCCATGCCACTGCCTCCCACGATGCATGCGGTGTTCCTGGATGTGATGGGGAACAGTGTGCATGTCCCGGTCATATCCGATGTCATGGCGATGTCGTTGATGGTGTGGTTACAGTTGCCGGTCGTTTGGTATGGCTGTTGTGGTGGTGACTGGCCAGTCCGTGCGGAAGCTGAGCATGGGTGCGGGGTTGGACTTCATAGGTCACTCGGGGAACCTGCGTTGTGGTCCGACGTATTTACAGGTTGTCAGGTATGCGATGCCGTCCAGCAGGGCTTCCATGTCATTGGTGGTGTACATGTTTGCCAGCCAATGAAGCGGATGGTGGCTGTCAAGGTGTTGTTCGTAGGTTGTCCCTTGGAGGACCATGATGGGGCATGCTGGGTGACATTCGATGTAGCTGTTCTCGATGATCCGTCGTGTGGAGGCACAGTGATTCCATTTCAGTGCGCGTGCGATGTTGGCCACATACGCCATGCCCCCATAGGCAGAGCAGGCCCTGTCGTGTGCGTCCAGAGGGAGGAGTAGTGGTAGCAGGTCCGCCTTCAGACATGCCGGGTTGGAGAGGCATATCTCGACGGGATGCTGGTAGGGACACCTCCGACAGTAGAAGACGGGCATGACGCAGCTGAACAATGTGATGCGGTAAGTCAGTCGGTAACTTACGTTCAGCAGGGACAGGAGATCGCATCCCAATGTATGTATCGTGCTGGTTTGGTACAGCTTGAGCTCTTCGGCGTAGTTGGGTAGGTGTGTTGCGGTTGCCATTTCGCAGCGGTGCGTTGTGGTGGCGTGCTCCGGCTGTGTGTGCAGTCTGCAATGTGCACACTCCGGGGTTGCTGTGAGCTCTGTGTAGTCGTGGGGAGACAGGACTTGTGTTCTGTTGGCTTGTTTGGAGGACACGGGCCCTCTTCCCACATGCTTCTCAGACAGTTCAAGGTCAGTGCTGTGTGACTCCTTCCAATTAACTTGCATGTGGCCGACATGGGGGAGTGTTTTCTTCTTTCTTCCCCGTCCGTTGTGTGCTTCTGTGATATGCGCTATCTGCCGTGTGGTCGGTCTCCTCGGCATGCCTGTGTTGGTCTATTCTTGGACAATGGCTGTATTCACCGGCTTCTGTCGTAGGGCTGTGGTTTCGGTGTTGGAATGGAAGGTCATTCAGTGCTGTCTGCTCTCCCTTGTGTGGGCGGCAGCCTGCCTTTCCGCTCTGCGTTGGGCCTTGTGTGTGGATGTAATTCTTGGGCCACCTGTTGTCGGTCACCGGGCTCTTTGGTGTTCCGTTTCATGTGTCTTGTTCATATGTGCAGGGTGGTATGGGTTTTTCAGTGTGGTACTGGCGTTCCTCTTCCCGAAGGGGCCCTGCTTCTCCTAGTTGGTGTTGCCGCCGCTGTGTGCTTCGCCATGTTTGTTACACTGGGGTGTGTCCTGCTGTTGCGTGACTTCACTGACATGTGTGCGTCGGTTGTGTGGCGTTGGGTGTTGTCCGTGAATTGGGCGTTGGGGACATGTCTGTGGCCGGCCTGTCACGTGTCATGTGCGTTCGGGGTGGGGCTGATGTGTGTGCTGCTTGGTTGTGTCCCTGTCCCTGTGTGCGACGCATGCATGGCGCTGCGGTTGGCCTCTGCGTTGTGCGCATGTGTGGCGGCGTCATCGGCGCTTTGGGGCCGTGACGGGGTGGTTGGTTCCTAGTCCCAGGTGGTGTGTACACATGTGTTCTGCGATGTTAGGATTTGGCCTGTGTGTCATATGTGGATGCAATGGTGGATGTGTAGTGTGCACGCGCTGGTGGGGGGTTGTCCGCTTTTTCCGCCCTTGCACTGTGTGCGCTGTTTGCGTGCACTTGTTGTGTGTGTGCCTACCTGCGTCTCCGCGGTACGTTGCGTCCTTGGTGGTGCATCAGCAGAAGCATGGGAAGGGCCTGCAGTGCTGGATTCATGCCCGGGGTGCCGCTTCTTCGTTGTCCGTGCTCTGCGTCCGTGTTTCCGCCTCTCTTTCACGTGCGGTGTCTCTTTGCCGTGGGAGCCGTTTGTTTGCGGCATCGTAATTTATGCGCCGGGCGGGACGTGTTTCGTCGGACGGTGTGTGTCAGTTGTGCTGCGCCGCTACGTGTGCGGGCGCACTTTGATGGCGGACGGTGTTGCTGGCTTGCCGGCGGTGTTTGGCCTGCTTTTCGCATCGTAATTTGGCGGGCGTGTGGGCTGCGGCATGCGGGCGGTAACTGGTGGTTTTTGCATCCGCCAGCACGGCGGTAGTGCTTCCGCCCGCCATCGTAATGGGCCCCTTAGTAACTATTCTAATTAAATATGCCGAAATAGACCGGAAAGCCGTATTAGAAGAGCTTGACAAAATCAACGAAGAATTAAGTAAATCAGAAATGACAGATTACATAAAGACAACAAGATGTGAAATTAAAGAGAGGCTCAAAAAACATGAAGATAAAATGAAAATCCGCAAGGCTCACAAATTTGCGCTGGACCAAGCCGATTACGAGCAAGGCCAAATATTTACCTTCGCGCGTAAATTTGATAATGCGAAAAGACTAAGATATAACGACAGAACCAGAAGCAATACAATAAAAGAAACACAGAAACCTAGCAATAATGATGAACTGTCCAGCACAGATACAGAGTCACTGACAAGCGAATCAGGCTCAGAATTTGGAAGTTCCAATATTGCAGCAACAAAAACCAAGTTGATTCTTGGGGAAGAGCTGGATTTTTTAGTCCTAGATCGATTACAGACCCTGAGGCCGAGAAATCAAAAGAGGCCAACCGAAAAAGAAAAAACGCAAAACGACGGGACAGACGCAAAAGGCGGAAATGTAAAGCCAAAGAAAAAATCTCAGTGGCGCAGGAAGTAACAGGAAATGATAACACCATTATCAATTTATCGTCGACTTCTCTAACTCAGGCTGAGGAACAACTACTATCACTTGGACTAAATTACTGCCCAGAGAGCAGTTTTAATTACACAAGCACAAGGATTGATGTATTCTGTTTTATTCGTAAACTCAAGCTAAAAAAGTTTTTTACCATCTAAACAGGCTTGGAAAAGTCAATAACGGCACAATATACAGGGGAAAGTGATGCACAATCACTCAAAGCATCTGTTATTCCGACGCTGTTAACCCTGCAAGAATTAGACAATGAAACTGGAATTTCATCTCCGGAACTTGATTATGAGGACTCAACACAGAAAAGATTGCAAAAAATAAATATATCACAACAAGGTGCAGGAAGTAGTCCATTTAGACCGACATCAACTTTCCTCCCTCTCATGCCAAAAGATGCTGTGGATATCTTCCATGAGAGAGTGACAGAAGATATCAAAGAACTCTACCATCAAGTAAAACACAAGAAAAGGAGCAAACAATATAAAAAATTAGAATATGCCAAACTGATGAAAAAACTAGGAGAAAACCAAGAGATCATAATAATAAAATCAGACAAAGGTGGAAACATCGTGGTGTGGCCTAAAAAAGATTGTATCCAGGAAGCAAAAAGACAACTAGACAACGAACAATGTTATGAAAAAACAACAATAAGGGAATACAACAAAGCGAGGGAAATGCTAAAGAAAGACCTACAACAATGGAAACGGGAGGGATTAATTTCAACGGATGAATTCAAATTTATGTATAAGGAATTCCCGGTCCTCCCAGTTCTATATCTCATCCCAAAAGTCCACAAGAACACAGTACCCATACCAGGCAGGCCAATTATTTCGGCAATCAACAGCATGAAATTTGTACTTGTAAAGCGCACCCATACCCCCAAAGGGGTGTCCAGGCGCTGTACGCATACCGCTGTGGAACCCTTCCTGGCTTTTCCCTGTGAAATGTCCACTCCTGGGCACCCCCAGGGTGAAGCCAGGCATCCCAGCGCTGTTGGGGCCGTTGTGGAGATTAAGCAAGCTATTGCCCAGAGTTGCAGAGTGGGACCCATGATTAGAATAGGCACTGAGGCGAGAATTATCAGGTCCGAGGAAATTGAGCCCAAGACCCGCCGAGGCGGGAATTGAACCCTGGTCCCGGGCCAGATCTCTGCATCAGGGTCTGCCGCTCTAACCATTGAGCCACACTTCTCCATCATGGGAGAACAGGTTGGGCAGTACGTTGACTATTTCCTACAAGACATGGTCAAAGGCCTACCTACCTATGTAAAAGACACAGGAGACTTTTTAATCAAGATAGAGGACATTGCATGGGCAGATGATCTATTACTTATCACACTTGATATAGAGTCGCTCTATACAAGCATTGAACACCATACAGGCTTAAAGGCAGTAAAGCATTTTTTAGATGCGAGACCCTGTGAATATTACCAACTTAACAAGATGGTATTAGATCTTACCTCTTGGTGCCTCCACAATAATTATTTCATGTTTGGAAAAGAGATTATTAAACAACTAAGAGGAGTAGCGATGGGAGCCTGTTTCTCCCCCAGCTATGCATGTTTACATGTTGGCTGGTGGGAGGAACAGGTTCTGAGGAAAGACCATCATGAGACATTTGATCAACATGTATTATATTGGCTCCGATATATAGATGATGTTTTTATAGTGTGAGGGGAGATGAAGAAATTGCTAGACAATTCAATAAGGCAATAAACATCAATTCCATGAATCTTACTTTTACATCCCATTTCAGTAAATCTAACATCGAATTCTTAGATGTGAAAATTTATGTCAAAGAAGGTAGACTAGAGACTACCCTATTCAGAAAACCAACGGCTGGCAATGCTACGCTACATGCTAGCAGTGCCCATCCGAAGCACCTCATTAGGAGTATCCCCTATGGGGAAATCCTAAGGCTAAAACGTATCTGCAGTTCAGATACAGATTTTAGTAACTGTGTTGAGGAAACATTGGTCAGACTCAGAAAGCGAGGATACAGTGAGAAAATCCTGAAAGAGGCGATCAGTAAAGCAGAAACAAGGCCTAGAGCAAGTCTTCTGCCAAGTTCAGAGGACAATAAAAAAACAAGCTCAGAATCGTCTCAAGAAAATGAGGGTCCCCGATTAATAACCACATATAGCAACGAGGAAAGAAAAATAAGGTCTATAATAAAAAAGAACTGGCCAATTGTGCTCACTGACAGTGTTCTAGGAACCAGACTTCCAGAAGTCCCTATAATCACTTTCAGAAAATCTAAATCCATGGGATCTCAACTAGTAAAGAACAGCCCAGAATTGGGTCCCGTAGGTACTTGGCTTAAACCCAGACAGGGTTTCTCCAAATGTGCATCGTGCAGAGCTTGCAAGTTTGGAGTAAACACAACCCATTATTTCACTGCTTTCAGCAAGAAAGAAATTGCCATTAAAGGCAGCTTCAATTGTAGAACTGAGTATGCGGTCTATGTTCTGACATGCACCTGCGGCCTAAAATATATTGGAAGCACCAAACTGCAGGTGCATGTCAGAATATTGCAGCATCTTAGAGCCATCATCAATAATGATCCCTCATACCCAGTAGCACGACACTTTAAGACCATGCACAATAATGAGGTGAACTGTCTAACGTATTATGTGATCAATGCCATTCCCAACCTCCGTAGAGGTGGGAATAGGGAACGACAATTGAGACAGTTGGAAACTCGAATGATTCTGGAATTCGATAGTAAAGTACCAAACGGGCTCAATAACACCGAAGATATGCATAATTTTCTGTAAATGTAAAAAGAATTAGCCAAGATATAACGGTTTGAAGAAAGGATAAAGAGAAAAAAGAGGTGGATGACCTGGTAGGAACCTTTTATCATGATGTAATGATTTTAGGCTTTTAATCGCTGCCTCCCTTTAGTGATTTTTGTACATAGATTTTTTTAACATCCCAAATGGTATTAACTGAATTGAAGTTTTTACTGCCGGTAATAGCTTAGAATGCTTAAATTTTGCACTAATATAACTTGGCACTTTAGCATAAGCACTTTTTTGCACATTTTTGCACATTTAGGTTTGCTGCTAGGCACAAAGGCACTTTAATATAATGAATTAAGGAAAGCAAAAACAAAATACATTCTATAAGACTCAATTGGAAAAAGAAAGAATGATCCTTTAACTGTCCAAATATACAAACGACATCACCTAGAGTCTATCTTTCAATATTCAAAGAATAGATTGGCATTTAGGCCGACAATAACTGCTGTTAAGTTACCGACTATGTGGTAAAGGTCAACCACAGCATTTACGCAGAGAGATGATAAAAACAGCAGGTAGTCAATTCTAATGAATTAATATGGCATACGTATAAAAAAAGAGTGGGAAAAGAACATGTGAGCATTGTTGCACACTAATGAACTCATTTATAAATGAATTGCGTTTTTTATACATGTCAATGCCTCTTATATTTATTAATCCATTTGTATTTTTAAATATTTGTCTATTTATTGAAATGTGACAGAATGAAGTTTTATATATTTGTGATGTCTTAGAATGTTTTAACAAAACGTCCATGATATTAACAAAGGATATAAGATGACTCTATATTGAGCCTATGTCGAAAGTATTTTCTCTATGTTCATTAACACGTGACACGGAGGAACAGGGGGGTGTGTACAATGTATTTAAAAACATTATGGCGGACTGCGCTCCGTATGTTAACAAGGGCACTTGTTGCCCGAAACGCGTCATCAAAGTGAGGAGTGAGAAGCAAAAAAACATCTTGCCAAAACATCCCTGGGTGTCCGGTACTCTCTCTTCGCCGAGAGGAGGTTGTGAGAGTTTGGAGGATTTTGAGATATATATATATATATATATATATATATATTTCACTGAAAAAACCATAGGTTTCAGGGACGTTATAGCTACAAATTAGCATTTAAAAAACCTTTGAAATTCACTGAAAAAACCATAGGTTTTAGGGACAGTTATAGTTAGTTGGACATTGCACTCGTACAAAACCCGTGAAATTCCCCCGTTATAGTTAGTCCAGCTAACTATAACTCGCGCCCCTGCAATGCACTGCTGATGACGTCACATATTACATCACTCATGACATGGTCAGTGTCATCACTGATGACATCTCCCCGGGGGCTGCGGGAGGGCTCAGAGCCCTCCCGCACCATTTTTAAAAAAAAGCCCCGGGGGGTGGCGGTCCCCGGGGCTTGGGGGGCCCTTTGAGGCCCCCACACATTAAATTATCCCCCCACCATGCCCCCGGGACTTGGGCCACCCGGGGCAAATACTATCGAGCGCGGGAGACCGCGCTTCGATTTTTCGGCAGGATTCGCGCACCCTGAGCGCATCCTGCCGATTTAAAAAAAAAAATTTAATTTTTTTTTTGCCCAGGGGGTCCTTGTGGGACCCCCTGAGCAAACCTAGGGGGTCAGGGTGTTTCTACCCTGCCCCCTTTGTGCGCTTTGCGCACTTGTTTCTGTCCCTCGGTTCTACAGAGGGACAAAATGGCTGCCAACATTTCCTGAATCGGAATGTTGACAGCCAGCTGACAGCCAATTAACATGCAGCTCGTGATCGGGAGGGTACACGGACCCTACTCGGCCATAGATATCACTATCTTTTTACTTTTGATTTTCTCAGCAACTACTGAACGGATTTACACCATTTAACAAAAGGGTTCTTTCTGAACCAAGAACTACCTCTTTGCCAAATTTGGTGTAATTCCGTTCAGCAGTTCGGGCTGTAGCCGTGTCTAAAGTTTCCTATGGAAAATTGCATGGGGAAAACGCGTTTTGGGACCCCCTTTTTCTCGGCCCCCGCTTGACGAATCCCCCGAGACTTTCAGGGTAGGAGCGGACTGGAGCGGGCCACAAAGTTTGAAAATTTTGCGAAGATACGTCAACCGGCAAGAGAGTTATTTCAAATAGAATGTCGCGGATTTCCTATGGATAATAGGTTGTAACTATAACTATCTACTGGCGACCGCCAGTAGATAATATATATATATATATATATATATATTATCACCACACTCCGCGTTTCCCTCGTAGCAATCCTGCCACAACACGGACACGGACCAAGTTTCAGTGCATTAAATTTGATTTATTTCTTGCGATGCCGCCATAACGTTTCGGCTCGTCCGAGCCTTGATCACATGACATCTTACTACTGGTATGCAAGCTCTTTTAAAGTGACAGGTGCTCATAAATTATCATCACGTGCAAAGTGGCTTAGTAGACATGGTAAAATTACAACCTTAGCTGCAGTAAAAAACAGTGTCACATGCACAATACACCCTAAAATTGACTCTAAAATGGACTACTTTAGAGGCTAAGACCGCAATTGATAAATTAACGTAGTAAATAAAAAATTCATAAATGGTAAAATACCACATATTATATTTTAAAATTACAACACTAAAACATTATTATAGGTAAAATACCTCTATTACCCCTTGGTTTTATTCATGTCCTATGTGTATGCGCTTCTGATATGAACTATATATCCCCTTAAATGGGTCTGCTATAATCGCGCTTGAGTGTATTGCCTATTGATACCCAAATAGCAAATTACCTATTGATACCAGAATAGCGTGGATGAATCCACCGCTTGTTAATGCAATCCTGTTGTCTAAAACCATGTCTAAAAACTGTGTTGAAAGCACCAAGTGCAAAGTGTATGTATGTACGATCCCCATTGTATGTGTAAAACAGTTAAAAATAGAATTATGATGTCTAGTATACTGTCATATCATTCCCTTGTTGCACATTACGCGTTTGCTGCTTAAATGCAATAAACTATTTGAACAGAATTGTAAGATTGCCAATATCACATAAGTATGTTGAGGAATGCACCATCAAGGATTTGCTAGCTTATATTGCACCTATCCCTTGTAAAATCATCGTAATCGTATCTACCCTGTGTATTTATTATTAATCTATGTTGGTGTAAGATGTCACCTATTCCAACATTTACCTAACGGTAAGAATATATAAATCATCAATCAATTAACATACTAATACAACAATATAAATATATAAATAAATAAATATATACCTAAATACATGTTATATTGAATTACATTATACAATAAAATCCAATAAAATATTGTATTAAAAAACAAATCTGTAGTGTATGTTAAAAAATTTATATATATAGTGGAGTAATACTTCCCAGAGTAAATTATTAGATTTTCAAGGAAAGAGGGAAACCTGGCAATGAATTCTGGTTGTGTGTTTCATTACTTGTAAATATTGCTATGCCTGTGCGCTAACCTTACTCCCTATCCTAAACATGTGTGCAAATCTTCCGTCGCATTAAGCCCCGCAGGGTTCTTTGTGTCAAGTTGGATGATATATCTAGTTTCCAGTCTCCTTAGTTTGGATTCACGATCTCCCCCTCTCCTATTGGGTGGTATAGCATCTATCACAAAGTACCTGAGATCATTGTTTCTACTCTGGTGCACCTCCCTGAAATGTCTAGCTACAGGGTACGTGTTATCTTGGTTGGTAATGGCCCGGATATGCTGCAAAATGCGCTTGTGGACAGACAATTTGGTGCTTCCCACGTACTGGAGGCCACAAGGGCACTCAAGTACGTACACCGCATACTCTGTCTTGCATGTGAGGAGCTTCTGGATCTTATTCTCCCTGTCACCAAATGGTGTTTTGTATGTCCTGGTGTTGACACCATGTTGGCAGGCCTTACAGGTTTTACATTTAAAAAACCCCTTATTGTATAAAAGCCAGCTTGTATTTTCAATGGCGTCTGGATTTGTATTAACCAAAGAATCACGCATGGAAGGTGCCCTGCTATAAGTGACAGACACCCTCCGTGGTAAAATTGGTCCTATCACAGGGTCATTCAGAACCAGAGGCCAGCTCCTATTAATGATTTTTTCGAGACTATTTTGTTGTCGACTGTATCTCATGATGAACCTAACTTGGTTAGATTTCTGCTTTACGTGTGGTGCCGTCTGCCCGGTCACCACCTGCAGTTCTTTTTTATTTTTCAAGAGGTCCTCCCTCTCAAGCATATTGGACTTAACCATTGCCCTGTTAATCACATCTTCCGTGTACCCTCTCTCAAGAAACCTTTTCTTACTGTTTGCCTGTGCCTCCCTCAGGTCCTGTTGGTTACTGCAAATCCGTTTAAGGCGCAGCATCTCCCCATATGGAATACTATTCAAAAGATGCTTGGGGTGTGCGCTACTTGCATGTAATGTAGAATTCCCTGATGTCGGTTTCATATAAAGTTTAGTTTCTATGTTCTTCCCCATGATGTACACCTCTGTATCTAAGAAGGTGACAGACGTCTGACTCATGGTAACAGTAAAATGCAGATTGAGTTCATTTACATTCAACAAGTTCACAAAATCGTGTGCAAGATGCTGATCGCCTTTCCAAAGGATAAATAAATCATCAATATAGCGCAGCCATATCACGACATTATTATCAAATATCTGCTTGTACGTGTCCCTGAGGACCAACTCCTCCCAGTAGCCCATATGCAGACAGGCATAACTGGGAGAGAAGCTGGCCCCCATAGCCACTCCCCTGATCTGATGATAAATGAGATTAAAAAACATGAAATTATTGTTACACAAGCAAAATTCCAACATCTCTAATAGCATTTGATTATGTTCTTTGTCTTCTGGGGGTCTTTTAGCGAGAAAATGTGCTATAGCTCGTATACCATGTTTGTGCCTGATGCTGGTGTACAGTGACGTTACATCTAATGCCAGCATCCACATGTCTTCTTGCCATATCACATCTTTGATCTTCATCAAAAAGTCACCAGTATCTCGTACATATGAAGGGAGTGACTTGACATAATCCTGTAAGAAAAAGTCAATGTACTTTGAAGTGTTCTCCAATGGTCCCTCCTTGGCCGATATGATAGGCCTACCTGGTGGCTTTTTAGGGTCCTTATGTACCTTAGGGATGAAATACATTGATGGAATAACCGGGTTATCTTTTTAAAAAAATTTAAATTCATCAGACGAGATCAAGCCTTTGTGTTTCCACTCTGACAATTTACTGTTGTATACTTTGTTGGCCTCTTTAATGGTCTGTGCTGTACCTCGAGTGTAGCACTCCCTATCATTTAGCTGTGGAAATGCCTCTTTCTTATAATCCTCTAACGGCCACAGTACAATGTTGCCCCCCTTGTCACTTGCTCATATTACTAAGTTCTTGTTGTTACGTAATTTTCTTATTAGAGCCTCATATTGTTGGTTCTGCTTATTGTACTTAAAATGCTTCGCTTGAGTGGCTTTATTCAATTTCTTGATTTGCGCTATGACTGAATCATGAAAAATATCTATGCAGTCACGGGGTGTGATGGGATTGAAGGTAGATGTGGGTTTGAATGGTGTAGAGATCTTCACTCCTGTTATGCCACTATTAGCCATCTCACGTCTTCCCATATTATCACTTTGGCCTGTAGACTGTACATAGTCTGCTCCCTCTGATTCCCATAACTCTGCCAGCTCCTTGAGTATGGGGACATCTGACTGTGTCAGGTTTGTAGTGTGGCCAAGTTCTACCGGTTTTATTTGAGACTTGCTTTGTAGATGGAACTTCCTCAGTTTCAATTTATCACATTATCAATATGAACGTGTAACACCACCTCCAATGTAAGTGACAAAATTGTTACTACAAAAAGTTAATACTGTAACTCCAAATAATATATAAATTTCACACGGCCACCCCCAGGATCGATCCCTTAGTCCAACCCTGACTCTAAGGTGCTTCGCTGCCCGGAGCTACTCTAACCATTCTAATTAGTTATCTAATTTTGTTGCCAGTATGTTTCGTTCCTTTTTTGTTGCACAATTATATATTTTATATATTATTTGGAGTTACAGTATTAACTTTTTGTAGTAACAATTTTGTCACTTACATTGGAGGTGGTGTTACACGTTCATATTGATAATGTGAATGGCCAGACACAAGTTCAAAGAATGTTTATTATGAGTAATCTGAGGAAAGACAACCTGAATCAGTTTTGATGGAAAATGAGAAATAATTAATGCGATGGAGGGTCATACTGTATATATCCATTGCGTAAACTTTTTTAATTGTTAATAATGAGTGGTTTTTCAAAAAAACGCAGAATATAGAAATGATTTGAATTACGAATACCAGACTGCACTTGGGTTAATCATGGGTAGTGATGTCACATGGTTAAATATGGCAGTAATGGCGATTTGTTCTGTGTTTCTTGTATCCCCGTGAGCAAGATCTCGGCTGAGATCGAAACACGTAGGGGTGTGTTGACTCTTTGTGATTAATAAAAGCACCGTGGAACCGCATTGGAGGCATTGGTATATGTATTATTATTACCTTATGAAAATAATGGAACTGTGAGTGCGGAGAGGATTTCCTTTTGGGAAAATGTTTGGTGATATATATATATATATATATATATATATATATATATATATATATATATATATATCATGAAACACACGATTTTCTTCTGTTGAAGTAACCGGAGGGGACACAGCGGGGATACCAGGAGAAGCAATATATATTATACTTATATGCATATTTGTGTGTGCAATTCACTTGGAATTTCAGCGCCCATGAGAATAAAAGAGAATCTATTGAGGTTTATAAAGGGACCGCCACTCACAACGTATATGTGGCATGCTTCATCATTGGGGCCCTCCTCAGAATGATGGTACATCTGAGTGGACTCAATCTGGTTAGCGGAGCTCTTGATATTCTAGGGACCAAGTATATAAAAATATCTAGGATATAACCTAAATCTATGGATTTATTATAGGTTAGTCAGCACGTATTGGTTAGTAAGCCATCGTCAGCACAAAAATATTCCTGAATGATATATTTGAGCCCAATAGTGATTCACAGCTTGTGAACTTATGTTTGAAAAACACAACATTTACAAACTCATGCACACTTACATACGTTTGTTGGGAGGCACATTAGTCACCCCAGGAAAAGGGTATATGATGGTACTGGCTCTGTGGGAAAACTATCATCAAGAGTCCTGGTCTGCAATCTCACTTAATGCTAACCAAACTGCCTTGTTCCTGATGAATGAGGGTACCTTATTGTTGGAAAATTGCCCTCTCTGAAGGGTCACCCCAAACATGTTGCCTTCCTCCTCCTCTTTTTACTGAATTATTTTTGTTGGCCTGAGGACCCTGAGCACTTTACCACTGCTGACCAGTGCTAAAGTGCATGTGCTTCTCCCCTAAACATGGTGATATTGGTGTATACCCAATTAAAATATTTAGTTTACTTGTAAAGTGGTATACCATATACCCAGGGCCTGTAACCTAAATGTTACTTGTGGGCTTGCAGCATTGATTGTGCCACCCACACAAGCAGCCTTTCCAACCTGTCTCAAGCTTGCCATTGCAGGGCCTATCTGAGCAGTTGACTGTCAGATTGACTTGGCCTTTAAAGCTACTTGACAGGCAATAAACTCCCCTTTTATTACACATATGTCATCCCTAAGGTAGGCCCTAAGTAGGCCATAGAGCAGCGTGCTTTGTAAGTAAAAGGTAGGGCATTACTGTTAAGTTTTGCATCTCCTAGTAGTGACAAACACCCAAATTCGTCTTTTTTATACTGTGAGGCCTACTCCTCTCATAGGCTAGCACTGGAAATTCCTTAATACACTTTTAAGCTGTAATTCCCGATCAGAAAGGAGTAGCTGCATCATGTTTTATATCTTTAAAATGGTAATGATAAATCCTCTTTAATGGTAAAGTTAAATTTAACATTACTATTTTGGAAATGCCACTTTTAGAAAGTGGACATTTCTCTGCTCTTACTGCTCTGTGTGCCTACTGCCTGTCTCCAATACACATCTGGGGTGGGAGACAGCTACACTTTGTGCATTCCATCTAGACGGTCACAAACATAGGAAGGGTAGGTGTGTCAGAGAACTCATCTGCATTCATCTGCATTCTAATAGATTTTCCTGTGCAGGGAGAGACAGGGAGAGCTGACACTTACACCTGAATAGACAGTGTCCTGTTTCCCACACAAAAGGCTGATTACCCCTACTGAATGTCTGGAGCCAGGGCAGTGAAGAAAGAACCTGTGTGCATTTCAAAGACTCTTCTTTGAAGTCACCCCCACTTCAAAGGCACAACTGGGTATATGTACTGGGGCTCTGACACTACCAAGACAGTACACTACTGAACATGTGAAGAACTCTGCCATGAGTAAAGACTGCTGTGCTACAAGGATTGGCACTCTTCTTCACTGCTGCTCTGGAAGAACTGCTTTTCTGCTTTGCTGTGCTGCCCTGCTGCCTGCTGATCCCTGCCCTGTTGAGGACAAGGACTGGACCCATCTCACTTGAACCCAGCAAGACTCCAAGGGCTTGCTGGCTTGACCCTTGTTCTGAAGTCTCAGGGCCATCAATGACTTCCTTCAGCCCTGGAACAGCACTTGGACTCTGCCATCTGTGAGTCCTGCCTGGCCATGTGGTACCAATCCAGTCTTGGGCCCTTGAAAGTGAGCTTCTGCTGTGCAGAAATACCAAAATCGGTGCAGTGAAGACTTTGCGCCAATCGGAACCAATGCCAATGCAGGAGCTGATCAATGACATCGCTTTCACGGACTGCACGGCTCTACGATGACAGACAGAGCGGCTCGACGATGATACATCACCTGCATCGTAAAGGGGTTTGTCAGCAAAGCCTTCACTGCCTGGCTGATTGAAACCGACTCATCGAGTCCTCAACGTCAATGCTTCCTTCATCCAAGGTACTTTTTCAGCGGGACCTCCGTCAGTCCTGTCTTCCATTGAAGTCGGCCTGAACTTTGGATTTACTCCGCTCCAGCACGACCTCAAGTAACCCCTAAGCATAATTTACTCCTAAGCACTACATTTTTATTTATTCTTTAGAAATGTATAACTCCGGTTCTACTTATTGGATTTTTGTTGTTTTGGTCTTCTTTTACTCATAAAAATATCATCTATAATTAAAATTCTGTGTAGAGTACTTTTGTCATGTTTTCATTGTGTTACTGTGTGTGTGCAACACAAATACTTTGCACGTTGCCTCTTTAGATAAACCTGACTGCTCTGTGCCAGACTATCAGAGGATCAGCACAGATTATCTTTTAGGGTGTATCTAGCTTACCATGACAAGAGTGGTGGTTCCTGTTTGGAAAGGGTGCATACCTCTGCCAACCAGAAACCTCGGTTCTAACATTTATCCCTATTTAGTAGAATTAATTGGCAAGTAGGTGATAAGGCTTGCCACAATTCTCCAGCTATCAAAAAAGTAATTCTGCTTCACTGAATTTGTATTTACTGATGCTTCCATGAGGCAGGCATTGCTGGATAATAGAATAAGCAGACTAGATGGATGGCTGTTTAAAAGATGGATTCGAATGGATTCTAAATCCATAAAATGGTTGCCCTAATGGCAAAAAGGTTTGAAGACTTCTCTTTGCAATAAAGAGAATATTGAATGCCTCAAGAAAAAGCTATGCACAATGAGTTAGGAAGTAGGAAATTGCATATTTCCTGTTTTTATGTGTCATTTCCTGTTGACAATGTGTTTCCACAAAAGTGTGGTTTTTGTGCAATTCTACAATCCCGAAAAACTGCAAGTGATAAAATCTCATGAAATGAAATCTCTTGCCTTAATATCATACTCGGTAAAAACGTTTCCACGGGACCCATGAAATACTCATAATTGATCAATTTGACCTATTCCACAGCTGATTAACAGTAAATTCAACTGCAATCTTACCATATTCTATTTACCACATGACTCTTAATCACGGCATAACAAAGAAGGATGGTTTTAAGCCCAACACACAGACAGTCATCAAAGAGATTGAAGTATGTGTAGTAGACTTGGTATGTCTGTGAGCAAACGAAGCGCAAGTTGAACCATTTTGACTTAAAAAAAACATGCCAAATATTTCTGACACCTCACACTTTACGAACTTACTGGTCTGTTCTTTTATGTTCTGATCAGAATGCCAGTCCGATATGGACGATGTTATTGCTGACACAGCCAATATGTCTTTTGACAACATCTAATGCTAAGACTTTTTCAGTTCCTGTTGTGGGCTAGAAGCCTGCTTAGAGAGGATTGAAGATTAAATTGCTCTGCATGTGGGACTGGGTTGTTCACACTGAGTTCATTGATGCAGCTGAGAGAGGAAGGGTTACTGTTCAATTGCACATAAGAAAGTAAAAGCTCAAAGTAAAAGCAGAAGAAAGTACAAGCTCAAAGTAAAAACTCAAATATCGTCAATTGTGTCTCCTGCCTACAGTTGCTCACTAAAGCAGAGGTTCTTAATCCTTGGTCCAGGAATCCCTGGGGTCCACAACGCCTACCAAGGGGTCCACGAATACTTGGAAAATTATATAATATTATCGGATTAATAAAGAGTATATAATCAAAGAAGCAAAATGTAAAACTGAAAATGTGTCAATGTTCCATAAATATGAAGGATTTTGAAATTGTAGTTTAAAATTAGGTTGGTGTTCTCAGATTGATTCATGGGAGCAGTACAAATGCATCAAACAAGATATAGTATGAATGATGGGTCACCTCAGTTGACTTTAGAAAAGCCTGAACCTTCCCATTAAAATGGAATTATTTCTTTTTTTCTTTTTTGGGAAACTAATAAAATATTTCATCATTTATGTATTTGTGTATTTGATTGACGAATGCTTCTTTCTGTATTTTTATGCATTGTTTTCAGTGTAGACGAAATGCATTTATTGTATTTTAGTGACAATTCCCAAAGCAGAGATTTGTTTCTTCAAATCACAAATACAAAGAAACCAAAGATACTATGCACAGGGTGTTTTACTCCCTTTGTGAATGAGCCGTTTAAGATTTTGCCTGACAGGATCTGCCTAGCTTTGCATGGAGAACCTCAGCTGGGAAAGTCAGATCCCAAATGGCCATCCTGAGTAGTGTTGACCTTCTAATGTGTATAAGTCAGCCTCAGAGAAATCCTGAAATAGATGGACTACAAGGTAAAGATTTCCATCTGTGGGGTGCAAGCACAAAGAACCAGCATGTCAGTACTCACAACATGTGGGCCCATCCATCCAAGTGGGAAATCTTGTTTGGAGCAGATTCTGGAAGCCCTGCCTTTAGCAAACACCTTCGATGAATGAAGCCGGACTCCTTCACCCACAGCGCCAGTAAAGCTCTTAAAACATTTAGGGGCATATTTACGTTCCCTGGCGCATCCCTGCAAATCAGCAGGGATGCGCCAGGGAAGATGCGACACGCAAGTTTGCCCTTGCGCCACCGCCGATGCGCCGCATTTACAATGCGGCGCACAGAATGGCAGATGCGTGTCGCATCCCCCGACGGAAAGGCGGCGCATTGCTGGAGTCGCGTCGCAAGCGCGACGCAGCTCCAGCAATGCTTGGGGGTGCCCTATCCCTAACATGGTGCGTCAATCCTTACGCCTGCTTCAAGCAGGCGCAGGGTTTTGACACAGCATGGGCGTAAAAGTGACTCATTGAAATCTTGTAGATTTCACTGCGTCACTTTTACGTGGCGTACCTGCGAGGGAACGCCCACCCTGCGCTGGAACGCCCACATGAAACCTGACGCAGGTTTCATGTGGCGCAGGGGTTTACATCGTGACGCATCTCCCTAGATGCGTCATGTTGTAAATATTGCGCAACGTGGCGCATGGTTTGCGTTGCCGCTGCGTCACATGAGTGACGCATCGGCGGCGCAAAAGTGGCGCAAGGGGCTTGTAAATATGCCCCTTAAATTTCATCGTACAAAGACTCGGTGTGATTGCAAACAGAGTAAAAAACACAGAATAATTTTGTGTATCCCCAAATTGCAGCTTCAAGAAGGCAACAAGTAAGCCCAATAAAACCGATTTTCAGTTTGAAGACGGGTCGCAAGTAATATGCCAAGGGATGCAAACTGCAATCTAGGGGTCGCAGGTGCGACCTCTGGTGACCCCTAAATGACATCCTTGCCTTAAATGACAACCTTTCTATTGCATTATAGGATAGTACAATTTTATGTTCTGGAATATCCATGAGTAAACTTTTTTATATAAAGCTGCCATGTCAAAGAGCTTTGATCCTTAAAATGTGGTACACGTTGTGCTTGTAATGAACTTATGAAAATGGTTTGTGATTTTTAGCAGACTCTGCTCCTTGGTGTTTCAGTAACATGCCTATCCAATCACTTGAAACGCACCTGTGTGCACTCACGTGTTGAGCAGAAGGCACCCATCTAAAGTCCGCCCATGTCTTACTGTTCGAAGCATACTTAGAACATGCTCTGGTAGCCATAGGTGTACTAGTAAGAAGGACTTACAGGTCCATTTCCCGTTACTCCTGCCTGCTTCCTGTTCACCACAAACATCTTTCATACAACATATGAATTCATGCCAGTGCTTCTTTAGTTCACACATGTTGGACCACTTATATTAAATTGGATTCAGTGTGATTGGACTTCATATCCTGAATTTTCAGGAGCTGATTCACAAAGGACTTCACACTCGGAGCGGAGACTCCACAAATAAAAGATAGGACAGTCACGTGCAGAGTCTCTGCCACCAATGCGGAGACTCCTTAGTTGTAAAGATACTACTCGTAAAATGAATTTGTGAATAGCAAAAAATCGTAAACTTGCACAAAAGTGTACCTTTACATTTGCGAATCAGGCCACAGTGTGCCATATTTGATCTCTTTCTCTCCTGCTTCTACAACAAAGCAATGTTCTCAGGCATACCACTGCTTGCCTGTTTAAGTTCTCTTGTATTAAACCTACCCTTGCTTCACCTTGCTTCCATTTTGAAACCGTGGTAGCATTTCTGTGTCCTATGCACTCACTGTCCTTTGGGTCCATATCTTTCAACAGCCTGCTACTGTACAATGCGTAGGTGTGAATTCTTCAGGTGGAAGGGTGATACTGTGATGTATTCTACTATATAGGAGTATACTGTTAATCTTCTAGGAGCACATAACACCATGCTCTAAAGCTATTGATGCATTAATGTTTTGACCGCTACACTTCTTGGGTAACAATATTACCACACAAACAGTCGTGTTTAACACCACACAGCGATCTCTTTAGTCTCCTTACTTGGAATTAAGGCATGAGATTTTATACTTTGCAGTTCTTATTTTTCAAGAGGTTTGAAATAACCATGAATTTCTTAGTTTTATGGTACGTACTGTACCATAAAAATAATATGAGATTTTCTACCGAGGTAGACAGCAAAGCTCTTGGATAATTTATCAGGACCTAAAAGGTAATATAATTCTGAAGTTAATCTATAATTTGTGCGGATACTTTATAATAAAACATAGTTTTAAACGTTCGTCTGCAGTACTTTCAACTACCTTACCAGTATACTTCGACTGGTCATAGAGAATAACCACTCCACATTCAATTTCTTACACAAATTGAAATGCCTTTTCAGTTTTCAGGTTGAGTAATTTTTTATTTCACATAAAACATATTTGCTCATGTGCATGAAAAACATAGCCAGAAAATGTATGTGTTCCAATCAGCATATTAAGTGTGAACACTAAAAATATTCACTTTAATTTACTAGTGTAATGTTTATTAATAAAAACAGTTGGCGGTTTCCATTAAACGAAGCTTTCTGATTAATTCCCAGCATTTTAATGTTTTGTTGTCTGCTGATGACTCCACCTGTATGATATCCGGCAGATTGCCTGGTTCTGACCTTGGGATGCCCTCCAGGTCTAAACAACTCTTAGCCCATATATTGAAATGAACTGCAGAGGTTATTAACTTGCCCTTGGCAAAAAGATTTAGTTGTCTATGCCGAACACGTTTATAAATTCTGCATGTGACAGTTTTATTACATATTGTAAATAGAATACTCTGCCAGATCTTTATGACAGCCATCACTAACTCATTCAGCCCTTATTACTTTTCAATCTTCCATCTACCTTGAATGTTCCTTTTTAAAAACAAATTGCAAGCCTTTTCCATCGCCCTTAGCTTTCTCATCACTTATTTTTTGTGGTTGAAGATCCTTGAACTTAGTTTTTTAATCGCTTTAAAATTTGATGTGTTTGTACAGAAAAGTTGAAAAATGTCATTGGTGGCGGTGTAGAATGTTTATCCACAAAATGTTTAACAGTTATTTGGTAACAACGTAAGGTTGTGCACATCAGCTTAGAATCCAGCACTGTCTGACATTTCTGTGATTGTCAGTATGCATGCACAATTATATTCTAAATATGCTTTTTTCCTTTTTAAATCAAAGGCAGGTGTATTGATAGGGTTACAGAATTTCCATACTTAGGTGTTGTGTTCAATGAGAGATCCACATGGTCGCCCTGCATAGCTAACCAGTGCCTACACTTTAGTCATTCTGTGGGTGCACTGTTTGTCTTTTCAAAAAGAGTGGGCAACAAACCAGTACAGCCCATTCCGAAGGTCTTTTTGCAAAAGCACCTACCATTCTTAACATATAGTGCAGGGGTTTGGGATTACAAGGGATGTTGCTTCGATGCAGGTGGAGGAGATGCTTGAGATGTGAGAAGGGTCCTGCTATCCCATGGTTGGATTATGTGAGATCTATGGCTAAAGAAATTGAATGGGAAGATATGTTTATGTTTATGTTTATGGATTTATAGAGCGCATAGCTGCCCAAAGGCTTCCCAGCGCTGAGAGAAATTGACTGAGGTAGCCTGGGTGGTTACTGGAAGAGCCATGTTTTGAGCTTTTTTCTGAATGCCAATTCATCAGTTATCCTGCGCATTTCCCTGGGCAGGGAGTTCCATAGTCTCGGGGCCAAATACGAGAAGGATCTTCCTCCCCATCTGGCTCTCTTTATCCTGGTCTGTTTCATAAGTAGATCTGTGGAGGATCTTAGGTGTCTGCCTGGGATGTAGTGTGTGGCAAGTTTTTTAATTAACGGTGGTCCTTTATTATTCATGGCTCTATGAGTGATGCAGAGTGATTTGAACTCTATTCTTGCCTTTATTGGGAGCCAGTGTGGTGTCCTCAAGGCTGCCCTAGCAGACTGCTGTCTGGGAATGCGGAGAAGTATCCTGGCTGCTGCGTTTTGTGCCACTTGTAGTCTGTTTGTGACATAATTGGGTGTGCCAAGATTCAAGGAGTTGCCATAGTCCAGCCGAGACAATACTAGGGCCTGTACCACCATTCTCCGTGAGGTTTCGGGAATGAGCGGTAGGGTCTTCCGTAGCATTCGCAGTGCTCCGAAGCATGACCCTGATATTTTTCTAGCTTGAGTCTCCATGGACAAGTTTTTGTCTAGCCAAATTCCCAAATTCTTTACCTCTGTCTTTGGGATCGGGGTATCTCCCAGTTCTGGGGGCCACTTAATTGTGTTTCTTGGGACCTCTTTATTGCCCAGGAACATGAGCTCTGTTTTGCCTCCGTTCAGTTTTAGGCATCCATTGTTCATCCATTCTGCTACTTTCACCATACAGGGTGCCAGGTTGTGGTGCCTCGTTTGAGGGCCCTCCGTCACAGATAGTATCAACTGGGTGTCATCCGCGTATGACACTATTGACAATCCCAGTTGAAGCACTATTTCTGCCAGTGGTTGCATATACAGATTAAATAGTGTCGGGCTTAGTGAGGAGCCCTGTGGGACTCCACAAGACAGTTGGAGGATATCAGAATAATGCTCCCCTTCCATGAGTTGGAAGGATCTGTTTTCTAGGAATGAGGTTATCCAATTTAGTGCGGAGCCTGTGATCCGGCTTCCTTCATCCTGCGTATCATTGTCTTATGGTTCACCGTATCAAAGGCGGCGCTGAGGTCCAGGAGCAGAATAGCTGCTGTGCCTCCCTGATCTAGGATTCCCTTCAATTCCTCTGTCGCCACCAACAGAGCTGATTCAGTGCTATGTTGGGGTCGAAAGCCCATTTGAGTGGCATGCAGTATCTGATTATCCTCTATGTATTGGGACAAAACCTGATTGACATGTTTTTCGGTTATTTTCCCTAATAATGGCAGGAGTGAAATAGGTCGGTAGTTCCCTAATTCCAATGGGTCTAGCTGGGGCTTTTTTAGCAATGGCCGAACTATAGCGTGTTTCCAGGATTTGGGAACGATCCCTTGTGTCAGGGAGAGTGATATAAGTGCTGCGGTTGTTGAGATGGTCTTTTTACTTCCCTGCCTCAAGATATCTGGCGGCATTGGGTCTAGTGGGGAGCCAGATTTGATCTTAGTCAGGATGGCGGTCATATCTTCCTCACTTAAATCTGTAAAGTGGTCTAATCTCCTCCCTGTATTACTTTCCACGCCATCTATGTTGCTTGGTTGCAACTCTCCCTGATTTGGGCAGTTGTTTCCTAACAGGGAATTATATATAATTTCTACTTTGTTCTTAAAAAAGTTTGCCATCTTATTACATCTCTCCTTGGAATAGGCGGGACTGTTTGATTCTTGCTCAGGGGAAGTGAGTGAGCGCACTATTTTAAAAAGCTCTCTCGCCAAGTTACCTGCTGAATGAATTTTTTCTTCGAAGAATTTGGCTTGAGCTTGGAGCATCTCATTGTGATACTGTCTGATGGCTTTCTTGTATTGGCTTTTTATAGCGGGGTCATAATTTTTTCTCCAAAGTCTTTCCAGTTTTCTGCAGGCCTTTTTTGTCTGGATTAGGTTGTTGTTGAACCAGGCCGCTTTTTTCCTAGCCGTTTGACTACTTGGTCTGGCCTCACTCATTAAGGCTAATATATCTAAGCTTAAATGCCTTTTGTGTCTCATAGCCAGGTCTCAATGGAACAGGAGCAGTTGCGATAAACTCTAATGCAGGACTATGCCCTCATACAACCCTCCCCTAATCTTGAGCAGTATTTGAGTTGGGTTGTGAATCCCTGGGAATGAACACTCCAATCAAAGTTACATCTTGGGACTATAATATTGTTACTTTGTTTTCCACTGGGTCGATTTGATATTGGGTGTTATAAATTAAGGATTCTGGTTGAGAGAGCATACACCCTGTCCAAGTAGGAGCCACAATCCTAGTCAGGGTAAGTCAAATACACAACCTAAATTAATCCGGCGCTCACCCTCTGATAGCTTGGCACAGAACAGTCAGGCTTAACTTAAGAGGCAATGTTTAAGGTATTTGTGCACACTTTAATTACAGTAACACAGTGCAACACCACAAAAAGACGCCAGTTTGGAATAATAGAGAATATTCATCTGAGCAAAACAAGACCAAAATGACAAAAATCCATTAAGTAGAACTTGAGATATGAATTTTTAGAGATTAAATGCAAAACAATTCTTAGAAGTCACTAGCGGTCAGAAGGTTACTTGAGGTCGTGAGAAATCCAAAGTACAGGCCAACAGCTCCTCTATCCCAGTCTACCGAAGGAAGTCCCATCAGCCGGATGATGGGCCATCAAGATGCAAATGTCATACACCACACCAGTCATCAAGTGAACATGGTGTCATAGTGTACCACAAGCATGCACATGCACAAACCTGACAAGTGACAGGTCAAAAATAGGAGGACAAACCACTATTGTGCACTCAAAACAAGCTCATGAACATGACTCCACATTGCTGTATGTGACATACACACAAGAAATGCACACTACACATGCAACACACATCTGAATGTATCAGAATGCACAAACTACTCCCACACAATGTCATGCAAATAGAACATCACACACACATTGCACCTGTCAGTAGAAAGAGCCAACACAGGCCAAACACTGGCTCCATCCACAAGAAAAACACAACAGATGCACATACCAATCCATCACATAGCAAACTCAGCTGGACATCAGGGGGATGCACACCATGCAAGTACAAGGCAACATACACTGACAGCACTGCATGCACACCAAGCAGTGTGTGCACATTAACAAAACCAGTAGCACACATATCTGAGTGCCCCACCATGAACTCCCACAACACAAATCATCATAGCACACAGATAACATCACACTCAGGAAGGGTAGCAGTACCTCAGCAAACACACATGCAGCTTAACATTCACCCACAGATGCACAACTCAGGGAAACCCAGATGCAAACAACATGACTAGAGGACTGTGCTGCTCAAACATATGCACTGCACATGAGCAACCATGACTGCAAAATAGTAGAAGAAAATAACAAACTAATTGTGAAACTGTCCTGAGTGGCACATTGGTCCTGTACACAGATAGATCATCCTCACACAGTATAGTGTCACACTATGAAGTGTTGGGGAGGGTCACACACTGGCAAGGCATGGGGTGGAAGACATGAGACTGAAGTGGTGTGTACATCAGTATTGGACAGGTGAGGAGTGTACAGTGCAAAAACACATAGAGGAGTAACTCACAATGTGTAGGCATCAGAAGCACCTATAATGTATGGTATGACTCCTCATTCCACATACCATACTGGAGCCAAAAATGTGTCAAGTGACAGCAATGCATGAGAAATCTCACAAATAATGTCAGTGTGGCTGAGCAGGTCAGCACAGTGAGCACAAACAGAAACAAGACACATGGCTGATCAAAAAAACACAACACAGACTTTGCAGTCACACACTCTGCATACTCACAACTGGCAGCAACAACAAGTAGGTGTCCCCCAGGAGTGCAAGGACACACCGACACACTGCACAGTGCTCAACCTACAACTCCTACATGTGCCCACAATCTGAAGCACGTCTGACAATTTAAACAAACAGGCACTCATTACCTGGGTCATACATGTGTGTAGTTGGCATTGCAGGGGCACACACACATCAACACTACTGACAATGACAGGTCATTCACACTGTATGACTACTCAAGTGCACACATTCAAATGTACCCATGTGACTATGAACACAGGCACACACAAGATGACTACACACCAACACTGCTGTGCACACATCAAGAAAGAGCCCACAGAAATGGCGGACCCTGGCCACCCCGCAAGTAATCCTGTGGATAGCATTCACCTCTGTTCTGGTATTGCATCCTGACATGACATGTGTACAATTTAGCAAACCTGAGCACAGAATGATTAGGAGAAGAGTAGATCATCACAAACAACCATCATTGCACCCTCAAGCCTCTGACTCAAGAAAAACAAAAGTGCCTGTTACCTCTGGAAAGCTCTGAAAAAGTGAAACAAGTAATTGGCAATGTGAAAGTGGCATACAGAGCATGTGTCACATGAACCGATACCCATACATAAAAGCTTTTATTTAGCAAGGACACTGACAAAGCAGACAACAGGAGTAACAGTCTTTATTACATAATACCCAGATAGGCATCAAAAGTAGAAAACAGCAAGGCCATTGGCCATTACAAATTCAAAGTATGCACATGTGTGCATGAGAAACTGCACAGGGAATGGGCATCCAAAGTGACAAACAGCAAGACCATTGGCCAGTCCATAGTTCCGGTGTGCACATGTGTGCATGAGAAACTGCACAGGGAATGGGCATCCAAAGTGACAAACAGGAAGGCCATTGGCCAGTCCATAGTTCTGGTGTGCACATGTGTGCATGAGAAACTGCACTGGGAATGGGTAACACCGTCCACTGCCATGGGAATCACCCCAGCTCAGGGGATACAAATGGGCAGTCCAGGCACCGCTGTGGGAGAGATGGTGTTGGGAGGGGTACTTTGCCTCAGATTTGGCTGTCAGTTGAACTGGGAGGTGGCTGATTGTCGGGGCCAGCTGGAGGACTGGACCTGGGAGAGAGAGGACCGGCTGAGGTAGAGGCATCAGTGGCTGTGGGAGCCTGAGGGGTGCTTGGACCGGGTAGTGTGGTGGCACAGGGAGGCAGGGACATGCTTCCGGGAGACACAGTGTGTGAGGGTGAATGTTGAGGGCTGGGTCTCAACTTCTTGGGGATTCGATAGCCCACAATTGTCTTGGCCGGAGTGGGAAGTGAGGTGGGCACAACAGCCTCACTCTCCACCAAAGGTGTATCAGGTGCAGGTGGCTCTCCCTGTGTGGATTTGCTGGATCTGGTAGTACGCTTGGGGTGGCCTTGCCTTTTCCCCTCCATCCCCTGTTGTCCAGGTAAATGCCCCACTTTGCTCTCCTGTCCCAGCTTCACAGGAGTCTGGGTGGGAGTTGACGTTGTGGGTGAATGTGCCTTAGAGAAATGTTTGTGCTTAGTCATTGCAGGCACCAGGTTCACAGCATGCAGGGCAACTGTTTGTTTGTCTTTGGGAGCAGGTGTGGGGATGGGAGTGCCCTTGGATGGGGGTGATTTGGATGAATGTGAGGTTGAGGCCTGCTTCTTGGCCTGATGCCCCTGAGTGTCATGTGATGGGCTTTTGCCTTTGCGCTCCTGTGTGCCTGTTTTGTGTTGTGGGGATGGTGTCTGTGGTCTGGGCTGCTTGGAGTGCTGCTGTTGTGTGCTGAGTGTGTAGGACTTGGTGGCTGAGGGCTGTGGCATGTGGGCACTCTCGTCAGGTGGTACCACTGGCAGGGTGGTTGCTAAAGGGACTGGAGCTGGACTGGGAGCCTGTGCCTGCTGAAAAGCTGCCGTCACTGTGGAGGACAAAGACTTGACAGTTCGGTGTAGCCCACCCACGTCAGAATGAATGCCCTCCATGAAGTCAACTACCTGTGCCAACTTCTTGTCATGATCCTGGAAGGCATTCAGGAGAGCAGCCTGGCCCACAAACAGCTGGCGCAAAAGGTCCACCGCCTCCACACTGAGGGCAGCAGGGGAGACAGGGGCACCTTTTACAATGGCCATAAGCTCCTCCTATCCACCGTGTTGTGCTTTGAAGCACAACTACAGTTGCACATTGGTGTCAGCTGTGTAGTTGTCACACATTTTAAGTTGTGCACAGCACAAATCTACAAAAGCACACTAAGCACACTAAGATGATGCTCACTGCTGTTCACTGCCAAGTGATGTCTATGACACTCATAATGCAGCATATGTCACAAGGCCACATCTCATCTTGCAATGTCAAGGGTCATTGTATTAAACACATGAGAAACTACATGTTGTGAAAATGCATGGCAACTGCACTCAACACAGAGGCCACTTAGAAGCCATTGCATCACACTAGAAACATCACAGAGCTCCGCACTGGCTCAGGGTTGGGATTCATGCAGTCACTCACACCCAAAGTCACACTTAGCTGAATACTCACCCCCATCTTGCTGCTGATGTGCCCTCAAGCGTCCATCCAGCTCTGGGTGTGTCACTGCCAAGATGCGGGCCATTAGTGGTGTCATGCTCCTGCGTGCCAACCTGCCACTCCGAGGGAGCACCCCCAGCGTCATCTCTGCCACGTTTTTGCTCAGCCGCAGATATCATCCCACCTCTTGTGACAATGTGTGTGCCGTCGGTTGGAGACACCCAGAGCCCGCACCGTGCGTGCAATGGCCCTCCATATGGCCTTACGCTGGTGGACCTTAAGCTGCAGGCATGGGAGACAAGAAGAGGAAGTTTCAGTGACACTGTTTTATGAACCACTGTGTGTCAGTACAGGAGCATGAAAAAACATAGCACACCAATACATAAATGTTGAGCAGAGGTCATACAGCATGACACGTAGTATACTTGCATCAAATACTCTCATATAAATGTATACATGTATGATGATGGACATAGTACCTGGCCATCTCATACACATTCAGAGTGCCAGCACAGAAACCAATGTGAAGAAGACCCTCATCTGTGATGCAGTATGTGAGTGAGAAATACATACAATACATTTGATATGATGTGTCGGGGCAGACTCACTGTGTCCAACACTACACACCCCTCAATGTCCTTGGCCAGTGAATGGCTACCTGTGTCATGGAGGTCACATTTAGGGCCATGATCTTACATTCTCACACTCTTCTCACAAGGTGTAGGCCTGTCTTGTGCAATCCTCAGGCCTAAGATAGCTCTTTGAGAAATAGGGTGGCGGACAACACATATGTTTCACTCTGTCCCTTTACTGATGGGTCCTTGTCAAATTGGGCAGTTTCTGTGCAGGCCAGGGGGACTCACACTGAGGTTAAACGTGGGCCAACTTAAAAATCACATGCATGTACAATATGAGAGGGAAAACAGTGCCTACACATGTGAGACAGAACACATAATGAAAACAATGGAAGGATGATATCTCCAAATTACATTTATCTGATATGTCATAGGTGAATTACCACCAAAAGTGTTACACTCAGGCATTTTACTCTTGTGCATAATGCACACATATCCATGGGGGCAATATGAAAATTTTACACCCATTCTTCATTACACTCTGGAAGAAATACCTTTGCAATGTCACAAATGAGCATGTGAAAACCTCCGGGACTATGACATCACATCACCCAGGCAATGTTTTTTCAGACTTCAAACCAGCAGTGTGATTGTATGGCTGCAAAAACACTGCATGTCCCTCCCATCCTTCAATGCAGCCATGGATCTGTGGAAATAATGCTACACACCACATTGACATGAAGTCAGCATGCTAGGCAGTGTATCACTCATTTACATTACCCAGTCTCAGACCAACGTTTGTATTTCTCTTGCTGGAGAAGGGCTGTAGAAATGTCCATGTTGCCATCCTCCCCAAATACTCAAATGCAATATTTACTAGGCCATGTATGGAGCATGGTACATGAAAAATGAGGATGCATGCACATTAACTTGCACACACAGGCACATGCTACTGCAGAGCAATATCATGTGAGCACTGTGAGCACTCTCAAGCTGTCACTCTGAAACACTTACCAGTACATCTGGAGCACCATATAGCCTCCCATACTGTGAAAGCACCACATCCACCAGGACCTCCAGCTCCTCTGTGGTGAAGGGACGGGCCCTGATGTTCTCAGTTCTCGCCATCACTGGGTCCAGGAGACAGGAACAGCAGCAGTTGTTGGTGAAGAATGGCAGGCAGCAGTGTCTGGATGCAATTGAAATGTGTGGCTCTCTCACAGACATATATAGCTCCCTGGGGTTGTTTCAGTGGTACTCAGCTGCTGCAATTGGTGTTCCTGGTCAGCTTTTTTCAAATGTAACCAATGACCTGAACCGTGGTGGCAGTGCATGCCTACCGCGATTTTCAAGTGTGTAATTCACGACCGCGGTTCCCATTGGCTGAAAAGGCATGGGCATTGGCGGTGTCACACCGCGGGGCCCAGGCGGTCGCTACCGCAATCGTGCATCTTTTGATTGTACCCAATGACCGGGCCCGCGGTAGCGGAGCACACCTACCGTGGGTTTCAAATTTCAAATGTGGAATTCACGACCGCGATCGCGGGTCCCATTGGCTGTAAGGCATGGGCATTGGCGATGTCACACCGCGGGGCCCAGGCAGTCGCTACCGCAATCGTGCATCTTTTGATTGTACCCAATGACCGGGCCCGTGGTAGCGGAGCACGCCTACTGTGGGTTTCAAATGTGGAATTCACGACCGCGATCGCAGGTCCCATTAGCTGTAAGGCATGGGCATTGGCGGTGTCACACCGTGGGGCCCAGACAGTCGCTACAGCAATTGTGCATCTTTTGATTGTACCCAATGACCAGGCCCGCGGTAGCGGAGCACGCCTACCGTGGGTTTCAAATGTGGAATTCACGACCGCGATCGCGGGTCCCATTGTCTGCATTGGCATTGGCATAGGCGATGGCCAGGCGGTCGCTACCGCGAATAGGCATTTTTCAATTGTGGCCAATGACCGTGATTGCGGTGGCGGAGCACGCATACCGCACCTATGGACACATCATGCTATGGCAATGGCCAATTCTCATCATGGAACACTAGACACTTACAATGAATTATGCCACCTGATTGCTAAATTCAATGCTAGTGTGACATTGAACTCACTGATGACTACACATGCCATGTCAGTGCACAGGATTACATGCATTGGCATGTACTTCCTCACATGTCACATATATTTGTGTGCATGTACACAGATCTGTGGTATAATGGACTCTCATATTTGTGAACATGTCAATGTGTGAGATGGCTAATCAACCCACAGTAATGATGGACTGACTACATAATGTGCCTATTTCACTGTGTAGATTGCTGAAATCATTTTGATGGTTGAACTGCTTACACACACTGTGCTCATTGTGTTGAAAATGTGTGCTCTGTGCGACTCAAGCAAGAAGGTGTGGCAGGTACAGCAGCTACGTAGAAGTCAGCAGTGTTGCTGTTTCAAACATGTGCTGTGTCAACTACTCCAAGGGCTGGTGACACAAGATGTCGGAATGTACCATTTTCCATTCACATAGTCAGAATCTGTTTTGGAGGTACTCAGTATGTACATACTGACCACATGTACAACTACTTGAGATCAAGGTGTCTCTGCATGTGACTTGTGCATTAAGCTGTTGTTTCAGTCCAGTCATTGTTGGCACTGTGTCAGTCAAGACGTAAGATGTTGGACACATCTCATAGGGGAATTAAATTGACATGTGTCCACTTTCATTTTATGTTGGAGACGACCAAATGTGCATCGTCCGTTCACAGTGCTGGCGAACATGGAGGGTGAGGACATCATAAGGAAATTCCGTCTGGATCGACTTACCCTTCAAGACCTATGTGGTCAGTTGGAGCCCCATCTGAGGCCTCACAGAACCTATCCGACTGCTTTGACACCAACAGTTAAGGTGATGGCGGCCCTGCATTTCTTTGCAACTGGTTCGTTCCAGTACACGGTGGCCAGTGCAGGTGGGATGTCTCAACCAATGTTCAGCATGGTGCTACGTGATGCCCTGTCCCAATGATGACATACAAGGACAGCTACATCTATTTTCCCAGGAGACATGAATTGGCAGCTGTGAAGGGTGATTTTTATGACCTTGGCAACATACCGAATGTTGTTGGCACCATTGACTGCACACATGTTGGACTGGTTCCACCACAGGCACGTGAGCACATATACAGGAACAGGAAGCATTTCCATTCCATTAATGTGCAAGTGGTATGCCAAGCGGATATGATTATCTCCCATGTCTGTGCCAGATTTCCAGGATCAGCACATGACTCCCACATACTGCGTAACAGCATCATAACACAGCTGATGGCAAATCTGCATCCGGAGTGTGCGTGGCTTGTTGGTGAGTAGGCAGAGTCAAGTAGTGTGCTGTATGTGTGACATGCTGTTCTCAGCTACTGTTTATATTACAAAATTGGTCTGTGTATCTCACACCTAGGTGACTCTGCGTATCCCAACCGGCCTTGGTTGCTGAGCCCACTGAGGAATCCCAGGACCCCGGGTGAAGTCCGCTACAATGAGGCACATGGGAGTACATGTCGTGTGATGGAGCGTACTTTTGGGCTTCTGAAGTCTAGATTCCAGTGTCTGGACAAGAGCGGAGGTGCACTACTCTACTCTCCCCAAAAGGTGTGTCAGATCGTAGTTGCATGCTGCATGCTCCACAACCTGGCCTTGCGCAAAGAGATCCCCCTGCTCCTGGACGATGATGAGCAGTAGATGCCCCCCCTGCAAACCCACACATGTCCAGTGACGACGATAGTGGAGAGGAGGAAGTTGTTGACCTGCGTCAACAGCTCATCAACAACTACTTCCCTTGAGTGTGAGTGACATTGTACAACAGTGACATTGTCTGTTGTCTTTGATGGTAGTGACAAGGCCTAGAAGAGCTTTTTGACTGCTGGCTGTTGTTGGCTCTGTGCTAATGGCTGATGTGTGTGGCACAGGGTATTTATGACCAGCTACCTAATGTCTATGTTGATGTTGTTGCTCATTGTTATGTGTGCTGGTTTGCGTACCTTGATGACTAGTGGTGTGTTCTAGCTGTGATGGCATCACCTGACAAGTAAATGTCATTCTATTGTGTCTTTCTAGGTCCCTTCACCCTCTCAATAATACCTCATCACAATCAGAGCTTGTGGTACATTGGATTCTAAGTTGACATTGTAAATACTGTGATAAACATGGAGCTGACACAAAGACATAGGTGTGTAAAGAGTGTTTATTTACAATGAGTATTTGTGACAGAAAAGTGATTATTTACAAAATGGTGCTAAGTGAATTTATGAGTTGTCAGTGATGGTAAATGAGACAATAGAGTAGTCACCACATTGATGTAGTCACACAGTCCAACAGACACCTGCTATCAACATGACAATGTGGGTAAGGATAGTCAACAAAGTCAATGTCAAGGGGAACAGAGGTGCCATCATGGCTGGCTCGGCGACTAGCGTTTGGATGGTGCATTGCCACGTGACCCTACCCTGATGTTTCTCGGACGGCCCCTTGTGCATTTGGCAGGGGGGCCACTGCTGCGGGCTCAGCGGTGTCTGAGGAGTCATTTTGTTGCAGCTCACCCCTCTCTTTGGCCGCAGCTGAGGTGGTGGGAGTATCATCCTGCGGGCCACTGGAGGGGGGTTGAGCTGTCCTTTGGGCTGCATGTCTGTCCCTCAGAACACCCACGAGCTGGCCCATGAGGTCCACAAGTTGGCCCATACGTGTGTCCATGGACCTCAGCAGCAGGCGGAGCTCACGCACTTCTTCCACAACCTGGCCCATGTGTCCCTGGGTCTGCTCATATGCCCCAAGAACTCTGGCGATGTTGGCCAGGGCTTCAGTCCCAGTGTCCTCCTGTATTTGTCTCCCAGTTGCCCTCCCACCTGCCCTGCTGACCCGGACATGTGGCAAACTCTCCCTGCCATCCTCTGATTGTGTGGTGGTGTTGGTAACCACTGAGGCAGGGAGAGTGTTGCAGGCAGCAGTGGTGGTGGTTGAGGCCGTACAGGTCGTTGCAGCAGGGGTCAGCACTGTTGTTGTTGCTGTGGTGGTGGCGCTGGTGGGGACAATAGGGGCCTGGGACGTGGTGCGCCCTGTCAGTCTGGATGGGCCAGGTTGGTGCTCCTCATCCGAGAAACATAGGGAGTCTGCATCCAAGAGTTCATGTTCCGGGGGTGGAGACTGGCTCTGCAGGTTGGTGTTGTCTTCTGCAGGTTGTGGATCTCCTGTTGTGCAGAGGTGAAATGGTCATTGAAGTGCACTCCACAACCTTGGTGTTAGACGTTTGGATGTTACATGTGATACACCACACACTTTACATTGCAATCACTTGGTATGGCTGCAAGATACTGAGCATCATGACATGATGTTGAGGTACATACATTACTTGTCCATGGTGTGACATGTAAATAGTAACCATGTGCCACGTACAGATTGTGTGATTACAAGGACATGTCGTCATCTAACGACTTGCGGCACATCAACTTTATGTGATGCGTCTTTTTGGTTTGCTCTGCATGTAATCAGTTTCAGCTAAGCAAGAACTAGCCATTGTAATGTTATACATACCTTTTTCATATCATGTACTTTACTTTGTTTTTCCGATTGACCATGCATGTTTTGTGTTCATATGGGCCTTCATGCTCTGACACCATAGCACTTACACATTGCATTCTGTGCTGTGCATGATTGGGCCCTGAATTTCTTCAACATGTGACTTGGTGTTACAAAGTTTAATTTCTGTGGCAGTTACGTACGCTTATCTGTCTGCACACTGGATGTGGCTTTTGGATCTATGCCAAGTTGGATGACATGTGAGGGCTGGTGTGGTCATATGGCTCCATGCATTTTGAGAAGGGTGGCAGGGTGCATGCACTGTCTACCTACCTGTTCGGTGACACAGTAGAGGGAAATTGCTGCCACATGGTTATGAGTGGGAGGGGTGTACCTTCCTGCTGAGCTGTGGGACAAGGGTGCCTGTTGGGAGTTGTAGTGCTGGTTCCCACCCACAAACACCCCTCCCTGTTAAGAAGGCTACCTACCTGTAAGTTTGAAGAGAGCAATGCAATAGCTGCCACATGGTTCTGGCTATGGGGAGTGCTCCATCCTGCTCAGGGGTGAGACAAGAGAGCATGAGAAGGCTACCTACCTGTAAGTTTGAAGAGAGCAATGCAATAGCTGCCACATGGTTCTGGCTGGGGGGACTGTTCCATCCTGCTCTGCTGTGGGACAAGAGGGCTTGGTGGGAGTTGTAGTGCTGGCTTCCTAACAACAAACACCCCTCCCTGTTAAGAAGGCTACCTCCCTGTGAAGTGGAGCAGAGGAAGGGAATAGGTTACCCATGGCTCTTGGATGGGGGAGTGTTCCATCCTGCTCAGGGGTGAGACAAGAGAGCAAGAGAAGGCTACCTACCTGTTAGTTGGAGGAGAACAATGCAATGGCTGCCACATGGTTGTGGGTGTGGGGAGGTATTCCACCCTGCTCTGCTGTGGGACAAGAGGGCCTGGTGGCAGTTGTAGTGCTGGCTTCCTAACCACACACACCCCTCCCTGTTAAGAAGGCGACCTCCCTGTCAAGTGGAGCAGAGGAAGGGAATAGGTTACACATGGCTCTTGGATGGGGGGAGTGTTCCATCCTGCTCAGGGGTGAGACAAGAGAGCATGAGAAGACTACCTACCTGTTAGTTGGAGGAGAGCAATGCAATGGGTGCCACATGGTTGTGGGTGTGGGGGGGAGTGTTCCATCCTGCTCTGCTGTGGGACAAGAGGGACTGGTGGGAGTTGTAGTGCTGGCTTCCCACCCACAAACACCCCTCCCTGTTAAGATGGCTACCTACCTGTAAGTTTGAAGAGAGCAATGCAATGGCTGCCACATGATTGTGGGTGTGGGGGGGAGTGTTCCATCCTGCTCTGCTGTGGGACAAGAGGGCCTGGTGGGAGTTGTAGTGCTGGCTGCCTGTATATATGCCCCCCTGGGAATGTTGCTATCTACCTTTGGGGTGATTCAGGAGGAGTAAATGTTAGATCTGTGAGACATGTGTTGGGAAGAGTGTGTTGCACATAAGTGCATTTGGGCCTAGGGAGTGTAGCTTTGTAGTTGTGCAAGGCATAGCAGTGTAATGGGAGACATTTTTTGTAACTTACCAGCCTCCACTCCCCCGGCTATTCCTGTGAGACTCTCTAGCTGCAGTATGGCAAGCACCTTCTGCTCCCATTCGGTGAATGTTAGTGGTGGAATGGGAGGGCCACCACCAGTTCTCTGAGCCAGCTCATGGTTCTTGTTGGCACGCTCTTTCACCCTGGTCTTGAGGTCATGCCACCTCCTCCTGATGTCCTTCTGGGTGCGCGGGGTGGTCCATACTGCATTGACTTTGTTGACTATCCTTGCCCACATTTGATTTTTTGTGGCTACTGGTGTCTGTTGGACCATGCTTCCAAACAAATGTGGTTCTACTCTGATTACCTTATCTACCATCACTGACAACTCAGTGTCAGTGAATTTGGGCATCTTCTTCTGCGACATGGTGTGTGATGTGCAAATGTGGGAAAAGTGCAGGTGTGAAGGTGGTGGTGGTGATGTGTGTGGTGTGTGTGTGGTTGTGATGGTGTGATGTGTGCTGATTTGCCTCTCCTTTGTGCTGTGGGCTTGGGCCCTTCAGTTGTGGAGTTGTGCAAAGGATTCTGGTCAGGGTAGGGTAGGATTATGCTCAGCTATGTGGGTGGGTCAAAATGGAGTATTCATGTCAGGTGTGTTGTGTGGGTTGACCTGGGATTTGTATTTTTTACTTGCCATGGGGATGTGTTATTGGGGTGTGTTAGGTGTTTTTTGAAGCTGAACCAAATTCATAACCACACTTGGTAGTCTTGTTGTGTGGTTGCTTTCGACCACCATTACTCTTCCGGCGTGACTGCGGCGGTCGGAATGCAACAGCCCTTCCGCCGGCTCTCCCATTCATCATTTCTTGGGATCGCAGCGGTCGGAAACAACTGATCGTTCCGCTATCGTATCCTAATTTCACATGCGGTCAATCCGCTGGTCGGACGGCGGTTTTGGGTCTTTCCGCATCGAATCCGACTGCCGCGGAACGATTTTCAGCTTTTCCATACGTTCCCGGCGGAGTTTTGCTGCGGTCTGATTTTTCTGGTGGTTCATCATAATCTGACCGCCGGCTTTCCCGCGGTATGTGCGGACGGTTAATTTCTGCGACCACGGCGGTCGGAATGGTTTTCCGACCGCCATCCTAATCGACCCCTAAGTCTGAAATTAGAAATCTTGACTGGGCAAAGGCACGAAAAGTATCCCACTGACAAAAGGACTTTCCGGTGTGCGAAATTTGAACTTTTCCCACTCAGAGCTTTTCCAGCCAAATCATCATCTTCAGTAGGACCTCATATAGCAACTACCTGGCTTCAAGTGGACTTCCTCAGACATCCTCTGGAACATTGCCCTGATAAAGGACTTGACTTTAATTTAGGAGACTAAGTTTTAAGGTAAAATCTTTGACCAACATGAACCTGCTTGGTGTATCCAACCCGAGCTCCATCACGGTTGCACTGAAATCATGCTTAGGTCCCTGTCACCCGCGGACATTGGTTACTGAACGGGGCTTTACTTATTCTTGAAGCCTTTTCACCTAAATCTTAAAATATTAAATTCTGGTTTCCACTATTGGATTTTGTCTTTTCAGTATCATTTTGTTTAATACATTTTTCTCAATTTGGCTAAATTGGAGTGGGATGTTTACTGTGTTGTGTTTTTGACATTTTAATTGTTTTGGTACTTCTAAATGCTTTATGGATCCATGGAGAGGCTTACAGAGGATTGGGTATTTTGCCTCTCTAAACTTTTTCACTTATCGCATCCTCTAATGCATCTGGGAGGTCCTTCTTGGGCTCGACCCTAGGGCTCTCAGGGGCATATTCTCAAGAACGTGAGAAAAACATTGCCAAAATAGGCTAACGCAATTTTCCATATCGCCGTCTATCGCGGGAAAATAACTCTGTGTCAACGTCGTATTCTCAGCACGGCGGTAACATGCGATAGTATCCCGATAACGCCTCAAATGTCCGCGATACAACTACTGCGACGGCAATAAAAAAGGAAACCCGAACGTGAAAAAAGTTGCGATGGGCCCAACCGCGATAGAAAAATCGGCGACAAGCAGCGCCAGGCTTGCAATTTCCATGTCAGGCGGGAAAAATCCCCTTAAAAGCTGCAAAAAAACCAAACATAACAAATGCGAAGCACAATGGAGGTAGCCGGAGCAAGTACAGAGGACAACCCAAACCCCACAAGCCCCATGGAGGACCAGCCTGAGACCTCGGGGTCAGGGAAGGGCAAGGAGAAGAAGAAGAGGAAGACGCGGTTCAGTCCGCAGGAAAACAGGATCCTGATAACGGAGGTGGCAGAACACCATCAACAACTGTTCGTCATCTCCACTGTGTCATTGGCAACTAAAAATACAATATGGCAGTCCATCCTGGACAAGGTGAATGCAGTCGGAGTGCTGAGGAGGACAATGGAAGAGCTCAAGAGGCGCTAGAAATATGTGAAGCGCAAAACCAAGCTGAAACTCACAAACAACCGCAAAGCAGCAATGCAGACTGGGGGTGGGAGTCCTGCGCCACAGGAGGAGCTGGATGAGATGGAGGAAATGGTGTCCACAGTCATCAGTGTGGAGACGGTGGCAGGAGTTGGGGGACCAGACACTGCTCAACATGACCTGACACAACAGCAACAGGGTAACCACCAGGGACTGGGAGGACGGGGGGAGATGGGCACAATGGCACACATGCACAATGAAGTATAGCACACTGCACAACCACAATGACTCTGGATCATGTCCCTGATCTCCTTGCCATACTGCAGCACACATAGAAACAGCAAGTAGTCCCCCGTCCACAACGTGCCCAGAGGGGGCCCTCCCCACACATCACCAATATCACAACAAACCCATGCACATGTGCTGAACCCAGCAAAGCTGCGGATCCGTGAGCCCCACTGACAATGCAAGTGACACTGCATGATGATGAGCATGTCTGCAGGCCACTCATCATGACATGTTGCACCCCACGACACCGAGGTGGCTGAGTGTGGTCCACATCCAGAAAGGAGCAGGTCACACACTGACACATCCACGTGCACAAACAACCCCTGACGGCAACAAGACATCTGCGGACAAACCATGCCCAAGAGTCCCAGCTCCCACCAAGAGCCCAATTTACCCAAGTATGCAACATCTCAGCACTGTAAAGCACAGAAGGCAAAGGCACACCGCCTGAAAGGAAGAAGGGCCAGCCAAATCAGAGCTGAAGGGGCAACTTACCCACAATGCAGCACACACACATGAGAATCAGAGCACCTCAATATTGACAACAATGTGGTACAAACTGCAACACTTTCACAACAGAACAGAGGACACAACTGCTGCCGCTTGTGTGTAGAAAATGGCCATTCGCATTTGGCATAGCAGGAAACTGTGAGATGACAATGGACAAGTACAACCTCACATACCTGATGGTGTAGAAATGTCAACTGTCCCGCATCAAATAGGCATCTCTTCACAAACAGTCACAATGTACATCGTCATGCAGTCCGTTAGTAAACTTGTACAATGCGTGAACATACATGTGAACACAGTGTCAATCTGCATCTCCCCTCCACATTGCAGAGGGAGAATCAACACCTTCTTCAGAGCAGACACAAAAACTCAGCACTGATAATGAAGAGGACCTCCCCAACATCGACACCGACACCCTCCAGCAGCTCATGGACAGCTTCGGCACCCCACCTCCAGGAGCAGGGCAGCCCAGCTGCATTGAGGAGACCCCACCCCCTGCACAGACCACACAGCAGGAAGCACCCACCACCACGGCTGTCTCCCAGGACCCCCACGAACAACACATGGCATTCCAACGCCGTGTGTTAGGGTGCCAGAAGAAGATGGCTGATCAACTGCGGGTGGGGTTCGACCTCATGGCAGACAAAATAGATGCCATACGTGGGTGTCTAAGTCCCATCAGGGTCCACTTACAGTCCCTAACGGACACCCACTGTCCGCTCCATGCTCTCCATCAATCCATGGCTGACATCGCTGGAGTCATGACTCGGAGACAAGAACAACTGCCTAGTCAGAGTGGCCCCAGCGATGTCAGCCGGGAGTTGGGGCACATGTGGAGGATCATGGAGAACATGGAGCGGATGCATGCGGAACGATTGGCTGCCACGGCTGCACACCAGCGAGATGTAGCTGGGTTCTTCCATGCCCTGCAGATCCTCATCATGGCATTGTCGCCACACGGCCTGGCGCGGATGACTGCTGCTGCTACTACTCCATCCACATCTCCGCCCCCTGAAGTGTCAGTGCCACACAGTGCGGCAGACTAAACACCACCACCCACATGTGAGGCACTTGACACATCAGAGGACGAAGATGATGATGAATCTGGCCTGGTGGTAAGATTGAAGTGGTAGCATACATCACCGCCATATGGCCTGTTTCAGCTTGGTTGTGCCCTCTGCATCATGCCCTGGAATAACATCTTCCACTGTCCCCATTACACTCAGCGACACTCACCTTGGACCTCGACATGGACTGCCATATTTGGATTGGTTACCAATGACACAGCAATCACACTGCGGACTGAAGTCTTCCTCCTCCGATGAACCTGTCAATCCCCAAAGGACTCTGGCTGGCCCTCCACGGGTCGACAATGTAAAGTGGGGTTTGCATGGCCCTGTACTGCTCCAGCTTCAACACCCCACTGAATGCGAATTAAACATTCTAATTCACACTGATGTGTCATGGCCCTGATCAATTAAGCATGAAAGTATTGATGGATGTACGGTTATGCTATCAATGCGCATGTATGGCCGTGACCCAGATAGGCAGTGAGACATACATCGTCATTCAAAACAACTCACATCACAGTTGAATACAAGTGAATGTGCGTAGACTTTATTAGCATATGCGTGTCAGTACGGGCAAGATAAGTGCCACAACATGCGGACCAATGCAGCAGTATGTCAGAATGAGGAACGTTGCCACGCGCCGCTGTCCACTCTGGGGGAGTGCCTCACCTTTCACAGGTGTGTGTTACCCCGTGTGGTTGTCCGCTCATGTATTCGGGGTCCAGGCGAATGCAGCCATGTCCACTGTTGTCGTGGGATATGTGACCAGAACCCCAAGATACAACAAGGTGTCGGGACATGTGCAATGGGTTCCAAACTGTTGTGGCTGCAGGTACGTAGTTACACGTCCATGAAAGCGATTGCAGCTTCGTAGGCAATCATTTCCAACATGAGGTCGTTGTCGACTTCATCAAACAGGACGGCGAGGCTATCCATTAGCAGGTCCGGACAGATGTGCTGCGTCCACCCCCTGTCACCAATTAGCACTGCAGCCCAATTGGGGAGCGGTTCAATCTGGTCACTGCACACGAGGAGTTGTGCAATCTCCCAGGTCCAGCTGCCAGCATGTATGCCAAGTATCAAGGCATCCCATAAACGGGTATCACGGTGACACTCCTGGTCATGGGCCAACAGGGGGCGCACACACATGTCGAAATCCAGTTTGGCTACCATCCTGTTGGATAGGCAGACATCCATGGACCACTCGAATATGCACGATCGACAATGCAACACAGGCTGAACGCAGGTGATGTTGGCATGGCGGAAGCTTAGCCGGTAACTGATCCGCAGCACTGCCAATGGCAGTGCCCCCAGTAAACGCAGCATACGTGCACGGTACAGTTCCACGTGACAGGGGTTGTGCATGTGTCCGGGATGTTCTGCCATTGCGTTAGTGTCTCTGGTTGAAGCGGCACTGTTCTGACCTACGCCAGTTCTGTGGATGAAATGCCACAGCTCGGATCAATGAGTTGTTTTAGTGTGCAACGGTTGTACGCCTGGGATGGTGTGGGAGTAAGTGTGAAGGCCATTCCATGCAAGATAACTTCGAGCAAGGACTTCTGTGTGTGGGGTGCGTATACGATGATCTTTCGTCGGGCTGTGCATAGTGTGGGAGTCGTCATCAGCTGCTATGGTATCTTCAGGGGGTGCCGGGCACATGCAATTCCGTGGTCGGAGGTGCCGATGTGCTTCCGCCTGATAGTTCAGACAAAGGAGCTTCCAACCCTAATGCTGGTTTCTCATCTGCTTGCATTCAGGAAATGTGGAGTGGCTTGTTGGGGGTGGGGTGGGATGTGTGCGACTTTGGGATTCATGTGTGACATGTCTTGCATGTGGCAAATGAGAGCGGCATCACTGTGTGTTACGTTGCCTCACAGCTGCTCCTCCCTCCCCCGAGCCTATTTACTTGTGTGCGCTGCGCGGTTGCATCACTTGCACTCCTACGGCACACCATTGTCATGCCTGTCTGCACATGTCCACATGCCTGACAACGACACTGTGATGTTGGCCGTTGAAGTTGGGCGGCCACGTGAGTGCAGGCCTGTGGGAAGGATAGGGCAGACACAGATGTAGAGTTCATGCCTGGCTGAACTCGCGCTGCGATTAAGGCTAGGCATTTGGCTCATGCTGCGGCAATACAGATACACACAACACTTGGCATGCATGAGCCAAGACCCCCAGTGGTCTTGCACTCCTTCATTTCTCCGTTCATGCGAGCCCGCCCTCCGGGTGCATGCTACATTGCAACATTGTCGATTGCGGGCTGGGTGGCGCCGACACTACAACAGTGACACACTCATTAGTTACTTCCTTGTCCAGGCCAGAACTGAACCACGCCAAGAGCCCCGGGCAAATCCTTCGCACCCCTACGCTGGCCTGGTGTACGCCGGCCCAGCCCAGCCCACTCCGCTTACGCTTACAGGGGGGGGACACAGATATATGACCGGGGTCTTCCCCACTGCCTGAGGTAACATGGTTGCATCCGCTGTCCACAACACTACACACACCAGCAGTATATGTCCACATGGACATGTCTGTGCTCTGCATACTGTAGTCTGTCCAGCACATCACCGCCACACTTGGCATTGTGTACATTCTTATTCATGGGTGACTTGTCTCCTTCACACATACTTGGTTCCCACCTCTCCCCACATTCTACAATTGTGTGGTTGTGGGGCCATGGCATTTTGGGAAGGTCAGCTGACTTGTTCTGCATTGCCTCAGTGGTAGTCCGGGGGGGGTGGTCCTGGGGGTGGTGGCGGTGGGTGTTGTGGCCCTCTTGGGTCTCCGAGCTGCATGGTCAGTAGCTCAATGACATGTGTTGGTCTTCAGATGTGGCTCTGGGCTGGGCTCCCTTTCATGCTGCAGGTTGTCGTCCTGCTTTACACCAGTAATAGGCAGGTGTTAAATCCCTGCTGCTAACGTGCCTTATCGCCTGTTTTCGGGTTGCATCGCGGATCTGGCTGGTCGTTGAGAATATCGCGAAGTGGTGTTTTCGTGTGTTTTTGCACAGGAACGCCTAATCTGCATATCATTAGCGTTAGTTGTCGCTCTCATCCGTGATGATGTTTTTTGCGGAGGATATCGCTGGGAAACTGGCGATATCGGCAGTTTGCACCAGCTTGAGAATAGGGCGATGAGTCTATCGCCACTTTTGCGGCGCTAAAGTGCCGGTAAGTAGGCGATAAGTCCTTGAGAATATGCCCCTCAGTTTTTTATATTCTGGTCCTTTTGAGAATGTTGTGGTGAAAATTATGGTGTGTAATTCAGGTAATTTTGAGAATTTCATGGAATTCTAGTAACGCGAAGTTACCAAAATTACAGTATTATCCCACTTCATGTAATTAAACAAGATTCATGGTAAAAATTGACAGTGAACGCATGAGAAAAACAGAACACTAGTGGCTGTTGTTCACTGAGTTTACGTTTGTTGCAATATTTTTTTTTGTGGCAAATGCATCCTTAGATCAAAAGTTAATTCAGGGACACATTTTGCGCTAAAATGTAGTGCAAAATGGCAGATTTGCATTTCATGTAATTTCACATAATTTTGGGTAATTGTGCTGAAATTTCACATAAGTATGTGAAAGCAAGTTATGGTAATTTTGCACACCTTTACTTTTGTGCCTTTGAGAAAGGACTTTTCTTTCTAATGGTCCTCACCTCAGGTAGATGACTTGGTGAGTTGGGGCCCTTAGTGTACCCAGCACCTTAACTGCATTTTCTTACTGATTGAATCATTCTTAGAACAGGCACAGGATTTCACCCCAAAAAAATGTTTCACAGGGATACTCATGTAGTTCTACAAGTTTTGTCACTCTTAACCAGCATTTCCTGAATAAATGGCCTTACACTCTCTGATATCTACAGAGCTCTCTGTACCCCTCTGGAGAATATAGGTTCTATTCCTGCTGTGATAATTTAGTCATCATTTTTGGTACATGTTGCCAAGATTTGTGACCCTCTACTAATACCTTGAGTAGATAGGCAAAGCCCACAATTTCTTCAGCCTATTCAGCTTCAAATAGGCCTGCTTTGCTTTCGGGCAGGTCTTCTGGAAGCATGGCGGCTTTCTGGACAGAGGTCCAGGGCTTATCCCTGTGCAATATTTGCTTGGCAGCTACTTCAGAAACCCCCTCTACTATTTGTTTCTGGTGCTTTGTCTGCTGTTTAGAGACCTGTGGTGGATAAAGTGCACAGGTTTTGCATTGTGCTACAGGGACCTTGATTTTCTTCTGGGAGTGCAAGTTCTGAAGCAACTCAATGGACTTAGGAATGTCCTTAGGTGGAAGTGCAGGGACGAGGAAGTATCAGGTAATAACCAGATTTCTTCCTCTGACTGTTACATCATCGTCCCAGGCCTTATCATTACCCTCCCTTCTGGTCTCAGCTTTAGCCGAGGTTTGATTAGTTGTGTACAGGAGGAGTTCTGGGTGCACACCTTTTAGGTTCCTTCTAGAGTAGGGGGTGGGATCTTAATTTTGTTAGGAGAAAGTGTTCTAAAGAAACATTCTGTGGGGAAGGCGGAGCTCCTGAATTGTGATAATTAGGAAGAGGAAGTAACAATTGGAGTAATGTGATTACTGATCAGTAATCTAGTTATTTTAAGTCTGCGGCTTACTGGAATTTTTTTAGTCTAATGACACACAAAAAATACTCATATTCAGTTATTTCATTAATCTTTCCTCCTGCAACCTACCAATGGAATGTCTTATTAGCAAGCATTTCTGAATGTCATGATTTTCATTTTAGAAAGGTTCATTAGAAGGTGAGTATTATCATCTTGTATCTAATTCACATAACACATAACAATCTCTGATGTTCAGCTAGGGTTGAGTCAATTAGAGTGAGGCAGTCAACATAAGATACATTCTAACTAGTCTACCACCACATTTTGTGGAGGAAGTAGAATATATATTCTAATTGACCTGTAAAATCTGTCATATACATATTATAAAGTGTAGAAGTAAAACGAAATCCTTTTGCAAGCAGTTTTTAGTAAATTATCTGATGGCCCGCCATCCTTATTGAGACATATTCTAACCCATGTGTGCGAGTGTAATCCTTGTATTAGTGATACAAAATTACGATCTATGCCGTAAGCATAAAGTTTAACCACAGTGTAATTAAATCAAACATGCCAAAAGCACTGCTTTAATCCAGGTAACATCAGTAGCAAGACTTGGCAAGTGCTTTTGAAACATTCATTGCTAAATCTGAAATATTGTCATTTGCACCAGAGTGTGTCCCAAAGCCAGTTTGCGACTAAGGAAAAATATTTTTTTCCCATTGAATAATTTAGCAATGTTTTTGCAAAGGTCTTTTCGTCTGAGTTTTGAAGTCGCATCATTTGATAAATTGACTGGTTTTTAAAACAAAATGAGGACGAAATTAATCCCTTGTCAGAATCCTGGGATGTTACCACCTTGACCTGGTGCACTGAAGAGAGGAAGCAATGGCTCATGACCAAAATGTGAGAGCTAGTTCAAAGACTGACTTTGAGATACCAGTGGGATGTAGAGCTCTGGACAACATTTGTATATTAATAGATGCCTCTATTTTGGGGAGAAAGTCTTAATTCATCTTGATAGCCCATATCATGGTGATCTACCCTGTATTCAAATGTGCAAACACTATTGCAAACTAGCAGTCCTCTAGCATAAGAGATAACCCCTGTAGGTACTTCCTGTGTAATCAGATATGGAAGTATAATTCTGAAGATCTTCAACTGAAAAAAATTAGCTGCAGTAAAGGCTGAAATTTGTAGGAAAAATGATATGGTAGAAATGAATAAAAAAAAAAATTCTGCACCATCTCCACTTACGTAGGGTAGACTTTCAATTTGGGGAGCAGAAAATAAATATTGCAGGTCACCATACATGATAGCACAGAAAAGACGACCGTTTCAAATTTGGAGAAGGTGGAGAACAGTAAAATGGAAAATACAGACAAGAATATGTAGAGAAAATAGACACATTAGATGTGGCTATACTATTAAATCTCCCATGTCAGTAGCTCCAGAAATATTACAAAAACATACAATGTGCATGAGCAAAGTAGTTAGGAACACTTCACTTGGGTCTACTTGTCTGTTAGACCTGGCACCATTGGCGTGGGTCTCCCTTCCATCTTTCGCTTTTTGTCTCCTCTGTGTTTGCTGGTGTTAGATGCTCTGGGCGCTGTGCCACTGCCATTCAGTGCTACAGCGCGAATGCTCCCTATTGTAAATTGACTGGATGAATTGGTATTCCCATAATTGGCTCATTTGATTTACCTGTTAGTCCTGAGTATAGTGCACCGTGCGTGCCCAGTGCTGGTAGACCGAATGCTGCTGGTGGGCCTGCAGCGCTGATGGCGCCACCCACATAAGCAGCGCTTAAAGTGTGTCTCAGACCTGCCATCGCAGAGTCTGTGCGCAGTCCAGAACTGCCATTCTTTGACTGTAAAGTGAACCCACTTCCCATTCCCTCAACCTTCCCTTGGCATCATGTAAGTCATCCCTATGGCAGGATGAGTTGTATGGGAAAGGTAGGACCTGCCTTGGTCTGTGTGGCATGTCCTGATGGTGAATTACACTCCATTTCGTTTTTCACTATTGCAAGACTATGTGTTCCCTTAGGCCAGAATGGGCAGTTTTGATTATTACATCCTATAATCCTAGCTGACCCAAGGAACATATTTGGAAAGTCGAATTTAGTATGCCTGAGCTCAGAATATTAAAATACATCTTTTAGTGGGGATTATTTTTATATTCTGTGTTTGAAAATACCACTTCTAGGAAGTAGGTATTTTCTTGCCTAAGTCAGTCCAGTGTGCTCTGCTGTTATGTGTATTGGATGTCTGGTCTTGGAGGGACAGGGCAGGCTGAGCCCGACCTGGGTTGAAGAGCAGAATCTGCAGCTGGAGTATGGGGAGGGGTGACCCTTTGATCTGAGCAGGGCTGGGCCTGGCAAGGTGAATGATGGCTCCAGCCCCCACTGTGCGTCTGATGGCAGACCCCCTCTCCCTCAAAGGCAGGATGCAGCCTCATAAATAAAGTGCTCCAGGACCACACCGAACTGGTTCTGGCTGGGTTCAGTGACTTGTGATGTTTGAGAACAAAGACCTGTGGGGTATAAATATCTGCGCTGAAACCCCTACGTGGTGTGTTACTTCTGGATGTCAAGACGAACCTCTGTCCGTGTAACGAGAGGAAAAGGACTTTGAAACTTTCATCCATCTTGCTGAAGCAACTACCCAAGGGCCTGATTTGAGCTTGCCTCCTGCTGAAGTCTCAGGGACATTAGACTTCACCCATCCGCTTTCTGAATTCCCATTGAGAGGGGTTCTACTCGCAGGTGAGGCCTCTGTCGAGAAGTCCAGAGCCTCTGGTTCTACTGCGGGGAACGCGGGCTGAGAATCATCGCTATCGCTATTGTGGGCCGCTGCAGCTGAGGAGCTGTTGCCGCTGAGAGCCCGCATTTGTCTGTGCTACGAGAATCATCGCTATCGCTATTGTGGGCCGCCGCAGCTGAGGAGCTGTTGCCGCTGAGAGCCCGCATTTGTCTGTGCTACGGGAATCATCGATATCGCTATTGTGGGCCGCTGCAGCTGAGGAGCTGTTGCCGTTGAGAGCCCGCATTTGTCTGTGCTACGAGAATCATCGCTATCGCTATTGTGGGCCGCTGCAGCTGAGGAGATGTTGCCGCTGAGAGCCCGCAATTGTCTGTGCTACGAGAATCATCGTTATCGCTATTGTGGGCCGCCGCAGCTGAGGAGCTGTTGCCGCTGAGAGCCCGCATTTGTCTGTACTACGAGGATCAGCGCTATCGCTATTGTGGGCCGCTGCGGCTGAGGAGCTGTTGCCGCTGAGAGCCCGCCTTTTATCACCGCCTCAGGAGCCTCGTGGGTGCACGCCGCGGACCGCTGCTGCTGGGAGCTGCGGCCGCTGCGAGTCCGCCTCTCATCATCGCGGCTTCCTCCCGAAGCTGCGGGCCGTGCCCCTTTAAACCTCAGGTACATTGTGCATCACCGGGTCGCGTAGATCCCGGCCTCGAACTAAGTTCATCCCACCCGCTTTTGAGTGCTTTATTGCCTTTTCAGTGAACTTATATTTACGTGCATTGTGGCTTGTTGATCGTCTTTGAGCCTTGTGTTAAACTGATATAAAGCTACTCATTTTTCTATAGTTACTTGTGTGCTGTCCCTTTGTGGTGTCTTCACTGCGTTATTGTGTATGGTCACAAATGCTTCACACACTGCCTCTGAGATAGGCCTGTCTGCTCATGCTACGTTACCACAGGGTTGAGCAGGGGTTATCAAAGGGTGTAGCCCCCTTACTCTGACTTAGGAAGAGGGGTCCCTTCTTGGACATTGGCGCCAGCCATTGCCAACTAGAGATCCCCATTTCTAACATTGTCCAATCTCATTTGTTGTTTTTCTTTTCTTGGTTCCCTCTGTCCCCCAGCCCTTTAAATTCCTGTTACTTCACCTGGTTCCTTTGCCAGTTTTGTCTCCCTGATCCCAAGCTTCTCCCTTACCGGTGTTGCAGTGTCATTCCCTACACTTTTATCTGTTGGGCTGGCATCTAAGTGTGCTTGAGGGCCAGTTACTGTCTGCCTGTTCTCTGCACAGGTTAAGTCATTATCTTAATTTGGTGATAATCTATATGTGTATTCCATTTGATGATCTACCCTCCCACTGAATGCACCTTTTCTCCCAAGATGGAGAAGTTGGTGACCCTTGAATAATTGTCAAGGAAGTTCTGCCGTAGCCTTCCAGTACAGGTTTTCTAGCAACCAACATGCAGGAGCATGTCTCTCTTTCTTCTTCTCATTACTCCTTTATACTGGGGTCCACTTTTTAGGCCTTGTAATAACTACAGCAGGTAAACTGACCCATAGGAGAATGAGGGGGGCTTGGCCTTGACATACTCAATGCTGTCAGAGCTCATGTTGTAACAAAGGATTCCAGTGATCCTTGTGTACAGTGAGGACCATCAGAACAGCATTCCTTAATTTGACCCAGAGACTGTCTATTCAAACCTAGATCTCCCTTACAAAACCATAAAACATTTGTTACCATATTGCTGTGCACCCAAAGAATGCTTGTGATATCTTCTGTGTACTTAAATTATGGAAAATCATGCAACTGGAAGTGATCAGCCAAAGATTGATAGCGGAAAACCTCAATGATCATCAAAAACAAAGTCCTCTACCTTTGAACAAATGGTGGAGCACACATTTCAAGTGCCTTTACATTTTGAAAAGATGTAAAGTGTACTTCCTAGTCCCTATAGCTTTGGGTTTGATCTATTAGAATCCCATGATCAATGGTGTTAAATGGGAGATGTTGTTGATTTACTGTTTGTGTCTTTAGTGTGATGAAGCCACTGGGTGGCATATGTGGCATTTTACAAATAATAAACTCAATCTATAATTCAATCAGTATGATTGAATTGTCAATCACCACCCTAGACCCTCCACCACCAGACGCACTTCCAGAGTGCTCAGTTATGTATGTGGTGTATGGATAGCACAAACCTAGCAAAAAATCAGCAAAGCGATATCAGGTTTGAAGACAGTGATACATTCTGAGAGTGAATCTGGGCATAAGGAGTTAGGTTTTGATATGGGGTATGATATGTACTGCATCATGCGCCCTGCAAAAAAAACTGAACTGCTATGGCACTGAGGTAATCTACTCAAATCTTCAAAGTCCCACAACCATAACCTGGCTAGAATGGAGTATTATGGGTGAACATATTTGCAAATACCAAAGGAAATTGCCTACTATGTTCTGTGGCCTAAACCCAAAGTTATGGCGTCTTGACCTGAGAAACAGAATTTCACCTTTTATAACCGACAATTTTATACTGTAGGTTGCATCGGACAATGAAACATTTATATTATATATTTTTCCAGTTTTATATAGCTTGAAAATGACCCTAAGGCATTCCAGCGCTTTACAAGAGAACCAGATTACCGTACATATTTACAAACTACGGTGGGTGCTCCGCCAGCTAGCTTTTCACAATAACCTGCTGATCCAGTTTGTTAGTCATTAAACTAATGTCTTTTTCCCAGTCATTCTTAGGAAAGGGACAGGCATTTACTGACTTAGCCCCCACCCTTTCTCCCTGCTAAGGCAGAGGTGGGACAAATGGAAATTGTTCCCTTTCCTATTCACTCTATTACCCCTCCATAAGCATTTCTCCACCTAGTTGGGCAAGACGCACAAACCTACTCAAAAACAACTGTTGAAACTGATCATAAATTATGATATAAACGGATTGTACTCTTGCCTGTCTGGTAGGATGGAAGGAAGGCAGGTCCCATCCTGGTCCTATCTAGACTTTTGCATGCCTGAGGTGTCCGAAGCAACAATAAGTAGCCATGACAGATTTAGGGTCGAGCAGAGAACAAGGTGAACCTGGGAGGAACCAAATTAACATCCCAAAGCCCAACGACAGGAAAAGGCTGTAAGTAGCAGGGTAGGAAGAAGTGGAATAAAGATACAGGGGCATATTAGCAAGACCGGCGATAAAATTATCGCCGTTTTAGCGGCAGGAAACTGCCGCTAAAACGGCGATAATGGGCTTGCTAATATGCGTTATAGAATTCAATAGAAGCCCAGGTTAGATGTCCTGCACATCTAACCTGGGCTTCTATTGAATTCTATAACGCATATTAGCAAGCCCATTATCGCCGTTTTAGCGGCAGTTTCCTGCCGCTAAAACGGCGATAATTTTATCGCCGGTCTTGCTAATATGCCCCACATTTTCTTAACCCAAAGCAGCTCATATAGCAGTAGCGCCGTGATGATTGATGCGCTTTATAAAACACCCTAAAAATAAAATTGCAGTTGCAAACAGCACCTGCAGTGCCAAGCGATAACATGCATCTCATTAAGTAGCGCAACAGAGAGGGGGCAAGGTGGTGCATTGTAAGAGAGGGCTGCAGACATATAGACTGATATACACTAACTACTATTTTCTATAAATATTTATTGAAGTATAGTTTAAATTTACCAAATAAAATATCAATCCTTCAACATTTTTCAAACATGCAAATGCCTGAGGAGCCTAGCGTCAAATATGTTATTCCAAATTTTTAATACCAAATGTGAACATTTTGCAAAACAATTTAGGATCATAGGATTGGCTAGGAACACGAATCGCTGTGCATGCAAGGCTTATAGCAATGCAGTAGTGAACTTTGCTCCATTTATCACATATTTGTGATAAAATGGCTACATAATGGAATTTCTAATTCAATCAGTCCGATTTTGTCCTTACACATAGGGTTCAAATTGCAGCAAAATACAATTACGGATTTGGCTTGGATTTCGGACGTACTACAAGAAGGTTATATTGCAGTTCACTGTTTAAAATGAAACTAATGGAGTTAGAATGATAGACACTAAACTTTAATATAACAATGGAATACGCAGGGCTTAAGCCCTGCTGTAGAAGGAAAGGTCTGATCACCTGCCATCAACATAAATGAGTAATTGATATGCGTTTCTGCACATGCAGGCTCTTGGAATTTCAACAGCATTGCTTTTCTAAGGGCAGAGCACATTAATCATGGCTAATACACGCCGACTGCGTGCTCTTAACAGAAATAACGAGTGCTGATACATCAAGCACAACTAAATTGGATGTGTAACTGAAATATTACACATTAACGGTTTTTACTTAAATTATAATTTGATAATATCCAGGAAAATTTATCTGCCCAACATGGCTTTTTTCTTCCCTTGTGTGCTGTTCTTTTTCTCGCCTGAATTTATATAGAAAGTTTTTAGATAGTGTTTTATATCTGTAGTAAGCCTGTTTATGGGGGCTGTCCCTTCGGTTGATAAGAAAACCAAGTTAAAGGAAATTAAGTGTTGCTCTCAGAAGACCTGGTTTACCAAGGAAGCAGAATATTTACCCCCTTGGGGGCAGATCTACAAGAAAGTGCTGCAGCGTGGCGCTGCAAGCCCTTTGGCTGCGCCACGCTGCGGCACTTTCAGAGCACAGGAATGCGACATATTTACAAGAATATGTCGCATTCCTGTGCTCTCCCCTGCGCTGGCGCACAAACAGCTGCCAAGCGCCGGCGCAGGCACCCTTGCACCATGGTGCAAGGATGCCTGCGCCATGGGGAGATTGTTTTTGTGCAGGAAGGGGCACCTTTCTGCACAAAAACAATCAGTACAGGCTTTTTCCTCTTTCAATGCGTGCGGCAGAATGCAGCACGCATTGAAAGAGGAAAAAACGAGGAGAAATGAAAACATTTCTCCTCGGTGCGCCTCGCTACGCCACCTCTAGGGTGGCGTAGCTTTCAGACGCATCTCCAGATTTACGATTTCTCGTAAATCTGGAGATGTGTCTTGTTCCATGGGTGTTGCGTGGGAACACCCACAGCAACACCCATGGAACGCCCCTTCACCGCAAAGTGCTGCGTGTGAAGGGACGGTATTTACAAGGAGAGGAAAAGTCACGCATGGTGGCTTTTCCTCTCCTTGTAAATATCGAGAGCCCTGCGCCACCAGTACGTCACGAAAGTGACGTACTGGTGGCGCAGAGGGCTTGTAAATCTGCCCCATAGTGTTGCTCTTATGTTTGGAGCCGGAAATGTCTGCCTTTTCCCTAGGGTGCTCATGTGTAAATAATTACACACTCAGGGGCATATTAGCAACGATAAACAATTATCGCCGCTTTTGCGTCCGTTTTCGGACGAAAAGCGGCGATAATTTTATCGCCTAATCAGCAAGGTCACGCTATCGCGTGAATCCTTGCATTATCGCCCTTTCCCCCCAACGCCCATCTTTGCATCTCTAATGAGATGCAAAGTGGCGTACTGGATGGGCTACGTTGCAAATATCGCTGATGTTCACATCGCGATATTTACAAGGCAGCCCACATGATTTTAGCAGAGGTTAGATTTCGGCGAAACGGCCGTTTTCGCCAAAATCTAACGTCTGCTAAAATCCTGACTTAGCCATCCCTAACATAGGGGGTGGATTCTGCTGATACGACCACAGGGTCGTATCAGCAAGGTTATCGCTCGTTTGCAGGGAACATCGCTGGAAAACCAGCGATGTTCCCTGCAAAACGGCGATAACCTCGCTATCTCTGGAATTTTTATCGCCCTGGAGAAGCGCGTTGTTAATAACGCGCTACCAGGGCGATAAATTCCAGAGGTAGCCTGCGATAGGGAATCTGTCGCTAAGCACGGCCAGCGATAATTATCGCTGCCCGTTGATAATATGCCCCTTAGACGTGTAGCAAGAGCAAAGTTTTGCCTTTACAAACCATCGGTGCATCTGCGCCGAAGAACCTTTTTTTTTGCTTCTCCGATGAGAAAATATTTCCCCACAGAATATAATGTACACTCCATCTATTATTTCAATTTTTTTTTGCTCTTGGACTAATCGATCTACAGAATATGAATATAAACTTACTTTGGTATTCAATAATTTGATCATAATATATCTGTAAAATGATATTGCGACTGGATATTGTTAACAAGCAACTCTCCGGCCAGTTTTGTATGTGTTCCTTTCCCTTTCCATCCCGAAAAATGATTTACTCAAGCCTTGGACAGGAGTAAATCTGCAACCGTCTTCAGGGTGGGAAACTACATGCAAAAACCTGTAGAAGGTGTCCAGCCAGTGGAAGATCTGCAACCTGCTGCTGTGTTGAGAAGTAGTTGCCATCAAAATGACTACATACTGGCATAATATTAGATGTAATCAGAACATGGGGATATTGAGAGATCCATTGAAGGCAATGGAGTAGCTCCGGGCTTATAATGTCTGGTATAAGCCCGAGCCCCATCATTCCAATGTTTGTTATTTGTCTTTGTGTTTCTCCCTTTTTCATTTACAACATTCCACCCTTAGTGGCTGGAATGTACTAATAGCCTTATAGCCCTTCTGGCTCAGACAATTTCAGCTGTTAAGGGCCCTCTCCCTTGCTATATGCCCTCGCCTGCTTAAAACTCGGGTTTAGGGCTTTTAACAACTGGTAAAGCCCTCTTCAGCGGGCTGTAAGTCTAGTGAATCCATTTACCAGAGACAATTATGTTTTGTGAATCACTAATATCAATTTGTGTTGATAGACTAGGCTATTTAGACATCTTATTGACATTTGGGCACGCTGATGCTATTGTGACAGCTTGATCATTAAACATCTACTGAAAATCACGTTTATGGAAATAAATGAACTATCACTGCTTTTTGAAAGGTTAAGCATTACCCCTCTTCTCTACATCAGACCCTATAGCTCAATTAGGTGTTCTTGAATAGATAAGATGAAAGAACTGCAAGGTTAGCAGAGGAAGAATAAAAGCCAACCAATCAGACCACCGAGAATGAAATGCTCCTGGAAAGGACATACACAAGTATAGGGAGGAACGTCAATGAATCAGGAGCAAAGAAAGGGAGCTAGACAACAAAGAGGTCCAATCATGATCAATGGGCTGAACCATATCCCACTATTTGCATATTGGAAACACTAGGGGACATATTTACAAGCCCCTATCACCACCACAATGTCACTTTCAGTGACGTTGTGGTGGCGATAGGGGCCTCGCCTCATTTACAAGGCAGCATTAAGCCAGCATTAAGCCTCTTAACGTGGCTTAACGCTGCCTTGTAACTAAGGCACTCTTTCAAGCTGTATTTAGCGTGAAAGGGGAAAGTAATGGGTGTTGCGGTGGGTGTTCCACCACAACACCCAATGATTTTGATGCTGCCCCTATTTACAAGGGCAGCGTAAATAGGAGGCATCGCCAAAATTAAGACCAGGGAAAACCTGGTCTTAAACAGGCGAAACGAGAAGAAATGCTTTATTTCTCCTAGTTTTTGCTGTTCCCATGTGTGCTGCCTTGTGCAGCACACATAGAAGCAGCAAATTGCTTATGATTGTTTATGTGCATAAACAATCATCTAAAAAAATGCCGTTTTGCAACTTCTATGTGTGCTGCATTAAGCAGCACACATAAAAGTTACAAAACGGCATTTAAAGATTGTTTATGCGCAGGAAGGGGGACCTTCCTGCACATAAACAATCTTCCTCTCAACACAGGCACCTTTGCACTATGGTGCAAAGGTGCCTGCGTTGGTGCTAGGCAGCTAAAGTTAGCGCCAGCGCAGTGGGAAACGCAGGGCTGCACCATATTCTAGTAACTATGCTGTAGCCCTGAGTTTCTAAAGTGACGAAGCGTGTCGTTAGCCTTCTTGGCTTAGCGACACAATTCGCCACTTTATTGTAAATATGCCGCCAGGTCTGGCCAAAAGACAGCTAAAACTGATTGTAGCTGGGACCTGAAAAGGAAGTGGTGTTGCCACCCAAAGAAACCAATCCAAGAAAACGATTTTTCTTATGAGGTTTTTAAATTGAGTACCACTGATCTGAGTAATAGTAACACTGGCTATCTACAGCGCGCAAAACAGCAAAACTAGTGCAGCACTTTTTGCAAAAAACAAAAGTTAACATTTTGTGTGGAAAGTTGGAGCTCTGTAATTACCGGTCAGGCAAAAAGTGTAAATAAAAATGTTTAATGCATTAAGAAACTGATATAAAATTGCAATAGTGTTCATATCTGCTTGCTTTGACCCATATAATATTCATAAATGAACATTACATAATAAACATACATAAAAAACATATTTATTTCACTAATTGACCTCATTTTTTAATGTGTTAAACATTGTCTTTCTCTAGCTCTCTAGCACTCTTGTCTTTCGTACTATCTATGCATATTTATGCCTCAATTTTTCTATAAAGGACAGATGATATTATCAAGAAACAGAAAAATAGGGACGTCTCGAGACCACCAAACTAGTGATGTTTTGAGAAAAATATCCCTCTCCCCCTAACGGAGAGAAGGAGTTCTGGAAAGATGAACTGTGCTGTGGGCTTACAGGTAAATATAGATAAGCCGATATGGCATTAATGCATTTTGTTTAAATTTGATAGCAAATTAATATCCAACATTCCTACAGTTACAAAATGCATAAGTTAAATGTACACGGTGTTCGCAGTGTGTCATCAGCGTCACAGATGACTGTATCAGTGAGGAGAGAGGAGTTGGCCTAACGGCTCGGGCGGTCGACCTCGAATCTGGGGAACTTGGTTCGAGTCTCGGCAATGACGCTGAACATCCTGTGATTCTGGGCAAATCACTTAATCTCCCCGTGCCTAACAAAAATGATTGTGTCCTCCTGTAACGCAACTGGTGCTATGTAAAGCGCTCTGATACCCGAGTCCGGTCACGTTCGTGCTATAGCAAAAAAATAGCAACAAAAAAAAGTCAGTTATCCCGCAAGGGACATCAAACCTATGCCAAGCAAGGCAGTATCGTGACACTTATTAAGGGGAGGAGCCAGGCTGCAAGAATTCCTTGCGTGGAACAGAGTTGTCCTCATTCCATGGATAGTTAGATTTCAAGTAAAATGGGTGTTCCGTCTTTGATCCTCAGTGCGCAAGAAACGCTTTGAGAAATATCATTAACATGCAATATTGGGTCCGGTTTTAAATGTTACCTTAGGGATTAGAGTGAAGTAATGGAATTTGCGACTTGGTTTACCAAATGACGGGCCAGATCTGCAAACCTTTTGCACTGCGTTTGAGTCACAAAAGTGACGCACACCTGCACAAAACATGATTTGTTGGATTTACTTTCCAGCGCAAAACGTGTTTTGCATTGGAAAAGCTGCGCTGCTTTGCATTACTATGCAACAGAGCAGGGTTACATTGGTGGTACATGGGCGTTCCCTTGCTAACACCCAGGCTTTTTGGCACAAAACCCTATGTAGTAATTATAGCATACAGGGCCACTTTGAAGCAGGCATTAAAAGGATACATACATATATTTCTCCTTTATTTTCTGACTTTGCGTGTGTGCTGCACTGAATAGCATACCATTAAAAGTAGGACAAATTTTACAGTTTGTCTAGGCATAGTATTTTGTACTGGAAGGGCCTCCTTCCAGTACAAAACCTATGCTAGATTCATGCAGACACCCTGGCAGTATGGTGCAAAGGTGTGGGTGTGGCGCTCAGCAGTCTGATTGTGTGCCATGCTAGGATAGAGTGGAGAAGAGTGTCATATCTCTGTAGATATGGCCTTTCCTACTCTCTTCCTGTCATGCAGAGCATTGCAGGAACTTTGGATGCTTTGCTGCGTTGCATGACAGGGTCATAAATCTGGCCCTGCATTCCCTTTTGCACAGTAGTCATTATCAGCACAATATGGTAAACCAGGTATGCGCAATAGGGTGTCCTCATTGGCACATGTCACCATAAGTGCGCCAGAGCAGAGAGAGAGTAGAACAGCACCACTTCTTGGTAGATATGGTACTGTACTGCTCTCTCCTTTTCATTCAATGCAGCACAGCAACTATACTTGCTGTGCTGTGTTGCCTGATTTCTCTATAAATCTGGGCCATAGTCTCAATGACAGACTAGTGGTGTAGTCCCTTGGGAAAAATCAGTGGTGCTGTTTCCAAGGGCATTGTCTATAAAACTAATAATTTCGAGCTCCTAGTATTGCTTCTTGCTATTTATGCAATCTTGCAACCAACAGCTTTAGCTGTCTTTCGCAGATGCAGAGGTGAATGGTGTTTCTCATGTACCTCTCTTTTCCCCTTCATCTCTACCATGCCCCCACATCCCGGCTCCCTGTTATCCCACTACTCCCACCTCTTTTTCTCCATGCTGGTAGCTATCTTCCTATTGGTTAACACCATGCTTGTAAACTGCTTTACTGTTGAGTAGTGAGACCGACTGGCTATGTCAATGCTTGTTTATTCTTTCACTGATGTGGTCCAAACTACTTCTGCTGGAATGTTGTTCCATACATCTACTAATCTGTGTGAAAACATTTTTGAACCTTAATTGCCCATCTAACCAACACCAATCTCAATACCTAAATTCAGGCACTAGAAACAGTCTTCAGATGAAAAACATGTAGGGAAACACAACCTAACAATACATGTAAATCTGTTTCCTCTTCAATATGCCACAAGTGAGAATACTGCCTCCAGGTGAGCCCAACAATGGACCAGTAACAGCCAAAAGATACAATTAGCACAACATAAATACCAAGACCAATCATCTTTAATCAATTGTCAAGTGATTGCATAAATAAGGGCAGGTTGAACCTGTCCCTAAGATCTAGACCAATATAAGAAGTTCTGGACATGAAGTGGCCTACAAACCAGATCCCACACTCTAAACAAGGCTTTACTAGCTCGGAAAGTGAGATGCACTCCTCCCATCACCATCATTCTTTGCCTACTGATACAATGGGGATGAGAACCTGAAATTATTGCTTGCTTAGAATAACTCACTTAATTAAAATGCAGGTAAAATACATAGTGAGAGCGTGTGATTATTGTCCCCTCTTTATAAGATATGTGAAGTCATTCTTTTTTTTCCCAACTGTTTTTATTTTGGTTTTGCGAAAATTTACAAAAAAAGGGGGAATTAAGAAATACTCCCTGGAAACATATAAGCGTGATGAACAGTGGCGGCTCCTCCGCTGAGACGGAGGAGCATCGCCCCACTGCTTTAGGAGCAGTGCAGCAGAAAGATAAAATGACAATAAGCTGGTTATTATCATTTTATCTTTCACTACATGCTGGGTTAGGGTGGGGCAGGGCTGGGGTTACCGGAAAGGAGTGGTTTGCCCACTCCAAGTGGGCATGACTGCTTGGCCGGCTCTCTTGGGCCGGCCAAACAGTCCTGCGCACCTTGCATATTTCCCACAAGGCTGCATTACACAACCTGGTGAGGAACATGCAAAGTCTCCCAGTCACCATCTGAGCACCAAACTACGGCGCTCAGACCAATCCCAACACAGGATTGCAGCGTAGTGATTGGCTTAGGGGAGGGAGCCTGGGAGCTTCTTGCCGCTATGGAACAGAAGCAGGGGAGAAGGCGCTGAAGAGACCGAAGGGGAGACGGTCAGCCGGAAAAAGGTAAGTGGTTTTGTTTTTGTCTCCCAGCTCCTCCCCTGCCTTGCCACCCCGTCCCCTGCCAGCCGCCACTGGTGGTGATAGGACAAAAAGACACATTGACATACAGGTGACAGCAAACCACTTGATCTGGAGAGGAGACATTAACATGTTCATATACAGCGCAACATATTGAATTAACATAAATTGTATTACAGAGTTACAGAGAAGGCCGTGCAACATCATCATTACCATTGTTAAGTCCATAGAAGTCCATCCATCTCCCCCGTATTTTATGAAATTTGCGTGGGCATCCCCTACTTTTATAAGTGATTCTTTCTGCAGCCATATATATAAGTCCATCCCTTTCCTCCATTCAGCAAGGTTAGGTACCTCAGGAGCTCCCCAGCGTTTGGCTAGGTCTTGTTTGGCCACCACTAATCCCAGGTTATATAGTAATAAGTGTATTTGTGTCATATCTATGTCATTGGGCATCCCCAAGAGGATATATTTAGGCTCATCAGGGAATAGAGTCTCTAGTATTGCGCTCAGTTCTGACAGTACTTGACACTAATATGTCTGTATGTTTGAGCAAGACCACAGTGTGTGAATGAAGTCTCCCCGACTCCTCCCACAGCACAAACAGTCCGGTGAGGGTGCCCTACCTATTTGATGGAGGCAGGCCCTATCATAGTACATCCTGTGCAGGATTTCTAGCTGATAAAGGCGTAGTCGGGCCCTGATTGCCACTTCTCTCAGGAACATTAGGGCAGCCTCCCAATCAATATCCTCGAGGGTGCCTACTTCTACCTCCCATGGTGTTCGCAGTTTTAGAAGGGTATCTGGCATATTATTGTTAATAGTCTTATAGGTGTAGGAAATAGCTTTCTCGTGTAGGTCGTCCATTAAAAGCCTGCCCTCTTTGGGAGCGTATTCAGGGAGATCTGGGCATTGGCGTAGCAAGGGGAGACAGGGGGGTGGTCCACCCCAGGTGGCACAAGTTTTGTTTGGGGCGGCGGCAGCCTCCACCCCCGCTCTTACATGAGTTTAAAAGCAAAAATCATCGCCAGCACCCCCGCTCTTCGGTGCGGCGGCAAAGTGCCTAGCTACGGCACTGGGTCTGGTGTGATATTTTCGGCTTTCCATGCATGTTTAAATTGTAGATATTTACAATATTGTTGGTCGTGGAGCTGGAATTCCCGCTGGAGAGAAGTAAAGGGCATTGAAAGTACTGTCCTAAAATACGTCGCCCACTTTAGAAATACCTCTGCGATCCCAGGATACGTTTCTGAGGTTAGTGCTCTCTTTCAAATGTCTTCCCAAAAATAATGGTGTGTCCAGTGTGATTTTCTGTTTCTAACCCATGGAGGAATTTTCCATGTCCCACGACTCTAATATTATTTGAGCAGCTGGTAATAGGTTACGTCATCCCCCACCACCACAGAGAAAATGTTGATACATACCTGGTAATGGGCCTGTTCTAGGGCGTAAAGGCTATAAGGTGAGATACCCAGTAATAGGCCATGGAGATTGGGGAGGCATATACCCCCATGGTAGGTGTTACATTGTAGTGCACAGAGAGCTAATCTTGGATACCCATTATTCCGTAATACGTTTCTGAGTTCACCCTCAATTCATGTGAGAATATCATCAAGGAGTCATTAGTATGTGTTTTGCAAAGCACATATGAATTTTGAGAGGGTGATAATTTTAAATAGTGCTGCTCTCCCTAAGAGTGTTAAGAGAAGTCGCTTCCAACGGGCTGCATCCAGTTGAAAATCAGACAGTATTGTTCTTATGTTTTGGTCGACACTAGCTCAGGGTCAGTCATAGCATATATCCCCAGGTATTGGAATCCCTCTGTGGTTATTCTAAGTCGTCAGGAGAGATCGGTCATGGGGAAGAGTACCGATTTGTCCCAATTTATTGTGTATCCAGAGTAGGACCTATAGGGGTCAGATGTATGTAGGACTGGTGGGAGTGAGTCCATGGTTTGGAGAGGTAGAGCAGAACGTCATCTTCATATAGGGAAATATTTTCTTCCGGGATGGGAGGTCCCTCAATCTGAAAACCCTTAATATCAGGGTGGACCGAGATCAGGCATGCCAAGGGCTCTAAGGTCAGGGCAAAAAGAAATGGAGAAAGCGGGCAGCCCTGTCGGGTCCCTCTCTTGATTGGAAAGTCGGGGATAACGTTGTTTACTTTGACTGCAGCCATCGGTTTAGTGTAAAGTAGGTTTATCCTTCTCCTGAAACATGTCCCAAATCCCAGTTTCTGGAGGGTTTGGGTCATAAAGGGCCAATGTATCACATCAGAAGCCTTCTCGGCATTGAGTGAAACAAAAAAATGGGGGTCTTTCCTGTCCTTGAGTCTTGCCATCGAATTATGGAGTCATCGCAAATTTCCCCTAGTTGACTGTCTTGGTATGAAGCCAGATTGATCATTATGGACTAGTGGGGGGATCACTTTCAGGAGTCTGGTGGCTAGAATGGTAGCTAGAACTTTAGTTTCTACATTTATCAATGAAATAGGATGGTACGAGCTGCAGAATTTGTGGGGCTTCCCAGATTTTTGTATGCCCACTATTGTAGCCATGCGGTGGAAGGATCCCGTCTTCCCTTTCTCTGAGGTATAGGTGGAGAAAGTGTGGGGCTAACATATCTGCTTGTTTTTTGATCCAGGAGTTTTACTGGGTTTTATTCTAGTGAGAGTATTCTGGACCTCCTCAAGGGTAATGTCTGCGTCAAGGGACTCACAGTCTTCACTGGGCAGGGTCGGTAGAGTAATCTCTACAAGGCAGTCGTCAATCTGAGCAGCCGTTGTTGTGGGACATTCCTCATAAAGGGCTGCATAGTACTTTGTAAACTCTCTTAATATGTCTTCATCTGTGGAGTAGAGGGTGCCCTGGGTACTCTGTATTTGGGAGATCCACCTGGTTATAACTTCTTTTTGGCTCAGCCAGGCCAACAGTTTCCCAGCTTTGTCACCCACCTCATAGAGGCAATGCTGTGTGGCAAGTATGTGGTGGTGAACCGCATCAGTGGGCAGTTCATTATATTCAGCGCTCAAAGTTGCAATCTTCCATTGTAATAGGGGGCTCGGTTGAAGGATATGTTCGGCCTCTGTTTTTAGAAGCTCTTTTTCTAGCTTGTTGACTTCACGGGTTGCCTTCTTTTTCTTAAAGGCAATGATATAGGCCTCCCAGATTATGACAGGTGAGTCTACAGAGTCTTGATAATCACTTATATATAGCTCTGATTCTGTACAGATCTCTTGTAGCGTGGCCGGATCTCTTACTTCCCAAGCATTCAGTCTCCAAGCGTTAGTGGCCGAACTGGAGTTTTGTCCTATTGTTATCCATGAATGATCAGAGAGGCATCTTGGTAAATAGTCATCTCTGTGTCTCGTCCCCACCTCACCTGCTGGTGTAAATATATAGTCAAGTCTGCAATAGACCTTGTGGGACACTGAATAATAGAAATACTTTTGGTTACATGGGTGTTGTTTTCTCCATAAATCAGTGAGTCCTAGTGTGTTAACAAACCTGGCCAGAGGTGTGCTTCTACCCGGGTGAGATGTCCCTCCTAACCTGCCCAGGTTTGGGGCTAGAATGTCATTGAAATCTCCCCCTGGGAATATGAAGAGAAGAATTGGCTTCTAGTAAAATCTCGGTAAGTTTAGTTAATGTGTAGGATTGAAGACGGGGGAGGGCGTAAGCACTAATCAGGGGGATATGCAACCTCTCCCAGACTCCCTAGACTGCGAAATATGTTCCTAAGGGATCCAACCAGGATTTCTGCATTTGGAAGTGAGGGGAGGTGTTATCAGATCGAAATTGCTACTCTCCGTGATCCAGAGGCGTTTGAAATCATTCTTGATCACACATTTGACGTTCTGCTTGTAAAGTCGATGATCTGATCCAGAGTAGTCCATGATTATTTTGTTATGTGAATCCCAGTTTGTTATATTAAGGATGGCAAAATTTATTTTCAATCCAAGGGTTCCTGATTGCATGAAACTGATATTAAAATACCGCACCCCCTATATCTGACCTCACAGGAAGTTTTTTAAGAGGTCTCAAACACTGCCTCATAAACATTCACATTAGCTTCTATGGGTACTGGCACTCAGTTCACTTTATTCTAGTTCCTCTGAATGACCGTCAGAGATAGATTTAATAAAGAGCAGAGGTTAGGCTATTGGTTCAGTAATCCCCAGGGATGTGAAATACATTTCCAGAAGTATGCTAAAATGAGCAGAAGATGAATTTCAAGAAAATGCTAAAAATATATTTTTTTAGACTGTTCCCTACTCTATCCTAAATTTATATCAACTTCATTCTGTATTATTGCTACGATGTATATTCTTGAAAGGTTATTACTAGTGAATATTTACGCTTGAATAGTCAACTGTCTACATATTAGTAGTGAGTACAATGGCAGCACATTCTCTTTTTATGTTTTTTTAATATCACCTAATAACGCTTACCTTTGCTAACTTTGAGGTCCTGCAATATAATAGGTTAATTAGTTAGCCACAAAGCACTCGCCTTCCTCAACATTTTATTGAAACTCTTTAGTCCTTTACATTTTTATCAAAGTTCTGAGTATCCATGTCCATCAGTGCTTGTATTTTGTCCAATGATTGCATAGGTAGCACTTGTGGTGGCAAGGCAAGCAGTAGGGACATATCAGAAAAAACTGTCTCAAGGAAGTATCCAAGTTCTGGATGTTATTGATGCCTATAGAGGAGTTAGATGGATTAGAAAATACATTTCTGGAAGGGAGATATGTCAATAACATCCTGTTCCCCACCATGACACTGTCTTTAGCCTAATATGGGAATTACTCTGCAATACATGTTCATTTATAGTAGCTGGATTAAAGGTTTGCTTTAATGAGTTGGTGTTTAATGCTCTTCCTCAGAGTTTGCAAAATGTTTGTTGAAATATTTTTTTCTTACCTAAGACTAATTGTTTTTACTACAAAAAGTTACTTGGCATAAAATTCTATTTATGATCAGTATAGTCCATAAATATGAAATGACCACTTATATTACTCTCAAGTAGATCTACCTGCCCAAATGAGTTACCATTTAATTCACGAACCAATCACTAACTTGAAATTCTAAATAATTTTAAAGTGAAGGTGTGACAGAGTTAAAGGAATTTGGGGGCATATTATCAAGGGCTGGCGATATAATTATCGCCGCTTTAGCGTCCGTTTTTGGGCGAAAAGCGGCGATAATTATATCGCAATATCATCAAGGACACGCTAGCGCGTGTTTCCTTGATGTAGAGCCCGCTTTTTCACAGCCTCGCCTTGCATCGCTAATGAGATGCAAAGAAGGCGTGGCTGTGAAAACAACACAAGTTAATATCGCGAAGGCAGCTTCGCGATATTAACAAGGAGGTGCAGCGATAAAAGAAATCGCGCTACCTCAGCTTTAACTCAGGAATTTAACGTCTGTTAAATTCCTGACTTAAGCATACTTTTCATGGGAGATGGATTCTGCTGATACGACCACAGGGTCGTATCAGCAAGGTTATCGCCGTTTTCCATGGAACATCGCTGGAAAACCAGCGATGTTCCATGGAAAACAAGCTATCGCAGGAATAATTATCGCCATTGCGCTATGCGTTGTTAATACAGCGCTAGCATGGCGATAATTATCTGCGGTAGCCGGCGATAACTATTCTCACGCTGTGAACGGCCAGCGATAATTATCGCTGGCCGTTGATAATATGCCCCTTGGATATTACTAGATGCACTTTGACTGCAGGTAAATGCCTAAGCACACAACATGATTTAAAAGGAGGGAGCATTTCATCATACAAATAATAGACTTTATATGTGGAATGAAGAGACAAGAGTTGGGATCGAAGGATAAAGGTTTAGTAGGTCACTTCCCATCTGTTGTTTTCCTTCCCAGCACATTGATTCCATAAAGCCGACTGATTTACATTGTCCTTTCTTTTAACAATCATGCATACTGTAGAGGAATACAAGAATATAAAAATCTAGAAGTCATTAAAATAATGCTCCTAAGGAGCTGCATTCAACAGATTTGAACTTTATGCGCACCTTTAGATTTGGTTATTTGGATACACCAAAGTGCTAGTGTATCTGGTTTAATGGCTCAGAGTGAAAATAAGAAGGATGCCAGTATTGAATAGGGACAATCAGATATCTCACATACAGGGAACATTTGTTCTGGGCCAACAAACGCAAAGGGCACACACATGGATCATGGAGAAACTTCCTTGAGTACCATATCTGCTAGCACGCAAGGCAGTTAGGTGCTGAACCGCTGCACAAACATTGAACAGTCTTAACAGAAAAGACATAACATTCCATGCCCAGGGCAATTGTCAAGGTTTTTCAAGATTTTTAGTTTTAGTTATTTCTGATGGGTGACAAAAAATTGAGTTTGATCTGGTTATAGGCAGTGACTTCTAAGTGACCCTAATGAGGGATATGTGGAAGGTCCAAGAACCTAGTAGACCTACACTGAATAAGTGGTTGAAGAGGGAGCCAGGTGATTAGATAAGATTTCTGTATGTTCGAACCTGAGAATGAGGAGGAGGAGCTGAAGACATCCGAATAAGAGACTGGAGTTGAATGATGACAAGGCTGAAACAAAACTTTAGTTAGCTAGAGAGATGGGTTTAGAACAAGATGCCATGAAAGAGAAAGAGATGATACTAGTACATGCATAAAAATTATTGTGGAATTTGAGTTGAAGAGGAATCTATCATCTGGTTTCTCAGGTCAAGGTAAGAGTATGATACGAGAAGTGTCAATCTTAGAAAAAGCTAAACCAACGTGCTGGAAAGTAGTGGCAGCCAGTTATACAACAGTTGGTGACAATGAAAATTTCAACTGACTTTTGAACTGGATTGCTCCCTGTAAAAATAGAAAAATAACTTTGAAAACATGATTTGTTGAGCTGATTACCTTCAAAAGGCACTGAAGCATGTCTGACACTACTCAGCAAGGAACAGATGCCTCCTATACCATAAATTATACCAACTTTTTACAACCACAGAATACTTTCTTTATCTGCAGGAGAAATTGCTTCAATTATTTCATTTTAAACATTTGATTTAGCAGTACCGCTATTCTGAGCCAATCTCTTTATAAACACCAAAAATCACAGTGTGCAATTGACAAAGTCATTATTTTACTTGTCATTTTTTCGTTATTTTAAATGTTTACAAAATTATACAGTCCAAACAATGGATGTTCTTTATGCACAACACAAAACAATGTATAAAATGAATCTATATACAATGTTTACGAAAGCAAAGCATATAAAACATTGACTTCTGTTATCTCATTTGTGGTCTATTGTACAGTCCTACTGCAATCGTGTGGTATGGGGTCTCTAGAATAATTAAGACCTCTATACAAACTGATTCAAAGGTCCAAGGTAAAGAGGTCAGGGAAGGCCTATGAAAGATCTATAAGGTATAAGCTGTATGTATCCAGCCTATATGCCTGTCATTCTGATATTTTCAATTCTTCAATAAAAAGGGATCCCTTGGCCTCTGTGAGGGGGGTGCCGACGCGTTTTGACCTTTGTGTGGGGAACCGAGAGGATTTTCAGAAGGTCTTCCTGAGGGCTGGGTGTTTGTGTGTAGGACTCTGTGCTGGGGAGGAAAAAGAAAACGATTTCAAGTGATGGTAAGTGATAAACATTAAAAGTGACATCAAAGAGTCACATGTTTCCAAGGGAATTAATAGGGTTACCCATACATGAAGTGAGTCAGCAATTTTTCAGAAATGGGTACTTGGTCCTGGACGTATGGGACGTCTTGGTCAAGCGGTAAGTTTCTCTTCCTTTGCTGAATTTGGAGTTTCCTAAAAGATGAGGAGAGAGCAGGAGAGGGAGGATTTGTCAGGTCTGGATGTGTGTTAAATCTCATCAGTGACTTGGATTAGCTTAAGGTGCACCGGGGCTGACGGGTCTGCTCGTGGATGTCAGGTGAATGCATCAAGGAGTTAATTTGGAGAGGAGAAAGCAAGTGTTATTCGGTGGCTTAATGTAATTGCCCTCCCTGTTTGAGGTGTTGGCATAATTGTAGCAGCATGCTTTGCCATAGGTGGGTTTTAAATACATGCGGAGAGGTTTCTTAGGTGAACGTATTCTAGTAATGGCATACATCATCATTGTTTTAAAGACTGGCGTAAAGTTTCTCATTGCCACTCTCCTGTAGGACTGGGTTGCATGTGAGATCCCCGTGGCACCCGTTGTGTCCGACCGGCATGCAAGGGTGTGATCCCTAAGATACCCTTGGCTGGTATGCACGGCGCTTTACCTTTCAGCATGGAAATACTAGCTTCACTCCTGGGTTCTTTGTTTTTCTTCCTCGCGTTGTCCCTTTCGTCAACAGCGGAGTTTGTGCAGTTAGCCGCTTCCGGATGCACGTCTTGGCTGCTGTCGTCCTCTGACGTCGACACGTTTTGACGTAAAGGCGTGTCGGATGTCTTGGTTTGAAAAAGCCTGACTTCCGGATTTTCGAAATCGGAATTCTTTCTACTGATGTAGCCGCGTTAGTCGTAGTCAAGGCAACGACGCACGCCTCCTCGTTATTAGCCTTTCCTTGGTTGCGGTTTAGAATTAGGGCATGTTCATATATCGCCGGTGTGGGTGAATGCAAATGTGCCTTGGAGCTGTGGTGCTCTCTTACTGTGCATGTCACGATCAATATGCATTTTCGGCTGAAAGAATGTGCATACAATTTGTTGGTGAAGGGAAAGGGCATAAAATTATTTGGTGTTGCTCTCCATGTGCTCGCTGGTGTACCTCATCTGTAAGGGGTTCAGATATTGTTGACCCTTCAATATTTTGGGTTGCGGATTCGTGTCATCTCCTCTGTCACCTATAATCTGTGCATTCAAGCTTAGCTGTATGATGTTATACTTATTATTCTCAGAAGTGTATGTGTAGAATCTCTGTTGTATGAGCACCAGTGTCACGGTCTTCTTATGTCTCGCAGTTTAGATGTTCTCCAGACATCAGATGAATTAGCAGCAGTGCAGAATTTCAGTCATTTCGTTGAGGCCATGATCCGTTGTCCCTAGCTTCATTATAAGTTTGGCTTCAAATCTGGCTAACAGCCTCTCAGTGTCTCTTCCTTTAACATGTTTAAGGATTGTCCATTTGATGTCATTCGGACCGTGTTCATTCTGGATGTAATGATCGACCATAGGGGCATTCTGTATTCGACATCTTATCCGAGATCTATGCTGGGTGATTCGTTTCTTGACTGGTTGGGTTGTCTTTCCAACATATGCCAGATTGCATGGACACATGATGCAATATATAGCATTCTTTGTGTTGCAGTTGGTGAACTCATTATGGTGGATGCTCTTATTCCCATAGTTGAAAACACTTCCTTCTATAGTGTAAGGACATAGATTACAGTTCCCACACTTGTGGTGTCCTGATACTGGTGGGAGAGACAACATTGTTTGAATTGTTGACCGATGTCTCTTTATCTGCGTGTTAGCCCGTACCAAATGGTCTCTAATGCTCTTCTTCTTCTTCAGTGCGAAGACTGGAGCCTCTTTAAACATCTCAATCCCTCTCACAGTATTCCAGTTCTTTTTAACTATTTTCTTAATTTCATTCGTCATTGTGGAGAATGTAGTCACACAGACTAGAGGTTTTTCTTTGGATCCTTCTTTCGGGGTTAGGAGTGCCTCTCTCGGTGTATACCATGCTCTTTTCATTGCCCTTTTGGTCAACTTTCAAGGGTAATTTCTCTCGACCAGTTTTTCAAGCAGTATTTTGGCATTATTGAAATAGTCTTCTTTTTTCGAACAATTCCGCCTAATTCGCAAGAATTGACTGAAGGGTAGATTTTTTTTCAAATTACGCTGGTGGAAGCTGCGAAAGTGTAGAAATGTGTTTCTATCTGTTTCTTTCGTATAGAGTGTGGTGTAGATGGTTCCTTCTTCATGTCGTATCATCAGATCTAAGAAGTTGATTTTTTCTTAACTGGCACTCACCGTAAACTGAATGTTCGGATTTCTTTGGTTAAGCCAATTTTTAAAGTCTTCAAGTGTTTCTTGCTGACCTCTCCATAACATCACCACATCGTCTATATATCTGCGCCACAGGATTATGTGGCCATCATAGGGGTTATGGTTGTATATCCATTGATCTTCGTATAATGACATAAACATTACTGCCATTTCTGGGGCGAAGGGACACCCCATTGCAGTACCTTTGATTTGTAAGTATTGGTCATCATTAAATTGAAAGAAATTATACTTCAGACAGATTGCAGCTAGCTCCACCAGGTATTCAGTCAGAATGTTATGTGGTCTAGTCCTCTTTTCCAAAAAATAGTGAAGGGCTTCCAGGCCAGCTTCTTGTGAGATATTAGTGTAAAGGCTAACAATGTCCAAGGTTACCAGGAATTCATTTTGTTCATCAAAGGGATGCCCTTCCAAAATATTAATCGCCTGCATGGTATCTCGAAGGTAGCTCACGTGGAGCTAACAAGTGGTTTCAAAAAGATGTCAATGTATTTAGCTGGTCTTTCCAGTATCGAATTAACTCCCGAGATTATTGGTCTTCCGGGGGGGTTTTGTGCATCTTTATGTATCTTAGGGAGGACATACATTAATGGGGTCCGAGGGTTCTCTTTGAGTAAATATGACGCCTCTTTTTTAGACAACCATCCGTTGTCTTCACCCTTTTGTATTAGTTGTATCAATTTGTTTGTGACCATCTGTGTGATGTCCTGATCCAATTTTCGATAATGGTCTTTGTTGGCAAGTTGTCTATTAATTTCAGCTTCATACTGTACTCTCTCCATTAGGACGATTGCCCCACCCTTGTCGGCGGGCTTAATTATCATTTCTTGGTTGTTCTTAAGTTTTCAAGTGCTTCCTTCTCTTACTTAGTCATGTTCCATTTGGTATATTTGTGTTTGTTGTCTAGAGCATCTAGGTCTCGCATCACATTCTTTTCAAAGCAAAGTAACAAAGAGTTTATCTTTAAATATAGTTGTGTGTCGTCAGCGTACATGTGAAAGTGAATATTTGATGAGTTGAGGATCTCAGTGAGTGGCTCCATGAATAAGTTGAACAGTGTAGGTGAGAGGGAGGAGCCCTGCGGGACTCCTAATGTGACTGGGACGGTCATGGACAGGGATTGGTTGACCTTGAAACTTTGGGATCTATTTCGGAGGAAAGAGGTAAACCAATTTAGAAGTGACCCTGATAGGCCCATTCTGTGTTGCAAGAGGTCTAGAAGATTATCATGTTTGACGGTGTCAAATGCCGAAGATAAGTCAAGTAGGATAAGTAGGCAGGCTTCGTTCTGATCTAGGATTTTTAGTGCGTCATCTACTATGTGGGTCATGGCCGACTCCGTACTATGCCCTGCCCGGAAGCCAGATTGAAATTTATTGAGCAGGTGGAAGTTGGTGATGTGGTTGTCTAACTGGCTCAGAACACATTTTTCTAGGAGTTTCGCCAGAGTTGGGATGTTGGAAATTGGTCGGTAGTTATTTAGGTCCACGGGGTCCGCCGTCGTTTTTTTCAAGATGGGGGAAACTTGTCCCGATTTGAGAATATCAGGAATAACTCCTTGGACTAAGGAAGCATTGATGATCTTTGTCCAAAGTGGCAATAGCACCGGTATGAGATCTTTGAGGTAGTTAGCAGGGAGGGGATCATAGAAGTGGTTGGAGGGGTTCAAGGACGTGAGTGCTTTTAGGATTGTTTCTTCGCTGTAGGTTGTGAAGGAGGCCCAGGAGGCGTTGTTTTTTAGTGCGAGCTTAGCTGTGCAGGTGCTTGGGGTTGCTAGAGTGTGAGATGGCGTGCCCTTCTGAGTGTCAATCTGAGCTAATGAGGCCATAAGTAGGTCCGTTTTCAGGAGTTCCGTCTTTCTCGTGAAGAAGGAAGAAAATTCTTCGCAGCTGGGTGGAGAACATTGACCATCTTGGGGAGGGTGAGCTACGCCAAGAGATTGAGTTTTGACTAGTTCAAATAGTTTCTTGGGTCGGTTCTTGTCTAGATCTAGCTGATTTTTGAAAAAGTTTGCTTTTGAGTGTCTGATGTTTCTATAGTATGAGTTTCTGGAGGATCTGAGCAGTTTAAGGTGGTCCGTGGATGGTGATGACCTCCATCTCCGTTCAACTAATCTTAGGGCTCGTCTGTCCTCGTTGAGTCTACCGTCATATCAAGGTTTAGAGTCTTTTGTGGAGAGCCTCATCAGTTGTAGAGGCGCGGTTGTATCTAAAATCATGGTCATGGAGTTAAAGTAGTGTTGTGTCAAAGCTTGAACATCAGTTAGGTCTTCCGGGGGAAGCAGGAGGCTGACATTGGCAGATGTGGATAAGTCTGTGAGGGAGCTTTTTAGCTTTCTCTTCCATACTTTAGGTCTTGTAGGTTGTGCTGAGCGTAGTTTAACTGATACCTTGATGGAGAAGGTGATGTAATGGTGATCAGACCAATCACAGGGGAGGATTGTGTTAAGCTGAATGACCTCTGGGTTGGCAATCACCAAGTCAAGGGTTGAGCCTTTGACATGTGTGGGGCTATTGCAGATTAGGGTGAGGTCAAGGTCCGAAAGGAATGTTTTGAGGCTATTTACTGCCGGGTCCTTAGGGTCGTTCCAATGGAGATTGAAATCACCAAGGAATATTTGGGTATTTTGTTGACCAGTATGTGTGGTCACGATATCCATGAATTGCTCGATGAAGGTGAAGTTGTCGCCTGGTGGGTGGTAAAATGTGTGCAGTGAACAGATTGGTTTGTTATTAGCATGCTGCTACAATTATGCCAACACCTCAAACAGGGAGGGCAATTACATTAAGCCACCGAATAACACTTGCTTTCTCCTCTCCAAATTAACTCCTTGATGCATTCACCTGACATCCACGAGCAGACCCGTCAGCCCCAGTGCACCTTAAGCTAATCCAAGTCACTGATGAGATTTAACACACATCCAGACCTGACAAATCCTCCCTCTCCTCCTCTCTCCTCATCTTTTAGGAAACTCCAAATTCAGCAAAGGAAGAGAAACTTACCGCTTGACCAAGACGTCCCATACGTCCAGGACCAAGTACCCATTTTCTGAAAAATTGCTGACTCACTTCATGTATGGGTAACCCTATTAATTCCCTTGGAAACATGTGACTCTTTGATGTCACTTTTAATGTTTATCACTCACCATCACTTGAAATCGTTTTCTTTTTCCTCCCCAGCACAGAGTCCTACACACAAACACCCAGCCCTGAGGCAGACCTTCTGAAAATCCTCTCGGTCCCCCACACGAAGGTCGAAACGCGTCGGCACCCCCCTCACAGAGGCCAAGGGATCCCTTTTTATTGAAGAATTGAAAATATCAGAATGACAGGCATATAGGCTGGATACATACAGCTTATACCTTACAGATCTTTCATAGGCCTTCCCTGACCTCTTTACCTTGGACCTTTGAATCAGTTTGTATAGAGGTCTTAATTATTCTAGAGACCCCATGCCACACGATTGCAGTAGGACTGTACAATAGACCACAAATGAGATGACAGAAGTCAATGTTTTATATGCTTTGCTTTCGTAAACATTGTATATAGATTCATTTTATACATTGTTTTGTGTTGTGCATAAAGAACATCCATTGTTTGGACTGTATAATTTTGTAAACATTTAAAATAACGAAAAAATGACAAGTAAAATAATGACTTTGTCAATTGCACACTGTGATTTTTGGTGTTTATAAAGAGATTGGCTCAGAATAGTGGTACTGCTAAATCAAATGTTTAAAATGAAATAATTGAAGCAATTTCTCCTGCAGATAAAGAAAGTATTCTATAGTTGTAAAAAGTTGGTATAATTTATGGTATAGGAGGCATCTGTTCCTTGCTGACACTACTTATCAAGCACTCTTTAGGGAAAGTCTCATCCAGTGTCTCAGTTGTACATGAAAGCAATGGAGGAACTTTGACAATGTGTATAATTTCATTGCGAGGGAGACATGAATGATTGTTTACAGATTGACATCAACATTTGGGTGATACTAAGCTCTATAATCAGGGATAGCTTGCAAAAGTAGCTAGCTGATGGATCAACACTACAGTATACATACATAGACAGTGACAATTGGAAGTGACAAAAATAATGAAACAAAAACAAGTTTCCTATATTCCTGCATAATTTGGTTACTGTGGCAGAGCAGAATGTGTGGATTTCCCAGGCATGGAAAAAACATTTGACACTTCTAGACCGTATTGATTTTACTGAAGTGCCTCAGCCCTGGTTATAATGACTCAGTCAGTCATAATTCCTTTATTACGTGATTAATTAAAATCATTGCAAAATCGTGAATATAAATCAGGTGATTTGCGTGCATAGACATAAAAACTGGCCACCGCAGATTATTATCTCATGGTTGGGATGATCACAGAGAACACCTTCTAATGAGTCACATAGATGTGTCATCTTTTTAGCCCATTCTGAACCAAAACTGTTAAAATATAAATTAATCAGTAGGATTCTTGTCATTCGATCTGTAGTTTTTGCTCCTTCAATTAAGATGGCTTGTATCATGCCGTTTTTGGTTGGGAGTTTTTTTGTTTTTAACTCTAGGCCAATATTGAGATATATTGATAGGCCACTAGAAGGCCTTCCAAATATGTTGTTGTTGTTTGCAGAATGATGGATTTCATAGAAGCCTGGAATGATTGTTAGACCTAATAACCAGGTTTCTTGAAGACAGAGTAAGTCATAGGCTGCAATCAGGGATCTTGCACCGGGCAAGTTGAGTATTCAGGACAATCTGGCTATGTTCCATGAGAGTATCTTTGGTTCTGTGTTACAGTTAGCGAGTTGTTTACTGGTGCTAGGAGCGCTGTTGTTGGAAAGGTTGGGAGCTATTCAGCTCCAGTCTGATGTATTCTTGCCCTCCGCATGTCCCATTGCTACTTTTCTAGTTGGGTCCCCTGTGTTTGTGAACTGTCGTGATATGCTCAGCATGCACTGTGTGGGGGTGGTTTGTTGGTGCCCTATACCCCTTAGAACACTGTAAGCAGCTGTATGCGAGCTTAGGAGGTCTTTTTGAAGCTTTAGGGGAGACGGATATTTGGGTCTCATGAGTCTCGACAGTGCTATACCCAAGTCTTCAAAAGTTGTTTTATTGCTCATGATTAGTTCTACAAGTGCAAATGATTTCAGTGTGATTATTGTGGACTCTCTACTCTTAATGCGCTCCATTGCATTTTGAGTTCAATGCTCACAATGTCCTCTGAGGTTCTGTTAGTCAGGTTTGGGATAACTTTGAAGAGACGTAGTAGGTTGGAGCTGTTAAGGCTTTCGTGGTTACCCTCTGAGCAGTATTGCAGTGGTAATACCAATTTGGTAGTGCTGGGGTCACTGCTGATTCCATTGTGTTGGAAATTGATGCATGTGCGGCTTGCCATTACTGCTTCATTTAGGGAGGTGTTGGGTGTGGGAGCCCAGCAGAGTTGGCTATCACTATTCTGTTTTGTTAGAGGGTCGTTAAAACTGCCCTCGGCCAGTGCGCGATTTGCTGGTAGCACGTCTTTTTGCGCCCATGTGTTCCTGTCTGGTGGTATTTCTGAGTTGCTGAGTTTAGCAGATCCAGCGGTGGCTGGGCATGTGGATGGGGAAGGAACCGACTGCAAGGAGGGTACTATTGCTGGACTTTGGTAGTTCGAGGATCCCACTCCGTGGTAGACAGAGGGGAGACTTGAGGCCTTGGTGGCAGACAATTGGATTGGTTCCCTGATGTCTGCTGTTTTCATTCCTGTTCCTCGTATCATGAAACAGGGGTACACTTTATTGGTCTTGCTGATTTTAAAGCCATGTTTGTTCAAGTGGTTGTTGTTCATTTGCTCTTTGGCCGCTTTATTTTTGGCCTTTTTTCAATGTTTTTTTGATCTTTTGGAGAGTACCCTTGTCCAATGGTCTTCCTTCTGATTCGCAGTGTCCTCATTGGTGTTCAGAGCATTTTTACCCACCGTCCCTGTTGTGGCAGTAATAGCTGTGTTCTCTAAGGGTTGAATTGCCGAGGTCTCTGGAGCTCCTGACACCGGGTCTTGATAGGTTATATTTTGTTCTGTTGGAAGGTTTCCTGGCATCAGTATTGGAGAAGGTGTCTTTGAACCCTGGTAGTTGTGATGATAAGGTGCGTGTTTCCACTCAGAGATCATAGATGTTAGAACCTCCGGTAGAGTGCATAGCTTTTCTGCTATGTTATGACAGTCACATAAGGATTTTTCTTTTCCAGTTTGACTCACGCGCTGCTCATTTTGCTCCATGCTAGTGAATTTGGCCTCCATTTTGGCAATGGACATGGCTAGTGCTTGAATCAGCTCTAGTTGTAATTCTAGTTTCTCTGATTGCCATATGAGAATGTTTGTTGTGGCCACCAGAGACATATTGAGTGTGGTCAATAACTCACTTTCCGCCTTAAGGGATTGGAGCGTTGATGAGTCTGTCCTAATGTAAGTGCTCTTGTCCCATGTAAAGCTATGATCCTGCGACTGGGTTGGCTGAGTTTTGCGTTGTTGCAGTGCTGTGACAGAGGTTTTAATGTTTTTGTGGCCCTCGAGGGAGGGTGCCGCAAGCTTACATTTGTAGGAGGTTTTTGTGTTCCATACGGTGCCTATTGGCTCTGTTGGGGTGGAAGTGGCCCTGCACTCACTCTCCGCTGATCTGAGAGAGCTTGATTCCTGCAGTGTTTCGTTATGAATTTGAGCGGTGGTTGTGAATGACGGCTTCAGGTGAAATGAGAAGTTATGTTTTGTCTTTGTGCTGTGAGACTTTAGCCTTTGGTGCTTCAGTACTGGCACCTGAGATGTTGCCTTCTTTGTTTGATGTGGGGTTGAATTCAGCAGAGATGCTATCTGATGGGCTTGCAGAGGAGATTTCAATTATGGAGGTAACTGCTTTTTGATCCTCCAGTTTGGATGTTAACGTGTTGCTTTTATGGTGGGGTTTGAGTGGTGTGATTAACAATTCCTGCTTGGTTATTGCGTTACCTGTAGCTTTGGGGGTTTGTGCTGGTTGTACATTGGGTGAAGGGGCTAATGGAATTCTTTTACTGAAGAAATCATTGATCTGAGCATTCTTGCTGCCAGTAGTTTTCCTGCTGCTCTGCTTGAAACTTGATCCAGGTGTGGAAATTGCAAGTGGGGCGCAAGAGGACTTGGTGGTGGTATCTCCGGATTGCCTCTGGTCCCTCTTACCAATTTCACATGATACACTTGCGATGCTTACGGGGACGGGGACCTCTTGAGCTAAGCTTGACATGGTCCTCCAAGATGTGATTGGACAAGCTGTGCTGGCCCTAAAGACTGGTTTGCAGCTTTAGTTCCTGATAGATTGTACACACGAGGGTGAGGCCGTTTTCTTTAATCAAAGCTTTTGGACAACGCTGGTAAAATAATCCATGGGACAATTTCCACCCCAAGAGCAATGGAGATTGAGATCTGTTTGAGCTTTTTATTCTGCTCCTTCTGATCCTCTGCGCTTGCCGGCGCTCGAAGTTGGGACTGGATAGAGTTAGCGGCGTCTGGTATGGTCACACAGGTTGAGCCCTGTTTAAGCCCTGAGTCCTCGGCCCTCCCTTAGTTTGTATTTTATTTTTCGTGGTGGTGCCTTTGACTAGTTGGTGTTAGGGCTTACTGTGCTGGTTGGGCCAGAGCTTTCTTCTTTGCTTCTCTTTTGGGGGTGGGTTATTATAGACGATGGCAATTTGTTTTAGTGAGCCTTGAGCTGCCCGAGGCTGATGAGTGCGTGAATTTGCGCCAGGGCTTTCAGGATGCTCTCAGATTACTGGGGCCATGGCAGGGGTGTGCCAACGATTTTAGTGGTCCGTTGTGTGGCCCTAAGAATGCTGGCTCAGTAGTCGCTGAATCGTGAGGCTTCAGGGACAAGCGGGGCATAGCGCTTCCGGCAAGTCGCCCCCAGCACTAGCCGGGCCGCCTTCTGTGGGGGCGGGGCACACACTTTGCAGCAGCCGACTACGGCTACCATGCTCGCCCCCTGTTTGCGTATGCAGGCTTAGCGGAGGAAGCAAGGGGCCCGTGGGGGCAGATGACGCTGTGATGGCTCTAGGTGTTTTCAAATTGATTTGCTGGATTGTGTTAGAGCAGCTGCGTAACTGGCAGTCCCCCGCTGGACGTTGCCCTCCAGAAGACGTTGGGAGGAGACAGAAACTCAGCTCAGCTCATCTAGTCTGCAGGCCGTCAAAACAAGAGGGGTGGAGCAAGGCTGGGAAAAGCTAAGGCGAGGCAAAATGGAGGCAAGGTGGAGTAAAGCGGTAAAGCGGAGCAGTGGTCTGGTCAAGCTGACAGGGCAGAACAAACCGGGCAGATTCATGGCCTCAGTTACTCAGCTGGTCGCAGCTGCTGAAAGAACCCTGCATACCTGTGAGCTGTCCAAGAGGGCAGTTAGTATGTGGTTTGTTGTAGTGTTGTAGGGATTCTGCACATACACAGAGCTATGCACAGGATAATAGGACCTCCGAGCATAGTGGTGAGCCAACCATGCCCCTTAGTACCCACAATCCCAATCCGACTAGCTTTAGCGTCTCATTCGCAGCGCAGCTACCAATGATTAGACAACCCAGAACACGGTCTCTCTCAGGACTCGCGGGAGCAAGAACACTCTTTCATACCTCACTCATACTTGTCCACAACGTGCGTAATAAGAGACACAGTATAGTTTAAAATGTTTATTTCAACTATCGTGCTCTAAGATACAGTACACGTGCCAGTACTATCAGCATAATGCATAATGATAAAATAATAAGCATGGTTACAATTCCATAGAATACAAACGGGGACAGCATTTTATAAAGACAGTGGATATAGGACTAAATGGCCTTGCCACCCTCCCCGTGCTAATAACTAGTTTATTATAGAAACAGAAGATCTCTGGGCTTTGTCAGGCGGACCCCCATACCTCAATATCTAGATGCAAGGTTTACATCATCAGACAAGCACAGCTCTTCTCCCTGGAAAGGTTTTTCTCCAAGTGTCACAAACAGCGAGATCACAATATTAAAAGCACACGAATTTCTCCAGTGCAGCTGTATTCTGTGTTATGTCTAAGTGCGAGGGGCGTTGTTTTTTGACCGTGTACATGTTGTGCAGACGAAACCCACAGGGAACAGGAGAAAAGGTGAAAGGCAAAAAGGCAGACAGTTCTAATATAGCTGGGCACAAGCAGAGTCTGGAAAACAAAGTCACAAAGTAACGTGTGCAAAAAAGGCATCATGGCAGCCAGGCCTAAGCTAACTGAGCAATGTAGGCAATGAGGCCACAAACCACACTACAGTAGATATTGACACAGTAGCACTATGCATGGTTTTGAGATTATCACTGATATCAGGAATGGTTTGAAGAGTGAAACTGAAACCTAGCTATGGTATGTCTAAAAATTATGAGGCACCACCAGAATGACTTTGTCAACAAGGTCCATGTGATTGCTATGAAAAATAATGTTGCTATCCAGATATTGGTGGAAGATTGCTTCATTTTCTAGAGCAGTAGTTAACTTTGACAGTTTTATAGATTTGTCAGCATCTACAATGATATAAATTAAACTGATAGCATTAAGGTTTAGCCGTTCTTGACAAACTGTGTTCATTGCCCGTAGAAAAGTAACCATATGTCCATCCATGCCTTTTAGCATTCGATTTAGAAATGGTTTCCAAAATTCTGAATGGACTGTTGTCAACATTCAGGTGTAAGTACCAATGGAGAAGGTGCTTGGAATGGAGATTGGTCGCTGTGGTTCCTAGGTCCCAGTTAGTGCCTGAGCATGCTTTGAGTGAGGAATCTCTGTAACTCTGCTCCATGGATACCCAAAGAGGAAGAGGGGAAATAAGCAGGTAAAGTCTGCACTGGAGTGATCCTTTGATCAGCAGATATCTGCCCGATTTAGAGAATCTCTGGAATTTGAAGATCTCAAAAGCTATGCAATGGGGAGACTGCTTGAACTTGCACAGATGCAAGAAGATGGAGCCAGTACTCAAGTAGACCTCTTTAAGACTGAGAGAGAGTGTCTTATCCTGCAAGGTCTCTGTCATACTATCAGTGAAAGAGATTTCATTTATTTCATCCATCATTATATATTCTTCGCAATAAGTGTATTATTAATAGGGGTAAATGTGAGTCCAACACAAGAAATAATACTACAAACCTGTCAGATAAATACTTTACACAGCACCTCTTTAGATAAGACTGAATGCTCTGTGCCAAGCTACCAAAGAGTGAGCACAGGTTATCTTCTAGTGTGTATCTAGCTTACCCTGACTAGGATTGAAGTTCTTGCTTGTCCAGGGTGCATACTCTGACAACAAGAAACACAAATTCGAACAGCCTACTCCCAACATTATGGTCCGACTACCAAATTTAAAAGTGGGTGGGCCATAGTTTGACCACAGCGGAGATTACTCAGTCTTTGCCATGTCAGGACTGCTCAGACAAAACATTTCTACACAGATCAGTCTGTTTGCTGTGCCCCAACAAACACAACAAGCTCACTTCCAGTAGATACAATAATGATAATAATAATAATAATAATAATTCTTTTTGTAAAGCGCAAACATATCACCCCTTAAGGTTTCAAGGTGCTGGGGGCCGTTGGGGAGATTAAGGGCCAGATGTAGGTGGCTAAATACCGGTCGGTAACGCCGAAATTTGCAGAATTTCAGCGTTACCGACCGGTATTTAGCCATGTGCAATGTAGGTAACACCGAACGCCATCGCAAATAAGGAATCGGTAAAAATAAGGGAAACCAGTTACCGATTCCTTAATTTGCGATTAGCAGACACCGAAACCCCTAAATACCGAATCGGTAAATAAGAAATCCTTAAATAATCGCAAATCCGATGTACCAAAAATCGGTAATACCGAATTTCCGAATTTTCGGTATTTAGGAGTTGCTAATTACCACTGACTCAAAGCAGGTGGTAATCAGGTGCACTGCATTTAAACAGCCCCAAAATGCAACAGTGTGAACACAATGGCGGCCCTCTACGTAATTGCAAGGCGGCTACGTTTGCAAGCAGCAGGACTGAGGATCTGGAGACGGGAGGAGCGCGTGTATAGACTGCGCATTACACTCTTCCAACTGACTAAGGCTGAAATCCATGAGAGGTACAAGCTACACCCCCAAACCATCCTAGACCTGATACGGGACCTGCATCCACTCCTGGAGCATCAGACACCAAGGGTGCACGCAATACCAACACATGTCCAGGTGCTCTGTAGCCTGCACCTACTTGCATCAGGAAGTTACCAGGGGGTGATAGCTGTGGCAGGTGGTGTGTCACAGAGTTGCCTGTCCCGTTTCTTCAACTCTTTCTTGGATGCCATGATGCAAAGAATGCATCACTACATACGCTTCCCCAGCACACAGGCGGAATTGCAGAAGACAAAGCTGGATTTTTACCAAAAGGCACAGTTCCCACATGTAATAGGGTGCATTGATGGGACACACATACCAATCTACCCACCTGCAGCTATAGAGTATATATACCGGAACCGCAAATCTACGCATTCCATCAACGTGCAGGTGATATGCGATGCGGACCACATCATCACTGACATAGTGGCCAAATTTCCAGGGAGTACCCATGACTCCTACATATTCAGGAACAGTGGGATCTACGCACGTCTGGCTGGGGGTGAATTTGGAGATGGATACCTGCTAGGTAAATCAATGTGACACACCCTGATGTATACCTTGGATGAATGTGTTGGTGACTCATATTAATGGCACTTCCTTTCTCACTTAGGTGACAGCGCATATGCCGTGCGGGCATTTATCCTGACTCCATATCTCAACCCATCCACACCAAGTGAGAGAAGATACAATGTGGCACATAAAAGCATGCACAACGTTGTGGAGCGCATCTTCGGACTCTTAAAAAGCAGGTTCCGCTGCCTCCACAAAAGTGGAGGTGCACGTCAGTACCGCCCCATCATCTGCTGTAAAATAATAGCAACATGTGCCATGCTGCATAATCTTGCCACAAAGAAAGGAACAGCAGTGGAACTAACTGACTCTGAGGACGAGGATGAGGACTGTCCACAGCCAGAGCACAGCGCAGCAGGTGTGGCAGCAGCACCAGATGGGAGACACAGACGGGCAGAGATAACACGCAACTATTTCTGAGTAAGTAAGGAGACACAGCCAGTGACGGTGTTTAATTGTCATAGCACACCACCACAACATGAAGGGCTTCACATGCCAGGCCAAATTTGCATGCAGGTTACAAAACCAAAAAGGGTTACATCACCCATTTCGGTAATGGTGTCAGGGCTCAGAGAAAGGGAGTTCATAAACTCCTTAGCATCACTACAGTCCCGGGGAAGGCAGTTGGAAAAAGATCACCCGCTCGACTTCAATCGCGGGTGATCATCGCACATAAGAAGACATTCCGCTCTGTTCTCCCAACAGGGAGGAAGGCAAGAGAAGTTGGCGGTCTAGTCTCTCGCGCCTGGGTCCGGGCGCGAGGACTTGCTCAGCTGTGAAGTGCCGCGGTTGAATTACAAACCGTGCACTTCACCAATCGCATTTCTAGCGTTAGGAACCTTTTCAGGGAACAGCTCTTAGTTAGTCAGAGTTAGAGTTAGTGCTTCAGCCAGGCAAGGCATAGGTTAGAGCGTTTCGAGTATCGGCGGTATTAGATAGGATTAGGTGTTAATTTAGTAATAACTTCGCAATAGGCAGTTAGGGTTAATTCACTTACCTTGAGTCTTCAGGTCCAGAGTCTTCATCAGCTTCATCAGCTCGACGACTGCGACAGCGTACTCGTTCACCTGAGGAAGAAATAATAAAGAAATTCAGCAGAAGATACAAGTAAGACAGAGTGAGAGAGAGAGTGGGAGAATGAGTGAGAGCTGCGAATATTAGGAGAAAAGCGAAGAGAATACTTACAAGGTTTGTTCACATTTAGGAAGATAACCAATTCACACAAAAGAAAATAGAAGAGGAGCGAAGGCCTAAAAACCAATTGGGTAAGGAAGTTAGAGTGAGGAAGTCAAGGAAAGGCTGGGAGGAGTGCTAGGGGAATATTAATGGTGTGTTCTCTGTTACAGTATCCCCACATAGACATTAAGATAAGGTGACCAGCAGGAAGAGGAAGCGCCTTGAGAAGAAGTAGGAGGAAGGCTAGTGTGAAGATACCGAGTGGATCTAGGCAGTCTCTTCTCTGTCCACTTCCCCTTTCCCCCGACGGGGTTCACACGACTGCCTGTACCTTTTGGTCTTCGTGTGGAGCCTGAGGTGGGAATTGAGAAACTATCATCATTCTGCTCCCGAGAGTACTGGCTTAAGTGAGTATCAAGAGCCATGACAGATGGCTGGCATTACTTCCTGCGCCCACGCGCAGCACTGCTGCGTTCCTTGGGCACACTGTCCTCACTGGCAGTCTGTCCTGTGGCAGCGCTGTGACGTTCGCTGCGCCTCCTGGACTCCGTTATAGGGGGCGTGATGCTACTGCGGCTAGTAGCCTCTTCACTATCCCCCCCATCACCTGTAGTGGCAACCTGGTTTGTCTATAGCACTTTTAGTGCACTGGTCACTGTGACCAGCCCCCTTGCCACATCACGGCTGCAGTGGGCCATCTCCTCCTGCATGGCCACCGAGCGCCTGCAGAGCAGAGAGGTGGCAGTGGAGAGGCGGTTCACCGCCTTGGTGTAGTTGTCAAGTTTTTGCCTCTCCCTGCGCCTGGCCAAACGGTCCTCATCCAATTTGCTGCACAGCAGCCTCACTGCCTCGGACATGTCCCTCATGCCCTCAGCCACAGTATTGTTCATGCTACTGATGCCCTTCTCGATTCGCAGCATGTGCACATTCATTTGTACCATCTGCCGCTGGACTGACCTTATCGCTTTGCCTTGCAGGCGCTGCACCTTGAGCATGTTCCCCTCAAGACCGGCAAACACACTCTGATCCTCACCCTGTGAAGCTGGACTGGCTGCCCTTGCCCTGCGGCGTCTGGCACCTGTGTGGGGGCGCTCGGTGGAGGACTGTGAGCCTGCACCGTTGGCATCCTCAGCCACCGTGGACTGTTGGCCTCCCATGCTGTCCTCCTCGGACACCTCCATCTGCTGGAGGCTGGCCACTGCATGCCTACTGGCTCTCAGTGCTGGTGGCGTTGATGGTGGCGGTGGTGATGGTGGTGGTGGTGGTGATGGTGGTGGTGGTGGTGGTGGGGTGGTGTGCCCTGCAGGTGACAGGACCTCCTCCTCCTGTGTCCTCTCTCTCCTGGGTGCCTTTCCTGTGCTCCCCTCTGCAGCCCTGCGCGATGGCACGCCTGTGGAGACAGAATGTACATTTGCTAACTTATCTGGCAGCATTTGCGTAATAATAAATGTCATGCCTGCCAATCAAACTGACTGTCCTCTGCTTGCTAATTGCTGATGTGTGTCACATGCCTTTGGGTTCAGTGGACTGACTGTTCTGACATGTGTTACTTCTGACTACATCTCCCATAATGTATTGCTGGTTTTTAGTAAAACATGTACTGGAGTGGGATTCACAATGCCTCATTGGTGATTGGGGTTAGGGAGTGGGGGGCACAGCATGCAGTGCATGCATCTTACCTTGTTTGTTGCCAGCTCTGGCTGAGCTGTCTGCATCCCCAATCCCACTCACACTTTCTGGCTGGAGGGTGGACTCGACCAGGAGATCCAGGGCAGTTGGTGCAGGTGCTGTGTTTCTCCCTCCACCTGTCAGGTTGGCTTGCTTCTTTCTCTCTGCCAGCCTCTCCTTTGCACTCTTCCTCAGGTCATACCAGCGTTTTTTGAGTTCCTCAATGGAGCGCTGGGTTACTCCAATGGCATTGATCTTTTCTTAGATGACCAGCCATATCTGCCTCTTCTGGGATTCAGGCACGTGCAGAGACTGTTTCCCAAAAAGTCTATTGTGGTCCTTTGTGACTTCCTCAATAAGGACCTCCAGCTCCCCCTCACTGAATTTATGTTTTCTCTTGCGTTCAGCTGCCTCCTTCTCCCTCTCCTGGTTGGCCATATTTGCTCAGTGTTGTCAGCAAACAGTTGGAAGAGTTGCTCCTGGCTTGTTTGCTGTGCTCCCTGCCTCTCAAACAGCTTTAGGATCAGTGCAGCTGCATGGGTGTGGCCACTTCCTGGTTGTGAGGTAATGAGGAAGCACAGGATTGGCTGATTCGACAATTACCGATTTTTTTAATTACCGATTCGCTAATTACCGAATCGGTATTAAGGAATCGGTAGTTATTTTTACCGATTCATTCTGAATCGCTAATTTTTACCGATTATTGCCGAATCGGTAATTTTTAACGATTTTTTACATACATCTGAAATACCGAGTTCTTAATAGCGAATCGGTAAAATTCGCTATTAAGGACTCGGTATTTCAGAATTACCTACATCTGGCCCTAAGTGAGCTATTGCCCAGAGTCACGTGATGCTGAGCTGAGCTGTCGCTGGTGCCGGGGATCAAACCATGAGCCACGCTCTGGCCGCTGCGCCACACCTCTCCCACACCTCTAGACAGAGCAATATAGACATATGGAGAATTTGCTGTGTGCACTTGTCCAACAGGGAGGTGAGCAAATTGGCAATAAGTCCATCTGTCCAATTAGGATGGGCAGACACATAGCCATTTTTTACTGCCCCTCACGGCCAGGCAAACCCTGGCAGTAAAAAGCAGTAAAAAGCAAAGAATGCCCCCATCGCCATGGGAGATGACTCACTGTGAAGGTAGAATAGAGCAGTCAAGGGACATCCCAGGTAGGGTCAGGATTGGTAGTTTGAACAGTATGCTAGGGCGCAGTAGGCTTTGAGCATGCACTGCTAACTTTTCCCCAAATTTTTTTTTAAACTGCACAATTTGGTGCCATCAGTTATTTAGAGGTAATGCAATTTATTGATATGTAAGTCAGCTCAGAAATAATAGCAAGGACTTTGCGTCTGATACCATCCATCTCTTCTGCTTCTTCATCATCGTACCTGTGTTTTGTGCAATTTTCTTAAGGATTGGCACTGGTTGCCTCACTTAATGATGCACAGCTTGGACCTTATATGAGTTGCATATAAAAGCTCCACCAGGAAAAGTGCAGACAGTGGACACAGGCAATCAATTGTTTCGTCACTCCCACGCCTGAGAAGTCAGACCTTGCTGGTATTACACAGCCATGTGCACATGCACATTTATTTACCTATGTGAAGACATTTTCCGTTTTATGATATATGGGTATTGCCATTTCACAGATTAGACTGTAAGCTGGTCATCATGCACTTATGCAACATAATACATCATCTTTGGCAATACATTGCATTGCATGACAATCACAAAAATATATTTCATTGAACAATTGACCTTCCAGGTGCATTAAGTACTCACCCAAAAGCCATCTCCCTACTGAATGGTATTTCTTCAAGGTGTATATTAAGCAGCTGTTTCTATCTGGCACAGCACTGTGTAAAGTTCAGTCTGCATTAAATACCATCTACACATTGATAATGTACTGCATCTTGCAATTTCCAAAAATAACCCCTTACACTAGAGTCCGTCAGTGATAAGAGTGCACTACTATGGCCCTACCACGTACCTACCACATTAAGAAAACTCACAGGTATATTTCGTTTTGCTTTCAACGCGTTCACTTTATGTGATTTATTTGGGAATCAAATGTGCTGGTCTTTTAGATTCAACTGTGAGTCATGCCCTTTTTAGGTCGAGCATTCGAGACCTCTTGTATATACTTTAGTATATACTTATATGTGTATGTACTTTGTGGGATCCTGGAGATCAGCCCTAGGACTTGTCTGATTCCGCTTAGGGACTTTTATTTTCTGTTCAACTGCCTCTATTTAACTGTCTTGATAGAAAACGACCAGTAGAGGTCAGTAAAATACCAGAATTGCTATCTGCTTAGGGACTTTCTTTTTTTAGTTTTTCTGGCAACTGCCTCTATTTAACTTTCTTGATAGAAAACGACCAGCAGAGGTCAGTAAAATACCAGAATCACTTTAGCATTCTCTAGATTACAGTCCATAGAAATTGTCTTCCACTAGCACCCGTAGACAATATTTTTTTCAAATCTTGTATTTTCAGTGATATGACCACCGAGGGCCCTGATTTTATATTAAAAAAAGGGCTGTGGACTATACCATTTCCCGCTGAAAGGCACTATTTCTCTCCATGTGTTCTTAGGTCGAGCATTCAAGACCTCTTGTATATACTTTAGTATATACTTATATGCGTATGTACTTTGTGGGCTCTGGAGATCAGCCCTAGGACTTGTCTGCTTCCGCTTAGGGACTTTTTTTTCTGTTCAACTGCCTCTATTTACTTTTCTTGATAGAAAACGGCCAGTAGAGGTCAGTAAAATACCAGAATTGCTTTCTACTTAGGTACTTTCTTTTTTTAATTTTTCTGGCAACTGCCTCTATTTAACTTTCTTGATAGAAAACGACCAGCAGAGGTCACTAAAATACCAGAATCACTTTAGCATTTTGTAGATTCCAGTCCATAGAAATTGTCTTCTACGAGCACCCGTAGACAATTATATTTTTCTCAAATCTTGTATTTTCAGTGATATGACCAACGAAGGCCCTGATTTTATATTAAAAACAGAGCTTTGGACTATACCATTTCCCGCTAAAAGGCAATATTTCTCTCCATGTGTTCCCATACCTGGCGTGTCACTGTTTGGTGCTTACTTTACCTCCATGTTAAAGAACAGTAGATGTTTCAGCATCCAGGCTAATGTGCTGCATAGCTAAATACATATAAGGTGAGACCAATTGCATTGCAAATGCTTGTTATGTTTGCCAGGGACAGCTAGAAAAAATACAGTGATGCAAGTATTATGATCTGGGGATCAGGAGGAGTGTGTAGCCAATGTCTGTCATGATTTGGTCAGTTTGAGCCAATAGGTTTACAAATCTTGAGACATTAACAATTTCAAGAGCTTGATTCTTGTTCTAGGAACCCTGAGCTGTGTACGCTGTTTATGAACTTGCCTTTAGTGCTATGCAACTTGTTGCTTTTCCTCCATGAGCATGATGTAGTGTACCAGCATCTGAATCTATGAAATGCAATGAAATCACTGGTGACACCCACAGCCATATTAGTGCTTGCGAGGCAAAATGAGTCTTTATCAGAACTGGATTTTGTGGGTCATTCTGGTTAGTTGGACTCACCTGTGCATGGGGTAATATGTCACTGTTATTTATTGATGGACTTCCACCCATATTTTGTTTTGTGGTTCTTATTTTTGCATTATTTTTTATACATGTATGCTGCTGTGCTTTTTGTGGAATTTCCAACTCGAGAAATGATTTGATGTTGGTGTAGCATCCACCCCAGCCCTGGAGCATGCCAGTCAGTCAGTCAAAAGTACTTTATTCGGCAGCCAAGAGCCATAAAAGTAAACATTTTAAAAAGACACAATTCATTGAAAGACATTAATACATAAAAACTTAGGTCACAATAAAAGTTTTAAAAATGCATGTACAGAGCAATAAAAGGGCATCCGGCTTTACTATTTCATCAATCACGTATAAATCTACAAATAGTGCAACAATATAAAGTGCAAAAGCGCTAAATATAAAACCAAAGGCTATAAGGACTATCTCATAAAGTGCACATTAGGTGAGAGAACAGACTGGCTACAACGGCAGCAATTTTTTCCTGTGTCTAATAGCCGCTATTAAAAAGCTCGCAACCCCCAGGCAAACCATGGGGGAGGATAACATTTGAAGATAGGTCAGAGCCGGCCTAACTTGGACAAACTGGCAGTCTCTAAGCAGTGGTAAAATGTGACTTCTGCGCTGGGAATCGTAGTGGGCGCAGAAAAACATAAAATGTAGTGTATCCTGCTCTGAAAAATGATCACAGGGGCAGGGTTTAAGTAAACCAGGTTTAGAGTAGCCTTGGGAAAATGCCAGAAGCCAGGGGACCAGATTCAAACGAAATCTGGTCAGAACAAAACGATGATGTGCTTTGTTAACATAAGATAAATATGGCTGCATCTGTGAACCCTGGCTCAATATGGCAAATCTTCTCACAGACGGTTTAGCTAATTCCGCCTCCTCCCTAAGCCTCTGCCGCTTGTCCAGAAACTGCTTTTTGAATTCTCTAATAACAGTCTTGCCCAGACCCCCTGGACTCAGGAACAGGTCAGGACGGCCGAGCCATCTGGTCTGTTCCTTTATGTATTTCAGCCAGGGAATAAGTAACGCCCCCTCCAGTGCAATGCAGTCAGTAATTATAAGTTGATTTAAGTTTGGGGTCGGACTTGCCCAAATTCTGAGGAAGCGCAGCAGTGGGGCAACCGCGATCTGGTCTGAAATGTAACCCACTCCCAATTCTTCATGAAGGTTAAAAACAGGTGTTGCAGTAGGGACTGCAAGGAGTTTTCGCATGAAATTATTCTTGGCCACCTGAATCCCCTTCACATCCTTATAGCCCCAAATGTCACTCCCGTAAGAAGCCATCGGGATACATTTTGCATTATAGACCTTCAATAGTGCAGGAAGTGGCTTTGACCCCAGTCTTTTGCCGATGTTCAGGGTGGCCCCTGCTGCATGGGCTAAGATGTTCTTTTTAAGTAAAAGTTGCGGGCACCAAGATCCTTGCTCATCAAAGACTACCCCTAGGTAAGGAAACGTTGGCACTTTGGTTAATTCGGCCCCCTTGCAATAAAATTTGGCCTTGGCCGCCTTTCCGGGACCTATAGTCATAGTATGTGATTTCTTAAAATTCGTAGTTAAATCTAGTGACTCCATAAAACTTATAAAACAATTTAAAAGACGTTGTAGACCCAATGCGGTTCTAGCCAGTAGAACCGCGTCATCGGATTACAGAAGGGCAGGAATCATTTTGGAAATAGCTCTGGGTATATCTTTGCAACAAGCTGTTAGGGATTCTCCCAGTTTGTTAATATATAATGTGAACAGCAAAGGCGCCAAAATGCACCCCTGCTGGACCCCCCTTTTTACTTTCCAAGAGCTTGTCAAACTGCCATCTGTGTTGTACCTCACCACTGCTGTGGTGTTTTCATGGGCAGTATGCAAAAAGGAGACCGGCTCCGCATCTATCCCCAGATCACGTAACACCAGCCATAGCTTAGACCTGTTGACATAGTCAAATGCTGAGGTTAGGTCCATGAAGGCCACATGTAAGACTCCCCTCTTGGCGATGGTGTACTTCCCGATAACTAAATGCAGGTTAAGACACTGGTCCAGGGTCCCTTTCCCCTGCCTGAAGCCATACTGCAGATCGGAGATGATATTGACCTGATCAAGATCGCCTGTTAGGCGATCCAGAATTACTTTCCCCAGTATTTTATCCGCAGAATCTAGGAGGGAGATTGGTCTGTAACAGGCGGGATCATCCCGGACTCCCTTTTTAAATATGGGGATGATAACCGCCTTAGCCCAAGAGGGGGGAAAACCGCAGGTGCAGGCTGTGTTAAAAACATGGGTTAAAATCATGGCCCAGTCTTTGGGATCAGCCTTATAGAGGTCTGCTGGTACCCCATCTGGACCAGGCGCTTTTCCTACCGAGGTTGAGATAATAGCTATGTAAACCTCATCTGTATTGAGATGGAGAGGGTTGCTAGGTGGGCCGGGATCTGATTGTCCCACGGCAGATTACAATTTTACATCGCTATAGATGTTACCAAAATGCTGGACCCAGAGTTCAGCAGGTATCGTACAATCACTGCTAGAGTTTGGTGTGTCTGAGAAAAAGGGTCTGTTGACCACCGACCAAAATCTGGTGCTGTCAGCCAGGACACCAGCTTGGCTGAGCGCTTCCCAGGCCTGCTCCCTTATCTGCTTCTTCCTTTCCTGGGCTGCAGGTTTATAGGCCTGCCTGTGGCTCCTAATTAATATTGCGTCCCTTGGGTTTTGCATAAGGGCCTGTTTTAGTTCCTTATGGGCAGCCGAACACGTATTGTCAAACCACCTTTTGGCTTTTGGACATCTGGCTCTGGTTTTGGAGGTTAAATCGGATGCTACCTGCTTAGTCATTCTGTCAAAAGCTTCAAGAGTGGCTCTGTCATGTGAGACAGGATCCATGCAGACTTGGAACTCCGGGGCACAGGTGGGATAGAGATTGTCTAAAAAACTCTCCGGAATGATCCTTTCCCACTTCAATCTCCTTGCTTGATGTTTAGTACTGATGTTTGCGTTAGAGATTTGACTCGGAACCCCCCCTTTTATGGCGGCCGAGAGGGAGAGATCCAGTATTAGTGGATTATGATACTAAGGGTGTTCCAAGTAACGCTTAAGTTATTGACAGCCGGCGCTAATAATGCGGATAACATTATATAGTCAATTACACTAGAGCTACCACTACCTACATAGGTGGGGACCAGAGCTGAAACATCTGATTGCTGTAGGCATTGCAAATTGTGGGCTGAGAGAAAACTTCCTAAACAAATGCCCGATGGTGTATGCTCAAAGTGATTGGACAAATCAAAACCATCACCCACCTCCAATATGGGGGTGCAGTTGAGACAACACTGATGGATATTAAAGTCCCCTAAGATTAGTGTGTCATGATAGACTTGACTTCCTTCCCCATAGCTTTCTAAGAAATCCTCTAAGGCTGATAAATGTTCCATCTCTTGAGATCTGGTAAAGGAGTTATAAAAATTAACCACTAACAAAGTGGGGAGATTCTTACATGACAGTTCCACTGCTAATACTTTGGGTGATCGACAATCAATCAGTTTGGCTTTGTAGGAGAGCTTAAGTGAGAACATTAAAAGAAGACCACCCTAGCTCTTCCCATGTTCGAGGGGATAGCATATTTACAAAAAGTGATAAAACCATCCAAATAAAAACAATTGTTGGGCTCCCATGTTTCCTGTAAAGCAATAATGTGGTGTGTACCAAGAAACTGTTCCCAAAAAGTGTTACCCCGCTTAGACCTAAGGCCGGCTATGTTCCTGGACAATACTTTCACGAGAGGGTCAACAGGGTTGGCCAAGGTAGAGATAGAATTGGAGAGATTGTCCAGCAATGGTGGAGATGTAGGCGCGGATACACATAGCTTAGTAGAGGTGTTCAATGACAACATCTTGCCCTGGGTTTTTCCAGCCACCGACGGTAGTCAATCATTTTCGTCGAGGCTCAGGAGACAGGCTAGGGGTAGATAACGATTAGTCAGAGATAACCCTGGATTCACATTTCTTTCTTGAGTAGACTTAACCAACTTAAACGGGAACTGCCATTGGGGATTTGCTAGGGGCCGTTTAAAAGGGTAAAAAGACTGTACGGGGACTATTTTGATTCTGGTCTTGATGCCGTCCTTAAGTTGGCAACCTGCCAGTGCTTTAGCCTGCCTGGGATTCTTGAAGTTAACAATAATACAATCTCCCTCAACGTTTTTCCTAGTCCCATGGCCTATCCACCCCACTCTTCTAGCCATGATGATGTCGGAGGTAATCTTAGGACCGTTAATCACATTGTTATTACACCAATGAATGGTCTTATGGATGAGATCCAGAGAAGTTTCCCTATTGCCAGATGTGAGTGTGGGGACACCTGTTAAGGCGGCAACTAAAGGCGCAGATTGGGGGGGAGGTCAATTATATTAAGGTTATTAGCTGTGGCCATATTGGGGGCTGAAAAAGGATATATGGATGGTGGGCCCTCGTTAGAATTTTCCTGTTCTTCCATGTGGGCCATCAGGGGTATAATGATCGGTTCCCCTGGTGTGTGATTGATATAATTAGTGTTAGACTTGCTAGTTAAAGATAGTGCTGTCACTTCTTGGGAGCTGCTCGTCTGAGGGGCTTGGGTCACACCACCAGACCCCAGGCAGGAGACCCCCCTCCCCCTGGCTGTTGTGTCACTTCCAGAGGGGCAAATATTATGCAGGGAGACAAAAGAATAAATTTTCAGCTCGATCTCTTCCAATTTTAAAAATATGGGTGCTAACAAGTCTTTGGTCAGGCTCTCTAACATTACTGCGAGATTGTCCAACAACAGTTCCGTATTACAATCAGCAGGAGGTGTGGTGATTTTTGGCCGCAGTGATTTCCTCAATGCTCCCTTGCCGCCAGTTCTCTTTCTTTTGGTGGACGGGCAACCCAAGTCTTCACCCAAAGTCAAAACAGCTGCAGGTGTGCAAATAGGTGCTTCCACCTCCTCTGTTTGGCCTACTATCAATGGTGTTCGAGACGTGAGCAGGAGCATTTCTCCTGCCGGTTCCCTCGTGGCACTCGTCGTATCTCCCTCCCTTACCGATGCCAATGCTAATTTCTCAGACTCCAGGGACAGCCTTTTTTCAGTTAGAGCTATTTCCTTCGTGATAACGTTAGCAGCTTTAGTTAAAAAGGAGTCTATTGTCCCAGCTGGCCCCGCTACGTTGATCCCTTGCGAGCCCCCTTGTCCGATAGCCAGTTTCCTTTTACCCATAGCTAATCAGTCGAGAAACACTTTGTCTTGTGGGATCTGAATTGCAAGATAACAGACTCTTCAGGGGTCAGGAGTCAGAAAGGAGGACACACGGGGCACTTTCTGATTCAGTGTAGAGCGACCAGATATATAAGACAGGGTTTTAATACAGTCATAAGACGTAGGTCCCCTATACAGAGGAAGCATGCACTGTACCTTAATCTTGTCCTTGATGAATCACACCAGCCAGGGGGTGTGCCCTATGTGTAGCTTGGACCGATAGCGAGGATCAAAGGGCCTGGCCCAGCCCAGCCTCTTTCGGCCGCTAAACGGGCGCAGACGGGCCCGCCCTTGGCCTGGGCACGCCCGCGCGCGTCCCGCGCTGCGGGAGCCCTGGCCGATGATAAAGCGCCTCCCGGCGCGAAACGTGGGCAGCGTGCTCACTGCTTGGTGGTGCAGGGAGATGTAGTTCCTCTCCCCTGTCAGGCACGGGTTTGTGGCAGGCAGGCAGGCAAACAAAGATTAACGGGCTCCCGCACTGGGGAAGCACTGGCCGATGATAAAGCGCCTCCCAGCGCGAAACGTGGGTGGCGTGCTCACCGCTTGGTGGTGCCGGGAGATGTAGTTCCTCTCCCCTGTCAGGCACGGGTTTGTGGCAGGCAGGCAGGCAGGCAAACAAATATTAACGGGCTCCCATGCTGCGGGAGCCCTGGCCGATGATAAAGCGGCTCCCAGCGCGAAACGTGGGCGGCGTGCTCACCCCTTGGTGGTGCCGGGAGATGTAGTTCCTCTCCCCTGTCAGGCACGGGTTTGTGGCAGGCAGGCAGGCAAACAAAGATTAACGGGCTGGAGCATGCAAATGACTATGCCACACACAGAGATCAGTAATGCATGTCTTTATTCTTCAGCACGTAACCGTTAACTGAACGTACTGCATCATCTGGCACCGTAGCTGTAGACTCAGATGCTTGAGTTGGGCACTCAGGTGGACTTGTTTCACTCGTGAGGTCTGGAGCTGATGAACATCAAGGCAGATGTTTGCAATGAGATGAATCTCTTGTAATGAACTTTCGGGGGCGTTGAGTGGTAACCATATGTCCTTTACTTGTCATGACTCTCAATGGATCAGCATCAAAAGGAGCGTCAGTCTTGCATTTGCATTTTTTTTTACTAGGACTCGATCTCCTTCTTCAAGAACCATGCCCCTGGCACATCTACGCTTGTCTGCATAGGCCTTAATCTCTCTTTTGCGAGAAGTGTCTATGACAGGAATTTCATCAGTGTAGTGACCAATTGTGATAACTTTGTCCCAAAGAGTCTCCCAAACAGCAAGGTGGCAGGGTTTTCTCTTGTTGTGGAATGAGGTGTTGACCAATAGGCACCAAGGGCTGGATACAAAGCTGACTTGGGATCGATTACTTCAAGCGTAGCGCGCTGAACCACTTTCTTCAGGGTTTCCATAAATCGTTCAACAACGCCATTTGCCTGTGGCCAGAGAGGTGTGCTTTTCTGATGCTTGATGGTCAAAAGACTAAGAAAGTCCTTAAACTCTCTGCTATTTTAGGGCAGACTGTTGTCAGATTTGAGGATGGAGAGAACACCCCCACGCTGGAAACAAAACATCCAGCCTCTCGATGACTTTGTCATGTGTGGTCAACAATAAATCTTCCACTAAGGGAAAATGTGAGTACTCATCAATAACTACCATAAGATGATGGCTATTGTTTAAAGGTCCAAAGAAATCAACTGCAATTTTCTCTCATGCTGGTTTTTAGGAAGGTCAGACTTATTTAGTGGATGCTATGTTGCCTTGGGAGACAAGCAGTTACACAGTTGACATGCTTTCAGTTCCTTCTCGACTTGTTTGTCAAAGCAAGGAAAGCACACCCTGTCTCTGAGAGCTCTTTTGGTGGCTACAATGCCTCAAAGTCCTTTGCGTGCCAGTTCAATAGCTTCTTGTCTCAAGCTCTCAGATATGACTCAAACCTCTTAGTATGATACCTTCTTAAGTGACAGAAAGTTCTTCATGCACATTCTTGATTTTTTTATATTCAACTTCATCTCTGAGAGGTCGAGTATGTTTTCTCCATGATTGCTTTGCAATTATATACTTGAGTGTGAGCATGTCTCTGTCTGTATTAGAAGCAGCAAGGATCTTGTCTTGACCTTGTACATTAGTCCTGAGGGCTGCGCGTTCATCATAATACAGCGCATTTTCCTTCATTGTGCTGGGCGCACTGTGCGTCACATCTATAATGTGGTCCCAGGTGTTAATATTGCTTAATGAGAGAACGAATTGGGAATGGATGTGTGTTCACACTCTGACCTGGTTTAGGACTGCATGTCCCAGAATCCTGTGAGGCAGCTGAGAATGCACACTCGGCTGTATTCCCTGATGGCCATGTTAACCGCAGATGCTATAAAAACCTTTTCTCCCAGCATGCTCACTGCTTGACAATCTCTCAGCAAGCTAGTAAGGCAGTCCTGCTTCTAGTATTTTCCTGCATCCCACTCAGCCCTTGTCGGACTATACCGTAACATGCCGGCATGATGTTCTGGAAGAGGTGTGCCCTTTCACCAATCCACAGCTTGGATTGATGAGGAAATGCCAGCCGGCCTTTTGCTTCCAAGGGTCTGAAGTCCATAGTATTGCTGGTGAGACCGCTGGCATTTGTCATCCTGTCAGCAATTCTCAGATGTTGGCCGAGCCATGTCGTGGACTCTTCTGCTGGATCTGTCATTGGCCACCTTGACTATTTAAAATATCCTGGCTAGCGAGAGCATTAGTACCGATTGAGCGGTGCCTCGCATTTGAAGTTCCTTTTGTACATGCGCGCAACCATTTCAGCTGCCATCGAGAAATATTGTGGGCCTCATAACATTTCAGCATCCAGAGAGGATATCGCTGGGATACATGATTCCTTTGTTAAATATTGTGGCTACTTTCCTTTTGTCATTTTCCCTATCCTAAGGATTAACAGCCCTGCTTAATCCAATAGCATTGAGGAGCATCCTCACTGCTAGATATATCATAAGTCTGGTGAATGAATGAAGTACTTGACTCCTGTTTTCTGCTACTACAGCCTATCTGCATATGTGTGCATGATTGAGTGAGTATCGTATTTGGGAGAGGTATTGCATGAGGGGAGCAGGTGGAAGGAAGAGTGAAATGTAATGTATCTTATGTCCTCTTCGCTATACCTGCAGGATGCACTACTCAAGGTTGGCCTTTAAGACATGCTGAAAACCACTACATCAGGTGAAGACACAGCAAGAAAGACTGTCACGTATTCTAAGCTGTTCTTTATTATTTTTTTCACTCCCTCTTTCCCCTGTGTGTTCAACTTGGGTGGGCAAGTCTCATTTGTCCCTCAAGAAGAACACGAAGGGGAGTGGTTGGACTGCCTTCTCTCCATAGCCCCTGCCAACCGGATTACTCAGCTCAGTGGTTACAGTCTGACAGATCTGCTCAATTTATACAGCTTTCATAGTTTACTATGAAATTAATTTCTGCTTCTGCCACTTTAGATGTTGCACTGTGACGCTGTATTGGCACTCATGTGAAGTAATCTGCAGGATTTTGATCCTCCTCCAGCTTATGTACAATAGTGTAATCATATTCATGCAATCTCAACCCCCATCTCTTGATGCAAGTTGGCATCTTGGCTTTCGGATTTCCAAAAATGGTGAACCACACTTGGTGGTCAGTGACAAGGGTGAAATGTTTTCCATACAGAAACACGTGACAAAGTTCACAAGCCCACACTACAGCAGGCTCTCTTTTTCTAGCTGAGAATAGGCAGGTTCAGTCTGAGATAGACTTCAGATGGCATAGGCCGCAATGTACCTGTGAGCATTTAGATGTCCATTGTGTTGAGCAAGGATCGCGCCCAACCCCAATGGGCTTGTGTCTACAACAATCTCAGTATGTACTTTGGATCAACATAAGCCATTTCAGTTGCATCTTTAATTACATGATTGATTTTCTTGAATCTTCGATCACATTCAGAGGACATTTGGAAGAGAACATTCTTCTTTGTCTACTCTTGCAATGGGGCGCTCACCATGGTAAAATCATGAATGTATCACGAGCAACAGCTGGCCATGCCTAAGAAGGATCGCAGTATGGCTACATCCTGTGCGGGACAGGTGGAAGACTATGCTTTTACTTTTTATGGTCAGGAGTCATTCCCCATTCAGAGAAAATGTGCCCAAAGAATTTGAGCTTGGTTTTGTGAAACTAACACTTTTCTGCATTTAACGTGAGACCTGCATCAGCGAGCAAATGACACACTTGCGAAAGAGCTTTGTCATATTCCTGTTGTGTGGCCCCAAACACTAATATATCATCACTGTAGTTAAAAGCATGTGTGACAGGTTTAACTATTCGGCGAATGACATCCTGAAAGATTTCTGCAGCAGATGACACACCAAAATTGAGGGGCCGATTCACAAAGGTAATCTAACTTTACGACTTTTGGTATTCACAGAATTCATTTACGACTTTTGGTATTCACATAAGTCATTTATGACTCATATCTTTACGTCCACACTCGGGCCGGAATCTCCGCACTCGGGGCAGAATCTCCGCACACAGGCTGGAGTCTCTGCACCCGGTCCGGAATCTCCACACCCAGGCCAGAATCTCCGCACCCGGACCGGATGGTCATTGTCTTCAATGTTAAACACCTGTGTAAGTGCTTACCATCCCCCCTCTCCAGCTGAAACTCTGCAGCCCGTCCACCAATCCCAGCCCTGCAGAAAACACTAAATCAGAGCAAACAAATACAAACATTCCAACATGTCACTGAATGTGTTTATTGCTCTGCCCCTTGCCATGCGGCAAGAAGAGTTGAGGAGGTGGAGAGTAGAGAGGATTTTCAGACAAAGGATTAACCTATTTGGGATGTCCGCCAAGATGTCAGGGCCAGATACTGTTTACCCCCAGATGTCATCTTGGAGATGGTTGGTGAGTGGTAGCAGGAACTTGACTCTGTGACCTGTCGCTCCCATTCCATCCCAGCCTATCTCAAGATCCTTGCTGCTCTCCAGTTTTTTTGCTACGGGGTTGTTCCAAAGGGTCTCCAGTGACCTTGTGAGCATCTCTCAGGCTGGCCAGTCCCGGTGCTTGCATCAGGTACTGAGCTGCATCAATACGAGAGCCCACCTCCACATACAAATGCCCCATACACTGGACAGGAGACTGGGTAAGTACCAAGCACAAAACATATGTATACGGAGAGTACACACTCGGGCCGGAGATTTCGGAAACGGGCCGGAACCCAATCTATTCATACAGGAAATGACATACAGGAAGTGGTAGGCAGAAAGCACATCACAGGAAGTTGCTGGCAGCCATTTTCTGTTCATTCTGAGTCATCCTCTGTTACAGATCAGACCCTCTGCCATCCTGCTGCTCTGTACAACCCAACTACCCCCAACATTGCTGAGGGACTTGAGGAGAAAGCACCCCCTTTCGCTGAAAGGGAATTGGACATTTTAGCAGAGGGGGTGCTAAAAAAGTTCCCTCAGCTTTATGGGGGGCCCGAGGACCAGCTGAGCAATGCAGCGCATGCCAGACTCCGGTCCACCATTGGGGTGCGCTGGAGTGCAGTGGGCATCTATGCCCTGCGGGGCAGACCACGCCGTAAGTGCTGGGAGGACCTAAAACACTGGCCCAGGATCAAGGCCCAGGAAATCTTGGGCCAGTCCTCCTAGCATCATGTGCACCGGCCCCGCCTCTCGCCACTGTACAGGAGGGTCCTGAGGGCAGCCTGGCCGACCCTCCATGCTCAGCTGGAGGAGCATGTGCAGCAGAGAGATGGTAAGTGAATTAACTGCAATATGTTTCTGAAAGTATGATGTGAGGGATGACAAAGCTGTACCACCAGGTGTCTCATGCCTCCATTTACCTAATCTGTGCAAATGCAGCAATCATTATAAGGCCAAAGGCTCACTGTAACACATAGAATGCACTGAGCAGAATGCAGTCTGGGAGCAGTAGTTTTTGTATGCTACCGGGGGAATATAGCCACACATGTGCATTGCACTGGCAGCACCATTACCAGTGAACCAAGGGCCTTATAGCTGATGTGTGCATTGAGTGAGGAATGGTACAGACACTGTCCAGTGTATGGATGAGAGGCCTTTGGGTGTTTGATGCTGTGACTTGCATTGCCTTTTGTGAGATTGGGTTCTGATTAAGACAGATCATCATGTGCCATGGAGTTAAGACAGACTTTGAGATCCTTGCCTCACTCTTAAGGGATACCAACTTCTCTAAGGGGGTCCACATACACACATCTTCCCAACAGTGGTTTATTTGTCATTTGTCCAGTCAAGGTAGCTGTAACAACTAGCCACAACTGTTCACCATGTTACGGCACTACCTGAGCAGTCTTCGAAGGCAAGATGTGGCACTAGCTGTCTGCTGTTGTGAGGGAATATCAAATTGTTAGACTCCCCACTTAGTAAAGCTAATATCCCAGCTCCTTTTTGGATATGTACATCCAAACCTGCCTTTGTGTTGTCTCATACAGTGCTACACAGCAGATGACATTTGTTAAAAAGTGTAAGAGTGCAAAGACTCCATATTACAGGATCATTCCAATACCATCCGAACTGTCTCCGATCTCCTTTTGTAGACTGGCATTGGAAGATGCCTATGTAGCAATGACAGGAAACAGATTACAAGAATGCAAAAGGTGAGGGTTGGTCAGTACAGAAGTGTAAGCTAATAAAATTCAAGTAAGATGTCCATGTGTGAGTCAAATCAGGACATCACAGTGAACGTACACATACCTTAGGTTCTTAGTCACTAATATTTGTATATTGTGATCAGAGGAGAACAAAGTCTGCACTTGCTTCATGTAGTTATGTGTGTCGTTCGACGTGTACAACCACTACATTATGATTTGTCTTCCATTTCAGTGGGCCCAGCTGGCCAAGAGGACCAGGGTCAGAGCAGGACATTGTTGGGGCACCGGCAGTCACAACTTCTCTCCACAACTGAAGAGGAAGAGGAGGGGGAGGAGGAGGGACCTTCAATATCAGAAGGCAGGGGAATTTCTCCCACCCAGACAGGGCAAGACAATACCTCAAGTGCTACAGACCGGGTGGAAGCTGAGGACATTGTAGGGGGGTGAAGAGCTGGACACCTCTGGCCAGGGGGGAGATTGACTTTTCCCCCTGACAATTCACAATGTTCATTTGGCGAGGTGTACCCGGGGCAGGTCACACCACAACCTGGGCTTGCCATCAGCCCTACCTGACTTTAGAGGCCACAATTACATTGGGGTATCCAGCTGCATCCCCTGCCACTAGTCCCACTCCAAGTGGCTGCCAGGAAGACCCTCACATAGGCTCTGGCCCGAGACTCCACACCCCTGATGTTAAGCCCAAACGCCTACCTGTATTGTAACTCCTGTGGCTGCATTCCAGGAAGTGATGGGGGCATGTGAGGGTCAGCCAGACATGTCCTCTTGCATCATGCTGCAGCTCTGTGATGAGGTGCCTCTGATGCAAGAGGAACTTGCAAAGATCTATGGTCACCCTCACTGCCAGTGTCACTTCCTTGGGTGCAGCCATGTTATTTGTCCTTGCACATCGTCCCACCCAAACCACCCTCCATGTTGCCCCCTGTACGCTGACCCACACAGTTTCCCCCCGTACTCCTCGTGTGTTTCAACCCTGTGTGGTGCCTAGTCCTGCACCGGCCAGCCAGAAGCCTTCATCGGAACTCTGAGGATCTGAATGTGGTGGAGATTGAGTATGACCAGAAGGACAGTTGACTTGTTGGACTATGACTTTCTTTTGGACATTTGTTTACTTTGCCCTTTGTATATCAACTGGTTTCCCAGACTCATCCTGACGTGTTTATTTATGTTGCTCAACCCCCTCCAAGTCCCCTAGTCCATTCTGTTCAAAGAACATTATTTGCTTTCCTTTCTCCCTTCCAAACTAACAGAATTTTGTGTTTTTTTTACATCCATTTAATTTACATAAACTTATATTTAGAATCAAACTTTCTCTATCTTGTTAACTTCATTGTAAATGTTGTGTTCAAACTATGGACAAATACCTTGGGAGTAGTTATTTGCTCTGCACATGATAGCTTGTTGCACTGATGGGGTTACACTTTTACATGTGTCACTCACACACATTCATCATCACATCTCTAGGCCACCTCAAGGGTAAACAATTGGCCATCAGTATATAATAAGCATCTTAGTCTCGACTTGTGAGGACATTGATCTTTTTTTTACACATATTCAGGATGATATTTCTTCCTGTGATAAAGAGGCATCGTGCTTGTGACTTTGCAAAGTTGGTGGTGAGGATCGCTGTGAGGAAGTGCGTTTGTGTTGTTGCCGATGTGGAGGTTGGTGTGGTTCATCTGCCTGTACAGGGCGAAGTTCCTGGACAGGAGCTGAGGGTGTCTGTACAGTTAGTGGGAGTGCCTGGACAGGGGGTGGTGGTGGATGTGCAGGTGGTGGGAGTGCTTAGACAGGGGGTGGTGGTGGATGTGCAGGTGGTGGGGAGGTCCAGGACAAGGGGTGGTGGTGGATGTGCAGGTGGGGGGAGTACCTCGACAGGGGGTGGTAGTGAAAGTGCAGGTGGGGGAGTGCCTGGACAGGGGGTTGTGGTAGATGTGTACACTTGCTGCGAGCCTAAGCAGTTTTTGGTACAGGTGTGTGGGTGTGATGTGCTGCAGGTAGATGTGATGGCTCCCCTCCCTGCATTGACCTTGAAGGGAGACTTTGGATAAGTTTCAGCATGCCCTCCATCATCTTCATGGCCAAGGCATGGTGTCTTGCACTCTCTTCCCTATGGATGGATATAATGTCATTGATCTTCTTAGACATGTATTGCCAAGATCTATCTATCCAGTCCTACACCTGGGTCAGTCTGTCCACCACCTGATGGATTTGGCGCATGTCCTGCAGTGCCTTCGACATGTCTGACAGGGTAGCCCCTATGGTACGAATGTCCTGCCTCACATCAGCCTGCTGTTGGAAGAAGTCCTTCTCCCACTGGCCACCATGGCCATCTGCTAGCCCCCTCTGCATGGGACGGCCATGGATAAGACCTTCAGGTCCACCAGCAGGGGGGAGGGTGGCAGATGGTAGTCTGTGGACAGGAGATTGGTGCCCAACGGATACCTGCACCGCACATGGGGTGGTGCCTCCCTCAGATGGTGAAGAGAATGCCTGGGATGCACTGTATAGGGAGGAGTGTGAAGGGGAACCACCACTTCTGTCCTGAATGTGAGTGCTGTGAGGGAGTGATGTCTGTGTTGGGGTGTGTGAGAGCTGTGGCTGGTTAGTGCTATGCTGAGGACAGGCAATCATGGGCTTTGGATATTGAGGCACTTTGCTGGGCAGAGGGGGGTGACCTTACACATTTTGGCCAGTGTAACGAATGTTCTGGTCAGGGCATCTGACTCTTCATCCTCTGTGAGAAGGGCAAGATAGTCTCCATCATCCTCCAATTCAGCAGCCTCCTTTGGTACTTCCTCCTCCTCTTGCACAGTCCTGGCAGATGAAATTGCTGCTTGCAAGAGTAGTGGGTTCTCCCCTTTGATTGCCCATCGCCCACCACTGGTGGAAGGTCCATTGTCCTCATCGTCCTCATCACCTGGAAGACAGAGGTTGCAACAGGATAAGTAATTGACCTAGTATATGATGTGGTGCAACACAAGTGATGCTGATGCAGCGGAAGTGGTGGGGGGGTTTATTACCATATGTCCCACACCAATCTTTACAATACTAGTGGAAACGTAACTCTAATGACGGGCCCATAAGTCATTATCATTCCTTGTAACAATATCAAAGGTCCTCCAACGGATCTTTGGTAGAGCTAAAAGGGACTAAGTAATGAAAATTGGAGAGCTATTCCCTCATGAGGACCTGTAATGAAGAAACAGCTATATAACAATATTCATCATATATGTATCAGGAATAAACCATAACACATTTCAGTGTTGTGGATGCACACACTTTTGCCAATCTAGATTTTATTGTGCCATTCATCTGCTCTACAACACCTCAAGCCTCAGGTCGATAGGCACAGTGCAGTTTTTGTTCAATTTGTAATGCTGTACAAATCATCCGAATTATTTCATTATTAAAATGTGTTCCTCTATCTGATTCCAAAGAGACTGGAAAACCAAATCTAGGAATAATCTCTGTAAGTAGCAATTTAGCAACAGTTAGACTGTCATTACATCTTGTTGGATATGCCTCAACCCAACTAGAAAATAGACAAACAACAACAAGATCATATTTTAATCCTTGGCAAGGAGGCATCTCAATAAAATCAATCTGCCTACGGGTAAATGGACCTGCTGCTTTCCCATTTCGTCCCATACTGACTACTGTTTTTCTCCCTGCATTTTGTTGCTGACAGACGATGCATCTTTGACAGAGACTTTCTGCAATAACCCTGAACTTAGGGTTAAACCACACTTGACGGAATAATCTAATCATGGCATCTCTACCTATGTGTGTTGGACCATGATAAACTCTTGCCATCTGCAAGAGCAGACTATCTGGCATCACTGGTCTCCCGTCTGTATACACCCACACTTCATCATCTGACCTGCGTGTGCAACCTGATTTGATCCACCCTTCTTTTTCTGAATCACTTGCTTCTTCCTGAAGATCCCTCACTTCGTCCCAAGTTTCAACAGATGAGAACATTAATCTGCACTCTGTTTGTTCAATTTTTTCATTCTGTTGTTGTTCCACATTAATTGAATATGAATTTAGAGCGCAAAATCTTGCAATTTCATCCGCATAACGATTACCCAGTGTGATATACTCACAACCAGATCTATGCGCAGAGCACTTCACCACCCCAATTTGTGCCGGCAATTGTAGTGCCATCAGTAGGTCCTTTACACACTCTCCGTTTCGGATTGGTGAACCCGAAGAGGTTAAGTATCCACGTTGAGACCACAACTGCCCAAAGTTATGTACGACCCCAAAGCCGTATCGACTATCAGTGAAAATTGTCACCTTCAGGTACATGCCCTTGTGAGAGCTTTCAGCTCAGCTACTTGTGCAGAACTCACTCCTTTCAACCATGATGCTTCAATTACATTTGCCACTGTACAAATCGCATATGCAGCTCCTAAACATCCTTCTGAATCTCTCAAACATGACCCATCTACAAACAGTATAACATCAGATTCAGGCAGCTGGGTATCTTTAATATCAGGCCTTGGCTTCGTACACAACTCAATCACATCCAAACAATCATGTTCAACTTCATCCAGAACTTCTTCACAATCTGGAGTTGGTAACAAAGTAGCTGGATTCAAATTCGTCCATCTTGCCACTGTCACATTTTCCGCACCCAATATTATCTGCTCATATTTTGTTAAGCGACTGCTTGTAAGGTGCTGTGTGTGAGTTCGCGTTAACAAAATCTCAACTGAATGTGACACATACACTCTCAGAGGGTGTCCCATTACAATTGACTCACTCTGTTCAAGACTCACACATGTAGCAGCAACTGCTTTCAGATATCCTGGCAATGCTGCGGCCACTGGGTTCAAAGTAGCAGAAAAATATGCCACTGGCCTTTGTGCTGTTCCATGTGTTTGCATTAGAACTGAAAGTGTACAACCTTCAAGTTTATTGAAAAATAACGCAAATTCCTTTTCAAAGTCTGGCATCCCTAATGCTGGTGCTCGACATAAACTGTCTCGCAACTCTAGGAATGTTCTCATGCACTCTTCATCAAGATGCATTGGATCTTTCACATCTTTGTGTGTCAATCTCTCTAATGGCTTGGCGATCAGTGAAAAATTCATAATCCACTGTCTACAATATCCAACCATTCCCAAAAACATTCGAACTTCTTTGTGAGTTTTTGGCGGATTCATTTGCATAACAGAATTGATCCGATCCTGAGAAGCTTTCCGAATTCCCCGTTCAATGATGTGACCAAGATAAATGACCTCTTTTTTTACAAAACTGTAATTTTGCTGGTGACACATTATGCCCACCTACTGCCAAATGGTTCAGTAGAGCAATTGTATATGTCACACAGTCTTCTTTTGTTTTCGATGCCACCAACAGGTCATCGATATACTGGACTAGAACTGAGTCTTTAGGCATTACCAACGATTCCAAACATTTTTTCAATATCTGATTGAAAATTGAGGGGCTCTCTGTATACCCTTGAGGAACTTGGCACCATGCCAAAACACGGTTTCTGAACCGGAATGCAAATAAATATTGGCTATCCGGATGCAAGGGTATCAAGAAAAATGCTTGACACAAATCGATCACTGTGAACCATTCTGCGTCACATAGGATTTGATATAGGATCACTGCTGGATTCGGTACAATTGGACAACAAGGTATAACAATCTGGTTCACCTTTCTCAGGTCCTGTACAATCCTATATTTCCCATTCGGTTTGCGAATTCCCATTATAGGTGAATTGCATGGGCGTCTTAGAATATCTCTCAAAATTCCCTGCTCAATCAACATTTCTAATACAGGTGTTACTCCTGCAATTGTTTCATGACTCATTTTATACTGCGGTGTTCTTGGAAATTCTACATTCGGTTTTACCGTAATCTGAATCGGAGCAACTCCTTTCATCAATCCAATGTCTTTCCCTGAAAAATCCCACACATCCGTCAGCACCGTATTTCTCAATTCAACTGGCAAATCATTTGCTGTAAGCAATGGATACAATTCATTCACTTCTGTTCCCTGCCTCGACATCTTGAATATGACGTCTTCATCCTTTGTGTGAAATGCTATTCCATCTGGGGTACAATAGATAGAACAGTTCATTTTACACAACGAGTCTCCTCCTAACAAATTAACCAGACTTGAGTCACACACAACAAATTTGTGTAATTCTTGGAAATTTCCAATTTGAACTTTCATTGGTTTAGTTATTGGTGTTTTAATTAGTTTATTCGACACTCCTACAACTTGGATATTTTCTCCAGAGAGGGGTAGGTTTGGGATTTCCACAGTTCTCACAGTGGAATGGGTAGCACCAGTATCTATGAGGAAAGTAATAACATTACCATCAACCTTGCCATCCACATATGGACCTGACTGATCTACCTCTAGAGATGCGCCAAGAACGCACTCTTCCTCCCCCCTCAGGCACCGTCATTGTGACGAATCTGAATCATTCTCTTCCGTTTGTAGTATATATTGGGAAACCACTTGCACATTTGAACCTGCTTGACCATTAGTAAGGAAACCAGTATTCACATTTTGTTTTTGCAATTGACCATTCACATTTTCATTTGGCATTGGAGCTTGCGGTATTTGTAAACCCTGTCCTCTATTATTTGACACCTGTACTTGTTGATTTTGGTTTTGCATCTGATTCATTTGTACCTGATAACCCTGATTCTGCATCTGTATTTGATTCGAATCACATGTTCCCACTTCTCCTCCATTATTCAACAACATCCTACACTTGCGTCGCCAATGTCCAAATTTACTGCAACCATGACAAGGAAACCTCTTTTTCAAATCTTCTTTGTCTCCTACCCCTACCTCTTCCTTGACCCATTGGAATCATTTGCGTCACTGTATTTCCATTCGAAACTATACCTTTCATACCAGTAGTAGTCTGACCATTACTCTGATAGTCATCTGTTAAATCTATGACTAAATATCCTCCTTTCTTTGCTGTCTTCATTTGTGCTAACATCAATTTCTCTTTCAACTTTTTATGTGTCATTTCTATGTCATCTCCACAATATTTCGCACAATGAAGTATTTCTTCAATTGTCTTACTCTGCCAACATATTAAATGTTGCTGAATCATAGCACTTATTTCTGGTCTCAATCCATAAACAAATCTGTATACAAAATGTTCCATGTCCTTTTCTGTGATATTTTCTATACCACTGAATTGTTTAAACACCTGAAGAAGTCGCTCATAATATGCATGCACTGATTCGTTCAATTCCTGAGTCTTTCTGTAAATTTACACCCATTCTGTTTCTTTTGGAGAAATCTTCCCTTTCAGATATGTAATGACCTGATTATATTTTTTCATAACTTCTTCAGAAGGAGCTCTGGATTTAGGATCTCTTGGATACTCTTTCTTCGGCCAATCCACAGCAATCTTACACTCGACCCATAAATCTGCTGGTACCACAATATCAAAAAGACCATCCAAATCAACCCACAGAACTTTTGAGACTTTCACAAATCTTTCTACCTGTCTATACCATCCAACAGGCTTTTCTCTCAATTTTGGGAAATCATTCGTAAATGACAGTATATCTTGTCTTGACCACGGTACATGAACAAGACCACCTCCTGGTACTTCTCTCATCGGATATACTGTTACAACATCAACTGATTCTGCCTCCTTCTCTGCATCTCTCAAAGGATACAACGGTAAAGCAGTATTTGCTTTAGCATTTTCATCTTCCTTTTTTTTAGCCCATCTTCCTTTCCATCTGTCCAATTCTCCCCAACGTCTCAAAGTAGTAATCAACTCTTTAATTTGCAATCGTCTCCCTGAAACATTCAGATTTTCCAAATCTTTGTCAGTAAAATCCAATCTATAGGTCTTTTGTAATGCTTTAGACTTTTCAATATCTACTCCATACATCTGTGCAACTTCAGCAAAAGTCTCATGTAAACTCCTCGCTTTTCGTGTAATAGTCTTACACAAAAATAATAATTGATCTTACTGATATCTGCTCAATCTTTCTGGGCTAATCGTACCTGCAATCATTTCCTCTAAATTTCCTTTTAGTCTACTCACATCTATGTAATCAACTTTGCTTTGACTACTACATACAGGAGCTATTTCTCTATTCCATTCATCTACTTCTTCTGGCGATGGACCTAATGATCTTTGTGCATCTTCACCTGACTCACTTCTCACTCTACTAGGTGTTTGTGCATTTATTCTCCTCTCAGGTTGAATTATTCTCTTGGGATCAAGATATACCACTCGCTTTGGTGTTTCATTTTTCCCTGAAAAATCAACCAATTGTCCCTCCTGTCCTGTGACTATATTTACATTCGTACCACTATTGCCATTGCTTCTTTCATTATTTCTAGCTGTTTCTCTGGGCCACCACAAGGGTAAACATTTGGACATCAGTACATAATATGCAACTTAGTCTTGACTTGTGAGGACATTTATCTTTTATTTACACATATTCAGGATAATATTCTTTCCTGTGATCAAAAGGGCTCCAACTTGCGACTTTGCAAATTTGGTGGTGAGGATCGCTGTGAGTAAGTTTGTTTGTGTTGTTGCCAAGGTCCAGGTTGGCATGGTACATCTGCCTGTACAGGGGGAAGTTCTTGGACAGGGGCTGATGGTGTCTGTACAGCTGGGGGGAGTGCCTGGACAGGGGGGGTGGTGGATGTGCAGGTGGGGGGAGTGCCTGGACAAGGGGTTTTGGTGGATGTGTACTCTTGCTTTGAGCCCATGCAGTTTGTGATACAGGTGTGTGGCCTGATGTGCTGCAGGTAGATGTGATGGCTTTCCTCCCTGCGTTGACCTTGAAGGGAGGCTTTGGATAAGTTTCAGCATGCCCTCTATCCTCTTCATGGCCAAGGCATGGTGTCTTGCACTCTCTTCCCTATCGATGGATATAATGTCATTGATCTTTTTGGACATGTCTTGCCAAGATCTATCCATTCTGCCCAACACCTCGGTCAGTCTGTCCACCACCCGAGGGATTTGGCACATGTCCTGCAGTGCCTCGGACATGTCTGACAGGGTAGCCCCTATGGCACGAATGTCCTGCCTCACATCAGCCTGGCGTTGGAAGAAGTCCTCCTCCCACTGGCCACCATGGCATCTGATAGTCCCTTCCACATGGGATGGCCATGGATAAGACCTTCAGGTGCACTAGCAGGGGCGAGGGTGGCAGGTGATAGTCTGTGGACAGGAGATTGGTACCCAGGGGATACCTGCACTGCACCTGGGGTGGTACCTCTCTCAGATGGTGGAGAGAATGCCTGGGATGCACTGTATAGGGAGGAGTGTGTAGGGGAACCACCACGTCTGTCCTGGATGTGAGGGCTATGAGGGAGTGATATCTGTGTTGGGCTGTGTGAGAGGCTGGTTAGTGTTATGCTGAGGACGGGCAATCATGAGCTTTGGATATTGAGGCACTTTGCTTGGCGGAGGGGGGTGGCCTTATACATTTTGGCCAGTGTAACAAATGTTCTGGTCAGGGCATCTGACTCCTCATCCTCGGTGAGAAGGGCCAGATAGTCTCCATCATCCTCCAATTCAACAGCCTCCTCTGGTACTTCCTCCTCTTCCTCCTATTGCGCAGTACTGGCAGCTGAATTTGCTGCTTGCAAGAGTAGTGGTTTCTCCCCTTCAATTGCCCGTCGCCCACCACTGGTGGAAGGTCCATTGTCCTCATCGTCCTCATCTCCTGGGAGACAGAGGTTGCAACAGAATAAGTAATTGACCTAGTAGGTTATGTGGTGCAACACAAGTGTTGATTCTACTGTACTTTGCATCAACATATGATGCACATGTGATCTGGTTTGGGTACACCTACACTTGACAGCTCACACCATAGCACTGAGGTGTTGAATGGAGATACACAATGCACAAGCAAACTCACCAGCTCCAGCCACAGCTCTGTGTTGCTTTGTGATCCTCCCTGATGTCAACTGCTGAACATGGCTCCTCATAGGTGTAGCTGTAGATGTAGTCTATGATCCAGCAGCTTGAGAGGGAAGTGACACCATACTTAATGATCTGCATGACTAATATGCTGACAGGCAAACATGACACTCACATAACAGAAATAGTATGTATGTAACGTTTTACACACCAATGACAGATGTTATGCAGAGGGGGATTTGCATCTTTGGAATGATTTTGGAATCCATAATAGGGAAACACTTAATGGCACCCTTACCAGATGGAGAGATGTGAGTGGGTTTCACTGCTGCAGTCAGGATGTCTTGCATACCCCAGGATGATGTTGTCTGCAGCACTGAAGGCATCCTGCCAGCAGCATACAGGTCCATATTCAAGTGCACAGGATGATAGCAATGAGTTAACATGTATATGTCATTGTCATAGACCATTGATATGCTATTTCTGGCCAGTGTGCTGCATGTTTACCTGCCAGTTGCCAGATGTTACCTCCACACAGCACTGACATCAACAAGATAACACATTAACAGACAAACATGTATGAGAAGGTAACTGATATTTGAAGGAAGGGGATAATTATGCTGAACGCCTCCGCCTACCTTTGGTTACACCGTCATTGTTAGGCCCATCATGCCTCATGAGTATGATGTTGTCTGTTGACAAATCTAAAGGAGTGTACATCATCATGCAGACCAGTTTCACATTTGCACATCAGATCATATCATTGCATTGAAGAGTTAATATGTGAGATGTCCAACGTGGCACATTTGTGCTTCCCTCCCCATGAAGTCACAACACCCATTTAGGACTGGGAGATCACACATTTGTTATGTTCAATCTTTGTGTGGCCTCTGTTCCCATTATACATGTACGACATCATGGTAGAGCTTGGCTGTCAATGGATGATGTCTTGTACATCACACATTATAACCTCATATATATTATCCTGTGACTTATATATAGGAATACGGTAGGAGAGAAGGCAAGCTGAAATCAACATTTGACTAAGATCACATATTGTGGTAAAATGTAGAAGCTTGGATTGTTGCCGCCTACACTGGATTTGCGTTTTGCAATACAGCCACCAGATATATGTTTCACTTCCTCTACATCCACCTTAGCAGCCCATAAACCCCTCCCAAAACAACACAACCTAACTGGCATCAGTGCAACCCTCACCCACATCAATTTCCTTACATTTTGTGCCCGAAGATTTTTCTTGATATGACACAATATAGTCTATTATGTACATACTGCACTCACTTGCCATACATTAACGGGCACATGCATCAATGTAGGCTTTTGCAATTCCTTAATTGCGATTATTAAGGAATCGCAATTAAGGAATTGCAAAAGCCTATGCATGTAGGAATCGCTATAAAATTAGCGATTCCCAAACATTCCTTAATTGCGAGTCGCAAATTGCGAGTCGCAATTAGGAAATGTCTTCCCATTCATTCCTATGGGCCCCATAGGAATGAATGGGAGATTGCATGCGCAATGTGCGAGTACCAATAGGTACTCGCACATTGCGCATGCAATTTCAAGGGTGCAAGGGTGTCAAAAGGACACCCTGTTGCACCCCTGATATTGAACTGTGCACACATGTTGCGCACACACATGCCCCAAGGGCATGTGTGTGTGTAACCTACAACTTTGAAAAATGCACTTTAGTGCATGTTTCAAAGTTATTGCAAATTACCATCAAGTTCAAATTGATGGTAATTTGCGCCCTATTAGCAAAATTGCTATTTGCGATTTCATCATGCATTGCATTTAAGGAATCGCAATTTGCAATTCCTTAAATGCAATCGCAATTTAACAAATCGCAATAAATTGCGATTTCTTAAATTGCGAGAGCCTTACAGTTTCATGCATTGCAGAGGCCCTTTTTGCGGGCGCAAACGGCTGATTTTTGGGAATCGCACCGTTTGCGCACACAAAAAAGGTTGATGCTTGTGCCTGTTAGTGTCATCTTTTCACTAGCCATCATGGTGTGATGTGGTATGCTGTAAAATGCCATATGTGGGCATATTGAGATGAGGGACAACAGTGATGTTGAACACATACAACATACTGCGGACATTAAATCTATATTTTATAAGCATGAGCATTCAGGTACATCATTCTTGGGTTTACTTACCAGGGTCCCGCATCTGCCCAGTGTGTGGAGCCTGGCCAGATGCCACAGCCAACCTTGTAGCAGAGGTCACTGTGGGGACTGGAATCCTGGACAACATCATTAAACCTACAAAGATATGTGTGTTTGACAGTTTACGTTCCAGTTGCCACATGTGATGCACTCAATGTCAGAGTTCAGTTCACAATCCTGGCACTGTTGATGGAATACATGTAATATGTCCATCTGTTGTCTGCTGACAATGTAGGCTTTTGGACCCTCTCCTGACCAGTTTTACTTACCAGTTTGTGATGGTGATGTGGATTGCTGTGGATGATGTTGCTTCCTCCCAGAAGATGCAGGGACCTCTGCTACAGTGGATGACTGTACTCTGGCTGGATGTGTCAATAGAGGAGAACAGAGAAAAGTCAGCAAACCAAAAATGTACATGTGCAACTTGTCAGAATGTCCTCCCTGCATCTACATGCTAACAGTGATGCTAAGTGCAGTGCAGCCCCAGCCGGTGCAGGTAGGAGCAGTGGGACGGTGGGGCAGTGGGGGGTCATAGTGGGGTGGGGGGAAAATTAGACAGACTACAGAACAGAGAAAATAAAATTATTAAAAAAAGAAAATCACTCACCTTGTGCTTGGCGATGCGGCGAGCGCAAGGTAAGTGGTTTTGATTATTTTTTTAATTTTATTTTTCCTATTCTGTTTTCTGTTGATTTTCCCATGCCCTTCCCCCTTCCCCCCACCGCTCTTACCTGCCCCGGCCACGGCTAGCTAAGTGGAAGGGGCACTTTGTCTATTGCTATTTACCAGTGTTAGGTATATACGCCAGCAGTGCTGGGCCCATGTTTTTGATAGTGGGAATGGGATTTGCCATTTCCATTTCAAAGGATTCTGGGACTTGTGGTGCAAAGTACAGAAGGAGACACATGAGGCTCTGACTCACTATGCTTTTTATACATGCATGGGACAACTTCCATAGTCACAATTGTGGTGCAACACAGACATACATTTCATATCCATGTTCTTGTCATCACATTTACCTGGTACCACATTGCGGACATCACTCACAGGCAGCTCAAGGAGCATGTGGGGGTGCATGGTGTTGAGGACATCCTCCTCTAGTTGGGTGAGAGGGAGGCAGTGTCCGGATTGTACACCAGGGAGAACTCTGGCCACCTCAGTCCTGGCGTACTTCTCCTTCACCTGCCTCTGCTCATCCTGCCAATTCTTCTTTATGTCATTGACAGTATGGGCATCCTCCCCCAATGCTGTGACTGAAGTGGCTAAATGCTGCCATAGGGCTTCCTTCTGTGTGCCGCTGGTGCTGTAAGGGGGAAAACCATGGTGCTGTTTGTGGTGCCTCACAATAAACTCCAAAATCATTGTGGTCTCCTCATCAGCATAATTTTTCTTCCTCCTCCGGTGTAGCATTTTCTGAAGTAAGGCGCAGACGAGGCAAGCAGGAACTCTATGTGGCCAAACCAGGGCCTTGGTTGTGTGCTGCTTTTTATGTGATTTGTAGTGCAGGTCTTGCAGGTGGTGTCAATTGACTTCATCCGGCCAAAGCGGGGGGATGGTAAGCACTTACACAGGTGTTTAGCATTGAAGACAATGACCATCTGGTCCGAGTGCAGAGATTCGGGCCTGGGTGCGGAGATTTCGACCCCAGTGCGGACGTAAAGATATGAGACGTAAATCACTTCTGTGAATACCAGAAGTCGTAAATGACTTCTGTGAATACCAGAAGTCGTAAAGTTAGACTTTTGGCTCAGATTACCTTTGTGATTCGGCCCCTGAGCCTTTTGTATCTGAACAAACCAACATGAGTTGAAAAAGTAGTAATCTACCAACAGTTCTCTTCCAGCTCGAGTTGATGGTATCCTTTGTTCAAATCAAGACGAGAGAAGACTTTGGCGCCATTCAGCTGTTTAATCATGTCCACTATTTGTGGACCTGGATGCGTTTCTCTCTTGATTGCTTTGTTGGCTTCGTGCATATTAACACAAATGAGCACGGCACCTCCACTGTCCTTTTTTGGCACTACCACTGTGGACGAAACACATGGCGTTGGACCAGTAGACCACTCAATGATGTCATGCTTCAATAATAAATCCAGTTCTTTCTCAATGGCCTCCTGTGAATGAAAAGCAATCCGATGATGTCGCTGAGCAACAGGAAGAATGTCCTCATTAATGTGAATTTGCACCATCATTGTCTTACCTATCCCTAGTTCATGAAATAACAATGGGAATTGCCCTACTATTTCAGAATGTGCATTTGAGGTTGTAGTTAATGGATATCAGTCCCATGTCAGCAGCAGTGTTGAAACTGAGTAGACATGCACTCCACGAAGTACTTTTGAGAAAATGTATATGTGCTTGTACTGTAGTTTTCTTATGCCTTATGGTCACTACAAATGACCCTTCACTTTCCAATGGCGTAGAAGCAGACCACGTGTACACCTTTGCTTTTGATGACGTTAAACGTGGTACCGGAGATAGGTTGTTTTATTTTTCTGCCGGCATGATGTTGATTGAGGCACCACTGTCTGAAAGTTATATGGCAGCCATTCACTTTTAGTGTAATCTTGGGGCACTGGACAAATGAGCGGGTAATTTCACGTGGCAATCTCTTTTTGATTTGTGTTCTCTTTTGCAAGCGGCCAATCCTATATGTGCATGATTTTTTGCGGTCGACATCAACATTGCACACCCATCTTCTTCACTATCACTCGATGATGAGGCTGAAGAACCTTTGGAAGATGACTTTGATGATGGGCAACTCGTTTAGTCTCGACTTACCTCAATTGATTTTGCCGTTTGGCCTTGTGGGCGTGGCTAGAATGCTTCTGGAACTTTCTGACGCCCATTTCCTCTTCTCATTCTGACGTACTTAGTTTCTCTTTTGATTTGGAGACTGTTATGAAATTATTTTCTCTCCAACTGCCTTTGCATATCTGTCAAATGGTGGGACATTTACCTTCAGGTTGAAATGAGAATCCACATCTCAAAAACAATTTCTTTTTCTTCGAAGACGTCATCTTCTAGGCCTCCGCTTTGTGTTTCTGCTTTCTTTTCATGATCAATGTTGCTTCACTCTGGGTTGTTCCGGCTTCCATATCAGCAGCCTGTTGATGTACATGTTGCTCAGCTCTCGCAGCCATGAGTACCTTTTCTAGAGTGAGCGTCTCCCTCAGCATGCGTCGTCTGAATGAATCAGAGGGACACCAATGGATGACTCTAGCACACATTGCTTCTTCGTCATTGAATTCACTGAATTTGCAATGCTTGAAGAGGGTATCAAGTCTTTCGACAAACCCATCCATCTTTTCACCAGTTTGCTGTCATGCCTGGTTGAAAATGTATCTTTCATAGTCGACATTCAGCATTGGATTGACCTTGGCTTTCAACGTTTCCTTGATTTGACGGTACGATATTTAATCAGCTTATGATACTTTCTTTATCACTTCTTTCACGCAATCCACTGCAAGGTTCTTTATGTATTTGATGATCTTTTTGTCATCTACTTCTTCTATGGCATCCATGATGTCATCGAACATTTCGATCAATGCAGTCCATCTGGTGCCAATATTCTGCTTTTTTGGCGGTATTGAATGGCAGTGTAGTTTCAGGAATGCGGCTGCTGTATTTGGCGCTCTTTTCTGCAGCCATTGAAGAACTTCAATTTCTTGACCTACTAAGTTGTGCTGAGTGCCCCCAGGAGCGTTTTTGTTTTTTTCTGCAGGAATCAACGACTTCATAAGCTTAACTTCTGTGTTTACATTTGAGTTCTTCGCTGAATTTTGAGGTTGTACAGCGCTTTTTCTGTTTTGTGCTGGTGAGTAGACTTTCACTTCTTGTACCTGATTGCACTGCCTTTCAGCATTTCTTTGCACCTGGTCATCTCTGCCGCTAACACTTTCTTGCACCTGGCTGTTGCTGCCTTTATAATTTTTTCATACCTGGTTGTCGCTGCCTTTAGCGTTTCTGTTTTGTATTGATGATGGCTTTGTGTTACTCTATGGTGCAGTATCTCTTTTTTGGCCTTACCAGTAGACTTCTGGCAGGCTTTCTGTTGGCGCTCCTCTATAGGGTCTTCACCTTCTTCAAGGGCTTTGCACAGCAAGAGCGGTAGTTTGTCTCCACATACTCCAACTGTAACATGCTTCTAAGGGCGCAGGTGGCACGCAGGATCAGTTTGCTGGACCTTGGCAAACTCTCAGGGAGAGGAGTCTTGTTTCTTCGGGGCACGTATCCCCTACATGTCGCTAGATGTAGCATCCACCCCAGCTCTGGAGCACGCAAATGACTATGCCACACACGGAGCTCAGTAATACACATCTTTATTCTTCAGTGTGCAAATGTTAACTGAACGTGCTGCATCATAGACTTTATTGACCACACCCAGACACACCCAAATACCTCCCAACTGATTACGTAACTTTGTAAGGAATCCTCCTAGGAACATACGGGTCCTACTGCACATGATCACACGACACTAGAGTTGGTATAATTTTAGGTGAAGGGGGCTTTCTCCTCTAATTTATTGTAGGCCTGGAAACGTATAGTTGCTGAGCTATCTTTGTATGCAATAAAAACCAAATGTGTTCGTATTGCTGGTGCTACAACTACATGCTTTAAAATCACCCATGTTCTAGGAATCGGGTCATGTAATGTTAGCACAAATTGTCATCAGAGACTTACAGTATTGACTTTTCCACAACAGTCATAAAGGGGACTGAAGACTGGGTTGCATAGCTTGATGTAGCATGCGATTCAAGCTCCACCTCACTGATGAGACACAACACATCTGAAGCATGTTTGGGGTTGCTTGTGTTCCAGTATAGAGGGAGCTCAGGTTTGACCATAGCTTTGGTGCAAGACCAAGACTAATTTGCATGTCTGTATCAATTACCCAAAAAGTTTCAATTGCATTTTGTGACCCATATACTATTCTGAAAACACATTTTTGACAATGATATCCAATTGCAAGGTTTTATTATTTACAAAGAAGACAATTATTCATTTAATTGTAATTTTAAAGAATTCTCACAACAGCATATTGTATCAAAACATCTTACGTTCATTACATTCCCATTATATAGGACCATCCCAGAAAAAAGATCCAACACTAGTCAATTAAATGCACTTATGTACTATACAACTTACCCTTGATCTGTTAAAGTTTGCAAACCATAGACCTTTGCATTTTGTAAAAAGAGTTATGAAACAATGGTGGTCGCGGCCAATGAGTGTAAAAAAAAGTTGACATATGTTTTGGTTCCCCATAGAAACTAATGTTACACCACCTTCAATATCTGGATCCAACCTAAAAATCAGCACGAGGGCTTCATGTCTCGACGGGTCTCTCTATGTGGATCAAATTCATTAACACTCTTTTAAAGAAATGTGCTCGACACATCTATTTTATTGTAGTCAATCAGAAAACATGATATTTATAATATTGTATGACTCACTGCCAGGTATGGACTATAATACAGCCCACAAACAGAATTAGCTGTTGATTACTGGACAAGATATCTCGGAGGCTAGCTTGAAATTTAAACAAAACTCAACAAAAGTCATCTTCTAATGAACAAGCATTTAAAGAAGCAAAATTCTAAACAGCAACACCGGCTGGGAAAGGGATGCCCCAGTGGTGCAATGAACAACACGTAATTACTAGTGGGTAATCCTAATTGAGTTGGGTTTAGTCACATTAAACCCAACAAAGCAGAACCATCCATGGATCTACTTATGTTAATCATGTCTCTGCGCTAAAAGTAGCTCTTGTTGTATTAGGCTTAAAAAATCTGTGTGGTATGTAGTCTTGTTGTAACTAAACCTCATAGCAAAGTGAAGTTGAAAAGCCAACATTTTTACCAGCCTTTTCTGAAGTGCTAACTAATGGAAGGTTAGACCATGCAGCATCTCAACTTGTAGTGTTAGACATAATGTTTGACAGAGTGAGGATGGTGTTTGACATGCCTCTGAATCCCATGACCTCCTTATGAAACAGATGCACCATGGTGGCAGTATTCTACATCACAACGTTTGATGAGGCAGTGTGTTAAGGGCTGTTGTGACCCCACTGGTACTAAATGCCCTTCTGGGTATTTTATTGAATGAAGTTCCCCTATGGGGTAGTGTCTGACATCCTCCTTAGAGAACAACTATCTCTACCTCTTACCTTACATCGAAACTATGCAGAAGGAGTGTGAAGTAACCTGCAAGTTCACCTCTATGTTTCATCCTATGGCCAGTTGGGAGATTCAACAATTCCATGTAAGGAAAGAGTGGGGGTGAGTGGCAGGAAGCAGTGGGTATCCTTCTTTTGGAGTTTGTGTTTGAAAAGCAAGAAAAGCTTGCTGAGCAAGACTATAACTACATGGCAGCCACTCTGCAAAATCTTTTGCCTTCTGAGCACCTGTAGTTTCTCTAAAGGCAGTGAGATCCCCACCAGGCAGAAAATGATCTCAAACAGAGCTAATAGTCCTCCATCTATGGAGCAGAGGCCATACACTTCAGTGACCTAGACAACTGACAGACTGCTTGCCAGGCTCTAAATGAGCCTCTACGTGATTTTACTTTCTCTCATTTGTTATTTACGCACATATACTCACTTAGTCAACTCAAAATCATATTAATTATCGTAACGTGCAAACATGCACCCCATTTTAAACTGCTTACCTATATAGGTTGAATTACATCTGTTTAATTTCTATACTAAGTTTTTGTCCTCTCATCAACATTGAATTGAGTTAATTATGCACTCCTGGATTTGTTTCCATTGCTGTTTTGTCTTTCTCCCCAGCATAGACTATCAAGCTGTATATGTGCTGAACTGCGACTTCGTTCATCAGTTCTAACTTAACATCATTTGATAAAACAAAAACATTATTGAGTGTTTTGCAATGTACTGTCCGCTGCAGTTCACTGCATTTCACTTGATGATCTTTTGGTTTTACCTTCAGTAAATGTAAAATTATTTAGATAAAACAACCTGTTCTTCCCTACACAGGATCAGATATTGCCATAGAGAGTGTATTCTCTACCCTGGTGTGTCATATGCCACCTGTTCTTTGTCTGCAAAGTAGGCTGTCACTCTTTGTCATTCTTTCAAAGCGCCATGCCCAGTATCTAAAATGCGAATTTTCATTGCCATCTTTAAGTGTGTTCAGGATCTTGGCTTCCACCTTTCTCATCATGGTCCGAGCAATACTTTTTCCTTTTTTCATATCACTTATATTAAAGGTGAAGCCATCAAGCTGCAAATGTGTGGCCATTAAAGTCATCTTGTTGGAGAACTCTGACAGCAGAGATGCCAAATTGGTGTCCCAGTCCTATAGCTTCATGTGAGCAGTCTTCTCCTGATCCCCTAAGCACAAGCCTTGGCCATTGGCAGTGTATAATTGTTTGTGAGGTGCATAGTTGCATCCATTAGAGTTGACTTTTGGTCTCCTTCTATAGACGAAGTCTACTTTGTGTTTATTACAAATATCATATTCCTGATAAATACAGGCAGTCATAACTGATGTAACTCTTTAAAAACATTAGAATGAATGCATATGGTAAATTTGTTTGGAAAAACTGCTGGTTCGTCTGTTGTTAGCGTGACCCATAACTAGGATGGCCACTTCACTCCATGTCATTTTAATACGGTTTTCAGTCCTGGAATTCTGGGTGTTGTAGTCTTGGTTTGTTTTCATTTAACTAATTAAGACTGACACAACAGGATACAATAATTTGTAGTTGAAAGGTCCAGGAGTGGAAACAGTGTCCATAATGATTTGGAGATAGGTTGTCATCACCTTACCCATAGATAATTGTGAATATTTACTTTAGTGTGAGAATGGCATATGCATGATGAGGAACTGGGTCTACTCTCAGAGGACAACCCCATACCTATTTCTTTTTTCATATTTTATTTATTGCATGACATGTCTGAGGGGAATAGATATACTTTCCTACCACAGCGATCTTCTGTAAGGGTTAACAAGGCTTATGCTTGTAGGCAGAGGCTCCTGCAGGGCCTTATAGGGAAATTACATTTCAGACTTCTTAGATGAACACTTGTGTTCCAGCCTGGTTAGCTGGAACTTTCAATTGTGAGACACACTAGACATTGATATGAAATGGATGTTTGCCCAACTGCCTGACTTTTGCAATATGAGCTGGAGCTGCCTCCAACTCCCTGAATTTCATTTGAACTTGGACCTGGTTGGACCCTATGCATTCAGAATACTCAGAGCATCGAACCACATCCTACACACCTCCTTAGGAATAAGTGAAGGCCCTACTGTTGCTCTGCCTTGCTGCTTCCCTTGCCTTGGGAAAAGTGCTCTTTTAGTTGTTCATTAACCTCTAGGGTTATGAACCTCAAACATTAACAACTTTGTAGAAAGTAATAATATTTGATGGGGCCGGATTCCATATTCTAAATTTACTAGGAACACCTGGCCGATGGTCTTTATTGCCTGCTATGAAGTGTAGAGGGAAGAAAGCAAGTGACTAATTATACATTTTCCCCCCTTCCAGTTGGACTAAAGGACCACAGACTCTGGATTCAAGTTTCGTTATTTTATTACAGAGCCAAAAACAACAAAATATAGACACACCTCAAGATCAAAGTGTAGAGATACATGAATACTAATACAGAGCCCAATCTACGAATATAGTTCATTCGGCACAATAGGCACAGAATAATGAACTCCAAAATCAGAACACAACTAAGTATAGACACTGCGTCCAAATCTCTTTTCATTTGTATTTCCAAAATAAAGTGCCTTGGGAAAGGGTAGGGGTGGACATAATGGGACCAGTGATGGAATGTGATGAACAGTGGTACATTGTTGTCATCATTGACCATTTTACCAAGTGGCCCGAAATCAAATTTCTCACCAGACCTGATTCAAAGAGCATAGTGGAATTCTTGGATAGTGTGTTCATAAGAGAAGGACTCCCTAAGCAAATCGTCAGTGACAATGGGCCACAGTTCATGTCAGACGCATTCAGAGCATACACAGAAAGAAACCAGATTGAACACAAGACAACTTCCATTTACCACCCAGCCGGAAACGGTGCTGTGGAACGGTTCAATAGGGTCCTAAAAGGCGTCATCCAGTTAGCCACCAGCAACAAGCTGTGCTGGAGACGAGAAATACTAAAGACCTTGTGGGCCTACCGTATCACTCCAAGCGACACCATAGGTCATAGCCCATTCGTACTCATGCGGGGCAGGACACCTCTTACCAAGGACAATGTGGGTTGGACCATAGCCGCGAAAAGAGTACACTGGTCAGCCTACCAAGTAAGGAAGAAAGTAGAGCAGGCACAATTCAAATACAAAACAAGGTTCGACCTAAAGCATGGGTGTAAACCGGTGGAACTCAAGGTTGGAGACACAGTAAAGGTTAAGAAAAGTGGACACATAGGCAAGGGGCAGGACAGGTTCTCCACACCCCTGTCTGTACGTGAGTTGTATTGCAATTCTGCCCTTTTGAGCGACGGCAGAGTATGGCATTTCTCTGCCCTCTCGTTGTGTAAACACACATCAGAGAACTCAGCCAACACCCCACAGGAGACACACTGTAGTGAGCAACCAAGTGTGAACAAGCACAACAGATCCCTATCTGATTCATCTGATTATGAGTCTGATCATGATCATATCATACATGATGCCCCGTCATCCAGCACAGCCTCATTACAGCCAACTCCCCTGGTACAGGCCGCACCCCATGGTATCAACACCAGTAGAGTAAGCAGACAGCTGTCCTCCATTCCAGAAAGGAGTGAATCGTTCCCTGTCTATACTAGCAGGGCTGGAAGAAGAGTCTTACCCCCTGTGAGACTCTCTGATTACAATTGTGATTAGCCTGTTGCATATTGTATTCTGATGTACTTTTAACATGTATTCATAGCCTGCTCCATTTGATCTCTCTCTCTCTATCTTTTTCTCTCCCTCCCGCTCCATGCTCTCCCCACCCCTTCTCTTTCTCCACCCCTTCCCCGCTCACTTGTTTTCTCTCCTCTGTTCCTTCGGGGGAAGATGTGTTATGTCTGGTTGTGTGTCCCTGCGAGGACACCATAGGGCACTGCTGTGACAATGTCCCTGCGTGACACCGTACTGTCCTGTGACCTCACCAGCTGTCTATTGTCTGACAGTTGACAGCTGGTGATCCCACGTGAGGACACCCCGTGCGCTCCGCCGACGGAGCCCGTGTTGGTGAAGATAATAAAGAACTTATTCTGCAACAATCAATACTGCGTACTGGAGTTCTTAACATAAAGAATAATCTGTCCCTACTCTACTTCTAATGTGGCATCCCTTCCTATTTCCCAAGGAAATTCTTCAAAGGTGTCAGCACGTGTTGACTTCCTAAGAAGTGCACTCACATTAAATGGGTCAGGTAGCGTGAAGCTACAGAGCTCGTTCTAAGATGCTCTCCTTCCTCGGTCAAAATCATAAGTCCCACCAATCTGTCCATGTACCTAATACAAAAAGACAAAGTTACACCCCTAACAGGTCACATGGTAAGTTATTTCGTGAACACCTCCTTTGAGTAACTTTCCACAGACTCCAATTAATTTGAAGTCATCTTTAACGACCTTGGTTCCCAGTTTTCACCAGGCACGAAAGGTGTCCTCCCTTTTCTCTGTTCACGTTCTTGAAAGACATTCCTCTCCACCCATGTATCTTCTTAAATCTAAAATAACGAGGTTGAATTCCTGCACCTGCAATAGGGGATAAAGAAAACTTTCTACACACATACATTTTAATTAATTCCCAACTTAAGAGTAAACGAGTAGAAACGAAACTTAAGAAAAACGAAAGTTAGGCCTACAATTAGCTAACCTAAGAATGCTCTTTAATGTGCACCAGTTACACAAACCTCTATATGAATCATTTATAACAGTGAATGCATTTGTTTTACCTAATAATCATAATGCGCATGCATGGCTACATGATTTCTCTAAATACGTGCGAAATCCTGATTAGTCCTGTAAATAACGTCACAATTTCATTCCACTGATTTAATATAGTGATATAAACTTCATTCTAATAAACACGAATTTCAACCAAACAATAGAATATTTGAAGGTGCAGTTCGTACATGAATATAATGCACCCGTACAAATTTAAGAGCGTCAAGCGCTCTATCAGCCCCCCCTCTGATGACTAGTGTCATCAAACACAGCACTTTTCACTTGCTATGTTCTCCTTGCAGAAAAGACCGACCTAAACGGAAGTTGTGGCCTTCCTTCCCTGCCTAAACTTCTCCAGATTCTTAAGGTTCTGATAGTGACTGTCCTGCAGTCTTTCCATCTGCCTTTCCCTTCTCCTAAGACAGTGGCGTAGCTAGACACTCTGCCGCCCGTGGCGGTCCATGCCTTTTGCCGCCGCGCTGAGCGGCGGGGGGGTTAGGGTGCTGGCGATGATTTTTGCGGCGGCCGCTGCCCCCAGAACTCGTGCCGCCCGGGGCGCACCGTCCCCTCCGCCCCCCCTTGCTACGCCAGTGTCCTAAGAGAATTCTCAGCCTGTCTTGCCTTGTGCCACTTATAAGCTCTAAAGGCTCCCAACAGTACAATGATACAGATCACAACTATTATGATAGGTTTCAGAATGTAACCAATAATCCCTTGCCCCAAACTTCCAAACCAACTTCCAACCCTTCCAAATCCTTGGCCAATTTTATCCCAAATCCCTTCAGTAGCCAAATCATGTATGTTGTGGTGTATCTCAGTGATGTTGCTTATATATCTCTTTAAATCCTTACTATTGTCAGGGATATGAGTGCAACACTGTTGGACCCTCAGCAATTTGCAGACTCCGCCCTCTTTTGCCTATAATACATCTAACGCAAGACGATTCTGAAGCACCATGGCCCTTATAGAGACCATCTCCCCATCTACAAGCAGTAAAGCTTGAGCCGTGTTCACTGACAATTTGTCCACCAGTGTTGACAACCTTCTAATCTTTACATCATTCAGAACTACTCCCAGACTGGGTATCATTGCGCCAAATACATCACCAACAATTTCTCGTGCACTCGTGCCACGTTTCTCTCTACGCGGTCTTTCCCCTTCCAATGGCCACAAGTCCTCTACGTGGAATATCTTATTAATACCACAGCCAAATAACACGTCCCATACCAATTTGCAGGCAATCGAACATACGCGTTTCTCCCACACACAAAATACACATTGGGCACTATGTTCAATTTATCCAATAGCGCCTTCTTTACTGATTCTTCTATCAAGAAAATGTGCTCACATTTACTCTCTCCCACAAATACTTTGTCATAATATGTCTGTGGTTGTCTACTGCAAAGTTTCCCTTTTTGCTGCAAATCTAAAGCTATTGGACCAGAACTTCCCTTTGCCCTATGATCTAACTCCTCCTGGGTCCATGGAACCACCTCATGCTTTGGATCAGGCCTGAATAATGACTGTCTATACCTATCCTCTATCTGATCCATGAGTTTCTTTTCTATGTCAGATAATATACATGTCAAATTGTGTCGATGAGCATATGCGTTATCCAGTGTTACTGTAGGCACAAAATATTTTGATATTCTTTCTTCCTTTTTGTAATAATCATATTTATTCAGATATTTAAGTATGGGGACCTCAGGGAGCACTACATCATAATTGGAAAAATAGTACTCAAAATGTGCTTTACTATAAACCATACTCAGCAACACGCTACAAGTGATGCCATATTGCAGGGGTAGGTGATGATATCTAATGCCCTCCTCTACTGATGCTGGTAATGCATGCACACATAGCAATCCTCTGCATCCATGGTGTCCACATACTCGCACAACAACCTTGTGCACGCATTTAACGTAAAGTCACCTTTGGAGAGGTCTACATGTAATAAGCGACTAGTTTCTTCTATCATATCCCTATTTGATTCTGATGCACCCTCTCTTATCTCTGGTGTAGAAGGTGTAGGTGTCTCTCGTTCCCCTTCTCCTTTCGCAACATTGGACTCGAGTATGGATGTAATGACCACTACAGTAATGACTACAATTACCCCTACTATGAATGTACCTATTATGCATTTCTGCCTACGGTTCGAGTTTCTAGACTCCGTATTGAATCAGCTCTCCAAGAAGGTGCAGAAGTCAGATCAACAAAGTCTTTTCTCTTCCCTTAATAATTCTGCACACAAAGTTCTTACTGGATTCTTCTGGGAATTTTGAAATTCTTCCATATTCAGTTCAAAAACAATGATCTACAGTTAATTAATAGGCATTCCTAGCCCTCTTTCCTATTCTACTGGGAAGTCCCTAAATGTATTCTTCTTCCTCTTGGGCAAGGTTATCTTCTTTTAGAGCAATGATTATGTACTTTCTTTCTCTTTATTCAGTTCAATTTTCATCATAGATCAAATCAGTGGCAAGATCATCAACAATGAGTTGCAAGATCTCCATACGAAAAGCTGCCAATTCTTGAGCTGAAGGCTGGTGACAAAACGTTGGAAATGAGAGTTGATTTAAGATCAGAAGTCACAATCCACTCAGCCTTGGAGGATCAGGTACCGTCGGAGTCAAGAGCCCGAGGGCATCAACTCCAGGGACTAACAGTTCAATGTAAATGATCAGTGTGGTCTCCTTGCGTCTCACTCTCCCAGACCACAGCCTCCCAGACCTCCCTGGTCCCTGCATCTGTGACCAGGTATGTCCACTCGGGAGCAGCGTACTTTCGGCACGGCGCTCTTTCTCTCTTTGATCTCCTTAAGCCTTTTTGACTTGGCTCTGTGTCGCTTTGCTCAGATTCAGAAGTTTTGGAGATGGGAGCGAGATCCTTTTCTGATGTATGCCTCAAATTCAGTCTTTCCTTTCTCACTGGCCACATTTCACTTCCAGCCTCTCTTCTCCTCTCCACCCTTGCCTGTCCCACACCAGTCTGCTCAGCTTGTTCCGACTCCACTCCGATTTCAACTATTCCGTCTCCCTCAGGGTCGATGCCAGAATCTTGTGCAGCATGATCCCTTTCAGCTTGACCTAGCAAACAGTCTGTTTCAGCAGGAACCCTTTCAGCTTGGCTTGTCCCCTCTTCCGACCTTGCGATCTCAGCTGGATTTCTTTGAGCAAGAGGAGCTGTTTCTTCCAAGGGTTCTGGAACTCTGCAGGTGTGGGAGGCATTGATCCAGTTCGGTAGGCCTTCGCACTTCACGGCTGTGTTCATAACCAGGATCACTTGGTACAGACCTCAACACCGTGCATCAAGACAATTCTTCCTCATGTGCTTTCTGACCAAAACCCAGTCCCCCGGGCTTAGGTCATGCAGGAGATCTTTCGAGGTGGGTGCAGTTGCAGCCTCGACCTAGTGAGACACAGAATTAACCACGTCAGCCAGTCCCTTGCAATAATCAAAAACCAAATCATCGGTGATGTTTATCAACGCTGTAGCTGGCACTGCACCATTAAGATATAATGGGGTAACCCACAAAAGTCAATGGACCTGGGTACTAATTGATATAGAAAAACAATGGTCCTAGACTTATGTTAAATCTTAGTTGTCTGAAGCAATCATAGACAGCATAGGGTACATATACAGTTTAATTCAATAATGTACCGTTAACTTATTTAAAACACATTCAAATATATCCTCAAAATCCAAAAAGAAGAAATCCAAAAAAGGCACACACAATTGTTTTTATGTGACTCGTATTTTATTCGGTCACTTTTCATACCATTTTATCATATTCAATGTTCAAAACAGAGGAGTGGTAGCTCCAAGGGAAAAAGTGAAGAAAGAAAGTGCTCGTGGAGTAAGATAGAATATATAAGAGGGAGATCCAATCAAGAAAAACAATGATTCATCATTATTTATATTACAATCTTATTAGTAAAACTGGTCGTGATTCATGATTGCACCAGTTCTACATTGAGGCCTGTCCATTAGTTAGTTCATGGTTAATCATTTTGTTATTTCTCAAAAAATGCGCAAACAACGTTTGTCTGTAAGCAAGTAGGGCTGGGATAATAACAGGTACAGGCCCCGAGTAGGGGAGAGTGTCGACGTTTCGACCCTAGTGCAATGAGGGCAGTTTATATCCTCTGCAAGCGGGTCTTCCTCAAGACAGAAAGGAGGGATGGGGGGATGCGGGGAGCAACTGATCATGGGTGATGCACAGTTAAAGTGCCGCCCCTGGGTATAGATATAAAAGTCCGCAATAGAATTGCGGCTTGGTAACAGCAGTTTACCTTCAATTAATGGGTGAGAAAATCGCCCACAGCGTCTTAATACATCATCTTAGCATGGCCCGGGGGAATCCAGCTGGTCTGCTCGAGTGGCTCTGCAGGCAAATGCATCGCCCTCCCCATCAATATCTCATGGGGGAAAGTCCTATTCTCCTATCTGGAGTACTACGCAAATTCATTAGCACCAAGGGCAGCACATCCGGCCATTTCAAAGACGTCGACGAGCAAGCCTTCGCCACTCTTATCTTGATGGCCCCATTTATTTGCTCCACTAGGCCAGACGCCTCCAGCCTGTAGCTACAATGCAGTCTCTGATCAACTTGCTAGGCGGCACAAAGCAGTTTCATGATCTCACTATGAAAGTGAGTTCCTCTGTCCGATTCCAACGAGGTCAAAAATACGAACCGTGGGATGACCTCTCTAAGCAACAACTTCGCCACTGTGAGACTGTCACACCGCCTGGTTGGATATGCTTCAACCCAACATGAAAAGACACACACCACCACCAAAACATACCTCAACCCATTGCATCTGGCCATTTCGATTAAATCCAACTGTATCCTGCTAAAAGGACCTCCTGACCTCCTAATGTGACTCAGAGCAACTACAGTTTTCTTCCCTGCATTCATTTGCTGACATGTAACACACCTATGACACACTGCTGCAGCATACACACAAAACTGTGGATTGAACAATGTCTGTCGAAACACCCTCACCATGACATCTCTTCCAAGATGAACTGCTCCATGAATATGCCTTGCCATAGGACTCAACAAACAGTTGGGTAACACTGCCCTTTCATCCGCTGTCACCCAAATGCCATCCCCTCTTTTCTCACAACCTGCTCTAATCCATGCTGCTTCTTCCTCTTCGGGTACCTCTTCTTGGAGACACTTACCCTCATCCCAGGTATCAGCCACAGCCAACATCATGCTTAGCTCAGTCTTTTCTGTGCTCTCTCCTACATATTCTCCATTATAAATACAGGCATGTATGGCACAAAAGCGAGCTACTTCATCACCATAGCAGTTTCCCTTGGTGACAAAATCCTCCCCCCTTCCATGTGCTGCACATTTCACCACTGCTATTTCTTTGGGCTTTTGCAACGCCTCTAACAGTTGTCGCACATAGTCTCCATTCCTAATAGGAAATCCTGCTGATGTTAAGAACCCCCTCTGTGACCATAACTGCCCGAAATTGTGAACCACTCCAAACCCATACTGGCTATCAGTGAAGATAGTCACTCAGACTCAATCAGAGATGAGACATGCGTGTATTAGGGCAATGATTTCAGCCACTTGTGCGGAGTATACTCCTTGTAAACAAGCAGCGTCCACAACTCCAGAAATAGTACAAATAGCAAAAGCTGCTCTCAAACAACCCTCATTGTCTCTTAAGCATGAACCATCAACAAAGAGGACCAGATCCGATTTGGGTAATCGTTCATCGACAATGTCGGGTCGGGGCTTGGTAGAAAGCTCAGTCACATCTAGGCAGTCATGCTCCTCACAGTCTTCTCCTTCAATAGGTGGAAATGGCATCAATGTAGGAGGATTCAACATAGAACATCTTTTCAGGGAGACATTTTCGGATGCCAGTGTAACTTGTTCATACTTAGTGAGCCTATTATTGGTCAAATGCTGCGTTTTGATTCTCGTCATCAGGAGTTCCACTGAGTGCGGGACATACACAGTAAGTGGGTGACCCAACACAATTCTTTCACATCTCTCAAAGCTGACACCTGTTGCAGCAACGGATCTGAGACATCCGGGCAACGCAGAAGCCACTGGGTCTAGGGTGGCTGAGAAATAAGCCGCACCCCCATGTGTCTGAGTTAGTACGGCTAGTGCGCACCCCTCCCTCTCATGACAGAAGAGTAAAAACACTTTATTATAATCTGGCATTCCCAGGGCTGGAGCACGACATAGGCTCTCTCTCAGCTCCCGGAAGGCCACCAAACAGTCGTTATCTCATGGTACCGGATCACTTACCTCCTTGCGTGTCAACTTTAACAAAGGTTTTGCCTTGAGCAAAAAGTTTGGGATCCACTGTCGACAGTAGCCCACCATTCCCAAAAACATTCGGACTTCCTTTTGTGTTTTCGGAGTACCCATTTGTAAGATCGCCTCTATGCGATCTGGTGACACCTTTCTCTTTCCCTTTTCAATTCGATGACCCAGATACTGAACCTCAGACAAACTGTACTGAAGCTTGCCTGGGGACACCTTATGTCCATTCTCTGCCAGGTGATTCAACAGAGCCACTGAATCTATCCTGCAAGCATCCTCCATCTCTGAGGCAACCAAAAGATCGTCCATATATTGAACGAGAAAAGAATTCTGAGGCATTGTCAGACTCTCGAGATTCTTTTTCAAGATTTGATTGAAAATGGACGGACTTTCTGTATACCCTTATGGGATACAACACCATGTTAACACATGATTTTCCAGTCGGAAAGTAAATAAAAATTGGCTTTCCCCATGGAAGGGTATCGAAAAGAATGCCTGGCATAGGTCAATGATTGTAAACCATTCGGCTACGCAAGGTATTTGGAACAGAATTACTGCTTGATTCAGTACCACAGGACAACATGGAATCACAATCTCATTAACTCTTCTCAGGTCCTGCACTATTCTGTAATTGCCACTAGGCTTCTGCAACCCTGTTAGACTTGGCATCTTTTGGCGTGTTTCCCCTGACTTTTTGCTTTCTGACCTCCCGGTTTTGACTCTGTTTTTGCTGGTGTGATGATTCTGCGCACTTTCCTCACTGCGGTCCAGTGGGAAAGTGCAAGTGCTCCTGTATAAAATGTGTTATGGATTGGTGTTTCCATGATTGGCCTATTTGGTTTATGTGTCAGTCCCTTGTAAAGTGCTCTGCGAGTGCCAGGGCCTATAGACCAAATGCTGTTGGTGGGCTGCAGCACTGGATTGTGCCACCCACGCAAACAGCCCGTAAAGTGTAACTCGGGCCTGCCATCGCAGAGCCTGTGCGCAGCCTGGGGCTGCCATGTCGACTTGGCAAGTGCACACACTTGCGAGTCCCTAAACCTTCCCTTTGCTATATGTTAGTCACCCCTAAGGTAGGCCCAAGGTACCCCTGTGGGCAGGGTGCGTTGTATGCAAAAGGTAGGACATGCCCTGGTGTGTGCGGCATGTCCTGATAGTGAATTACAGCCTAGTTCGTTTTTCACTATTGCAAGGCTACCTGTTCCCCCTAGGCCAGAACCGGCGGTTTTGATTATTACAGTATATAATCCTAACTGACCCCGGGAACATGGTAGAAATTCGAGTTTAGTATGCCTGGACTCAGAATGATAAAATGCAGCTTTTAGTGAAGTTGGTTTTAACATTCTGTGTTTGAAAATACCACTTTTAGAAAGTGGGTATTTTCTTGTCTAACCATCCAAGCCTGCCTCTGCAAGGTTGTGTATTCCTTGTCTGGAGTGTGAGTGACAGGGGCTGGGGGATGCCAGGAGACAGGGTGAGTCAGCACAGGGCTGAATAGCAAGATCTACATGTAGATGGGTGGAAGGGGTCGCACCTGGGCCCTGAATAGGACAGTGCCTTCCCTCCACAATGCTGGCTCCACCTCCTGTGGTGCGTCTGATGTCCCTGGCCTACTCACTGAAAGAAGGGACAGAGACTTGTCAACAAAGTGCTCCAGAACTGGTTTGGACTAGGCAAAGGCCTCTCTGCCTTCAGAGAACAAAGGAATTTGGGATATAAATATTGGGGCCCTGACCCCATGAATTTAGATCTCGCTGGAATCAAGGAACCTGCCAAGACGAAGAGCTGGAAGAGCTGCCAGGAGGAGTACTGCCCCTTTGCGGTGTTGTTGCTTTGTTGGGTTGGCCTGCAGTTGCTGCTTCTGTCTTGGGCAGTGAAAGGACTGGACTGAACTTTCTACAAACTTGTGCTGAGTATCTCCAAGGGCCTGAAACCGAGCTGGCCTCCTGTTAAGAAGTCTCAGGGACTACAAAGACTTCACAAGCCTCTGGGTACCGCTTCTGGAACGCTGTTTCAGTTGCCACAGAGGAAGGGAACTGCAACCGACTCCGTCAACCGAATCCCTCCCTGGCCGGTGACCTGTTTGCACCGCAGACCGCATCGCCCCGCTTCGCATCGCAACCCTGGTCTCACCGTGGACGACGTCCGACGCCGCCAACTTCGAGCCGCTGCTTGTACCGTGACCTGTGGGCACCGCAGTTCGCATCGCATCGCTTCACTGAACCAACCGGACCCGACCGACGAGGTCGCTGCAACTGGCTCAAGAGTCGTGACCGCACCGCATTTGGGGCACCGCTCGCACGTCTGCGACGCACCGCTCCGACTCGCACCGCTGTCCGACGCCAGCTCCCGCACTCCGGCTTGGTCGCCTGCATCGCAACCTGTCAGCACCGCATCGAGCATCGTCTCACCCTGCATCGCACGCCTTGGACTCACCGACTCTGTCTGCACGACGCTCATCGAGCCGCTGCCTGCACCGCATCGAGGGACACCGCACCTTGCATCGCTCCGTCTTGCACCGCAACCGCGACGAACGCCGACCGGCTCGTACACTCCGTACCAGCCACAACGAGAAAGGTACTGTAACCGAGTCTGTTCATGACTCTGCTGGCCCGTATCGACGCGGTCGGCTGGAACTGTTAGACTCTGTGGTTTTCAGCATCACGGTAGGCTCGGACGGAGCTACCGACTCGTACGAACTTTGCTTTTGTGCTATTCCTGCAAAGAAGAAGTTAACGTATCAAGCATTCGTTTTTAAAGTACAGTATTGTGGATTTTTTGTCGTAATTGGTCTTGTCTTGAGTATATAAAATATTGGTTATTTTTCTAAACTGGTGTGGTGTCCGTTTGTAGTGCTTACACTGTATTACTGTTGGTTATGTGCAAATGCTTTACACACTGCCTCTGAATTAAGCCTGACTGCTCGTGCCAAGCTACCACGAGGGTGAGCAGGGGTTACTTCACGAGTGTAGCAACCCTTACCCTGACTAGGAAGAAGGGTCCCTACTTGGACAAAGGTGCAAGCCCTTGCCAACTAGAGATCCCATTTCTAACATTGGTTGTCAGCGGTGAGGATAGGACTTGTGTTTGCACTTGACTTGCAGTGATTGGTGTGCACTACTACCATATCGCAGACCATTACGTACCACATACTGATTCTTTTTCTTTTGGCCTATTTTTGATCTTGCCAGTTGTTAACTCACGACTTTCGTCATGCCTGAATCAATTGCATCATCCGTTGCATCTCTGGAAGTTATCTTTGAGGAGGACAGGTTGGAATCCTATGCCGTAAAGGAGTTACGAGCGATTTGTAAAAACCTGAAAGTCCAAATTAAAGGCCTCACAAGGAAGGAGGAGCTACAGAAGGCGCTGAGGGCCTGGGTAGCAGCCAGACATGCCAATGGGCAGCCTGGTGATCTCAGTGAGGAGGTGGAGGAGCCTATTTCCAGGGTGGATGTGCTTTTGGGTAGGGGGGAACCCGCCAGGTCAGGCAGCAGCAGTCTGTCCCCAGAGGAGCTGGAGGACAGGCGGGAGGCAAGGCAGTTTGAGCTTCAGAAGCTCAGGCTGGAGAGTGAGCGGGAGGAGAAGAGATTGGCCATAGAGGAGAGGAAGATGCTCTTAGAGCATGAGAGAGAACTGAAGGAGCTAGAACTTAGGAGTAAGTCAGGCTCAGATGGTGGCAGCAATTCGTCCAGAAAGGCAGACAGGATTGTGCACATTCCCAAGAACGTAGGCAAGGAGTTCAAGAAGGGGGATGACATACAAAGGTGGTTTCCAGGGTTATGAGGCAGCCATACACATGAATGGGGTCCCTGAGGAGAATTGGGGAGCAGGATTGTGGCCACTTTTCCCTGAAGAAGCAAGGGATGCTCTGATAGCTTTGGGTAAGGGGTATCACCTCACCTATGCTGACATGAAGGATGCCCTTCTCACGAAGTATGGTCTTACTCCTGAAAAGTACAGGGATCAGTTCAGGTCCAGTAAGAAGTCTGATGCCAACACTTGGTTGGAATGTGTGGATGTGTTCTGCAGGTCGCTGGATGGTTGGGTGAAGGGCAGTAGTGTAACAGATTTTCAGGGGCTCTACAACTTGATTGCATGGGAGCACTTGTCTAGTCTATGTTTTGCAGATCTGCGCCAGCACCTAGTTGATAGTAAGCTAACTGACCCCAGGAAGCTTGCTATGGAGGCGGACCGTTGGGTGAGTACCAGGGTCCACAAGAAAGCGTTTGGGGGAGATTCAGCCAAAGGTGGGCAGGGTCCCCAGCAGAAAGGTGGGGGGACAAGGGTAAAGCACAGGAGTTCTCTAAAGGGCCCCAAACTAGTACCCAGGGTAAAGGTTCCCAGCCCCCCGGTGATAAGAAGAAAGGGGTCTCTACAGGGAAGCCTGTTGAGACCGGCCCCCCGCAAGTGTTATGCATGTGACCAGGTAGGTCACTTTAAGGGGGACCCCAAGTGCCCAAAGGGGACACAGCCACCCACCGGTGGACAGTCCAAAGTGTTGGCTAGTGTAGCGCTTGGGGAGGAGGGGTGCCCACAGGAGGGTGGGGATCCCGCAGAAATGACCCTTGTCTCACTAGGGGACAGTGAGATGGTCCCAGGAAACCAGGTGCCCCCTAACACAAAGAAATATAGCACCTGGGTGACCATTAATGGGAATAGGGTAGAGGCTCACAGAGATACTGGAGCCAGTGTGACCTCAGTCCGGTGTCACCTGGTGTCTGAGAAGCAAGTAGTCCCAGGAGCATTCCACCAAGTAGTTGCTGTCGACCAACTCCAGAGCGCCAGTGTATGGTGGCGCAGGTTCCCTTTGAATGGGGGGGGGTCGCAGGTCCCTTGAGGGTGGTTGTGAGCCCTACCATGCCTGTAGATTGCCTGCTAGGAAACGACCTGGAGCAGTCCTCATGGAAGGAGGTTGAGCTCAGGTCTCACTTGGAGATGCTTGGGTTGCCAGAGTGGGCATGCGTGTCTACTCGGTCAATGGCAGCCAGAAAGGGTGATCAAGAGGACTTGGAGCCTGAAACAGTGGCCCAAGTCCCTGCCAAGAGAAAGGGCAGGGGGCGCGGGAAACCGGCCCCCGAAGTTCCCACGGACCGGGAGGAGGCGGACCTCAAGGGGGACGCCCGGTGCCTACAGGGGAGCAGGTAGCCGAACTGGGAGACATCTCTGAGCTGACCCATTGGCAGCAAGAAGGGGGTCCCACCAGGGAGGAGTTCTGCAGGGAGCAGAACGAGTGCCCTACTCTGGAGGGTCTGCGGCGGCAGGCTGCAGACCAGGCAGCTGGTAATCAGTCCGGGTCACATCTGATCTACTGGGAGAGTGGTCTCCTATACAGTGAGCCTAAGGTTGCTGAGCCTGGGTCAGCCCGTGTGCTGGTGGTACCCCAGCGCTTCAGGACCTTCCTACTGGGTCTGGCTCATGACGTGCCTTTGGCAGGACATTTGGGGCAGGACAAGACCTTTGACAGGCTTGTCACCCACTTCTTTTGGCACCAAATGCGAAGGCAGTCAGATGCACACTGTAGGTCTTGCCAAACTTGCCAGGCAAGTGGTAAGAGTGGGAGGAAGGTCAAAGCTCCTCTCCAACCTTTTCCGGTTGTTGGAACACCCTTTGAAAGGGTAGGGATGGATATTGTGGGGCCACTGGATCCCAAGACAGCCATGGGCAACAGGTACATCCTGGTCTTGGTGGACCATGCCACCCGGTACCCGGAGGCAATCCCTCTCAGGACAACGACGGCGCCAGTGGTGGGCCGGGCGTTAATGGGGATCTTTTCCCGTGTGGGATTCCCCAGAGAGGTGGTTTCTGATAGGGGGACCAATTTCATATCCAAGTATATGACATCCCTGTGGAAGGAGTGTGGTGTAACCTACAAGTTCACCACTCCTTACCACCCACAAGGAAACGGTCTGGTGGAGAGATTCAACCAGACCTTGAAAGGCATGATCAAGGGTCTAACAGAACCCATGAGGCGTAAGTGGGACGTCCTCTTGCCATGCCTACTCTTTGCGTACAGGGAGGTGCCTCAGAAGTCTCTTGGGTACAGCCCCTTTGAGCTCCTGTATGGCCACCCTGTCAGAGGACCTCTGAGTTTGGTAAAGGAAGGCTGGGAGGCAGCTCCCAGGAAAACTCCCCAGGATGTATTTAGCTACATGCTGGCCTTTAGAAACCAAACTGCCCGCTTCAGGAAACTCGCTCAGGCGAACCTAGAAGCAAGCCAGGAAGAAATGAAGAGATGGTATGACCAGAATGCCACTCTGGTCGAATTTCAACCTGGGCAGAAAGTGTGGGTCATGGCCCCAGTGGCACCTTGTGCCTTGCAGGACAAGTGGACTGGGCCATATGAGGTAAAGGAGCGCAAAAGTGACGTCACCTACCTGGTGGATTTGCAGGCTCCAAGGAACCCTTTGAGGGTCCTTCACGTGAACCGCCTCAAGCCCCACTTCGAGAGGTCCGAAGTGAGTATGCTCTTGGCGACAGATGATGGGGTGGAAGAGGAGAGTGAGCCTCTCCCCGACCTCCTGTCTACCAAGGAGCATGATGGGTCAGTAGAGGGTGTGATCCTCTCCCCTACTCTGACTCAAGAGCAGCAGGGGACTGTCGCCAGTTGTTGGGACAGTTCGCCCCACTGTTCTCTCTGACCCCCGGTGTTACTCACTGGTGTACCCATGACGTGGACACCGGTGACAGCCATCCTGTGAAGCACAAAATTTACAGGTTGACTGACCGGGTCAGAGCCAGCATCAAGGAGGAGGTCTCTAAGATGTTGGCGTTAGGGGTGATTGAGCCCTCCCACAGTCCTTGGGCCAGCCCAGTGGTCTTGGTCCCAAAGGCTGCGGCGCCCGGTGCCACTCCAGAACTCCGGTTTTGTGTGGACTACCGTGGGCTCAATGCCGTCACCAGGACTGACGCGCACCCCATCCCCAGAGCTGATGAGCTCATTGATCGGTTGGGAGCTGCCCGGTTCCTCAGCACGTTTGATTTAACGTCTGGGTACTGGCAGATTGCCTTAACCGATGGGGCCAAGGAGAGATCAGCATTCTCAACCCCAGAAGGTCATTACCAATTCCGGGTGATGCCGTTTGGGTTGAAGAATGCCCCTGCCACCTTTCAGAGGTTGGTCAATCAGGTGTTGGCTGGGCTGGAGGATTTCAGTGCCGCCTACCTGGATGACATTGCTGTGTTCAGTTCCAGCTGGGAAGAACATTTACAGCACCTTGAGAAAGTGTTGAGGGCTCTGCAAGGTGCAGGCCTCACGATCAAGGCCAGTAAGTGCCAGATCGGGCAGGGTTCGGTGGTGTACTTGGGACACCAGGTAGCAAGCGGCCAGGTGGCGCCCCTACAACCCAAGATTGACACCATTCTGGCTTGGGAACCCCCCAAGACCCAGACCGAGGTGAGAGCCTTCTTAGGTCTCACCGGTTACTATAGGAGATTTTTTAAGGGCTATGGCACCATCGTTGCCCCCTTAACAGAGCTGACCTCTAAGAGGCAGCCCAGGAAAGTGATCTGGACTGAGTCCTGCCAGAAAGCTTTTGATGCCCTGAAGGCAGCCATGTGCACGGCGCCCGTGCTCAAGGCACCTGACTTCTCCAAAGAATTTGTCGTGCAGACTGACGCTTCAGAGCATGGTGTGGGAGCGGTGCTCTCACAACTGAACGAAGAGGGCCTGGATCAGCCTGTAGTCTTCCTTAGCAGGAGACTACTTCCCAGGGAACAGAGGTGGAGTGCCATAGAAAGGGAAGCTTTTGCTGTGGTCTGGGCACTGAAGAAGTTGAGACCATACCTGTTTGGGACTCACTTCCGGGTTCAGACAGACCACAGGCCCCTCAGATGGTTGATGCAAATGAGGGGTGAGAATCCAAAACTGCTGAGGTGGTCCATCTCCCTACAGGGAATGGACTTTACGGTGGAACACCGTCCTGGTACAGAACACGCCAACGCAGATGGTCTGTCGAGGTTCTTCCGCCTTAGTGAAGAGAACTCCAATGGGGTTGGGTAGTTCTCCCTACTTTCAGCTGGAGGGGACATGTGTTAGACTTGGCATCTTTTGGCGTGTTTCCCCTGACTTTTTGCTTTCTGACCTCCCGGTTTTGACTCTGTTTTTGCTGGTGTGATGATTCTGCGCACTTTCCTCACTGCGGTCCAGTGGGAAAGTGCAAGTGCTCCTGTATAAAATGTGTTATGGATTGGTGTTTCCATGATTGGCCTATTTGGTTTATGTGTCAGTCCCTTGTAAAGTGCACTGCGAGTGCCAGGGCCTATAGACCAAATGCTGTTGGTGGGCTGCAGCACTGGATTGTGCCACCCACGCAAACAGCCCGTAAAGTGTAACTCGGGCCTGCCATCGCAGAGCCTGTGCGCAGCCTGGGGCTGCCATGTCGACTTGGCAAGTGCACACACTTGCGAGTCCCTAAACCTTCCCTTTGCTATATGTTAGTCACCCCTAAGGTAGGCCCAAGTTACCCCTGTGGGCAGGGTGCGTTGTATGCGAAAGGTAGGACATGCCCTGGTGTGTGCGGCATGTCCTGATAGTGAATTACAGCCTAGTTCGTTTTTCACTATTGCAAGGCTACCTGTTCCCCTAGGCCAGAACGGGCGGTTTTGATTATTACAGTATATAATCCTAACTGACCCCGGGAACATGGTAGAAATTCGAGTTTAGTATGCCTGGACTCAGAATGATAAAATGCAGCTTTTAGTGAAGTTGGTTTTAACATTCTGTGTTTGAAAATACCACTTTTAGAAAGTGGGTATTTTCTTGTCTAACCATCCAAGCCTGCCTCTGCGAGGTTGTGTATTCCTTGTCTGGAGTGTGAGTGACAGGGGCTGGGGGATGCCAGGAGACAGGGTGAGTCAGCACAGGGCTGAATAGCAAGATCTACATGTAGATGGGTGGGAGGGGTCGCACCTGGGCCCTGAATAGGACAGTGCCTTCCCTCCACAATGCTGGCTCCACCTCCTGTGGTGCGTCTGATGTCCCTGGCCTACTCACTGAAAGAAGGGACGGAGACTTGTCAACAAAGTGCTCCAGAACTGGTTTGGACTAGGCAAAGGCCTCTCTGCCTTCAGAGAACAAAGGAATTTGGGATATAAATATTGGGGCCCTGACCCCATGAATTTAGATCTCGCTGGAATCAAGGAACCTGCCAAGACGAAGAGCTGGAAGAGCTGCCAGGAGGAGTACTGCCCCTTTGCTGTGTTGTTGCTTTGTTGGGTTGGCCTGCAGTTGCTGCTTCTGTCTTGGGCAGTGAAAGGACTGGACTGAACTTTCTACAAACTTGTGCTGAGTATCTCCAAGGGCCTGAAACCGAGCTGGCCTCCTGTTAAGAAGTCTCAGGGACTACAAAGACTTCACAAGCCTCTGGGTACCGCTTCTGGAACGCTGTTTCAGTTGCCACAGAGGAAGGGAACTGCAACCGACTCCGTCAACCGAATCCCTCCCTGGCCGGTGACCTGTTTGCACCGCAGACCGCATCGCCCCGCTTCGCATCGCAACCCTGGTCTCACCGTGGACGACGTCCGACGCCGCCAACATCGAGCCGCTGCTTGCACCGTGACCTGTGGGCACCGCAGTTCGCATCGCATCGCTTCACTGAACCAACCGGACCCGACCGACGAGGTCGCTGCAACTGGCTCAAGAGTCGTGACCGCACCGCATTTGGGGCACCGCTCGCACGTCTGCGACGCACCGCTCCGACTCGCACCGCTGTCCGACGCCAGCTCCCGCACTCCGGCTTGGTCGCCTGCATCGCAACCTGTCAGCACCGCATCGAGCATCGTCTCACCCTGCATCGCACGCCTTGGACTCACCGACTCCGTCTGCACGACGCTCATCGAGCCGCTGCCTGCACCGCATCGAGGGACACCGCACCTTGCATCGCTCCATCTTGCACCTCAACCACGACGAACGCCGACCGGCTCGTACACTCCGTACCAGCCACAACGAGAAAGGTACTGTAACCGAGTCTGTTCATGACTCTGCTGGCCCGTATCGACGCGGTCGGCTGGAACTGTTAGACTGTGGTTTTCAGCATCACGGTAGGCTCAGACGGAGCTACCGACTCGTACAAACTTTGCTTTTGTGCTATTCCTGCAAAGAAGAAGTTAACGTATCAAGCATTCGTTTTTAAAGTACAGTATTGTGGATTTTTTGTCGTAATTGGTCTTGTCTTGAGTATATAAAATATTGGTTATTTTTCTAAACTGGTGTGGTGTCCGTTTGTAGTGCTTACACTGTATTACTGTTGGTTATGTGCAAATGCTTTACACACTGCCTCTGAATTAAGCCTGACTGCTCGTGCCAAGCTACCACGAGGGTGAGCAGGGGTTACTTCACGAGTGTAACAACCCTTACCCTGACTAGGAAGAAGGGTCCCTACTTGGACAAAGGTGCGAGCCCTTGCCAACTAGAGATCCCATTTCTAACAAACCCCATTATAGGTGAATTACAGGGGCTTCCTCTTATCTCCTTCAAAATGCCTTGAGCAATCATTGATTCAATCACGGGTGTTATTCACGCCACTGTCTCTGGGGTTAACTTGTACTGCGGCGTCCTTGGGAATTGGACATTTGGCTTAACCTGTATCTTGACTGGTTCCACTCCTCAAATCAGACCTATCTCTTCGCCAGTAAAATCCCATATTACAGGTGAGACTGAGTCCCTTAAATCAAATGGTAACTCGTCCTTGGTCAACACAATGAACATCTCTGCACACAAATTCTGATTCGCCACCTTGAAGGCAGCGTCGTCATCACAGATCTGTAATTCCACCCCCTTCGGGGTACAATAGATGGTACAATTTAGGTTGCACAAAAGATCACGTCCTAACAGACAAACCGAACTCGAATCACACCACAAATTGGTGTTGATCCTGAAAAGTTCCTATTCTCACAGGTAACTCATTTGTTAGTGGATTGGTCATTTTCTGATTGGTAACTCCCACCACTTATATTTATTGTCCAGAAAGGGACAAGTTGGGGACCACTGCTGATCTTACGGTAGAACGGGCAGCACCAGTGTCAATCAAGAATGTAATGGGATGTCCATTAACATCTGCCTGCACAAACGGCCCGCTCTGGTCTACCTCCAAGGCTGCCCCACGAGTACAGCCTTTCTCCCCCCTCGGATACAGTCCTCTCAAAGAGTCCGGGTCATGGCTGTCTGCCGTCTCAATGAAAGGCATCTGCTGATACACATTATTGCCTGAGGAGATCCTTGGAGGTTGAGGCACCTGTACCTGCGGCTCCGGACCTCCCCCATACATGGACCTAGGTTCAGTCACTGTGTTAAGACCATCAGATACCTGCACAGTTTCCTCATTCTGCATTTGATTAGCTGGATTTAGGCGACACTCGCACTTCCAATGCCCGATCTTGTGACAATAATGACAAGCAGTGTTTCTCCTCAGGCTAACCCACTCCACTCCTGGACCAGAGTCCATTCCTCTTCCTCTGCCCTGTCCTGGATGAACTGTTATATTTTGACCTTTTCCTCGGGCACTCCCTTGTCTTCGGCCCATTGTACCTCCATTCCCCTGCATTAGATCTGGTCTTTCAGCATTCCTCAGCTGCACCATCATCAGCTTATCCTTCATTTTCCTATGGGTAGACTCTACTTGGTCACTACAATACTTGGCATAATGCAGATTCTCGTCTACTGACTTGTTCTGCCAACATATCAGATGTTGCTGAATCATCAAACTAATCTCGATCCTCAATCCCAACACAAATTTTGAGACAATCTGTCCCATGTCTTTCTGTTCAAGGGCATCCAGCCCACTATGCTGTTTAAAGGCCATTAGGAGTCTCTCATAGTAATCATGTACTGATTCCTTAGGCTCTTGGGTGGTACGATCAATCTTGAGCCAATCAATAGTTTGAGGGGCAACCTTAGACTGGAGCCATGTAATCGCCTGCTCATATTTTTTCATTACTTCCGATGAAGAACCATGAGTTACGGGATCTCTAACTGGTTCTGCGGTGGGCCACTCAATTGCAATTTTGCACGCTGCCCACAAATCACCTGGGGCCACAATGTCAAACAGAGTATTTAAATCTATCCACAATACCTTTGAAATCTTCACAAACCGATCAATTTGTTTATACCATTCTGCAGGTTTTTCCCTCAGCCCAGGGAAATCATTTGTGAAGGATGCCAAATCACCCCTGCTCCAAGGCACATGTACATACCCTTCATTCTGTACCTCTCGCAATAGGAAATTTCCTACCTTCTCCGTCCCCCTCCAGGAGGCGGAGAGTCTCCTATCCCTTTCTTGGCACCTTTCTTCTTGGACCACTTCTCTTCCCACCTGTCCAACTCTTTCCATGCCCTCATTCCTATGACTAGATCTCGAATATAGGCCTTCAACCCTACTATTCTCTTCTCTTCCAATTCCTGGTCAGTGTAATTTAGCCTCTGATTTCCCTGCAACATTTTCGTTTTCGTCAAATCCACATCGTACTTCCGCGCCAACTGAACTAATGCTTCATGAACTCGTATTGCCTTCCTAGTGACATCCTTGGCCACAAATAACAGCTCATCTTGATCATATAGATCCACTCTTTCCAACGGCAGGTTCCCATCGATCACCTCATCTACTTCTGCCATCAACTTCAGTACATCTAACAATTTTGCCTTCACTGCAACCTCAAGCCTTCCTTGATTTGTCATATTACACGGTCCCTCCCTGTCACAACTTTGACTTCTCCAGCGATCATCCGTCCCCTCAACTTGGACAGTGGGCTGGCCTTCCCTCTCACAACTCTGACTCTTCCATCGTCTTTCCGACCCTACACTCGGGAACCCAAATCATGCTCTAGCCGCCTCTTGTCTCATTCCTATCTCAGCTGAGATGGAGGACGCTCTGCCAATAGTCAGTCTAACAAGCTATCATCTGTGTCACTGTCATCCTCTGTATTTTCTGTTCGTGCACCAGCTCCTTGTACCAACAATGGGTACAACCTTTCTCCCTCAATGGTATCAACCCTCCATCTCTCAACTGAGCATCCCACCTGGCAGCCTGATATGACTTCATTGCTTTTCTCATCCTTCCCTGGGAGTTTTCTCTCCACCTAGCTTGTGCTGCTCGCATCCATGCATCTAATGTCTCAAATTGTGTGGGTCTAGGTGGAGGTTTTAATGTAGACATGACCCCCCTTAATTGATACAACACATCCAATCGAAATGACCCATAACATGGAAAAGCCAATTCTCCTTTCTTTTCTGTAATCTTATGCCAATTTTGAAGCCACACTATTGTATGCAGTTCTACATTTGTTGCCATGTAATGTGCCGGGGTATCCTCTGGCGGGGCTTCTTCTCCTACCCGAGTCTCCACACCTGTATCTTTTCTACATAAATCTTGCAATACCTTAAAACATCCCATTTCGAAATCAATTATTAATAAATACAATTTTCCTTTTTCAAAATTTTCACCGAGAACCCTCTAATCCCAGCGCAGCATTACACCAACCGGCCTATCACAGCGTGGTGCACTCTGACGTCACCGTTCCCTCTCTGCAGCGGTTCACCCTCCTTCACAATCTCACCATGTACATTCGCTCTCACATTCACACAACCAAGTAACTGTTTATCCGAAAGCTACTAAACCAAGTAACTACCTGTCAGGCAGCCACAGTATCTTACAGTTACATAAAACCAAGTAATTGTCTGCCGTCTACAGGATCGATAGTACTTTCTCTCAAGAACATTCACACTCTGTGACCTACGACCTGCGTCAGTCACTCGAATTGCAGCAGTCCACCCCTGGCCTGAGGTTTTCCACATGCGACTCTATTAGAAACACTCACACAAAGTTCCCTACCCTAAGTGAGCCGTCGATAGCGTTCCACGACACCCACATCAATGATCAGACAATTACAGTACAAAGCTATCCCGGGATCTTGGACTTTTCTTGAGTCCACTTTCCAAAAACCTCCTGATCCGCACGTGTTCGGACCAGTAAACCAATATCTCACCTTCACTCGACTATCATTCCAACTCCGCAAGACATCACACAATCAATTCCCCGCAATCTAACACACACATCACTGTTCATTCTCATGCTACCGCTGCCTCCACCGCACCATCAATTTTCGGCGACCTCCGCCAACGCCCGCCGTCCTCTGCTCTCAATCATGGGGCTCTCGTTTCAGCTCTAAGGGTCTAATTCTGCTCTAGATTTCCCTGGATTCTCCCCTCACCTCTAGAGGCAACCTCTAGAGGCAACCATCCGTTTCTGCTAGCAATTAATGGGGCCTGAATCCATATTCTAAATTTACTAGGAACACCTGGCCATGGTCTTTATTGCCTGCTATGAAGTGTAGAGGGAAGAAAGCAAGTTACCAATTATACATTTTCCCCCCTTCCAGATGGACTAAAGGACCACAGACTCTGGATTCAAGTTTCATTAATTTATTACAGAGCCAAAAACAACAAAATATAGACACACCTCAAGATCAAAGTGTAGAGATACAGGAATACTAATACAGAGCCCAATCTACGAATATAGTTCATTCGGCACAATAGGCACAGAATAATGAACTCCAAAATCAGAACACAACTAAGTATAGACACTGCGTCCAAATCTCTTTTCATATGTATTTCCAAAATTAAGAATAATCTATCCCTACTCTACTTCTAATGTGGCATCCCTTCCTACTTTTCCAAGGAAATCCCTCAAAGGTGTCAGCACGTGTTGACTTCCTAAGAAGTGCACTCACGTTAAATGGGTCAAGTAGTGTGAAGCTACAGAGCTCGTTCTAGGATGCTCTCCTTCATCGGTCAAAAGCAGAAGTCCCACCAATCTGTCCCTGTGCCTAATACAAAAAGACAAATTTACACCCCTAACAGGTCACATGGTAAGTTATTTCGTGAATACCTCCTTTGGGTAACTTTCCACAGGCTCCAATTAATTTGAAGTCTTCTTCGACGACCTTGGTTCCCAGGTTTTACCAGGCACGAAAGGTGTCCTCCCTTTTCTCTGTTCACGTTCTTCAAAGACATTCCTTTCCTCCAATGTATCTTCTTAAAAATCTAAAATAACGAGGTCGAATTCCTGCACCTGCAATAGGGGCGAAAGAAAACGTTTTACACACATGGGGGCATATTCTCAAGGACTTATCGCCGAGTTAGCAGCACTTTATCGCAGTCAAAGTGGCGATAGATTTATCGCCCCATTCACAAGCTGGTGATAACAGCCGATATTGCCAGTTTTCCTGTGATAGCAGCCGCAAAAAATATCGCCACGGATGACACCGGCAACTAACGCTAATGAGATGCAGAGTAGGCGTTCCTGTGCAAAAAGCCGCGACAACACCACTTCGCAATATTCCCAACGACCAGCCAGATCAGCGATAAGATCACAAAACAGGCGATAAGATGGGTTAGCAGCAGTGATTTAACACCTGCTCTTACCTGGTGTTAAGTCGGACGACAACCTGCACCAGAAATGGGAGCCCAGCCCACAGCCACACCAGAAGAACAACAGATGCCATGGAGCTACTGATCATGCAGCTTGGACACCCAAAAGGGCCACAACACCCACCGCCACCACCACCAGGACCCCCCCCTTCCCCCGGGGCCCTACCCCGGTCACCCCCCCCCGGACAAAGATATTTTACACCAACTTTACGAAATCATGAACAAAACAATTCGCCTGATGTCGCACAATTACAACAATTAACATTCATGTGTGGTCCGAAAAAGGAGAATCATTCATTCATCTCTGAATTTCCAAACAAATCAATTTATTCAAATTTAACTCAAAACAACTATTTGGAAGAGTCATGGTGGGTCTTCTCTGGACAAGAAGGTGTGTCATGCGCTCATCAAAGGACAGAGAGAGAGAAAGAGAGAGAGAAAGAAAGGGAGAGAGAGAGAGTGAAAGAGAGGGAGAGAGAGAAAGAGAGAGAGAGAGAGAGAGAAAGAGAGAGAAAGAGAGGGAGAGAGAGACAGTGAAAGGAAGGCTCTTGGCACATACATGCCAACTGTTGTGTGTGTATCGCTATTGGTGCACCATAAGCCTAAGGCCTAGCCCCAAATGCAGCACGAAAGCCACATCACATTTCCAGAATGCAAGCAGTAGTCAGACTAACATTAGGGATGAAAGCTCCTTTGTCTCAATACATAAGGCGGAAGGACATCTGCACCTCCGACCTTGGTCTTGCATGCGGCAGGCACCCCCTGAGAGAGATACCATAGCAGAAGATGACGACTCCCACACTACGCACAGCGCTAATGAAAGACCAACGTATCCACACCCCACACACAGAAGTCCTTGCTCGAGGTACCCTTGCACGGAATGCCCTTGACACTTACGTACACAACAACCCATACGTCCAAACGTTGCACACACATACGACTCATTGCTCCGAGCTGTGGCACATCATCCACATAACTGCCGCAGGTCAGAAGAGTGCCGGTTCTACGAGAGCCACCAACGCAATGGCAGAACATCCCGGGCACATGCACAACCCCTGTCACGTGGAACTGTACCGTGCACGTATGCTGCATTTGTAGGGGGCACTGCCACTGGCAGTGTTGCGCATCAGTTACCGTCTGAGCTTTCATCTTGCGCTACGTCACCTGCGTCCAGCCCTGGTTCCACTGTCGATCATGCATATTCGAGTGGCCCATGGATGTCTGCCTATGCAACACAACGGTAGCTGAACTGGATTATGACTTGTGTGTGCGCCCCCTGTTGGCCCACGACCAGGAGTGTAACCGTGATACCCGTTTATGGGATGCCTTGATAGTTGGCGTATGTACTGGCAGTTGGGCATGGGAGATTGCACAAGTCCTCGTGTGCAGTGACCACATCGAAGCGCTCCCCTATTGGGCTGTGTTGCGGATTGGTGAAACGGCGTGGACGGAGCACATCTGTCCGGACCAGTTAATGGATTGGCTCGCCCTCGTGTTCGTTGAAGTCGACAACGACGTACTCTTGGAACTGATTGCCCAGGAAGCTGCGCTCGCATTCATGGACGAGTAACTACGTTCCTGCAGCCACAACTGCTTGTAACCCAGAGTACAGGTCCTAACACCTTGTTGCATCTTGGAGAAATGGTCACATATCCCACCACAACAGTGGACATGGCTGCATTCGCCTGGACTCAGAATGCATGTGCGTGCACCTACGCGTGTTGACACACACCTGTGCAAGGTGAGGCAGTCCCATGGGTGGAGCTGCACAGCGTCGCTTGGCAAGGTTCCTAACTCTGACATACTGCTGGAGGGAGAGTACACACATGGCAATGTAGTACTACATGTGACCTTGTTGGACCCTTTCACCTGCTCACTGTCAGCAGAGCAGACAGTCTGCGCAGTCCGGTGGTACAGCACTATGCAGATCCCATGGGCTGTGAGTCGTGTCCCCTGACACGGGGCAATGAGCATACGCCAAACATCACATGACTCGTCCAGCAAGGCAAGGTGGGCTGAGACCGTTGCCATCCGTAATGATTGGTGTTCATTTTTGCCTCCCCATTTCTTGCACCTCTACATGTTCCCATGCTGCCTGTTAGTGTCTGAAGCATTGGTCTGCGTGTTGTGGCCCTTGTCTTGCCCTTACTGACACGCACATGCTAATAAAGTCTACTCCACTTCACTAGTGTTCAACTGTGATGAGTGTTGATTAGAATGACAAATCGTGTGCCTCAATGAGCATTGTCCGTACACAGGGAGGGACTGACTGATGCATTTCACTTAGGGGTGAGTCCCTATTGCCAGCTCCACCTCTGTGAGACAGACATTGTGGTTGGGATAGTTGCTGGTAGACCTGTGCTCTTACGTGTCTTCAGCAATGTGAGTATGGTGTCCAACTTCTTGCCATGTGGATCAATGTGATCCATCAAAACAGGCTGTGTCCACACAGTTGAGTGTGAGTTGTGTCGTGTAGTTCCTATAGTACCCATGCAGGACCTGCGCATTTGGATAACATAAACCATGGGCTTGGTGTTAGACTGACTCTGTGCACCCCCACCGCATATGTTAGCCTGATTTGCATTAGCTAGCTCACAGTGCCACTAAAATCTCCTCTTATCGGGGAGAGATTAGTTTCTGGTAACCTTAGATCATGACAACCCAAATTCCTCCGAATCGTGGAAACAATGTACTACCTTTCGCTCAGTCACTCGTGCTTACTTATTCGATTTGTCTCAGAGAGTTACACAGAATAAACAGTCTGGGCGTTTCAATAAGTATTTATTGAACAGTTGTTATTCTAGTGTAAAATATATGTGCTGCAGTAACCAGCAAACAATAGCAGAGATATATTATCAGTAGTACGATGAAAGCCAAGGGATAGAACAGTTCTACCATATTGCAATAATCATGAATACATACATGAATATAAAAAGCATTATTAAAGTGCGTGTACTCCTACGATGCCTAACTAGATGTACCTGAGTGTACCTAGCATATATGTAGGTCTAAGAGCCAAGAATCCTTCTAGGATTTAGTCGATCCCCCATACCTGAATAGAGAGAGTGTGGGACCCTGTCCTGGTCTCGAGTTGGACACCCCGCAAGGGCTGTGTTAGACCGCTGTCAGCTGGAGTGACTGCATGCAGGAGCCTCAGCGTCTCTGGTCAGTGTGTCAGCATGGAAGTCTCGGTTCCCTCTATCTTACCGGGGTAAGATGCGGTGTATTTATACCCTGAAGACTCTAGTTGCTTCGTATGGTTTGTATTGGCCCTTGTTAGACTTGAGGAAGACGTCAGGGGTGAACTTTGTACATACATATTATGCAGGTGGTGTATTCCTAGAGAGCCATGCATAATTGATGAGTACAGTGTGGGTCTGTGTTTGGGAAAACCCTGCTGTATTCAAAACCACAGACTAGATAACGTTCAGCCCTCAGAGCTCGTTGTGTACTAGCGAGGACCAATGTAGGTGAAAGATCATGCCTATATAAGGAATCATGACTATAATAGGACATGTACAGTTATGACCGTAATAGGGCATATGCGGCTTTGACCATAATAGGGCAAGTACGAATATGACCGTATTAGGGCAAATACGAATACGTCCATTTTAGGGCATGTATGAACGTGTCTACATTAGGGCCTCTATACAGGACATAACAGTAGGTATGCAAAGAGATGTTCTGTTGTCACATGTGATGGGGGACACTACTTTAGGCCTGCTATCGAATTAGACATTTTTACACACAGCCCCATTGAATACATGGACGTGGGGCTACGTTGGGGGGTTGCGAGATTGTTGTTCATGAGCAATGAGGCCACAGCTAGTTCACACCTTCAAAGTCATATAATTGGCCATGTGGGTCAGGGTCAAACGTGCACATTGATGTCATTTCCCAGGGTGTACCTTTTTGTGCAATCAATGTCCCTACATTCATCCATACTTATATACTTGATTGAACATAGACATGACACATCTGTGTGATTTGGAATGTTTTATTCACATTCTGTGGAGTGTCGGAGCTGGAGCAGTACATGGCCATGCAAACCCCACATTACATGGTTGCCCAGTGGAGGGCTAACCAGAGTCCTTTGGGGAATGACAATTTAATCGGAAGAGGAAGAGTTCAGTCCGCAGCCTGATTGCTGTGTCATTGGTAACCAGAGCAGATATGGCAGTCCATGTCGAGGTCCAGGTGAATGTCGCAGAGTGTTTCGGGGGACAGTGGAAGGTGTTGTTCCCGGGCATGATGCAGAGGGCTGAACCAAGCAGGAACAGGCCATGTGGCGGGGATGAATGCTAAAACCTCCTTTCTCACACAGAGTCATTGCCATCCACATCTTAGTCCTCTGATATGTCTTCTGTGTCAGGTGTGTCAGGTGTGTGTGGTGGTGTTATGGCTGCATCACTGTGTGCCACTGACACATCAGGTGGCGGAGGTGGTATGGCTGCATCACTGTGTGCCACTGACACATCAGGTGGCGGAGGTGGTATGGCTGCATCACTGTGTGCCACTGACATATCAGGGGGCGGAGATGTGTGTGTCTTAGTTCCTGCAGCAGTCATCTGGGACAGGCTCTGTGGCAGCAATGGCAAGATGAGGTTCTGCATGTCATGGAAGATCCCAGCTACATCTCGCTGGTGTACAGCCGTGGCAGCCATCCTTCCAGCCTGCATCCGCTCCATGTTCTCCATTGTCCTCCGCATCTGTGCCAACTCCTTGCTGTCATCGCTGGAGCCTGTCTGACTAGACAGTTCTTGTATCCGAGTAATGGCTCCAGCGAGGTCAGCCAAGGATTGTTGTAGAGCATGGAACGGACTGTGGGTGTCCGTTAGGGACTGTAAGTGGTCCCTGATGGGACTCATACACCCACGTATGGCATCAAGTTTGGCTGCCATGAGGTCGAAACCCACCCGCACCTGTTCAGCCAGCCCCCTCTGGCAGTCCGACACACGGTGTTGGAATGCCATGTGAGTTCCATGAGGTGCTGGGAGCCAGCCGTGGTGGTGGGTGCTTCCTGCTGTGTGGGCTGTGCAGGGGGTGGGGTCACCTCGATGCAGCTGGGCTGCCCTGCTCCTGGAGGTGGGGTGCGGAGGCCGTCCAAGAGCCGTTGGAGGGTGTCGGAGCTGATGGCCAGGGGGTCCTCCTCATCATCACTGAAGGGATGTCTGGTCTGCTCTGCAGGAGGTGTTGATTGTCCCTCTGCAATGTAAAGGGGAGTTGCAGGTTAACAGTGTGTTCCATGTATGTTGACGCATTGTACATGTTTACATACAGACTGCATCCAACAACAAAAGATTACCTGCCAAAAGGATTCAACAAGGCCCTGGAAAAGGGTCCTAATATTAACAAGCACACACCGGAGCAAACAGAGACAAATGTCAAAATAATCCAACGATGGTATTATTCAATCAAAATAATTTCTCATTTTTATTTTTATATTATCAAAAACATTTTATCAAATTTTTACAGAATAAATATGTAACAAAACAAAATTCAGTATCAGATTAATACAATAGCCATGTCCCACACGTCTCATTCAAATACCGCAGTCGTACTATCATACATTCCAAATCACATCATCATTCATCCAACATAGAACATTTTCATCACATCAGCAAGTACATCAAGATGGTAAAACTGCCACATGATGGTTGGATGACAGATTCACAATTGTAATCCAAGGGGTAGGGGTAGGAACAATCCAGCTACCCTCAACCGTAATAACGCCAACGCGCGTTTCGGTATCTAACCCCAGCCGGGGCTACACCTTCATCAGGGCGAGGATGGACAAATGGTGAGGGACAGCACACCTAAAATCATGAGAGAATATGAAAATACATACATTCAGTGTGAATTCAGGTATATAATTCCGACATCAGTACTCTTTTTTGAATATGGTGCTCTGATGACTGAACAGTCAGCCCCGGTATGAGGAAGAATATTCAAACATATAGAGAGCGCAATAAGGTAAACTGGAATAGGGTGCATCACCAGATATAAATAAAAACAGAATAAAATAAGAATAAAATAAGCTGAACCCACGCCGCCACAGAGTATTAGTCATGGGCAGAGCTTATATCAGAGACCAACTACTAACCGGTCCGAGATAACCGCAAAAAAGTTTAAAAAAAGAGAATAGAAAAAGAGAAAAAAAAGAAAAGAACCCAGTGCCAACTATAAAAGAGTTGAAAGAGTGCATATCACATAATCCAGTCCAGCATGCGGAGAAAGCATTTGCTCACATCTATCCACTAAATACCTGATAGTAAGAAGTAATGAAAAAACTGATTTTTCCAAATACAGTTTAGATTCCGAGATAGATGAATAAAACTCCAATATAGATCTGTGGTAACAATAAGGAAATACAATATCAACAAAAGGAAGGATCAATCCTACTAAAGCATCCATAACATGGACACGAAACACACAAATCTCATAGTGGCAATAAGAGAACCTACCCAACAAGGTCCAGGTCGACCCTGATCAATAGTTTCATTCAATAGCGATCCGCGAAAGAATGGAGGTAGTCGAGGCTGCCGCTCCAAGGAGTACAATCCAGAGACTACGTCCAGGGATTCGGGCTTGGTATCGGTCTCCACAGCAAGTAATAAGGATGTCTATATAGAAAAAAAGGGGAAAGTATCTATATAGCACACACGGAGATATTCTGCGATCAACGAAGGCGCACGCTCAATACCAGGAGAATTACACAGCCTATGATCATGCGTGGAGTGAACTACATGCGGGCTAGCCGGGGGGTACAACAGAACCGCCTAGCAATCAGAATAGTCGAGGAGAAAGAGCGTACAGTCAGCCCGTATAGGAAATCAACCGGACCTTTAAAGGGCGCTCCGCATGTAACGAGAGGTAACATCATCCGGTAATATCAAGAAATGGGGTAAAGTGGCCTCAAGTTCGCCACAATAAGTGTAAATAGTTTTAAAACGCGTGCTTCATAAGGGGACTTCGCAGAGGGCCATCAAAAGAGGGTAAAAATCCCCGCACATTTCCTCCAGCTTACCTAGATATCAGAGTGGCGTCTGACGGGAGATACTTCTTCCGGGCTATAACGAAACCGCCATCCGGGGTTCGACAGCGTCGGGAAGAAGGAGGGCAATATCAACGGTTCACGTGCCCCAGCGAACCAATGAAAGGCTCAGACCATTAGAAAGAACATAATAGAGAGCGGACAGCGGGAAACGTAGTCAACCCACGTACCAACGGCTGCCATCTTATAACAATAGATGGACTCGCTCAGTTCAGGGGGGACAATTCTTTAGATGAAGTACTAAGATGGAATAAGAGCGTCCCTCCCATTCTGCCCGTCCTTCTAGGAACTAGAGGGCACATAGGGAAATTCTAAAAAAAGGAAAAGATAAAACTACTTTTCTCAATAACAGGGGGAGGGATATAACAAACACACAGAGGGAGCTACATTCAATGAGCAAGATAAGATATAAACAGAGGGAAACCACAAATCAAGAAGGACTCCAAACGTCCAAACAGGGGGATCCACATATCCCAGTAGAACGAGGGAGATGAGGCCACAGACTATATATTGGCATTCTCCCATGGACAATTTTCATTGAGGCCTTTATTTACAGCATTCAAGAGGTAGATCCAAAATACCTCTCTTTTTTTACGGATCAAGGTGGGATCTTTTCCTGGGCTAACAAGGATTTTTTCCAAAATCGACCACTTGAGATCATTTTCAGAATGATTTTTCTCAAGCCAATGGCAGACTAGGGGAGCCGAAAGTTTTTTTATTCGGATATTGGATTTATGTTCCCCAATCCTGGTTCTGCACTCACGTCCAGTTTCTCCAACATACACAAGGTCACATGGACACATGATAATGTAGATAATATTGGAGGTGCGGCAGTTAGTCATTCTCTGGAGAGTGACCAACCGCTCAGGGGTGTTGATAGTATCACCCACCATAGCGTTGGGGCAAGCCTGGCAACTGCCGCAACGGTAGTTGCCATAAATGGGTCCAGGACCACAAATGGCTTTTTGGAATGGAGCAGATGGCTCCTGCATCTTCCCTTTTACTAGATGGTTTTTGAGATTTTTATTTCTCTTAAAAGCGAAAATGGGTTTGGGGAGTTTTTCTTCACCATTGCCCAGGTTGAGAAGATGCCAACAAGAATTTATGGTCTGTCTCAATTTATGGTTGATATTTGAATGTCTGGTCACACAGACCAGTTTGTCCATAGATCTGGTTTCCCTAGATAGAAACATAGAATCGCGGTTGAAATATCTCGCCCTTTTGAACGATTCCTTAATCAATTTGTGAGGATAGCCCCGATGGGCAAGTTTTTCTTTGAGAATGTCCGCTTGTTTCAGGAAGTCTTTGATGTCAGAACAGTTTCTTCATATACGAAGAAACTGGCTAAAAGGGATGCTGTCCCTTTGACAGCGGGGATGGTAACTACCATACTGCAATAAGGTATTTCTAGCCATAGGTTTAGTAAATAGAGACACATACAGTTCATTTTGGTTGTGCTCAATCCAAACATCAAGAAACTCCACTTTGCAGTTACTGGAATGGGCAGTGAATTTAAGATTACTATCTGCCGCATTGATCCATAGAATAAACTCATTTAATGAGACATGGTCCCCCTTCCAGATGAAAAAAATATCATCAATGAATCGAGACCATGCTCGAACGTTCTCATAGAAGGGGCCCATCTCATTCTAGATGTTTATTTGCTCAAAGTGCCCCATGTATAGACAAGCTATACTAGGGGCACAAGAGGCCCCCATGCTTACTCCCTGGACTTGTTGGAAGTAGCAGTTTATTTGTCAGGGGTCCCCCTTTTTAGTAGTTTACATACAGACTGCATGACAATGTACATTGTGACTGTTTTGGATGAGCTGGCTATTTGATGGGAGACAGTGGACATTTCGACTACATGACGGATGTGAGGTTGTACACGTACATTTGCATCTCACAGTTTCCTGCTATGTCAGATGTGATTGGCCATTTTCGACGCACAGGCGGACCCAGTTGTGTCCTCTGTTCTGCAGTGTAAGTGTTGCACTGTGTACGACATTGTCGTCCATGTGGATGTGCTGTCATTGCTATGTGTGTGTGCTGCATTGTGTGAGAGTCGCACCTGCAGCTGTGATTTTGCTGCCCCTTATCCCTTGGAGGCGGTGTGCCTTTGGCTTTTGTGCTTTTAAGGTGCTGTGATGTTGGCGACTTGGGTCATTTGTGCTCTTGGCCGGTTTTTGTACTCTTGTGCATTGTTTGTCTGCAGATGGATTGTTGACGTCAGTGGTTGTTTGTGCACATGGATGTGTCAGAATATGACCTGCTCCTTTCCGGATGTGGTCCACACACAGCCACCTCAGTCTCGTGGTGTGCACAATGTCATGGTGATTTTTCTCCAGCCATGCTTCTCGTCATGTGGTGTCACTTGCATTGTAGTGTGGCTCTCACATACGCATCTTTGCTGTGTTTTGCATGGGTGCATGTGTGTGTTGTGGAATTGGTGATGTGTGGGATGGGACCCCTTTGGGCACATGGTGGACGGGGGCCTACTTGATGTTTGTATGTGTGCTGCTGTGTGCCACGGGGATCAGGGACATGACCCAGGGTCATTGTTGGTGTGCGGTGTGCTACACGTCGTTGTGCATGTGTGCCATTGTGCCAAGTGAGTCCCTGTTCGTTACTCACCCTGTTGATGTTGTGTCAGGTCATGTCGAGCAGTGTCCGGACTCCCGACTCCTTGCACCGTCTCCACACTGATGACTGTGGCCACCATTTGCTCCAGCTCCTCCTGTGGCCCAGGACTCCCACCTCCATTCGCCGTTGCTGCCTTCCTGTTGGCAGCGGGTTTCTGCTTGGTTTGGCTTTTCACATCGTGCCAGCGCATCTTGGCCTCCTCGACACTCTCGCTGCATTCACGATGGAATGCCATTTTTCCGTCTGTGTTGCCAATGACACGGTGGAGATGACGGACAGTTGTTGTTAGTGCTCTGTCAACTCCGTGACGACGATCAGGTTGTCATGCGGACTGTACCCCGTCTTCCTCTTCCTCTTCTCCTTGGCCTTCCCAGACCCCGAGGTTCCTTGCTGGTGGTCTGTGGGGCTTGTGGGGTTCGCGTTGACCTGGGCACTCGTTCCGGGTGCATCCATGTTGCTACGCAGTTTATTTTGTTTATGGTGTGTTTTTCTTGTTCAGCTTTTATAGTGCATTGTCCCGCATGACGCGTGGGGATTGCAGGCCTGTCGCTGGTTATCGCTGATTTTTGTATCGGGTTTGGCCTCATCGCAACTTTATTCGCGTTCGTGTTTCGCATTTTTGCGGCATCGCGTTAATTTTACCGCGGTCATTTGACGCATTATCGTGGGACTATCGCATGGTGCCGCCAGGTTGGGAATACTATGTTAACACGGCGTTGTTTTCCCACGATAGACTGCGATATGCAAAGTTGCGTTAAGCTAAACTTGCGGTTTTTTATCACACGTTCTTGAGAATATGCCCCATAGTGTGGACATGAGGGGTGATCACGTGGCTCGCAGGGGGACTGGGGCGGGAACTTCCAGGGTCCCCTAGGTTAACACTGCTTCATATCACAGTCGAGATTGGTGGTAATAGGTATAAGCGCCATCTTCTATGGCTAGGTCTAACACTCGCTAAACAGGACATAGCCAGATTATGGAGGTCCGATACATGACCCATGGTGAGTACATGGAAAAAGGGGATGGATTTCTGTATGGGTTGGAGATATCTGTTTCACAAGCACGTGGATGCCCCCAGAAACATATGAAGATATTGCAGCGATGGGCTGATTCCAGAGGCCTTATATTGAGGTGCAGACCAGTAGGGTGATATATGTAGCGAAATGCCATTATAGGACCATGGACATTGCCTGGGGAAAACATAGTGAGACACAGACAAGTAATATCACAGCGGGTCATAATGTTATAGTTTTGTTCTTATTAATATGCAATGCAATACTATTTCATGAAAAATTATGTCTATGTATATGTAGCCTGTGGGGGGGTTTGGCTAACCGCCGAATATGGCGGCCGCACTGTAGCGGAGCTCTAAGACCGGACCCAATTATCCGGTAAATATCAGCGAAGCTGGGGGGCATCCTGAACGCAAACCTCCCCCACTGTGCATGAAAACTGAAGAGGCACGGAATGAGCGGTGTGAAATCGCACGGCACCACGAAATCCACGAGTACAGCTGGATTGCCGGTGACAAGTGCGGCGCACACTCTGGGCCCGGCGCACTGACTGGAGGGCTTGTGTAGCCCCGTGGGGCTGGGAGCTGCCGCCCCGACAGGCTTGGAGGTGTGTGAAAATAGTGCTGGAGACCCGCGGTGCCAGACTACATGATCGCCCGTGAGGTATGGAACACGATCCGCTCTGACACATGCAGCGGTGTCCCTGACTGCGGTGGCCTACCGCCTTCTCCCCCTGATGTGCTGCGCTGTGGGGTCTTCACTGGTGGCAGCCTGGTACGTCCTATCGGAGGCTGGAGCTGTGAGTTGCTGTGCCGGAGCGGCTTCCATGCCCACGCTGTGCTGGGGGAGCGGGACGGCGGTCCCCGACTGCTGGGCCCGCCAAACCGGGATGACGAGTGGCGTTAGATGGACCCCGCTCCGATCTGCCGGGGGGCACCTGGCCAAAATGTGGACTCTGGGGCACTGACCTGCCTGGCGGTGAGTCGAACGCACGGAAGCGCTTGCTGCGCGGTGCGGCGCTCCCACAAGCGGGCCTCCCTTGGCTCTTGGGCCCATACTGCTTAAGATTGCACGTGGCAGCGGCCTGTGCGGCCTAGGCCCTTATTGCACTGCACACCTGGGGGCACTGTGTCTGCCATGGCGACTGCCGCCTGAGTGCTCGGGATGCCACGAGAGTGGTGCTTTGCCGGTGGTGGGGCCTGGATGCTGGGGTGGGACAGACTGCTGATAACCCCACCCTGCCGAGGGGGGCCTGCCCCTCAATGCAAGTCAAGCCACTATACAGCCTTGGCGGCGGGATGCACAGGCTGCCCGGAAGTCCTGTGAACCACAAACTTAGGCTCATTTCACAACTGCCTGATGCAAGGTGCCCCCCTCCTCATCTAGTCGCGAAGAGGAAGGCCCTGCGAGGCCATGCCCGGACCCTTCGACCTGCCGGTGCATCTGATTTAGCTGTCCGCTTAGCTCCCGTGTGCTTGACTCTGCCCGGAGCCTGGAGTGGCCCGCTGCAGTGTCCTGACCTGAATTGGTGGTGGTCTTCAGTGCTCCCTCACCCGGTGGCATTACAACCTCTGAACTCTGATGTATCTGAGGAGCGATTGGCCCCATTCGGTCTCGCATCATGGGACACACGAAGGGAAAGGCACCAGAGTTGGCTTCTATGGGTACGCAGCTGCAGGAGGAAGTGGACAATGCCACTGAAACGCCCTCAATGAGCTGCATTCCACCAACCAACATGGAAACTGCTCCGGACAAGCTGGACCTCATCCTGCAAGAGGTAAGGGAGTCGCGGAAGGCAATAGAGCAACAAATAGGTTCCCTGACAACCGGCTTTACGCTCCTCAAGGCAGATCATGATAAGCTGGCCTCCACAGTGAAGAACAATAAACTACTTCTGGCAGAACTGTTGCCACAACACAAGGACCATGCAGGGCAATTATCGCAGCGGCAGGTGGCCGGCCTACAGGACAGGGTTGAACATGCCGAAGGCAGGGCACGTAGGAATAATGTTCGAATAATAGGTCTGCCGGAGCGCTGTGAGGGACCTAATGCCACCCGATTTGTGGAGCAATGGCTGCGAGAGCATGTGGCCCCTGAGGGCCTGTCAAACTTCGTCTGTTTTGAGAGAGCACACAGAATCCCTACAGGGAGACCAGTGGCGGGTGCCCCTCTGCGCCCAATGATAGCCCGTATACTCAACTATAGGGACCGCGACACATTGCTCCAAACTGCCTGGGAGAAATCCCCTATCCAATACGAAAACCACATGATTTCACTGTACCTGGACTATACAGTTCTGGTTCAACGCCGAAGAGCCTCTTACCAAACGCTCAAAAAGAAACTCAGAGCCCTGGATCTCAAATATGCTCTATTATTCCTGGCCCGTTTGAAGATCATACATGATCAAAAGTCGCACTTCTTCGACAGCCCGGAGGCTGCAGGGCACTGGCTGGAGGCCACTTTGCCCCCTCTAACATCAGAGAGTTCAACGCAGAGCACAAGTCGGGAGCCACGGATGACAGCGGGGAAAAGAACACGCCGCATCAGATCGATTTGCAAAACCAACACGAAGAGCCCTTCGCCGGAACAGGCCTTGCAGGGCAGGGAGTCGGCACTTGCAGCGGCAGCTGCCTTCAGAGACCGCAACCCCCCCTCATCACCAGAGTCCTCAGAGGACACCACTATGTACTCAGACTCAGAGAAAAGTCTTGACTTGTTTCCCTCTATCACTCCACAGACTGTACATGACCTATTGGGTTGAAGTGGGTCCTCCCGGGGGTGCCCTACTGATATAGAGATGTCTTAAATTGATTGAGGAGATGCAAGTTATTGTATACACCTTCACATCCCCCCAGCTTCCCTAAATCCTTGGTAAAGGATCATGGTCCGGTCATTTATATAGTAGCACACAACCGTGCGCGTTATGCAAGGTGTAGGAATCACCCCCCCAGTAGCGAAAGCATATCAAAATCAGAAGAATGTTCACACAGTTGTGTATATTGTTTGGACCAGCATCGTTTTTGGGCTGGACCTAGTATTGGACGTTAAAATGGGACTTTGGGTTTCTGGCTTACCCCCACAGCACTTTACACATTACCCGTCTCACGACCTTGGGCAGGTTTAAGAGCTGAAAATACAAACACATGTCCACACTGGGAAAGTATGTTATAGTCACCTGGAATGTCAGAGGGTTGAGATCAGTACACAAGCGCCATAGGATTCATGCTCAATAGAATAGACGAAAGGCACAGTTTGTCCTACTACAGGAGTCCCACCTCACAGAATCCGAGGTGGTTAAGCTCCGAAAAAAATGGAGAGGCCAAGTGTTCACCACATCATATTCCGCCTTTGCGAGGGGAGCAGCTATATGGGTCAGACATTGTGTCCCGTTTGTGGCCCTGGAGCAACGCACAGATGTCGTGGTCCATGGCATGCTAGAAGGCACACACATAGTCATAGTCAGCATATACGCTCTGAATTACGATCAGGACAAATTTTTAACAAGCCTCAACACAGTGCTGGCAGACTGGGTGGGCTACCCATGGGTAATGGGGGGGGTTATAACACAGTCTTAGATGTTCAGATGGACTGCTCTCACCCCCCTGTCAAGGGAGCAGTCTCTATCAGGCAAGTGGAAGCCTGGCGCGATGGGCAGCGGGATGGTCGATGGGAGATATCTGGCACCTTAAGAACCCAAATAGCCGTGAATACTCCTTCTACTCCCGCCCCACCAACTACACACACGGATAGATAGGATATTCTGTTCCCTCTCCATAGCAGCCCACATGACCCACACCACATACCTGGGGAAGACATTTTCAGATCACAACCTGCTAGAGATCACATTATCCTGGGGAAGAATCCCCACACCTGTCCCTACTTGGAGGATGTGGCCGCAGATGTTGGAGGATGCCGTTTTCCGCGACACTATGGTGTCGGCTATCACTATTTACTTTAGTGAGAATGCTAATTCGGCATCCTCACGCCTCATAGAGTGGGATGCGTTTAAGACAGTGATTTGGGGCGATGCTATCGGCGCCACTGTGGGGGCAAGACAGGAGATTCACAATAATGTTAAGTCGGTAGAAGACACTCTTAACAAACTAGAGCTGGAAGCGGTCAGCACTCCTTCGAAAAAGGAGGCACTGCAGGAGGCGCATATACAACACGCTGAGCTGCTGGAGCGACTCCGAGCAATGGATTGCCAATCATTTACCCAGCACAAGCACGCAGAGGCAGATAAATCTGGAGCACTTCTTGCATGGTTGCTACGAGATGCACCCCCTCCCAACCCTATACATGGGGTAGCACTGTCTGATGGAACTACAGTGAACACACAGCAGGAAATAAACCTGGCCTTCTGCGAATACTATGAGGCATTATACCGAGCCACTGGGGACTCAGCGGAGGAGCCCATGGCAGCCTTCCTGAGCGATCTAGCCTACCCCAAACTCACACGCGCGGCCCAAAAAGACCTGTCTGGCCCCATTACCAAGTCTGAAATTAGGGCGGCCAGCCGAGAACTTCCACGTAATAAGGCTCCGGGTCTTGATGGCCTGCCGGCGGAGTTCTTTGATATCTTCTTGGACAAACTAACCCCCCACTTGGAATGACTATACCAAACAGCCCTTGATACTTGTAGTCTCCCTCTCTCCACCATGCAGGCCCTGGTCACTTACCTCCCTTAACCAGGTAGAGATCCAACGGATATTTCAGGCTACCGCCCACTATCGCTTTTAGCTACAGAATACAAGATTCTAAGCAAAATCTTGGCTTGCCGGCTGTCCCCCTACCTGCCACAACTGATCCACACTGATCAGTGTGGCTTTGTCCCAGCCCGTATTACCTCCCAGAACATCAGATGCTTCCACTATGTTATGGAGGCCACTCCCGATGACTCTCTAGGTGCTGGATGCATCTCTCTTGATTTGCGCCAAGCTTTCGACACCCTTAACTTGGAGTACATGATGAAGGCTATGGACAAGTTTGGCATCCCACCGGGGTACATGAGTTGGGTCAAGCTGCTGTACACGGCCCCTACGGCTCTGGAGCCCATATCTCAAGACCTTATCCAGTGGGCAGAGGCACACAGCAGGGTTGCCCCCGCTCACCACTTCTGTTCGTGCTGGCGCTTGAACCCCTTGCAATCAGGCTCCGGAGAGAAGCAGAAACAATAGGTATCCGGCTGGGCAATTCAATACATGTATTGCCAGCATATGCGGACAATCTCATCTTATACACTCATGATTTGACGGGCCACTTAGAGCCCATACCATGTATTTTTAAACAGTTTGAACGCATTTCGGGCCTTACCATAAATGAGAAGAAGTCTCATGCATTCTTTTTTTACCCTGGAGAGCCCCCTGAAACCGTTATGTTTGGACAGCTCTCCCTCTTAGTTGCCCCAAACACTTTCAAATATCTGGGTATCCAAATATATAGGACTCCACTGGATTTATTAGAGGGCAATCTGATGTAGGTGGTCAGGGCGCTACTCACTCAGATATCCTCTGGGTTGCCTCTCTCAGTGATGGGCAGAATAGCCATCTCTAAGATGGTTGTACTCCCACGCCTGTTGTACTTCTTCACAAATTTGCCAGTACTATTTCCCGCCTCCTTTTTTAAAACACTGGACTCACTCCTATCGGATCTCATCTGGGGAACGGGATGCAGAAGGGTGGGACTAACCAAACTGCAGCTGGGGCAGGACAGTGGGAGCCTGGGGGTGCCGGATTTCACGCCTACTGCTTTGCAAGTCAGTTGCAATGGCTGTCGTACTGGCTGGCGGGGCGCAATTTGCATGAACTTGGCTACACTTTCAAGATGGCCGATGGGTAGGGAGCTCTGGCCGGGAGCTCCCGGGCTAGGGATCGCCTTTTTGGCGAAATATCCCTGAAAGTGGCCCATCTCGACTCCAACACACCCAGGGATCGGTTGGCACCGCGATTCTCCAGTGCCACCTGGCTGCCGTCCCCGCCGGTGATGATCCCAGGTGATGAAGAGGAGCCGCAGATGGCATCGGCGGAGCTGCGCCATCACTGCTGCCGAGGCTGATCCACTGCCCGCGGCTGCCGGCACCTCCCCACACTACACATGGTGAGCGCGCGCGGTCTCGGAGACCCCCAGCACTTCAGCGAGCCTCGCCTAGCCACTCGCGGTGCGGGAGATCGGAGCGGAGTTGGCGGCTGTCGATGTGCTTCTTGAGGGGAGAGCGTAGCGCTGGATGCATGGGGTCTCCACTGTCTGCTGTTACGCACCGCGGGATGGTAGACGTGAGCGGGGGCACTGCTGATGACCCTGGGTTCCCCTGATGTTCCGGTATTGACGGTAGGGGGCTCCGATGACCTGTCCCCCCACCAGTCTTAAACTCCCCGGGTCAGATGCGCCCTTGCTGAGCACAAGATGGCGGAGTGCTCCTCGGCAGCGCTTGCTGTTTAACGGTGGCTCCGGCTTCCTTCCTCGTTCATGGATTTTGGCCTGAATTCGTCACTGTTCCCAGCGGGGCAGGCAACGTTCTGGTCACTCTTCGATTTCGGTCTCTGTGGTCCCTATTTGTTCAGAGGCTCGCTCCAGTTCTCAACTCTCCTTGATGCGCTGGTCGTCAGCCTGATGCCCTTGCGGTGCTATGCCTGTGCACACAAACACCAGACATTCTACTGCCCTACGCTGCGTCCCCCCTCCGACCCTACTTAAGGGAACTCTGCTCTCCTGGTTTTTTGGGTCTTGACTTGGGTGCATCTTGCCATTTTGAGATGGTTCCTTCGATGCCCACGACCCGGATACGCCATTTTGTTGATTCTTGTCCTTTCCTTCGGTCCATTGGATTCCATCCTGCCGACCTTCAGACATTTCTCTTTTGCTGGACTGCCTTATCTCTTTCTCCCCCTCAGGTCCCCCTCTTTCCTCTCACCAATCTCAGCTTCCGACTCTTCTCCCCCCCTACCGCTCTCTACCCCTTTTTATATTTTATTTCTCCGTTCACTCTGTAAATATGTAATATATACTTGTCCAAGCCTAATCGCTGGTAAAATGTAATCCTGAGTAAATGTACTATTTGTATATATATATAACTCTAACCACTAGTATATGTAGTAGACCTTTATACTTACTACCATTCCTATGTGATTTTTAGAGTTTATCCGTTTGTATCTCTTCCTTGAGTGACTTTACAACTTGTACATTTGCAATTTTTTCTGCTTGTATCTCTTCCTTGTGTGACTTTACAACTTGTACATTTGCAATTTTTTTCTGTTTGTATCTCTTATGTAACTCATGTAATCCTAAATCCTTATGTAACGCAACTGGTTCTTTTGTAAAGCGCTCTGACACCTTCGGGTAATGTTCGCGCTATATAAAATCGCAATAAATAAAATCCATGAGCCGGCGCACCCTACATACCTTGCTACTACCGCGGAGTAGGATCCCTCCTGACTCCCCCCTGTTGTTACAAATAGCTCTTTCTTATTGAAAAAAGGCCTTGCAGTACATAAAGCAATGCCTCCCCTACACCTCTAATACTCCTCTACTTGGAATCCCCATTTCAACTGGCTTGGTCACCAAATGGAGTATACTTTGCTGGTCTCGGGAGAGGGTCTCCACAGTGGGGGCGCTGTTTGCGGACGGCACCTTGATGGGTCACGAGAATTACGCTCGAGAACAAGGAGTCCCGCGCTCTCTCTTTTTGTATTTATAAGATCGCCTTAAGCGATCATTTTGCTATGAGCTTGGCTCTACTGGTAAGAGATAAGGTGAGCTGTGTGAGGGATAATCCAACACAAATAGTTAAAAATACCACCCTGTCCAGGCAAAATGGATTTGCCTTACGTTGGGATAAACTGGTCCCCGAAAAATTTACAAATATGATCATCAAAAATTATAATCAGGAGGTTATGGTATGTTTAGACGAAACTGCATCCAACAAAGATGTCATAGAGGGCTTCTTAACCATCGCAGGGCATATCAGAAAAGCATTATTAATAAACTCCAAAAGAAATCCGGGTCACAAGCGTGGGTGGTTTGATACAAATTGCACCAAAGCCTATTCCAAACTAAAAAAGTGCCTTCATAAAACAATAAAAAATCGTGCAGAGATTGCAGGGGCTAGAAGAGAATACAGTCGCGCCCTGAAAGAAAGGAAGAAGGAGTTAAAAAATGAGGCGTGGAGCGCCTTACATGCAGCCTCAGAACTCAAAGATAGTTCTGCCTTCTGGAAGGCAGTTAATTCACCGTTTTTGGTGAGTGGAGATAGGGCCACCATTGAGATTGCCATCAGTGAGGCAGAGTGGGTGGACCATTTCTCAAAACTATATGATAAACCACATTCTGCTTCCCTTGATGAAGGAAACCCCGTATTAAGCTTAGGACAAGTGTCGTCAACTAATGCTTCTAATTTAAGATTCGATCTTGAAGAAGTTATTTCGGCCATTTCTTTAAGCAGCGGGGGGAAGGCACCAGGGCCCGATGGTATCCCTGTGGATCTTTTTAAATTCAATACGGAATTGTGGGGCCCTATCCTTACCCAAGTTATTAATGCTTGCAGTACGACAGGTCCTATTCCATCTTGGCTCGTATCTATTCTGGTCCCTATTTTTAAAAAGGGGGATAGGTCCAATCCAGCCAATTACAGGCCAATATCACTGCTCGACTCCACAGTTAAAGTTATCGGTAGAGTTCTTTTAACCAGGCTTCAAGACTGGGCGGAGGAGCACTCGATCATCAGTGATCTACAATTCGGCTTCCGTAAGGGATTAGGGACGGTAGAGCAAGGTCTGAATTTAGACATTATAATTAACAAATATACAAGGGCAAAAAGGGGTAGACTTTTCCTGGCTTTCGTGGATTTAACCGCAGCGTTCGATTGCGTTATCCATGAAAAGCTTTGGAAAATTCTAGAAAATTTGGGAGTGGACCCTCTCTTAATATTATTTTTAATGCAGTTTTATCAAGGGTCCAATGCAACTGTCAGGTTCGGGGAAGGCGGGGAATGCACTAAACACTTTGATGTGAGGCGAGGAGTGCGGCAAGGCTGCGTCCTCGCCCCCTTTTTATTCACTTTATACATAAACGACCTGGGAAGGTCGATCGTGGAAGAGTGTCAGGATTTACCCCTAATAGGCAGCCGCCCAATACCCGCATTGATGTATGCAGATGATGCGGTGCTAATGGCCCGCACCCCGATAGCCCTACAGAGGGTCATTTGCAGTTTTGCTAATTACATGTCTAACTTAGGCCTGAACGTTAACATCTCAAAGACCTACGTTATGAAGTGCGGGGTTGGTAGTAGTAAAACTCGAACTTTTGTTCTAAATTCCAGTGAAATTAAAAGTTCTGATACATTTTCTTATCTTGGAATTTTATTCGATAGAAGGGGGACGTGGTTTCAGGCGGTTAAAGCAAGGAAGTTATTATTTTTAAAAGCTGTAGCCGCCTTATCAAATTTTAGCAGGAAAATAGGTAAAAGGGCCCCGATAGAACTATTACAAATATATAATGCTAAGTGCGTCGCAATTGCCACTTATGGAGCAGGTATATGGGGTCATGAGGACGTGGCAGCCCTACAGATTATAGAGAACAGGTTTCTGAGATATTTATTGACTCTCCCAGTTAGTACCGCCTCTTTTATTTGCCATACGGAACTAGGCATTTCTTATCTTACGGATATTATAAAAATTCAGCAGGCATTATTATGGCATAGGATTTGGACAACAGACCAGACGATGTTAAATCGACAAATTTTAACCGATAGTCTTAAGTTAGAGGGGGTTAAGAACATAAAATGGTTGGAATATATTAGAAAGTTTACGCTCAACATAGGTCATCCTGAGTATTACATTGATCCGACCACATTATGCTCCATATCAAGGAAGGATTTTAAAAATAAATGTTTGTCTTATGTGGAAGATCTTAGAAGAGGGGTAGAATTAAAGAAGGTTATGGTTCAAGCCCATTACTCTATTTTAACAACTTTTAAAATCCAGCCCTATTTAGGGATGCCCATAGGAATTATAGCAGATTTGTGTTAACATGCTTTCGATTGGGAACTATCTATAGATCAATTTCATTCCCAGAACAGAATGATTGGTCCCAGGATTTGTGTAAATTTCCATGTGACGACCTATCCAATCAGTCGACCATTCATGTATTATTTTTTTGTAAATTCTATCTGTTTGAAAGAAAGAGATGGATTTTCCCTCTAATAAGGAAAGCGGGTCTAAGGCAATGCCGTCCCGCTTTCTTGGTTTTACAATCATTGGAAGAAGAATTTACAATTACATTTGTCTTATTGTTTCTAAAGAATGTTTTTAAAAGTTGGAAATCTATTTTATTGTAATTTATGATAGAATTTATGGAAATGATCTCCTCTTAATAGTGAATGTTAAAGCTTTTTTTTTTACAAACATGATACGATTCTTTCTTGGGAATGTTTTCTTATTGTGCTTTTATGATTATTATGTGAAATAATCGAATAAAGCGTGTTTTGACTCTCTTTATGCTACACGCAGCTATTGTTCGGTATGTAAAGAAGCACTGGGCACCAGGTGGCGAGGAACCTCCAACAACGAGCTAATGCATGTTGTAAACCTGATGGGCGATGGACGACACCTCATAAGATGGCTATACAGGGGCGTCCGGGCAAACGCAGGGACCTCCCTCACGACTCTTAGAGAAAAGTGGTCCAGAGACCTGGGGAAGGATCTAACGGACAAGGACTGGACATCTCTCCTGGAATACTCTAAGAAGGTGTCTCGTAACGCCAAATTCAAGTTAATAATGTATATGATTCTCCACAGGGCCTACCTCACCCAGCACCGTCTCAACTGCATATACCCCAATGTGTGGGTTTGTTGCCCCAGATGTCAGGCAGAGGAGGCGGACATGCTGCATATGTTGTGGACGTGTCCACACCTTAGAGGGTTCTGGTCCGAGGTCGCACAAATTATAGTAAATATCACAGGAATCCCCAACTGGGACACAGTGGAGCGCTGTATATTAGGACTATGCCGCCGCCCAGAGTCACAGAAAGTGCAGCTCCAATTCGCTGACTTGGTCCTACTTATTGCGAAGCGCTCCATCACAATGAGGTGGAAATCAGCTCTTCCCCCAACAGTATTCACTTGGCATGGAGAGACAGCCCGCTGGGGTGGAGCAGAAAGAGCAGTCATTAGAAGTGAGGAATACCATGGGTTGCGAATAACACCGATCTCCATGGAATGGGACTTGATGCTGGAGGCATTCAAGGCCCCTATACCACACCGCGCATAGTGCAGGCGTCCCTCACCCCAACTCGAGGCAGGGATGGTCTCCCCCATCCCCTACCTGATACAGGGCCCGTTGAATTGAGCTGCACCCCTATGCCCGAGATCCCCACATGACGAATACTGTGGAACAAGGCTGAATCCTGGGCCCGAATTATCTCAACCGGGGGTGAGCCAGACTAGAGGGAGGGGGGTGGATAGTGTGGGACTGTTTTCGTTTTTACTTGACTTTAATGGACAATTAACAGGTGGAATAGCTGTTGTAATTGGTTGATACTAAAATGTCAATATCCCAAATGGGCTATCATCTGTATTCTGAATGTAACATGTAGGTATAACTATGCTCAAGTTCACTGGACCTACGTCACAATGTCTATGTACCAGTTGTAACAGCGTTTATGCAAGGCGCGACTCCGTAAAATCAATAAAGTATGTTTTTAAAAAAAAATGTATATGTAGCCTGTTTGGCTGTTTGATGACAAGAAATGCAATTAAAAACAAGTTTCAAAAGAGTAAATCAATGAATAGGGTCCGATCTTAGGAGGCCGGGCTCTAGCATGCAGCAGAATGAGGATGCGTATGGGGAATCCCATAAGTGAAGTGATTTACCAGCTATCACAAAGGTAATATGATGTTCTTATAACGTTTGTCTACCTGAGAGGAGATTAGGGCAATTAGTTGTGCTCCCTAAGTGATTGTGCTCGGAGGTCCTTTGGTCTGGGCCTGAAGATCATTAAAGGGTGGGGACTCAGAATTAAACACTTGTTAACATTTTTGGCATTTTATAAAGATTATTTTGTGGTAGGGTCTCAAGAGCTGAAAGTGGCGTGGACTTCACTGGACAGCTATGTCTTCAAAATAAGTGGTGTGTCAGGATAGCAAGCTGCAGGAGTGTAGCTATCATTGGAGCAGCGCGTGCAGTGGCACTTGTGCCCAGGGTAAGATGAGCCTACAGCACCTAATTACAACTGTGGGCAGGGCTGGCTTTAGCGCTGGTGGCGCCCGGTGCGACAATCATTTTTGGCAACCCCCCCATGAACTCCGCCTCAGATTCCCGCACTATCACCCAACAAACGTGCCTCTCATATCTCCATAGCCCCTCTCTCACATACATTTAATTTGTGTGAAAGCACTGATAAATGCTGGCTTTACTAATAAGAATGTATATCTACCCCAACAATCTCTTTTTCGCAACATTAGCATTATATAATGAAAGACTGGGGAAAAATGCATAACGTCCTAACCTATTTTAGGCAGTTTGCATGCAGCTTTTTGATGACAGTTCGTAGCAGTCACTGTTCTATACCATGGTTGTATCTTATGAACTGAGGTAACAAAAGGATCTCTGTGACAAAAGCAGAATCCACTCAACTATCCACATAAAGTACAGATCTGTGGTCTGCACAGTACAAGTAAGGCCTTATTTACAAGAAAGGGACGCAGCGCAGCCCCGCAAACCATTTGGCTGCGCAGTGCGGCATCACTTTCAAAGCACAGGGATGCTTCATTTGTACAACAATATGTCACATTCCTGTGCTTTACCCTGCACTGGCGCTCAATTGACAGCCATGCGCCAACGTAGGCACCCTTGCACCATGGTGCAAGGGTGTCTGCGTTTTAGGGAGGTTGTTTTTGTGCAGGAAGGGGCACATTCCTGCACAAAACCAATAACCTGAGGTGTTTTCCTCTTTCGATGTGTGCTGCAGAATGCAGCATGCATCGAAAGAGGAAAATATGAGGAGAAATATAAGTATTTCTCCTTGTTGTGCCTCCTTATGCTTCCCCTGGAGAGGCGTAGGATTCTGACGCATTCCCAGGTTTATGAAATGTTGTAAATCTTGGAATACGGCAGAATCCATGGGTGTTGCGTGGGAACACCCACAGCAACACCCATGGCACGCCCCTTTCATGCAAAGTGCTGTGTGAAAAGGGGCTGTATTTATAAGGCCAAGAAAAGCCACGCAGGTTGGCTTTACGTTGCCTTATAATTATAGATAACCGCACTGCGCTGCCAGTGCGGCTAAAAAAGTGATGCACCGGCGGCACACGGGGGTTGTAAATATACCCTGTACTTTGCAGCAGGCATATTTATTAACCCTCTGCGCTACTTTATGGTGAGTCAAAATTGCCACTAGACAAAACTCAGATATCTCTCTCTAGCAGAAACTTTAACCACAAGAGTTATCTTGACATTTTTATTGATGCCTAAAAGCTGGACGCACAAGGAACTCTGCAGCAGGTGTTTTTAAATCATATGTTATTGCTAACTACAGCGCCATCCCTGAGGTAAGTGCCCCACACAGGTCAGTGCCCCCCCCACAGGTCAGCGCCAAGGGTGGCCGCATGGGTCGCACCGCCATAAAGCCGTACCTGACTGTGGGATAGAGAGGCTGCCTGTCCCTGCTCACAGTAGGACCCACAGCACCCTGGATAAGCCAATATTTAGCTCCTCTCACAGTAATAGCGTAGAAAGGATGCCATGAGTCATAGTGCAAGAAAGAACAATGGCCCCTTTGTTGGGCAGTGCAGTACACCAATTAGCAGGGTTCAATGGGTTCATCAGGGGTCTGGGCTTTATCCTACTGTACCTGCTGCACCAGCAGTAGCTACGCCCCTGTCTCATAGCTTACGTTTTTGACAAACCTGCATATGTTTCCAAGGCGTATAGACAGCAGCTTTACATATTCAGACTCAATGTCTTTTATAAATCAACTACAGTGGCTCAGTTACTGATATATTATCATTTCTGCACAAATTACAATTTATTTTTTAAGAATTATAAAAGCACTCCTTAGAGTTTTTCCAAAGTATAAAATGCCACTGCACATCTGCTCTAATTTTCTTCAGGTAAGAAAGTCAACATTGTGAAATGAGAGATGTAACAATGCGAATGACCATACATCGTGCATTACCTATGAAAAGTAGAAAGGCAACTGAAAATTCAATACTAGAGCTGTGTTCATAGATTATGTTGACACTGAGCCTTGAGCAGTCTGTGTTTTCATTAAGTAGCAATTTATTTGACATTAAATCAACACATCAGACAGTCGGAGCATATAAAACACTGGAGCGGTAAGTGATCACCAAAAAGAGATAATGCTGTGTGAAACGCAAAGTGAACAAATGCTGCCCTGAATGCAGCAGAAATGTTTCCAAACTGCTTCAAATAACATTGTACAGATTATGTAGAAATAATAGGTTGTGCCAAAAAGTTTTTATATTTTGTGCAGAAATGTGACTGCACTCTGGTAATCCACAAACACCAGGTACCAATTGCTCTTCTTCCCTCCGTCCTCATCCATCATTCCCTATATGCCATACCTCATGTATCATCCCTCATTTTAAATCCATCTTTTTCTTCATTGGTCACTCCTCATCACTCTCTTCATATGTCTCACCCTAGAGATCTCCTCTCTCACTTATTTCTCACATGTCAAGGGTCAGCCCACTTCCTGCTTTTAAGAGTGATGACTAAAAGGGCTAAATGATGATATCCTAAAGTGTACCGTACGATTTCCATTTTAGGACATCCTCATTCTGCACTCTTCATGCATCAGTTCTCAATTCTGATCCCTCACTCCTTGTTCCTGACATCTTTTCCTTACTCCTGGCTTTTCTTCTGATATCTGAACAAGCTAATGTTAGTATTTGTTCACAGAAAAAATGATGAATGAGGGCTGTGGGATAAGAAATAAAGGATGAGGAATGAGTAGCAAGGAATGCAGACTGAGCAGTGAGAAATGATGGATGAAGAGTGAAGGATGGAAAATCAGGAATGAGGACTGAGGGATGAGGAGTGAGGGATAAGGAGTAAATGACGGGGAATAAGGACTGAAAGATATGTATGATGAGGGTTGAGGAATGAGAAGTGGGAGAAAAGGAGTGAGGATGTCCTAAAACCGATGGTGTATGTGTGCGTTGTGTTTGATTACAGGCTATTTGGTGTTTTGCTAACACACCGATCCGAGATGGAATTTAGATAGTCGCGGCCGGCATGACTTGCGGGTTGGGGGCGCGGGGGGAGGTTTAATTTAAAATAAAAAATAAAAAATAAAAAAAGTTAACTTACCTTTGCCGGCCCGGTCCCGTGTCGTCTCTGCTCCTCTCCTGAACAGGAAACAGGCAGCCTCCCTCCCCTCCTAATAAGCTAGTCTATGGGGAGGCCATTTTCTCAATGTATGGTGCATGCAGCCTACATGTAGAAAAGGCAGAGTGCGCATGACTGGTTTGGTCGGCCCCAGAGTGCCGACCAAACATTCAGCGCCCTCAGCAGTGGGCAAGCCACTCCTCCCCTGCCCTAGAGCTGAAGCCCCAACCAAACCCTTCTGCAGTGCGAGAAGCAGGAACATAATACCATTTTATGTTTCTGCTTTTCGCACTGCGAGAAAGCAGTGGGGCGACGCTCCTCTGCCCACATGGAGCAGCCGCGCCTGAATTTAGAAAAAAAGCTGTTGTGTAGATCTTTCCTTAACGAAAATGTATGCATAATAATTGAACTTGGTCGCTCTCTTAGTAGATTTAATATTTTGATACCTATTTCCGGAACTTCTCCCTATCCTTTGGATCTGCTCTTACTAGCTGCAAGCCCTATTCTGATTTAAGATTCTCGGTGTCAATCTTTGATTATATTTTGAAATGCTATTTTAGCGTTTTATTTTTGTATGTTTTAACTTTTCCTTATGTGGAGAGGTTCTGCAGCAACATTAATGTTGAGCCTGCACTTTATAATAATGTTCAGGACACCACCAACTAACCCTAATGAGATGCAGAGTAGGCGTTCCCGTGCAAAAACATACGAAAAAACCACAACACCACTTTCACAACGAACTGCCAGATCTGCGATGCGAGTCAAAACCACGCGATAAGCCGCAGTGGCAGCAGGGATTTAACACCTGCCTTTTGCTGGTGTTAAGCAGGACGACTACCTGCAGCATGAAAGGGAGCCCATCCAAGAGCCACATCTGAAGACCCACAGATGCCATGGAGACAATGATCATGCAGCTCCGAGACCCATGAGGGCCACAACACCCACCGCCACCCACCCCAGGCCCGCCACCACCCCCAGGATCCGTCCCGCCCCCCCCCCAGGAACACCACAGAGGCAGCCTACACAAAGACAGCGGACCCACCTGAAACGCACCCGCTGCCCAGACCCAACGCCAGAGGAGGACATTGCCCACTACAGGCCCAAAAGGACAACCATCCCCCGCATCCTGACCCACATCCCCCACCTCCTTATGGTACCAACCCAGCGGACAACCAACATCCCTCCGCAGACAAAGCTGCCGGCTGCGCTGCACATGTCGGCCTCTAGTACCATCCAACCCACAACTGCCAGAGTCGGAGGAGTCACACAGCCAGCCCCATCCAAGGTCATCACACCTGTCCTGGATGCCAACATCAGCCTGGTACCCCAGCACCTCCACTTTACCCACACTGGGCAGGAGCAGCTGGAGACCAAGCAAGGCCCCTACGCCATAGCTGGATTCCCTCACGTGTCAGGGCCAATCAACTGCACACATGTACCCCTCGTGCCCCCTGCCTACACTGCACACAACTACCACAACAGAAAGCACATGCATCCCATGAATGTGCAGGCAATAGTGGACCGCCCGGGACTCCTCAACAATGCCGTGGCCAACTCCCCAGGCAGAGTGCATGATTCTCACATCTCCCGACAGTCCATCATCACCCAGCGCTCCCAGGATGGCACCCATGGAAATGCAGTGCTCGTTGGTAAGTCCAAAATGAACACACCACACACCTCCAGCCCACAGTCATGCAACTCACGACACTGGCAATGGGAACGCAGCACAACTACATTCAATATGCCACACAACATGCCAACCGACCAGACACGACAACACGACTCCATGGGGAACTTGGCCTTGCCATGCCCACAACCCAGCCACGGCATGGCACCACGGACACACAATAGCAGGATGTGAGGAGAGGCATGGAGCAGGCATGTGCGAGAGCGGCAAGTGACTAAGGAATGTGAACCTACCCAATGCCAGGTGTGGTGTGGAGGTGCCGGACAGACCACAGTGTACAAACGACGTAAATGGCCATGTGGAGATCAACTGCTGGTGCATGGAGTGTAGTGGCCAGTGGACGCTACCATGTCCCCACAGGCTGTGGGGCAGAATGCGGAAATGTCGCACGTTACATCCCCCCCTACAGGCGCGGGCGGAGTGGGTTGGACCTGCGTACGCCAGGCCTGCGTAGGGGTGTGAACAAAAAGTCCATCGCACTGGGCGTGGTTCTCATTTGGAATGGACAATGCGTCTGCCAGGGCGGCGCCTCTCAGCCCGCCACGAGTCCTGCGCCCCTGTGCGCCTGCTGCACCCTGAACCGCTGGTCCCCAGACCCGTCATGCCTGCCCCAGCGCACCAACGAGGCTCCGCTCACCTGCCTACACCGGCGTGTGTCAAAGAGGGCCCACCACGTGTCGGTGCAAGCTCCAAGTCCCAGTCCCGCGACCGCTGCATCCTCCGCAGACCATCGCTGGACCCCCCGACGCTGGCCCACATTACTCCTTTCTCATTGACATACTCCACCGGCGTCCTCTTCGGCCCAGTAGGTCCCACATGTGGAACTGTGTCCTGAGTCTTGAATGGCAGTGACGCCAAGTCCGTGGCAGCTGCCACAGTACCAGACTCCCTTCGATCAGTGAAGCATAATTCCGTATCCCAGGCCTGCAACACGTGGTGCCACTAACCCTGTTCAACGCAAGCTGGCGACACGTGGTGCCACTAATCCTGTTCAATGCAAGCCGGCGACACGTGGTGCCACTAACCCTGTTCAACGCAAGCCGGCGACACGTGGTGCCACTAACCCTGTTCAACGCAAGCCGGCGACACGTGCTGCCACTAACCCTGTTCAACGCAAGCAGGAGACACGTGGATGAGGGCTCACGCCTACCCTGCGGACCAGTAGGTCCCACATCCAGCACTTAGTCGTGAATCATGAATGGCAGAGTCCACACCAGTGAACGCACGGAGAGGAGTAAGAGGAGGATGCGGCTCAGTCCGGACGAAAGCCGGATCAGAGTCACGGAGGTGATCGAGCACTATCAACAACTGACCTGGTGCCATCAACCCTGTTCACCGCAAGTCCGCGTCCCGTGGTGCCACTGAACCTGAACTACGCAGGCCGGTGGGACAATCCAACCTAAGCCGGTGACACTCGGTGAATGGCCCGTGCTGACCGCTGCCTCAGGCCTACACTGCGGTCCAGTAGGTCACACATGTGGAACTGTGTCTTGGGTAAGATGTGGAGGAGTCCACACCATTGGACACGCCTCATCGCAGGCGGCATCCCTTAACAGCACTGGTGCCACTAACTCTGTGCGCAATGAGTCATGGGGACTATCTGGTTGGACCTTGGTGGCGTCTGAGTCCATGGCCTGGGGGTTTTCTGCATCTTCATCTGGCTGGACCGGACTTGGTGTCCGACATGTGTCTGTTCCATTCATCTCCACCATAGTGACTGTTTCAGCGTGGTTCTGCCCTCTGCATCATGCCCTGGGGGTACACCTTCCACTGTCCACCGAGACACTCCGCGACAAGCCCCTTTGTCATCTACGGAAACCTGCTCTGCACTGGTGACCCTGCCCCAGTGCCCCGCAAGTCAGCGGCCCGTGGCGGTAGGCCCGTGCAGGACGCTGTGCATCCGGGGCCACTAACTCTGTGCAACACAAGTCATGGGGCCTTTATGGTTGAATGGTTGTGTCTTTTACGATGTACACTGTTGTCGATTTCTGACTGCACCAGGCAGCCCTTGCCGGCTGGTGTGCACACACCCCACACACATCCAACACAGGTGTCACTCGATATGTGTGCCTGCTAATAAATGTCCATCAATTGTTGTTTTTGCATTTGTCACCCCGAGTGGGATGGGTATGCCCAGACGTGGGTCCCGTGCTCTCCATGCCACTGGAGTCAAACTATCCTGGCTGATGAGGGCTGAAAGCCCGAAACCGGTCAAAGGATGCTTGTTTCCAGTCCAGGGAGGACCTGGCCTGGCAGTTCGGGCTGGACTGTTCCCATTGGGCGCAGAGTCACGACTGATTTGCATATGGCTGGGTCCAAACTGGAATGGCATGGTGAGCAAAAAAACGATGGATTTAGGCCCAGATCTCTGTACTGGGGTGAATGTACGACATTGTTCTACATTCTGTCCATCGATTGTTGTTTTTGCATTTGTCACCCCGAGTGGGATGGGTATGCCCAGACGTGGGTCCCGTGCTCTCCATGCCACTGGAGTCAAGCTATCCTGGCTGATGAGGGCTGAAAGCCCGAAACCGGTCCTAGGATGCTTTTTTCCAGTCCAGGGAGGACCTGGCCTGGCAGTTCGGGCTGGACTGTTCCCTTTGGGCGCAGGGTCAAGACTGATTTGCATATTGCTGGGTCCAAACTGGAATGGTATGGTGAGCAAAAAAACGATGGATTTAGGCCCAGATCTCTGTACTGGGGTGAATGTATGACATTGTTCTGCATTCTGTCCATCAATTGTTGTTTTTGCATTTGTCACCCCGAGTGGGACGGGTATGCCCAGACGTGGGTCCCGTGCTCTCCATGCCACTGGAGTCAAGCTATCCTGGCTGATGAGGGCTGAAAGCCCGAAACTGGTCCTAGGATGCTTGTTTCCAGTCCAGGGAGGACCTGGCCTGGCAGTTCGGGCTGGACTGTTCCCATTGGGCGCAGGGTCAAGACTGATTTGCATATGGCTGGGTCCAAACTGGAATGGCATGGTGAGCAAAAAACGATGGATTTAGGCCCAGATCTCTGTACTGGGGTGAATGTACGACATTGTTCTGCATTCTGTCCATCAATTGTTGTTTTTGCATTTGTCACCCCGAGTGGGACGGGTATGCCCAGACATGGGTCCCGTGCTCTCCATGCCACTGGAGTCAAGCTACCCTGGCTGATGAGGGCTGAAAGCCCGAAACCGGTCCTAGGATGCTTGTTTCCAGTCCAGGGAGGACCTGGCCTGGCAGTTCGGGCTGGACTGTTCCCATTGGGCGCAGGATCAAGACTGATTTGCATATGGCTGGGTCCAAACTGGAATGGCATGGTGAGCAAAAAACGATGGATTTAGGCCCAGATCTCTGTACTGGGGTGAATGTACGACATTGTTCTGCATTCTGTCCATCAATTGTTGTTTTTGCATTTGTCACCCCGAGTGGGACGGGTATGCCCAGACATGGGTCCCGTGCTCTCCATGCCACTGGAGTCAAGCTATCCTGGCTGATGAGGGCTGAAAGCCCGAAACCGGTCCTAGGATGCTTGTTTCCAGTCCAGGGAGGACCTGGCCTGGCAGTTTGGGCTGGACTGTTCCCATTGGGCGCAGGGTCAAGACTGATTTGCATATGGCTGGGTCGAAACTGGAATGGCATGGTGAGCAAAAAAACGATTTATTTAGGCCCAGATCTCTGTACTGGGGTGAATGTACGACCTTGTTCTGCATTCTGTCCATCAATTGTTGTTTTTGCATTTGCTAATAAATGTGGCCGGGCGCACGTGCCCGTAGCCATTCACACCATCTGAGCAAGTGTGTCCGTGTGGTCATTGTGTCAGCATGATGGGCACGGGCCCTGCAACATCACAGTGTGCTGTCTTCAGTGGACGATACCATGTCACCTCAGCGTTGGCAGTGAACTTGGACATGTAGCTTTGCCCGCCCCCCCCCTGCATGCACAAGCGGCATGTGCTGGTCCGGCGTACGTCAGGTCAGCGCAGGGGTGTGCTGATTCGGCAGGGGGAGCAGGGCGTGGCTCGGACCTGTCCTTGGGCAGGATGTGCGGTAAGTGTGTCTCTGTGTTGGGGTGTTGTCGCCACCAGGGCCACAGTAGTCGATGTTGCAATGTAGCATGCACCAGGAGGGCGGGTCCGCACGGACGGGGAAATGTAGGAGCGCAAGACCGCTCGGGGTCTTGGCACATGCATGCCAAGTGTTGTGTGTATCAGTCCTGCGGCTGCATGAGTCAGTTGCCTAGCCTCATTCGCAGCGCGATCACAGCCAGCCATGGACTGTACCCATGTGTCCGCCCTGTCCGGACCATTGGCCTACACTCACGTGGCCGCACACCTTCAAAGGCCAGCGTCACAGTGTTGTTGGCATGCCGCTGGACATGCGCGGACAGGCATTACAATGGTGTGCCGTAGGAGTGCACGTGATACAACCGTGCAGCGCACACAAGTGTGGGGGCTCGTGGGAGGGAGGAGCAGCTGTGAGGCAACGTAACACACAGTGAGGCCGCTCATGTGCCACGTGCTGGGCATATCATCCATGATTCCCAGGGTCGCAGACATCCCACCACACCCACAACAGGCATCTGTACATCTCCTGAATACATGCAGATGGTGAAGTTACTGTAGGTATGAAGGGTCCTTTGTCTGTACTATCAGGCGGTGGCACATCTGCAGCTCCGAACTGGGACTTACATGTGGCCAGCACCCCCTGACAGATACGATAGCATTTACTTGCGACTCCCACACTACGCACTGCCCGATGTGAGACCAACGTGTATACATCCCACACGCAGAAGTCCTTGGTCGTAGTTAGCGTGTGTGAAATGGCCTTCACACGTACTCCCACCCCACCCCGGGCCTGCACCCGTTGCACACAGACACTGCTCATTACTCCAAGCTGTGCCATTTCATCCACAGGACTGGCGCAGGGCAAGCCAGTGCCGCTTCAAGCAGAGCCACTGACGCAATGGCAGACCATCCCGGACACATGCTCAACTCCAGTCACATGGACCTGTACCGTGCACGTCTGCTGCATGTACTGGGGGCACTGCCATTGGCAGTGCTGCGGATCAGTTACCGGCTGAACTTCCGCCTATCGAACGTCACCTGCGTTCAGCCTGTGTTGCATTGTCACTCGTGCATATTCGAGTGGACCATGGATGTCTGCCTCTCCAACGTAACGGTAACTGACCTGGATTTCGACGTGTGTGTGCGCCCCCTGTTGGCCCACGACCAGGAGTGTCACCGTGATGCCCGTTTATGGCATGCATGGATGTTTGGCATGCATGCTGGCAACTGGACCTGGGAGATTGCACGAGTCGTCGTGTGCAGTGAGCACATTGAGCCACTACGCGATTGGGCTTTGGTGCACATTGGGGCCAGGGGTTGGAGTCAGCACATCTGTCCAGGTCAGCTGATGGATTACGTCGACGGCATGTCAGATGTGGTGGACAACGATCTCTCATTGGAGATGTTGGCCTACGCTGCTGCACTCGCGTTCATGGACGAGTGACAAGGTATCTGCAGCCACAACTGGATGTGACCCATTGCACGTGTCCCAACGCCTGGTTGCATGTTGGGAATCTGGTCACATGTCCCAAGACGACAGTGGACATGGCTGCATTGGCCTGGACTCCTGATCCATGCGCGGACAACCAACACGGGTTGCCACTGACTTGTGTTGGTGATGGACTCCCCCAGGGTGGACATGGGCGCTTTCCTACGTTCCTCATTCAGACATGCTGCTGCATTGGTCTGTTTATCGTGGCACTTCCCTTGGCCGTACTGACACGCACTTGTTGATAAAGTTTCCGCACTTTCACTTGTCTCCAACTGTGTTGTGTCTTGATTTGTATGCCAATGTGTGTGTCACGGACTCTCTGGCTCCCTGCCATACGTGCATTGCTACCCCATCAGGGCTGTGGGTTTATACTTGTGCATTATCATGTCCCTGTTTCGTGCTTTCCCAGATGCGTATGGCCGTTTACCGGCCACAAGCGGGTGCACTTGTGTCCTGTGTTCGGTTGTGCATATGTTGGTGTTTGTACCACATTGTGTTCGATATTGGGGTGCTCTGCTTCCTATGTGTGTGTGCTGCATTGTGTGTGAGATGTCCCTTCAGCTCTGATTTGGCTCACCCTTCTCCCTTTCAGGCAGTGTGGTTTTCACTTCTGTGCTTGTTCAGTGGTGTGATATTGCCGGGTTGTGTGACTTGTGCTCTTGGTTGGTGTTGTTACTCTTGGGCAGGGTTTGTCTGCAGTTGTGCTGTGCTTAATTGTGCATGTGTGCCATTGTGCCCATCTCCCCTCGTCTCCCCAGTCCCTGGTCGTTCCTCTCCCTGTTGCTGTTGTGTCTGTTGTTTTGGGCAGTTTCCGGTCCCCGAGTCCTGCCACCATCTCCAGACTGATGTGGTGGACACCATTTCCTCCATGTCATCCAGCTCCTGGTGTGGCGCTGGACTCCCCCCTCCGGTGTGCATTGCTGCCTTCTTGTTGTTGGCGTGTTTCTGCTTGTTTGTGCGTTTCACATCATTCCGGCTGTTCTGGTTTTCTTCCATTGTCCTCCTCCACTCTCCGGCTGCATTTACCTTGTCCACAATGGCCTGCCATGTACAATGTTTTGTTGCCAATGGGGCTTGTGGGGTTGTATACTGGCTCCGGTTGCCTCCATTGTGCTTGGCTGTTGTTTTCTGTTTGGTTTGTCTTTCTTTTTTGGGCTTTTTTTGGGCTTATTCCCGCCTGCCGTGTGTGTGTCGCGGGCCTGGCGGTGCTTATCGCTGCTTTCCTCATCGCGAATGGGCTCATCGCATGTTTTTTTGTGTTGTGGTTTGTGTTTTTATCTCCGTCGAGGTGGTTGTATCGTGGACATTGGCCGCGTTTTCGGCGGACTATCGCATGGTACCGCCGTGTTGTGAATTCCACGTTAACACAGGGTTATTTTCCCGCGATAGGCTGCGATGTGTAAAGTTGCGTTAACATTTTTTGGAGATGTTTAGCACACGTTCTTGTGAATATACCCCTAAGTCCACTCGTATCAACACCTGCTCACCTGAGAAACATGCTATTGATATACAAGTCTTCATCTTTGATAAACACTGTCCCTTACTAGGACACACAAAAAGATGGTTTGATGGTCCATGAATGATATTTTTCGATCTCATCACTCCAAGATTCAAAATAATCCACAAAAACAGAGAAACAAAAAGTGAGGGATCACCATTCTTTATTATGCTGAAAAGACTTACACAGAAAAATCAACTCCACCAAATTCGCAAATAGAAATGACAGTAGAAAGATACACAATCAATTAGACCAGTGCACTTAGCATTTCAACGATATATTATACAGCAAGACACAACTCCAAATTCCTAGACTAACTAATTCCTCCAACCCAGCACCTGCAAACCCAAGAATGTAAAATACTACTTATTAGTGACTTCAACATCTGTGCAGACAGTAACAGCAATAGCCCTGCATAACACATAGTAGAAAACAAATTTGTTAATGGGCCCACACATTCTAAAGCCTAACTTTCTCACTCAACTCCTACAGGACATATTTCGGATTCAACCTCAAATATAGTCAGATCATGGCTTCATGTTCCTACATCTTCTGAACATGTCTTACTAACAACACCCACATAACTGAGAAGAAAACACCTATACTCATCATGTATCTCAACATACTCTTTGATACAGAGTTTGACAAACTATAACGAGCTATTGAATGCATAGCTTCTCCTATGACTTAGGGTCTGTAATTAAGGATGGTTACCATAGCATCACCTTTGTAGTTACAAAACTAGAACAAATGAAGCTGAGGAAGCACAACCAATGAATCAAGGCAACCAAGAAAGGGTCCCTTCAAAATCTGGCCATATTAAAAAGGCAGTGGTGAAATCTTGCACATTTCTGATGTGTATCATTTGCTAGAACAGACAAAACTGCTGACTAGATCAGCAGAAGAGGTTAGCAAAAGGATGAGTTGAGAACAAAAAAACTACATAGACAATGACGCTAATAACTTAAGATGACAACAAACTAAACAAAGACATTTATTTGGTCTATTAAGATCTTTCCAAACCTAAGTACCAAATAAATATACCCACTAACCACTGTAAAACATTATGAAGAGCATTTGAACGTTTTTGGATAAAAAAATTCTATTGATCCTTGAAGAAATTGTAAATAATCATCAGACATCTCTATGGTGTTCAACAAATGCGCTGACATTGTGCATGACCTCTTTATCTCAGTCCCTGAGCAGGATATATCCAAATTAGTCTCAAGGATCAAAGCATTAAAACTGCCAGTCCAACCATATCCGGCAGGATCAATGCTGTCTCCTTAACCAAATACATGACCACCTTGATTAACTTTCCCCTTTCTACTGGAAGTGTGCCTTGCCAATGGAAACACACAATCTTTTCACAAATTCTAAATAAGCACACAGGATATCTCAAAGTTCTGCAACCTTTCTTTCTATTTTCAGGATTGCAGATCCTAAAAAATGATGTAAAGAATTGCTACTACAAACATATGTGAAAAAACATTGATTGCGACATATAGAGTCATGTTTGTAGAACCTTAGAGAAGACCCCATCATCACTCTTGAGAGGGCCAACAAGGCACTTGACTCCCATTTACCTCTCAGCAGCTTACAACTGCCTGTAATTAACAGACATTCACGAGAGGTGAGCTGTAACGTGCTGTAACGCAAGGAGGAGGACGGGGACGAGAGTCGGGAGTGCAGACGGGAGCCAGGAGCAGAGAGCGGGGACGCAGAGGGCTGCAGCCGAATTTACAGAATTTACCGGATTCCGGCTGCCGGCAGCCTTCCACCGTCAGCCTTCAGCCTCCAGCCCTCCAGCCTTTTGGGTCGGCACCAGGTCGAGCTATGAATTGGGCCTCAGCACGGTTCAGCACGGTTTCCAGTAAGTGCATTTCCAGCAGAGGCAGAGGCAAGTGCGGCCGCCGCCAGACGGCAGCCGCTGAGAGTGTGCCTCAGGTGGGTGCGGAGGCGGCCAGGTTAGTTCCGGGTGCAGCCTGTAGTGCCCCACTCGGCCCTTCTCCCCCCGCAATCTCTCCCAGGCCTAAGGCCACAACAACCCCTCGATAGCCCTTTCCATCCCCCTTGCCTCCCCTGTCTATTTTGTCATCAGAGTGACAGAGTGCTATCAGTCAGCCAAGCCTAGCAGCCAGCTTTAGAGGCAGCCCATCGAGGAGGCGAGGCAAAGGCAGAGGCCGCCCTTTCCAAGGGCTGTGGCCCAGGGTGGGCCCCCTCTGACCAACACAACGTCTCACGAGCTTCCAACCCAATCAAGACAAGACAAGTCAAGGATTGACTCTCAGAGCGAGAGCACGAGTGTGAGCCTAAGCACCTCTTCCGCTCAACATAACACCAGCAACACCAGGAACGCCAGCACTGGTTTGGCAACGCAGAGCACCCCAAAAGCTCGGACTGACCCCATAGATTCCAGGAGCAATAAATCTACAAAGCTACAAAGAGGAACAAAGGACAATAATAAATAAACAAAGAAAAACAAACAAATAAACAAAGGGCTTACTACTAAGCGTGAGGAACAAAGACCAAGTATGGTCAAAAAGAGAGGCCTGGGCAAAAGCGTCCCCAAAAAAAGACAAACAGATCACATGTGTGAAAGTTCATACGCAGCCGGAGGGCCGGCAGATGAGGGGTAGGTAAGCCCACTACCAGTATCTTTAGTCACCAGCTATACCCAGCTACAATGCTACCCCACAATGGAACCGACAACAGGAACAGACAAACTACAGTATCAGAGCCCACATAAGGAAGCATCACCGAATACTCCAGATTTACCACCGGCTTCCCTCCCACGGGGGAAAATCCAAAACTACTTCCAATGAATCATACCCCTTACCCTAACATCAATCCCAAACCTACTTCACCCGGAACCCATGCAAAGGGCAAAAAGTTCATGTCCAGGCGCTCCCAATCTTTAAGTGGGTCAGTTTCACTGAGCCCAAAGCCGTTCCAACTCATGGAGGGAGCCCTGAGGTGATCAAATTCTCACCAAACTCTCAATTAAACCAGTGACCTACACAGATCAGTGGGTGGAACTAACTGCATTATCACAACAGCGCAAGTCCACACAAACTTCCCAGCACAGGGTGCCGTCAGTCAAGAAAGTCCGGCAGTGTCCCCCGGGGCACATTCCTCAAAAGAGGAGCAAAGTTTTTGGAACACACTAAATATTGCCCAGGGACCCCTATCACAGGAATTCTTAACCACACTAGAAGCCCAAATAGACGCACAAATGGAAGCGTCCCTTGCTCAAACGCCATTGTCAGCGAGTACACGAGCCACAAACAGCGAGCTTCACCGGATACCCCAACAGCACGACGAGAGCTACGTATATGCCTCCCCGTCCAGTCCGTCAGCCGCTATACAGGGGGGTCTCTCCTCTTTTCATAAAAAAGACATAATGGCCAAAGCCCTACTGTGGCAGTTGCAAAAAATGGAGCTCCAGATTGACCTCATACAATCGATAGCAACAAGCATTGCGGGCATAGGGAACAGGCTAATCACACTAGAATCCAAACTTGACCGGACAGAAGCAGGCCAATCTTGCTCGTGCACCCAATTAATGGACAAACTGATCTCACTCCCGGAAATCCTATGGGCCTTACTAGACAACGTTAAAAATAACAATTTACCAGCAAGTAACCAAAAAGAAAAGGGAGCGGCTGCGACTAGACCCCCAACAGCACTTCAGTGGACAAACTCACGCCCGGCTAAAGATATCTGTTCCAAGGAAAACGTAACTGCCTCTACAAACTTACAGCCATCCGTGAGCACTACTCAGCTAGCCTTCATTGCCCATGCCTATGAAGAGCCTGCCCTCAGTCCTGTCATAGGGGCGCCTCCCCTCTCCAGAAGAGCAAAAAAGAAACTGAAAAAACTGTCCAAAAAGCAGCGCCTACAAAAAAGACACCAGGGGGCCATAGGCCCTGGCCTAGGCCTAAGACAAAACGTTACTAAAGATCAAGAAAAGCTGGTCAACCTCTTTCCAATCTTTAATAAGAGATTCAAACCGGGCATCAGATCTAATCTAATCAACTCAGATGAAAAGGAAACTATGGCTGGCAACCAGAGAAAGGAACTGCCTCCCACTCCAGGAGTCAATCAGAGCCAGCAAAGATCACCAAACAACAACGACCTAGCTCACAGCATGCCACATGACACATCATCGTCTTCAACCTTAACAACAGTGTCTGGAGGCCTGGCAGAATATTCGTCGTTACCCCGGGCAGGCGCAGGAAATCTCTCATCCTATGAGCACACATGCTCCCTCTCAAGTCGGGAGCAAAGCACAGGCCTAAGAACAATCTCTGGCCACCTCTCTAGAGCCGATGCTTCAAATGGGGCCGCCACCATCCCTGCTCAGCCTCCCGCGTCTGTCGGCAAATCGCAGACGTCAACTCAAATCGAACCGCCCGGGGTACTCAATTGCTCACCATGGCCGTCTCCACGAGGGACGACAACCACCCCAGGACCTCACATGAAATCCCAGCTGGCCCGCCAGAACTTGAAACCTGTGCACTTCAAAAACTGCAATCCTGAGAATCCTCTCACCCCCGTCCCAAGAGGGATTTGCAAAAAAACAGGGCAGAAAACCACAAGGCTGGCCAAATATTTATTCCTCATTACCCTTCCAGCGGCCCGCGGACATTCTGAACAGAGGGAACCTGCTAAAACTACTTCACCACATTCCGTCGCTGTCTAACCTAACCACAGGGGAACTACACTCAGTACAATTTGCCCCCATCCCTGGTACAAGGGCCCTCGAATCTACTATCACACAATGGGACTCTACAGCAACAACGGATGCCATACTGAAAGAGGCCTCAACCTTTGATGAATGGGGCATAGAACTAGCACCCAACCGCCCACAGAAGTATCCACACTTCTTAATTGAGAACCACAGATCCCCCCCAGACGATACACACTGAAGGGAGCTTGGGGTGCAACCCACGACTGGTTAGTAAGCTCATCGCAGACTACAAACCCCTTAACGGTCCTCTGTGGTGAAAAGGAGCGGATCATCAGATGGCAAGCAGTAGCCGAGAACCACGTGGGGATACTCCCGCATTTAATTCCTAGGGGGAAAAAGCCACAGTATGACCCCTAGCCCACGGGAACCCCCAGCCAGGCCGATCACCTTACCCACCCAGTCCGGGAATCTGGCTTCGAAAGATCGTCTCTCCATCCTCTCCTGGAACGTGGCCGGGCTGGCCGCTACACTTCGCTCCACTCAGGGGCGTGAATTTCTAAACAGGCACGACATTGTCTGCCTGCAGGAGACATGGGCACTGACCCCCACGACAATCTATGGGTTCTACGAAGTCTTCCAACCGGCAACGCAAACAAGTCTATTTGGATGGGCCTCGGGGGGGCCTCTCCATCTTTCTGAAACAAACAGTTAAAGCAACGATCTCTTTACCTACGCAGGTTCAGAAGAAAGTACAAGCGATATCCATCGAAGGCCTGAAAAGCGGCCAGAAGTCCTTCTCCTTGATTCTTATAAACTGCTATTTAAATCCACGCAAAATATCAAAAGCCCGTGCTATGGGGGCCCTGTGCTCACACATCAAGCCAATTATTGAAACCTATCCCTCACACGAAATTGTGCTGGTAGGGGACTTCAACACCAAACACTTGGGCCTTCGTCACAACCCCGTCCAAAGGAATAACGAACAAATGCAATTCTACAACTTACTTAGCATATTCGACCTAAAATCAGCAGACCGGACTCTGTGGGTCGTTCGCCCTATGTTCAAGAATATCTCGACAATTGATTATATTTTTATGTCAAGCGGCTTAATTAACGATCTACAGAGCTTAGACATCATAAATCGCCCAGATAGTGATCACAACCCTCTGGTTGCAGGCTTGAATTTAAATCATCAGATAGCAGATCCAGGCCAAGACCTTGGCCATTCGACGGGAGACAAACTCATGTCCATGGTAAAAAGAATCAAGTGGCACCTGTTCCACTCGCCACAGGTCGCCAACTGGCTTGATGACCTGAGAATCCGTCTTCAGGACCCCGCGGGGAACTTCCTTTTAACACACTGGGACCAGCTGACCAGAGAGTTGGGTGCCTCCCTCCATAAGACCAGAGAGGGGGGACTGTCACGCCAGGATCAAAGTGGCCCTATAAAGGGGATGCAACGCCTAACAAGTTTTCCAAACAAACCGCTGGTGTCACAGTGCATTACACTCACGCGAAGGAATCTGAGGAAGAAAACCCGCCAGCTCAAATGAAACGCAACATCTGGAAACCTTTTTGCAGTAAAAGAAGCGAGAAATGCTCACAAAAAAAACGTTTGGGCCTTGAAACAAGCCCAACAAGAGAAGGAATGGAACAAGATCTTTTTCATGCTCAAAGAAGGATCCCTAGCCAGATTCTGGCAATATGTGAACTCTTTAAAATCCCTTGGTCCTCCGAGATCTAATGCAGTTCCAGCAGCAGCATGGGAGAACCATGTGCGAAGCCAGTTTTCGGCCTACCAACAAACAGTTACCATGGCTTCGGCCGCATTGGACACAGAAGATTTACAAACACCGTTCCAACCAAGGGAAATTACAAGACTAATAAAATCTATGAAATCAAGCGGGCGCCAGGACCAAATGGACTGCCTGCCGGGATCTTTCAATCTGACCCAGAGGCTTGGGCAGCGATTCTAACCCGCTATTCAACACCGCGTATACCCTCGGAAGGACACCGGATGCATGGCGGGGCTCAATATTATGCCCAATTCACAAAAAGGGAGACTGTCTAAACCCTAGCAACTATCGCCTAATAGCACTATTAGACTTGGAAGATAAAGCATACGCCCGAATCCTTCTTGAAAAACTGGAAACCTGGGCCGAAGGAAACAAGTTGCTCCCCTTCTTTCAAACTGGCTTTCGTGGAGGAGTCGCCACAACGGATAACATAATCGCTCTATCGGCCCTCTGTCATCAAGCCACTCAGCCGCTACAGCCTCCTCTTTGGTGCTGCTTTGTCGACCTAACTGCAGCCTTCGACAAGGTTGACAGACCCTCACTCTGGAAGAAACTTGCAAACTGGGGCATCCCACCCTCACTTCTAACTGTCATAATATCACTCCATTCAGAAACCTGGGTACGGATAAAAACAAGTCCCACATCTATGTCGGCGAAAATCGAGAAGCCCGGAGGTTTGAAACAAGGGTGTGTGCTCGCCCCCCTCCTCTTTAATCTGTACACTGCGGACCTGGGAAACGCGCTAGCTAACAGCAGCCTGGCTCCTCCTCGACTAAGTAACGGACCTTTACACATTATGCAGTACGCGGATGACATTGTCATCATGGACCACACCAATATGGGCCTCCAACGTGCCTTGACCAGCTTACACAAAAATAGCACACTGAACCATCTCGTTATCAATTCGGATAAGACCAAGATCGTAGTAGGAGGTCGGCAAAAGCATAAAAAACATATCACATGCACTATTGGATCTAGGAAAATTAAATGCGTGCAGAAATACAAGTACTTGGGGGTTTGGTTCACAGAAACTGCAAGTCCAACCGCCCACAAAAAAGATCTGACCAAAAAATCGGTGGCTATCACGTACGGTTTAATAAAACTGAACAACAATCTCACAAGTCCCTCAGCAGAGAGCATCAGGAAAGTTACCCAAGTAGCGCTTCTTCCAGCACTTGCGTATGGGCATCAAGCATTTCCGGGCACTTGCTCAGAATCCCTGGAGCGGGCCCAATGCGTGGCCTACAAAAAAATCTTTCAACTGCCAAAACACATCTCCAGGGCAAGACTCAGGTTGGAGCTTGGGCTAGTCAAACCCTCACTTACCCTTGAGGCCGACTATTTGAAATACTATATTCAAATCTTAAAAATGCAGGGGGAATCTCTAAAGAGCCGCCTCAGAGATACATTCGAAAAATTCGGCTCGCCATGGAACACTCAACTCAGGAAAGCCCTGGCTTCCATAGTAATAAATGAAACGGCACTCGCCCTGACCCATATCTCATATGCCGCATGGAAAACACGAATAAACCAACAAGTCCAACTAGTCTCATTTCAGCAAGACTGGGCAACACTAAAGACTTCAGCTTTCCTCATCCCGCTGATGACTCATATACGGTAAACAAACCGCAGGCTTACCTTGCCGCCGCGCTGAACCCCAAAGTCATAAAAGAGATCATGTACATGCAGCTGCTGGCATTGCCAATCACAGACTTTAGCCAAGCTTCGTCATACCAAAGCACAGGAGGGGCATGCCATCTGTGCAACTACAAGCGAGAGTCTTGGGTACACCTATTGTGCTGCTGCCCGGCCCTAACAACCGAAAGGAGGATCCTCCTAAGACAATTATGCCTAAGTGAAAAAGCAAACACTTCCCTCAAGGCCTCCACCATATGTTTCTCACAAAGAGAACCCAACATTTTGGCCCGGTGTGGAAGATTTGCACAAACAATTAGGCAAGCCTTATACCCCCGCCCTACAACTGCACCTTGCCCTCGAACAGTTCAAAAGCTGATCCTGGATCACTTCAAACAAAGGTCCTCGAAAGAGAACAGACCAAGCCTAGGAAGCAGCAATCGAGTCTAAAGCTCCCTCGCACCTTACTGGCAGCACTCTCTGGTCAATCAAAAATAAGAGTCCATGGGGCTGCGTCCCTAGTTGGCTCTTACTGGTCGTATGCGTTCATACACAAATCTGGCTTACCAGGTCATGAATTAGCAATGCAATAGGACTATACACAAGAAATACTTCAAAATGCAGCCCTGGAGCCCCGAACATTCTGGGTGGCGATAATCTCCCATGGGAGGGTCCATAGTGCTTCTGTGAAATCCAAATTTAAACACAAGATCTGAGACAACTGCTGGCACTTAAGTACCGTATTTTATCAACTCTTTTATTCTATAAGAAAATGTTTTTTTCTTTTCTTTTTTTAATCTGTATTGCAATGGTTTTAGTTAACTTATGCAAATAAACTTATTCATTCATTCAACTGCCTGTAATTCTATTATTGTTACATGAATCTCTTGGTACAATTGCTAGTCCAGAATAAACATAGGGGCATATTCTCAAGGACTCATCGCCGAGTTAACGGCACTTTAGCGCAGCAAAAGTGGCAAAAGAATTATCGCCCCATTCACAAGCTGGTGCAAACTCCCCACATCGCCAGTATACCAGCGATAGCTGCCACAAAAAACATCGCACGGATGAGAGAGACAACTAACGCTAATAATATGCAGAGTAGGCGTTCCCGTGCAAAAACTCACAAACTCCACTTTGCGATATTCACAACGACCAGCCAGATCTGCAATGCGATCCAAAAACAGGCGATAAGGCGCGTTAGCAGCAGGGATTTAACACCTGCCTTCTACTGGTGTTAAGCAGGACGACAAACTGCAGTATAAAAGGGAGCCCAGCCCAGAGCCATGGAGCTACTGATCATGCAGCTCGGAGCCCCAAGAGGCCCACAACACCCACCGCCAACCCCCCAGGACCACCCCCCCACCGGACTACCACCGAGGCAGCGCAGAATGAGACAGCGGTCCTTCCGAAAACACACCAGCCTCGGAGACTTAACGCCAGAGGAAGTCATTGCCCACTACAGGCTCAAAAGGACGACCATCCTCCGCATCCTGACCCACATTGCCCACAGGCTGACAGTACCAACACAGCGGACAACCAACATCCCTCCGCAGACAAAGCTGCTGGCTGTGCTGCACCTGTTGGCCTCTGGTACCTTCCAACCAACAACTGCCAAAGTTGGAGGAGTCTCACAGCCAGCCCTATCAAAGTTCCTCACACCTGTCTTGGATGCCATCATCAGCTTGGTACCCCAGTACCTTCACTTCCCCCACACTGCGCAGGAACAGCTGGAGACCAAGCAAGGCTTCTACGCCATAGCTGGCTTCCCGCACGTGTTGGGGGCAATTGACTGCACACCTGTCCTACTTGTGCCCCCTGCTGACACTGCATACAATTACCGCAACAGGAAGCACACGCATTCCATCAATGTGCAGGCAATAGTGGACCACCGGGGACTCTTCACCAACGTCGTCGCCAACTACCCAGGCAGTGTGCATGATTCCTACATCTTCCGACAGTCCATCATCAACCAGCGCTTCGAGGATGGCACCTACGGAAATACACTGCTCGTTGGTAAGTACCAACGGAACACACCACACAACTCTAATCCACAATCATGCAACTCGCAACTGTCGGAATGCACACGTTACAACATCACATACGACATGCCAAACAACATGCCCACCTACCAGACACGTCAACACATGGAACTGTGGTAACAGGGGCCAGACATGTAGACAAGCCATCCACGTCATGGCACCTCTGCCACACAATAGCAGGATGTGGTGAGAGGCGGGAACCAAGTATGTGCGAGGGAGGCAAGTGACCCATGAATCAGAATGTACACAATGCCAAGTGTAGTGGGGATGTGCTGGACAGACTCAAGTATGCAGAGCACAGACATGTCCATGTGGACATATACTGCTGGTGTTTGTAGTGTCATAGACAGTGGGCGCAACCATGTTACCTCAGGCAGTGGGGTAGACCCTGGACATGTAGCTATGTTGTCCCCCCCTGTAAGCGTAAGCGGAGTGGGCTGGCCAGCGTAGGAGTGGGAATCAATAGCCCGGGGCTCAGGGCGTGGTTCACTTCCGGGATGGCCAACAAGGCAACTACTGCGTGTGTCTCTGTTTCCGCCATATCCTGACCATAGGCCTACACACACGTGGCCGACCACCTTCAACGGCCAATATCACAGTGTCGTTGTCAGGCTTGTAGACATGCGCAGACAGCCATGACAATGGTGTGCCCTAGGATTGCAAGTGATGCAACCGCGCAGTGCACACAAGTAAATAGGCTCGGGGGAGTGAGGAGCAGCTGTGAGGCAACGTACTACACATGGATGCCGCTCATTTGCCACATGCAAGACATGTCAGACATGTATCCCAAAGTCCCACACATCACACACCAATATACTAATAAGCCTGCCAACACAGAATGCCGAACCACCGATTGACACATCTCTCTCCCCTGTCACAGGTGATCAAGGATATGCACTCTGCCCGTGGATGATGACACCCCTCCGAGCCCCGAACACCCAGGCCCAGAGGCAGTACAATGCGGCCCACATACGCACCAGGGGCATTGTGGAGCGCTCATTTGGCGTGTTGAAGTCACGTTTCAGGCGCCTGGACATCACAGGTGGAAGACTCCTTTACAGCCCGCAAATAGTGTGCAAGATGATCATTGCATGTTGTGTGTTGCACAACATATGTGTACGCACCAATGCCCCATGGATCCAAGTGCCAGATTCATCGGACGATGATGATGAAGATGAGGCAGGTGGACCACACTCCAGTGCAGCAGCAGCTGGAATAGCCCGAAGGGACACTATCAGTCACAATTTCTTCACATAAGCACGTCACATAGGGACTGTCCTTAGCAATCATGGGACAGGTCAAAATGACCACAGGCACAGCATGTGCAAATAAATTCATTCCTAGACACATTCCCTGTGTGCATGTCACTCCTCTGCATTGGCACATCGCTCTGACAAATGTATGTGCAACATTTAGTGCTGTCATTTTCACCAATGGCAATTGGATGGTGGGAGTGTCACCTCCGTTATCGGGATCCTGTTTTCCTGCGGACTGAACCGTGTCTTCCTCTTCTTCTTCTCCATGCCCTTCCCTGGCCCCGAGGTCCCAGGCTGGTCCTCCGTGGGGCTTGTGGGGTTCGGGTTGTCCTCTGTACTTGCTCCAGCTCCCTCCATTGTGCTTCGCAGTTGTTATGTTTTTTTTATTTATTTCTGTTTTTTTTGCTGCTTTTATGGTGATTTTTCCCGCCTAACGTGGGAATTGCAAGCCTGCCGCTGGTTGTCGCCGATTTTTCTATCGCGGTTGGGCCCATCGCAACTTTTTTCACGTTCGGGTTTCCTTTTTTATCGCCGTCGCGGTAGTTGTATCGCGGACATTTGACGCGTTATCGGGAAACTATCGCATGTTACCGCCGTGTTGAGAATACGACGTTAACACAGAGTTATTTTCCCGTGATAGACGGCGATATGAAAACGTGCGTTAGCCTTTTTTGGCGATGATTATCGCACGTTCTTGGGAATACCCCCCATAGTTTTCCAGATACCTAGGATTGCCTCATCACTTTGTCCACTGGCTCCATGTGATAAAGAAGGCAGCAGCCAGCTTCTTACTTAAGATTCCTTGTCAGCGGTCAATATTACACCTCAACTGAAAATGCTACACTGGCTCTTGGTGCAGAAGAGGATCTGAGTCAAAAGTCTGATGCTGAGTCTGATTCTATAAGAAAGGTTCTGAGTTCCTGATGGACAGTTTCAGGCAGTATCACTCTAATTTGACACTTGGATGTTCTAACTTGCTTCTCCTCGGGATCATGAAGGTGCTAAGTACCTGTAAAGCCGTGGTACTCATAGTACGGCACGCGGGCCGCCAGCGGCCCGGCAGGCCTTCATTGGCGGCCCGCGGACCTTGCCTTGCCGTGTCTACGTTTCTAGTGAGGCCAGCAGTAAACACAGAAGATGACCGCAGGAGCATACGTAGTGATTACGTATTAAATAGGTATTCACTACGTATGCTCCTGCAGCCATCTTCTGTGTTTACTGCCGGCCTCTGTGACCTCACAGCACAGTCAGAAAGCTTCCCAAAAGGCCCTTTAAAAGTCAGCTGTAAGCGCTTTCACAGCTGACTTTTAAAGGGCCTTTTGGGAAGCTTCCTGTTTAGATAGAGGCAGAGACAGAGACAGATAGAGACAGAAACAGATAGAGACAGAAACAGATAGAGACAGAAACAGATAGAGACAGACAGAGACGACAGAGACAGACAGACAGAGACAGAGACGAATAGAGAGAGACAGATAGAGACAGATAGAGACAGAGACAGATAGAGACAGAGACAGATAGAGATAGATAGAGACAGATAGAGACAGAGACAGATAGAGACAGATAGAGATAGAGACAGATAGAGACAGAGACAGATAGAGACAGAGACAGATAGAGACAGAGACAGACAGAGACAGATAGAGGCAGATAGAGACAGAGACAGATAGGGACAGAGACAGATAGAGACAGAGACAGACAGAGACAGACAGAGACAGAGAGAGACAGATAGAGACAGAGAGAGAGAGAGATAGAGACAGACAGAGACAGACAGAGAGAGAGACAGAGACAGAGGCAGATAGAGACAGAGACAGATAGAGACAGAGACGGATAGAGACAGACAGATAGAGACAGAGACAGATAGAGACAGAGACAGTTAGAGACAGAGAGAGACAGATAGATAGAGACAGATAGAGACAGAGAGACAGATAGAGACAGAGAGAGACAGACAGATAGAGACAGAGACAGGTAGAGACAGATAGAGACAGAGACAGGTAGAGACAGATAGAGACAGAGACCGATAGAGACAGAGATAGAGACAGAGACAAATAGAGACAGAGACAGATAGAGACAGAGACAGACAGAGACAGAGAGAGACAGACAGAGACAGACAGAGATAGACAGAGAGAGAGAGAGATAGAGACAGACAGAGACAGACAGAGAGAGAGAGATAGAGATAGAGACAGAGACAGATAGAGACAGAGACAGATAGAGACAGACAGATAGAGACAGAGAGAGAGAACAGATAGAGATAGAGACAGATAGAGACAGAGAGAGAGAGACAGATAGAGACAGATAGAGACAGAGACAGATGGAGACAGAGACAGATGGAGACAGAGACAGATGGAGACAGAGACAGACAGAGACAGAGACAGACAGAGACAGACAGACAGAGAGACAGAGAGATAGATAGATAGATGGATAGAGAGAGAGAGAGAGATAGAGAGATAGAGATAGAGAGAGAGATAGATAGAGATAGAGAAAGAGAGATAGATAGATAGAGAGATAGAGATAGAGAGAGAGAGATAGAGAGAGAGAGAGAGAGAGAGAGAGAGAGAGAGAGAGAGAGAGAGAGAGAGATGGAGCGATAGATAGATGTGTGTATGCCGGGTCTGGTGGCTCAGTGGACGAATGCGTCTGGTGCAGGGGCCTGTGTTCAACCTCATGGTCACAGGTTTTCTTTTTTTTTGCTCTAGCCCTGCCCCCCCCCCACTGACCCCGCCCCCACCGGTGCGGCCCTCTGCCACAAACCAAACTGTAAATTTGGCCCCCGAGAGAAAGTTTGTGAGTACCCATGCTGTAAAGGAAGTTGTTTCTTCTTTTTTCTCGTAGCCATGCTGTGGAATGAGTTACCATTTTCTCCCAATGCTATTTCTTTTGAGGTTTGTTGTAGAAAAACAGTTGAAAACCTACCTAACATTTTCTCACTTGTATAGTTCTCTGCACTACTTACATAGTGCTGGCAAGCGTTTCTTGGGCAGCTGTAGCACTCTACAAATTCTCGTTCATATGTAAAGAGACCACACTCAAATCTACATCTGTTTTAAAAATTAACTTCCGTAAATATTATAGTGGAATTCATAGTAGGGCTATCCCAGGAAACACAATTCTAAGATTATAAGCAAATGGGTAGGAGGAACATAACTCTAAGATGACTGTTTGGCAAAATATGTAGGGTGAGCAGGGAGAGTTAACTTGCCCTCTCAGATTATGTGCCTAAGAGTGTTTCACTGATATGCTGCCCGATGGCCCAGAAATGTTTTCGCTTTGAGATGGGAAGCAATGTAGGTAACAACGATAGGGATGCATGTAATTTAAACAAGCATTTGCAATGCCAAAATGTCTTGGATCATAGTATTAGAATTCAGTATAGTGTTGTAGAGTGTTTTATATTATAGTGCTGTGTAGAGAATATTGTAGTAGTGTAGTGTGTTGTGTAGAGTGTTGTTGAGTATAGTGCAAGGACAGTGGTGTACAGTATATTGGTATAGAGTGCAGTGGTATAGTGAGCATTTGTTTCGAGTAAAGCAGTGTAGAGTGTATTGGTGTTTTTGTGTAGTGAGGTAGAGTACAATAGACTGCTGTCGTATAGAATATAGGGGCATATTAGCAAGAAGAGGCGATAATCATCGCTAACCCTGCTTAGCGTGATTTCTTTTATCGCCGGCTATCGCTGGAATATATCGCCACGCTAACGCTGTATTAGCAACGATTAGCGCTATGGCGATGAATATTCCAGCGATAGCGGGGGAAATGGGCCAACATCGCTGAAAAACCAGCGATGTTGCATGGAGAAGGGAGAACACCTTGCTGATACGACCCTGTGGTCGTATCAGCATAATCCACCCCCATGTTAGGTATGGCTAACACCTGCTAATTGCAGGTGTTAAATAAATGGCGATGACCCCGGTTAGCGCGACTTTTCACGTCGTTAACTGGGGCCATGGCCACTTGCTAATAGGCGATAGGCCTGTTAGCGGGTGTTTCCCAGGTTTGTTCGTCGGGAACGCCCACTTTGCATGTCATTAGCGATAAATATCGCTGACATGCAAAGCGGTAAAAAAAACAGGCGCTAATGCCCGCAAACTGTCTCTAACTGCTGTTAGAGACAGTTTGCTGATAGGGCGATATGAATATCGCCGCTTTAGCGGCAAAAAGTGCCGCTAAAGCGGCGATAGTGCCCTTGCTAATATGCCCCATAGTGGTGTGAAGTACAGATTTTTAGTGATAGACAAGATGGGGTTTTTTACCTTTTATTTGTTCTGCTCACATAATTATTCTGAATACTTGTTTTAATAATTATTTATTACGTGGTTGTTAAAATATTTTTTTGTTTTATACATTTGGCAATTCCTTTAGAAATTTTGGGATGCATCCATTGTTGTATATTATTTCACAGGTTACTGGTAAATGGTCCATTAATTCGTCAGCCAAGTCTTCTACTAATGGACTGAGAATAAACCAGTCCATTAATATTTCATTACTAATGTCCATAGATTGTAACATTTCAGTATCCGACCAGAAAAGCAGCTAGCTCACAGCATGGCTCACAGCGGCAAGCAATGAACATGCCCCACTTAGAACAATAAGATCGGCAAGGTGCCATGAGGCATAAAGATGGTTCTCTCCTGACTTAAAAATGCAAAAACTAGCACTTCGCCAATCTGAAAGAAAATGGAGAATTAGTTATTCCCTTGATAAAAAAGAGAGCTATTTAATCCAACTTAAAGAGTATAAAAAGTCAATTTCCACTGCCAAGGCTACTTACTTCTCTTCAAAAATCCTGAGCTCTACCAATAGGTCTAAAGAGATATTCTCTATTGTGAAAGAATTATCCAATCCTGACAGAATCACACTAAAATCTACACCCTCTCAAGCATTTTGCAACTCTCTTAATTCGTTTTTCATTGATAAAATTGCAACAATAAAAGCCAGTATCCCTTTCTGCCCTTCCCTTGAGGTATCATCTTCAATGCTGGAAAACCCCTGTTTTCATGACCAGTTCTCAGCAATAGACAATCAGACTTTTCTAGATCTTCTGTCTAAAGTAAAGTCGGGTTCACCTACTGACAGCTGCCCGCCCCATATCTTAAAAGAAGTTTTCACTATCTTCCCCAGACCCGCCTTGGCACTTCTAAATGATTCACTATCGCAGGGCTGTGTCCCGAGAGCTTTCAAAGAAGCAACTGTCGTCCCTCTACTAAAAAAGCCAGGTGCGGATCCTAGGATTCTGACCAATTACCGGCCCATCTCCCTGCTCCCCTATTTGGCCAAGATATTGGAATCTCATGTGGCCAAATGCCTCTGTGCTTTCATTAAGCAGTCTGACTACCTTGATCCCAACCAAGCAGGGTTTTGCCCAGCCCATTCAACCGAGGCAGTAATACTTGCTGTACTGGACACACTTCGAGAGGAAGCTGATAAGGGTTCCCCCCAGGCCTTGGTGCTGCTGGACCTGTCCGCGGCATTTGACACAGTCGATCATAGTATCCTGATCGACCGTGTCAGGGCTGCTGGCCTTAAGGGAGCAGCGTCCAGCTGGATTGAGTCATTTCTTGAGGATCACACCCAGTCAGTGCGTCTCTCCCAGTTTTCTGCACCAAAAATGGAAACGACATGTGGAGTACCTCAGGGCTCCTCATTGTCCCCTCATTTGTTTAACCTTTACCTTTTCCCCCTACTTCGGTCCCTGAAAAACAGGAAGGTGTGCACGTATAACTATGCAGATGATTTGCAACTGGTGTTTACTATCAATAATTCACCTGACTCGGTATCTGAATTCCAGGCAACAATGCTGCACATCCGCGACTGGATGAATAGTAACCCGTTAAAACTTAATCCAGACAAAACTGAAGTGATTCTGATAGGGGGTCCCCTGAACCCTTGGAACGCACATTTTTGGCCAAGTGAGTTGGGCTCTCCCCCCACTCCTTCCCCCTCAGCCAAGAGTCTGGGGGTTATCATCAATAGTGACCTCACTATGAAATCCCAGATAGGAGCAGTAACCTCCACCTGTTTCTTTCAGCTCAGAAAGATAAGGAAGATCAGGAGATTACTTACTCGGGAAGCTCTGATCCAGGTGGTCCTAGCCATGGTGATTTCACACCTGGACTATGCCAACTCTTTATATTTCGGCATCCCTCTATATCTCACTAAAAGACTGCAGTTGGTGCAGAATCAGGCAGCCAGGCTGATATTTCAGCAACCGAGATGGGAACATGTCTCCCCCATTATGGAAAAATTACATTGGCTTCCTATCCCACAAAGATGTGCATTTAAAGTTGGCTGCCTCATTTTTAAGTCCCTGCATGGTGCTAGCCCAAAATTCATATCCAGGCTTGTTCAAAAATACATACCTTCCCGGAGCTTGCGCTCTGCTCATAAGAACCTCCTAACCATTCCTTCCTACTAGGTGGTTGTAGGTTTGCAGTACTGGCACCCAGCTTCTGGAATACTCTTCCCTTGGACATCAGACCTGCACTGAATTCCCTAGATTCAGAAGGCTTCTTAAGACTTGGCTATATACACAAGCTTATATCTAGAACCCAGCGACGATCAAACACATGGGGCTCCGGCAATATCCTAGGTCAGCGCCAAGAAACCAATCGGTGTATGTGCGCTCTATAAGAAATTTTAACATAACATAGCACCAGTGCCTAGAGGACTTAGAATGACGAATTACCGACGGGACCAGAGAAGCAACTTGTAGCACTGTGTAGAGGACTTAGAATGAGAAATTACCACTGGGACCAAATAAGCAGCTAGCAGCACTGTCTAGAGGAGTAAGAATGAGGAATAACCACTGGTACCAGAGAAGCAGCTGGAAGCACTGTCTAAAGGATTGAAAATAGGGAATTACCACTGGGAACAGAGAATCAGCTAGCAGAAATGCCTAGAGGACTTAGAATAAGAAATAACAGACTGGACCAGAGAAGCAGCTAGCAGCACTGTTTAGAGGATTAAAAGAATGAGGAATACCACTGGGACCAGAGTAGCAGCTAGTAGCAATGTCTAGAGAACTTAGAAAGAGGGATTACCACTGGGACCAGAGAAGCAGCTAGCAGCTCTGTAAAGATGACTTTCAATGAGGAATTACCAACGGGACCAGAGAAGCACCTAGCAGCACTGTTTTGAGGAGTAAGAATGAGGAATTATCACTGGGACTAGAGTAGCAGCTACCAGCAGTGTTTATAGGACTTAGAATGAGGAATTACCAATGGGACTAGAGAATTAGCTAACATCATTGCCTAGAGGATTAAGAATGAGAAATTTCCACTGGGACCAGAGAAGCAGCTAGCACCAGTGCCTAGAGGACTTAGAATGAGGAATCACCAACGGGATCAGAAAAGCAGCTAGCAGCACTATTTAATGGACTATGATGAAGGAATTCCCACTGGGACCAGCGTAGCAGCTAGTAGCACTGTCTAGAGGACTTAAAACCAGGAATTACCACTAGAACCAACGAAGCAGTTTGCAGCACTGTCTAGAATAGTAAGAGTGAGGAATAGCCACTGGTACCAGAGTAACAGCTAGCAGCACTGTATAGAGGACTTAGAATGAGGAATTACCTACAGGACCAGAGAAGCAGCTAGAAGCACTGTTCAGAGGACTAAGAATGATGAATTACCACTCGGACCAGAGAAGCAGCTAGTAGCAATGTCTAGAGAACTTAGAAAGATGAATTTCCACTTGGACACGCGAAGCAGCTAGCAGCACTGTGTGGATGATTTACAATGAGGAATTACTGACGGGACCAGAGAAGCACCTAGCAGCACTGTTTTGAGGAGTAAGAATGAGAAATTACCACTGGGACGAGAGTAGCAGTAGCAGCAGTGTTTACACTACTTAGTATGGATTTACCGATGGGTCCACAGAAATAGCTAGCATCACTGCCTAGAGGATTAAGAATGAGAAATTGACACTGGGACTAGAGAAGCAGCTGAAGCTCTGTCTAAAGGACGGAAAATGGTGAATTACCACTGGGAACAACGGAAAAAAAATAGAGAAACAAACGGAATGACAGGAACCTACCGGACATACAGAAGTCAAGAAGCGATCCGAGTGGTGTGTCCTCTGCATGAAACAGCAGTGCTCGCAGACCCGCACCTCGTTTCCTCCAGGACGAAAAGAGTTGCCCCGGAGGGACGACCAGCGAATTGCACCGCTACGGCTCAGATGCACGGACAGATCCCAAGAGACCCTCGAGAGACTCAGTGACCGACCCCAAGACTGATGGAGCGTGATACCCCCCCTGCGCACAACTCCGGTCACTCGCTGTTGGCCAGGGCATAAAAACAGCACTGGTGAGTGTCGGAGAGGCTGGAGACACGAGCTGTTGCACCGGTTACCCAGGGTAAAGTCATCCAACACAATACGCGCGGCCCGCGGGGGCGGCGAGGCGCCGGAGAAACATTACTGGGTGCCTGATCCTAAAATGGCGCTCCCTGGGACCAGGCATTCCGGAGGTAACGTCACACCGAGTGCGATGAGGTGAGGCCCGATCTGCTCAGCGCGAGCAGCGGCCACCAGGGCATGCCAAGAAGCAGCTAATCAAGTAAAGTGAAGTAAGGCCTCCAGGTCCAATACAAACAACATCCTGGATGCCTGACCCCAAAATGGCAGCTACACGGGGCCAGGCATACCGGAGGAAACATCCCGGCGAGTGCAGAGGCAAAGCCTGATCCGCTCAATGCAAGCAGCGGCCACAGAAGGCCCCAATGTATGCCAAGAGACAGGGAGCCTAATAAAAGAATTAGCGCCTCTAGCCCCAACAAAAACATCCTGGATGCCTGACTCTATAATGGCGGCTCCCCGGGTCCAGGCATACTGATGACAACATCCCTTTCATCGGTGAGGAGCAGCTTAATCAGTCCAGCGCAAGCAGCGACCACTTAAGGCACCATTGAAGGTTAAGATACTGAGATGAAAATGGAAAGAAGTTAACACTCTAAATTTTAAAAAACAACACCATGGGTGCCTGACCACAAAATGGTGGCGCCCTGAGGTCAGGCAAACCGGCAGAATGAACAGGGTAGCGCAGTCACCAACCACTCAGTAGAGGGCAGCTAAAGCATTACTCCGGACACGGATTGCACCTATCTAGACTTACACTACACATTGGAATGAACTAAGGACCGCCTCCAACAGCCAATGTATCAAAGCCCCCATGCAAAATGAAGTAATGCGAGCCTGCAGGGGAAAAATTCTGAATACCTACCACTAAGCTGGCGGCCAACAAGGACGCAAATGGAGTTGTTTAGCTAACCCCGAAGCCAACCCTGGTGAGACGAGCTCAAGAAACAACAAGAAACGGTTATCACGTTGCTCAGGAAGAGTCCGCCACTCAAGGCATCACCCCTCAAAGTTAACCCAGCTGGGATGAACTCTAGGAAGACGAGGGGAAGAGATGACTCTAGAAAGTTAGCATCTGCCTCAGAAGGCACCTACTAATGCCGACTCACAGCCTTTATTAAACAACAAGGCACCCACATAACAGAATCAAAATGACACAGACCAATCTAACCTCCCTCCGAGCCTACACAGTGAACCGTTTAAAACCCCATGGCCCGAACTCCTTTTCCATCATCTTCCCTCCCAACCTCTCACCTAAAGCTAAAAGAAATTTTAAGCACAGGCTGATAAGACATCACCAGGAAACACTATTCGCAGACATATACCACTGGTCCTCTAAAGGCCAACAGAAAATGGATCTCATTTTCCGCACCCAAAGTCCTGCGGGATGGAACACCATTCTCAGATCCCACCTCCACATCTCTAAAACATCAGCTGCAAACTAACGTTCCTAATATCAAACCACCATACACACAATAGCAACACCTTTGCGACCATCTACAGCAATGGCACAGTCCTAATCCAAGCCAACAATGACAACCTGGACGCATTTGACTCCCTCTTCCCTACACTACGCAACGCCTTCACTCTTTTACACCACTCCCACCCGAACGAAACCCTATCCTCGAGCCAACCGACCCTCCTGGAAAACTTCTATCAAACCTATCCCACGACCCAAACCCAACCCAACATCCTATCCACCCCCCACCCCACCCTCCCCTCCGCCTCCAACCCCTCCCCAAACTCGCACAACACATTCCCCTCATCCACTTCAAACACAAGGCACGCCCCGGATGAGACACTACAGTCCTCTCCCAGCCTCCTCCTCTCCCACTCCCCCACTAGTCACTACTCCCAGCAAGCAACAAAGGAAACCAACCCGCAGAAAATAGCCCCGAACTACCTCCACGCTCCAAAACCAGTGAAGCCGCCGCCCAATTCCCGTAGCAAACTGTCACAACACACCCCCACGACTTCCACCAAGAACCACACAGGCATCAGAAACACGGAGGGCCACACCTACACTGATAAGCTTTCTCCATCCATAGACACAGGCATCAGCAACACGATGAGCCACTCCTCCTCAGACAAGCCCCCCCATCCACAAACTGCCCTGCTCAGGATATCCTGTTAACAAACTCCCCTACACCGTCCTCTATGAACACAACCCAAAGACTGGCACGGCTGGAATACCAGCTGGAAATCGTAATACAGGGCATTAATAAAATCTTATCAAACCGCACAACTCCCAGGGAGCCTACCCAACGTCCACCCCCCACACACACAGGAACTTTCAATAAGCACACAAATCCCCACAAGGCCCAACGACCCAGATGGAACACAACCCCCTTCAGGAACCAACCGCATAGACCCAAAAGAACAAGCTCTGCAATGTCCACGGAAGAGGCGAGAGATCTCGCTGAATCCTATAAAGCAACTTCAGCTGTCCTCCCCAGCTCCATGATCCAGGTAATCGCTGGATTTGGTAGAGACCATATCGTACCTAGAATGCTTAGACCTCCAGCCCACCTAACCAATATCCCCATGGCTCCCCCGAATGAGAATCACAACAACAAGAGGGTGACCAACTGCATGCTCATAAACTGCAGATCTGCGACCAAACACGCAACAGAACTGGCAGAAACCATCCTAACCCATGACATAGACATCACGTTCATCACAGAAACCTGGTTGAATGAGTCCTCACCCCCCATCATCGATTTGCTTGTACCCCCGGGGTTCTCAATCATCAATAAAGACAGAAAGAACCAGCGAGGTGGGGGGACCGCTATCATCCACAAAAGTAACATCTCTATAAAAGAAACGGACTCCTTCAAATACAACACATTTGAATACCTAACCACCACCATTAAGACGACAGACAACAAATCGCTTTATTGTCACCTCCTCTACCATCCACCAGGAAACCCACATTTGGAGAACACCTTTCTGACATGATAACACACTGCTCACTCTCAGACGCGAATAACCTAATACTAGGTGACCTAAACCTACACTGGAATGATGAAAACAACCCTCTGATCCAATTCTTGAATGAGCTCCTTCGCAATAGCAATTTGACCCACAACAAAGGCTCAATCCTGGATGCCATCATAGTACACGAAGACTCTATCACCATCGACCTTACCCTCCCTGTTGACTGGTCAGACCACCATATCATTCTATTTCATATCAATCAAAAGACACAACGACTTCCTCACACTAATGAACCCTTTCACTGGACGAGAAACTTAAGCCAGATCCCCCTCGGAGAACTAGAAGTAAAGATAAATACACTCCTCCCCTCCATCGCATGCGAAAATTCCACAACAAAACTTACCTCACATTACAATACGACTATGACCGCCATACTTGACCAAATAGCTCCCATGAAACAAAAAAAAGTCAAGAACATTCCATCGAGATCGTGGTTCAACACAGACCTAAACTCGGAGAGAAGACAACTAAGAGCTGCTGAAAGACTCTGGCGTAACAACCCTTCAACAATCCACCTTGATCAACTCAAAGTGGAACGTAGGAAATATAAAAAGCACATCAAAAATGAAAAATCCACCTTCTTCTGTGGTGCACTAAACAGTGCTAAAAATCGCCCAAAAGAACTCTTCAATCTCATTAGACAACAAACATCCAAACCCCCCCCTTCCACAATTCCGGCTCCCAAAGACCTATGTGACAACTTTGCCAATTTCTTCAATGAAAAAATCTTAAACATCGAGCTCTCACTGGAGGACCACCTCCGCCCACCCGACGAAAGCATCCCCCCCCTACAAAGAAACCAATAACCCACCCAGGCAACCCTCAAATAACTGGAAATCATTCAAACCCATCTCTGAAACAGAAATTATGGAATTGACTACCGGAACCAAGCCCTCGTGACACATTGAAGACCCCCTCCCTACCCAACTGGCTAAAAAACTCAAACTCTCCCTAGCCGCACTCTGGACAAAGATTATAAATAGCTCCCTGAAAACAGGAATCATGCCTGAATGCCTCAAAATCGGCCAGGTAACACCACTACTGAAAAAAGCGGGCGCTGACCCAAACGATCTCAATAACTTCAGGCCTGTCTCCAATCTCCCATTCTTAGCCAAATTGCTAGAAAAATGTATTCTCCGTCAACTTACCCAACACATGGACAACAACAAACTTCTAGACCCTCACCAATCGGGCTTTAGAAAAGGCAGCAGCACAGAGACAGCTATCCTGAATATCATTGATGACGTCCACAATTCACTCGACAAGGACCGCTGCTGTCTACTTATACTCCTGGACCTATCGGTGGCCTTCGACACGGTTGACCACAAGCTACTCATCAACGTACTTCGTGAAAGGGTAGGAGAAGAAGAGGTGGTCCTAGAGTGGTTCACCTCCTTCCTGCAAAACCGCTCACAAAGAATAAAAATCAGAAACTTCATGAAATCCTCCTCATAGCCAACAAAGAGCAGACCCCCGAATCACAGAATGGCTAAAATCTATTGACGCTCTCAACTGCACTCTCATCCCGGCCGACTCCGTGAAATCACTGGGAATCACTCTGGACCCTAACCTAGACATGGGCAAACACATCAAGAACACCGCAAGGTGTGCTTTTTTCAACTTAAAACTACTCAACAAAATCAAACCCTTCATCCCCCAAAAGACCTTAAGCAAGCCACGCAATCCCTTGTGCTATCCAGATTAGATTACGGGAACGCCACCCTCACAGGCACGGCAAAATCACACCTTGCTCCTCTCAGAGCAACCCTAAATGCGGCAGCCAGAATGGTGACCGGAGTAAAGAAATTCGAACACATCTCCCCCGCTCTCAGAGAGCTAAACTGGCTCCCAATAGAAATGCGTGCCAACTTCAGAACTGCCTGCCTCACCCACAAAGCTCTGCACACTGGCAAACCTACCTATCTGGCCTCCAAACTCAATAATGCTGGGCAGACAAGAAATCTCAGGAGCACCAACACTCTACTGCACATCCCTCCGAAAACCCGCAAACAAAAAACCTTATCACGCTCCTTCTCTGGAAATGCGCCCAAAATTTGGAACGCCATCCCAGTCCATATCAGGACTAACCCCTCCTTCAAAAAATTCAAAAGCCAGCTCAAAACCCTCTTCCTCAAACGAACTCTTATGAAGTGAGAGCGGACCCACAAGACGGAATCGCGCCCACCTGAGCATCCAGTCACTGTGATAAGAATAGCTTCTTACAGCATCTACCTCTTGACTCGCACCTATGTCCCCCCACTGAACAAGACCCATCACGATTCATTGTGCTTACTAACACTACTCTTTGTACTCGACTGCTACCTGACAAATCCTGAACATTGACCCGTCACGAATCACTGTGTTTACTATTACTACTCTTTGTACTCGATTGTTACTTTACAAATGTTGTAAAGCGCTCCGATACCCTCAGGTCTGGCCAGCGCTATATAAAACTCCAAAAATAAATAAAATAAATAAAAAATCTCCCCAGCCCAGAAAGCCCTTAATTGGCTGCCGGTTGAAGGTAGATCCTCCTACAAGACACCATGCATTACGCATAAAGCTCTCCACCAAAATACCCCTTTGAACCTCACTAACAAACTCAAAATTGCAGGCTGCACCAGACCGATGAGAAGCACTAACGCTCTCCTCCTCGTCCCACCCTTGTTAAAAAAGAAAACCACACAATCACGCACCTTCTCCAAAAATGCCCCGAACATCTGGAATGCTCTCCCCAAGGACCTGCGATGTAACCCCTCCTACCTCAGCTTTAAAAAAGACCTTAAACACCACCTTCTCAACAAATATTGGGGTCCATAACCTCTTCTCTGACCCTACACTCTACTTCCCTCACCTCTCCCCCCCTTTTTATCTGTCACCCTGTTCTCTCCCTCCCTACCCTCCCTCTCTCCCCTCTCTTCCATCTACAACTCTTACCCCTCTCCACCTAAAATCTATATACATTACCTCCTCTTCCCTAATTTGGTTCTTTCCCACCCATTCGTAGCTAATTATCCCTTGCCCGCAGTCCAACCCTGATTTTTTTCTCCCTCCTTCACTCGTTACCGAACCTTACCTGCGCTTTTTGTTACTGTTTTAAATATCCTGCTGTAACAGCTTTTTATGTATATTGCTCTTTGCCCATTTTGTTTAATCAATCTGTTCTAATTTTATCTGTCTTAATGCTTTGATATTGAACAACTGTTTTCTTTGTTCCTGTAATTTTTTTTGTTCACATGTAAACTTCTCGTGTAGAATGTAAAGCGCTCTGATACCCCCGGGTCGAGCCAGCGCTATATAAAACCTTTCAAATAAAATAAAATAAAATAAGATAGTACCACACCCTCAACACATCATACCACAACACCAACAGATAATACCACAATCTAAACATATCAGACCATGACACCAGCACACATGATTGCATCGCCACACCAGCATCACACATACCACAGAGAAGCTCACACTCAGAGGCATCATTACACCACCAACAACAAACAGACCAACAGTCACCATAACACTAACTATTCATACAAAACAATACATCACACACACACTCAAACATCATCACACCAAGACACAATCGCATAGCACATTCATGACATACCCTACTCACAATCACTCACCAGAAACACACACTATACTGCAGATGTGCCATTAATGGTCTGTGTTTACTGACGAAACGTGCATTCAAATGATGTGCTGGTGTTTGTGTGTGAAGATGCATGCACTGCTGCTGCTTTCTCTGCAAATGTTCTTTGAACATGACTCATATCTACACTGATGCTGCACATGCTGTATAAACTGTCTATGAGGAATAGTGTAGAGCTGCTGTCTGTGCAGAAACTTGTACGGGGGCTGCATGTTCTGTAGCTGTCTGTGTGTTTATTAGGCAGCATGCATTGCTGGCTGTATCTTCACTATTCTGTGCACTGAACACATCTCACACTGCTATGTGCCCTGCTGCCTGTGACTTCACTGTTCTGTGCACTGAGTGCAGTTCGCACTGATACTGCATGTGCTGTATGAATGATGTGTGAGGAAGTGTGTACTGCTGCTCCCTGTGCTATAATTTGAACTGTGGTTGCATGTTCTGGACTTGTCTGTGTGTCTATGGCCAGTATGTACTGTTGACTGTGCATTTACCTTTCTGTGCTGTGAGTGAAGCTTGCACTACTGCTGCACATGTAATGCCTGTCCTATTTGTTTCATAATACATGCACTGTTCCTTGCTGTAGGGCTACCAGTGTAGCACCTGTTCTGTGTATTGGTGGGAGCCTGTCACTCCAGTTTCTGCCTCTTAGTTCTTTCAGGGACACTTGCACTAGTGAGACCCCTTAGTGGTATTTTAATGAAGCTTGGCATATCCTTTCCAACTACAGACATGCCAAAGAGATTTCCTTTCTCCAGACCTGGTAATCTACAGCACAGAAGTAGGAGTCAATCTTCTACTGCTAAGGACCCTACAAAGTGGTCTCCTGAAAAAAGCTGGAATGGAAATACTAATGTGATTAACATCATCGAAAGTACAGAGAGGGGTCAACAGTAATCTATAATTATCCCGGCTGGGACAAAAAACGTTTACAATTTCAGTCACACACAGTTCTGCAAAAGACTACCACAAGTGCACGAAAACTACTTCTGCATTAGGTGCAAAGGCCGAAATACGCATTCTCTTCTCCTTACTTATTTCCTATTTTTGTCAAGCTCAACTCATCTGGAAGGGTACCACCAGCGTGCTAGATATCACAACAACATTTATTATGCGGAAGCACACCATCCCTTTACAGAGAGCAAGAAACCAAGGGCCTGATTTACAAACCCGACCTCCCAAAGAACTGTTGGTAACATTTCAACGTATATATAAACAAACAAATAAGCTTCAAAAACACACTTTCTTTCAGCACCCAGTGAAGCTTTCATCAAAAGGTCCACACTCCAAACTGGAGGAGGGAAGAGGAGCCATCACACGCTGTACAGGAGGAAGCATATAATGCTTGGTTTGTTTTCAACACCAGCTATGGACAACCAAAACAATCTAACTAAGGAAGACTGCTATGCCCAGACGGGAAGAGGGCCATCACACACTGTAACAGGAGGAAGCGTGAAGGCACTACAACATAATATGATGGCCAACAAAAAGGTTCTCTTAGTGAAATCGCCGGGGAGGGAACTAAGCACACAAAGGAGAGACATTTAGAAAAATGCACCAATAAAAATAAAGCATTTAAGACAAGCACAGCAAAGCACAAATGGCAATACATAGGCATGCTTAAAGCCCATAGACTGATTACTACATGTCTTGCAGACAGCTCATGAGCTCCCTAAGCTCGACCTAAAAATGAGATACCTCATACCTTGGAGAGGTAGGTGGGGTGAATGAGAAGGATACTTAGTTTGCTATTATTTTGTGTTTCCGATGTCAATTTTATATCTGGCAGTTCTTTGCAGTATGCCATTTACTGAAGTAGAATGGCAGATATGCCAAATCATTACAGAGGAAGTGTCTTTACTGTATGCATCCTTTATTTGAGAATATCAATAAAAATGTGATTGTGGGAAAATAAAGCAGTGTTACTATACCATCACGATCTGCCTATACTTAAAAAGCTTCCTGTGCCTAAATAGTGAAAAAGCAGAAATTCAACTCATAGGAGATAAATGGATAACCTCTCATTGTTTAAAATGTCCTGCTATCCCAGAACACTTGCAATCTGCACTGTGAAATGCAGAAAATTGGAACATCATGTGTGATTCGGACATCTCAATATAAAAGCTGTGTGAACAAGCATTCTCTGCAAAACATCTCAATGAGTTTTTGAGTGCAAATTTCAAAAGTAAAAATAATGAAAAGCCAATATCAACAAACAAACGGAGTAGAATGAAGCTAAACAAAATGTGCACCAGAGTCCTAAGGCCATCAAAACGATACAGCAAAAAGAGGATGTAACCAGGCAACAAAAGAATCTGCCTGTGTTAGGGCTGTCTGGAGGGAATGCACAAAGTGTAGCTGCACCTACCCCAGACGTGTATTGGAGACAGGCTGTCAGGCACACAGAGCAGTAAGAGCAGAGAAATGTCCCATTTCTAAAAGTGGCATTTCTAAAACAGCTATGTTACATCCCACTTCACCAGTGAGGAGGATTTAACATTACCATTCTGTCGTGTGGTTTGTGGCCTCCTGGTCTACCTTGCTGTGTTGGCCTGGCCCTAGCTGCCATGAGGCCCCTTTTTGCGCACGTTCCTTTGTGCCATTGTTTTTCGAGCCTCTGATGCTGCCCGGCTATCTTAGCACTGTCTGCATTTCTGACTTTCACCTTGTCTCCTGTTCCCTTTTGGGCTACTGTCTGCACACCATGTGCAAGGTCGATAAACAACGTTCCTTGTTCCTGCTGATTTGGCCAGTCCCTCGAACTTAGACATAACACTCTATTTACAGCTGCCTTGGAGAAATTCGTGTGCTTTTAATATTGTGTTTTTTCACTGTTAGACACACTTGGAGAACAACCTTTCCAGAGAGAAGAGCTGTTTGTATCTGATGATGTAAACCTTGCATCTAGATATTGAGGTATGGGGGTTCGCTAGTCAAAGCCCAGAGGTCTTCTATTTTTATATTAAACTAGCTACTAGAACGGGGAGGGTGGTAAGGTCATTTAGCCTTATATCCACTGCTTTATGAAATGCTTTCCCCGTTTGTATTCTATGGAGTTGTAACTATGCTGCTTATTTTATCAATATGCATTATGCTGATAGTACTGGCACGTGTACTGTATCTTAGAGCACGTTAGTTGAAATAAACATTTTAAACTATACAGTGTCTCTTCTTACGCACGTTGTGGACAGGTATGAGTGAGTTATGAAAGGGTGTTCTTGCTACTGCGAGTCCTGAGAGAGAGATACCGTGTTCTGGGTTGTCTAATCATTGGTAGCATTGTTGCTAATGAGACGCTACAGCTAGTCGGATTAGGGTTTTAGGTGCTAAGGTTTATGGTTGGCTCACCACTATATTCCGAGGTCCTATTATCCTGTGCATAGCTCTGTATATGTGCAGAATCCCTACAACATGGCGCAACCAACGAGTGGGGCCACTTATCTGCGAGACGCTTGAGTAATATTTGTGCTTGTCCACAACTCCCTTCACAGGCGCTTCCGGAAGCGTGTGTGACGGTGATACCTCCTATATTGACGTTTTTATAGGTTCTTTCAAGCTTGAAGTTGTTAAAAGGTTTTCTAAAAAGAATACCCTCTATTGTGCTGCCATACATTAGGTTGTCCAGAACTTTTAGCCTGAAATGGCTGTTCAAATTGCGGCACATAGCCGCGCAGCGCTCCGGGCTCACTTAACAGTGTATGGAGTGCCTGACGCGGGTTTCGACTTAATCTTTGTGGTACAAGCAGATCCAGCTTACCACTTTGAGGTGTTTTACTCTTGGATCACCTTTCCAGCGGTGGATGGGGCAGATAATCTGTTCCATGAATATGAAGCCACCGTTGTTCCTATGCACTATAGACCGTATATGAATCTTGAAGTACCGCTCACGGCTTGGCAACACCGTGTTTGGTTTGATGGCGCCCTCCCCCAACCGGTAACCGCGGTTCGTTTAGGCCCATTATCAATTGAAGGGGCCACTTGGCCAGTCTTGGCCGGGTATACACCACATCCGCGTTATATGACGGTGACAGTCGCTGAACTGCGACATATGCATTCGTCTTTGATACGAGTACATAGAGCTTTAGTACAATATGTTACAGGCAACATCCAGGGAGCCCCGCCTGGAGTTGCGGCCCATCCAGCTGGTGCAGGCGGTGTAACCATAAGTCCTGTCATGGTGAATTCGGTGATGGGCAAGCGCCCACAGCATAAGGATGATTTTCCTTATTGGCTTGCAGAAAAATTTGACCAGCTGGAGGCAGTTTTTCCAAATACTTCTCCCGTGGAAAAACATAGGATTTTGACGATTAGTTTGCCAAAAGACTTAGTACCCGAATTGGCAGAATGCAACAACTGGGGTAGGGTATTCGCTGCAGTATATTCAAAGTGTTTCGGCACTCCTTCCATGACAGTTCTCCCCTCTGTGATTAAACGAGTACAGGATGAACATGGCCCTGAAGCGGCTGTGGAATTAGGGATGAGACTGGTGGGAGTGTTCGACGTAGTAGCTGAGTTGATCCTTGCGAATGTCAAGGGCGATGCAGTGAACTTTCAAGTAGCTAATGCTTTGGCTTTAGTCCCAGAATTGGACAGGCCTCGCGAATTACCGAAAATAATTGCTCAGGCTTACAAAACCATTGGTCGCAATAGCCTGGGAGTTAAGCCTTTTGCTAAAACGCAAACACAATCGCTACAACAACCAAAAACTCAGTCTGAGAAAGATGAGAAACCAGTTTTTACTAAAAAAGAGCTGGAGGTTGAAAAAACAGGGTAAGCAACAGAAGAAGCCGGGGTCGCGAGGTGCATCCCCGGTTTCCGTCTCTTCTGAACGCACTTATGATTTGCGTGATAGGACGAGAATTAAATCTCCAGAGAGATTTCAAGTCCCTGATTCGCGTTCTCCTCGTTCTTCACAGGCACCAACATCTTCGCAGGCTGGTGGAGGAGATCGCCAGGATAGAGGAAGGGGTCGAGAGGATCCACAGGGACGAGACCAACCTCGACAACAGGTCAGAGGGAAACCAGACGATTTTCAACATTCTCGCCCACAATTTCAAAAGAAAAAAGTTGCCGCTGTAACAGCAAAATATGCCACAGACGGTGAGAACGAGACTCCTGGATTGGACGTGGGCAGTGACCCTCCTAGACAGCGCAGCGGAAGTTACCATAGTGCGGGAGGCGCTACGTCCTCATGTGGAGGCAACAGCAACTGAAACATTCATTACTGTCGAGACAGCTGACACCAGAGTGGCTCCCCCTGACAGACTATATAATATTGTAATTCAAATCGAAGGTGATATACAGCGTGTTATAAAAGGGATTTTTGGGGAAAATCTGACCTCTTCGTATGACATTCTGTTAGCGGAGGCGGATTGGCCGCCCCCATTCGTACTTGCTGCGCGTAAAGGGGAGGAGGTAATCCTTCCGAGCTTTTCTTGACACGTCCCTAAAGACAAAGCAGAGGCTCTTACAGCTGAATGGGCTGTGTCCCTGGCTCCAGCGTTATACCGCAACCATGTGGGCTGGGATGAAGAATCACCACCCCATGAAATACCTCTGCGGTCTCAACCTCAGCCACAACCCCAATATCCCATCAAACGGGAAGCTAAAGGTCCCGTTTCCGAAATTCTGACTCAGTTGGAATATCAGGGAGTGATTGAAACATGCGAGTCACCGATGAATAATCCCCTTTTCGCGGTTTCCAAACCCGATGGATCGTACCGCTTAGTTTTGGATTACCGGCATTTGAACTCTCATTGTCGGACCTTTGCGGTGCAAAACACACATAGTTCTGCGCTAGTAGACAGTCTTGTTCGTAAAAAATATAAAACGACACTTGACCTATCCAATGGATTCTACACGCACAACTTAGCCCCGGAGAGTAGCCAATGGAGCGCTTTTACCTCCGGTGGTAAATTATTCAAATTCCGACGCCTACCTATGGGCTACAAAAACAGTCCAGGTGTATTCGCTGCCCGTGTTGTCTCTTTGTTAGACGGCATAGACCCGGATGCATGTTCGTACGTCGATGATATTTATCTGACAGACGACGAATTGTTCCCGCATCTTTCCCGAGTGGACCGCATTATTCTAGAATTTGCGGTTCTAGGCTACAAGTTTAACTTTGCCAAATCTCACATTGCTGAATTTACCATTTTGTTTTTGGGCTATGAGCTCAACAATGAAGGTAAGGGCTTAGCCCCCCATTTCCTGGAGAAATGTGCACTTCTGTGCCCTCCTACTACTCTGAATAAACTTCAGTCTTTGCTGGGTTTTCTGAACTTCGGGCGTACTTACATTCCCGAATATGCCCAGCGTATCAAGCCACTGTATGCCTTGATACAGCCTAACTTTTCAAAGTCTTGCTGGCTTCCGGAGCATTCCTCCATTCTGCAGTCTTTGCAGACAGACTTACTTGAGTCTAAATACTTGTTGACTCGTGATAACCACACCAACCTGGTGATTAGAATCATTCCAGGGGCAGTGGGTTTTACGTACTTGACCTTTAACGAAGGTGACACAGTACCAATAGCATACAAGTCACATCTATACACCTCTGCAGAAATGCGCTTTTCCTCGGTGGAAAAAGTTTTGACCGCAGTGCAAATGGCGATTCTAAAGGAACGCGCACTGGCCCAGGGAAAACGCATTTTGGTGGTAACACCCTATCCTGCCCTTGAGGCAGTGACGAAAGCAAGTGTACCGAACTCTAAAGCTTTGCACCCCCGTTGGATACAATGGGCAACATCTTTGACGTCTCCGGATGTCACTTTTATCTTTGATTCTTCACTACAGACTCAGGAGTTTTTGCAGTATGAATTTGTTCATCCTCCTCCTCTGTCTTTGCTACCGCTTGAGGATTACGAATGTATTATCTATACCGATGGTTCGGCGCAGCCGGCCACGGGTACCAAGCATGCTTATTCAGCAGCATGTGCTATTGTTGCATGTTCCTTTGTGAACGGAAAGTTCAAATAAACTGTAGTGCATACTCAAGCACTAGGAGACAGTACTGCACAATTGGCCGAGCTGCGTGCTTTGGTGCTCGCACTTGAGTTCGCTAATCCTGATGTGACCACTCTTATTGTATGTGATTCTTATTACTGTGTCCAGTCATACAATGACAATCTATTCTTTTGGTCACAAAATGACTATAGAGATGCAAAAGGCAGCACAATCAAGCATAAAATGCTTTGGGTTCGAGTGGCAGATTTACAACAACGTCTGCCTCTCACACAGGTGGTACACACTCTTGGCCATCAGCGTGTGGGCGCACATGCTGTCGTGTAACGGTTTGGCAGACAAAGCTGCCAAATCAGCAGTAGCCACGTGCTCAGTCGCAGCAGTTACCAGATCCATGTCTAAAATAGATTCTGATATTCTAGCAGCTATTGCTGCAACAAAGGAAGGTGCTAATTACCCTAGGGGTTTCCCTTCCAAATACTCTTATCAATTAGGTCCAGAACAGGCTCCTTATGTAAGAATTCCAAACGTTGGTGATCGGCTGATTCCCAACGCGGATCGCAGACTTTCCTTGATAACGGCGGCACACGAAGGCATGGCATCAGCTCATGCTGGAGTGTCTGCGACGGCATCTTGCAGCAGCGTTACTGGTGGCGTGGGTTATACAAACAAACCCGTACTTGAGTGCTTTCTTGTGACGTTTGTCAACAGATTAAGCCTTCCACGGTTGCACGGCCACCACAGACCTCGCTCTGCATTTCTAACAGACCTTTTGGGTTTGTTTACCTGGATCACTGCGGTCCATTCTCATCAGACACTGCATATAAATATATCTTAGTTGCAGTAGACTCGTGCACACGTTTCATCTGGGTCTGGCCACAACGAAGTGCTGACGCTCGAAATGTCATAAGGGATTTGCGTGTCTTTGTGGGAATTTTCGCCTGCGACACCTTCTATTCTGACCAAGGTCCAGCGTTTGCCTCTAAGGCCTACAAGGACGCAATGGGTTCACTGGGGGTGCGGGTGAAATTTTCGTCACCGTATCGGCCTGAGGGCAATTCGATTGTTGAACGAATGAACCGTGACTTAAAGCAATCCTTGACAGCTAGAGTCTAAGGTACTGGCAGGAACTGGCTGGCCCACTTGTATACCGTACAACGTGCACTTAATAATCTCCCGAGAAGACCTCTGGGTGGGCGGACCCAATACGAAATGCTCTTTGGCATAAGAATGTTTGTGCCTGACCTTGATGGTCTAGACATGGCGGCGCAATCCGCCATCTTTGATGTAGATAACCATTCTACTATGTTACAGGACTTACAAGAAGCCCGAGACAAACTTGCGATTGCACATTTACCTTCAGCCACAGACGCTGCATTGCAGATTCCGGTTGCCGGCTGGCTTCCGAAGATTGGAGATCTGGTTCGAGAGAAGGTGGAGAACAAAAAAGAATTCGGCCCCTCTTATCGTGCACCGGTTCCAGTCCTTGGCTTGAAGGGAACTCGTACAGTCATCTTACCACCGCTTCCTGGTCGCAAGGAGAACAGATACATCTCAGTGGAAAATGTCAAGCTACAACATCTGGCCGATCCTGAATAGTGTTACACCAGCGGTCTCTTGTCCTGTCATTTCCCGGACGAATGTTCGTGGCCCTCTTGCCCGAACGGTCACTGATGTTGCCATTGAGATGGTAGATTTGCCTGAACGCTTACTCGACTACCCGGACTCCCCCTGCAATGAGGAAACCGAGTATACCTACCCCGCAACCGAGTCCGTGGCTCATCTACCAACAACGCCACTGAGCCCAACACGTTATTCCTTTGACTCGGATTCCATTTCATCACTTGTCCCATCCAAATTCAGTATTTTTGTATCCTGGTTCAGAGACAATTTTTTGATCCCCCCATGGACATACATTTGGTTGGTACTTTTCCTGATTTTTTTGTTCATGTCTATTGGCTTTGTCACCGTGTTTTTTCTGCTCATCAATGGACACTATTTGCCAGAACGCTCTGCGGTGAACTCTGTCGCTGGAACTTTGGCTCCACATTTTCATCGCACATCATGAAGCGAGACCACACATTCGTGGACATTTCAGCGTTTCCAGTTGCTGATGGCATCGTTTGGGATGCGGTGAACTTCCAAATTCATGGTCCAACCGAAATTATTAATGTACCAAATGTCCTTCGTGTTTCAATGGGTGATGTTGTAAAAAGTAATATTCATTCTGATGATTGGGATGTGCTTTCAGTTGAAGCATTATTTACTGATTTGAAATATTATGCTGCTTTTCATGCTGAAGATCTGTACATGAATTCTGCAAATTATGCTGATTTGTATTGTTACCAGCATTGGGGCAACCATTTTCTCCATAAACCCAGTACCCTTCGGGGTCTTTTTAATTACACCCAATGGGAACATTGTCCGACCCCTTTGACAGGTAGCTCCCAGACTCTGAGAAATAAGTTTACAGATTTTAATAGATCAAACCCTGGGTCCTATTTTTTTTAATTAAACACTTCCGTTACTGAAAAAATCATGTTAACCCATACCAAATTACTATATTCCGGCTCCTTTTTAAACGCCTTAGCTGTGGGTGGGTATGAACATTGGCGTGACACCATTGATTTGAAGTCTATTTGGGGCTCCAAAGCATGGCAGGTGCAGGGCACAGAAGCCTTGCACCGTGCTTGCCTCATCCCGGCCCAAATTCTATTTTTAAATCAGACCATATATCAAACGACATGTTGGGGTTTGGCTACGTCCAAACAATTGAATGCACCATCCTTTCCTGTCTTGTCTTCCACTCCCAACGAAAGTTTGTACTTTAATATGTCCCTTACCGAATTGCAGGTTTTGTTTCAGAACAATTCGTTTAATGTCTCTGCGTTTGTTCAGTCACCCTGGTTCGCTTGGCCCATAGCATCTAATGCCTGCCAACTGCGTTTTCATAACACGGATACTGGCTACAAACAGGATAAGCCAGATCCGAGGTTTTCTGACTCTCGTACTGTTACAACATATTCTGTTGGTAAATTGTGTAAACAGTGGTTGCAGCACTCTTCCTTAGATTCTGTTAAACAACATTTATCCCTCCTATCAGGCAACATTGATCTGTCCGACTTTGTTCTAGGGCCTCGTGGTCCTCGACCGAAGAGATTCATATATGAAACTTATAATGAACTCTGGAAGCTTTCGCAAATTGAAGCTGCTTCCCGTCTTCGGGAAATCGATCAGGCTAATTTAGAAAAAGTGCTTGCTGTTGTTGACAATAGTATTAATACCCTGTCTTCCTGCATTTACACATTAGAGAATATTATTTCCTCTGTTGTTGATATTGTACAAGATGATGTTTCTGTGTTATATCATGGTCAAAATCAATTACATTCAGTAATGCAGTTTGCATGGACTTTGCAAACACTTAAGATGGGGAAGGTTCCTTGGCTATTTTTAAACACCACTGCCTTATTCTTACCTTTTAATTTGACTGAGAAACAGCGGTTTATGTCCATGAAGGATGCAGCATACACTCTGTTACATATCGAAAAAAAAGAGCCCTTACCATTCTCTGTAGCAGAATTGGATTCTGCTGTGTGGCTTGTACACGGGGTTATCGCTTTGCCTTTTTCATTGTTTGAATTTAGTTCGTGTATGAAGCATTATCCTGTAGGCCGTTTTCAGCCTTTGGGCAGTGCCTTCCTGCATGAACTTTGGTCCCTGCCTTTCATGTTTAAATGCCTTAGAGACGGGAGGGAGGTTTTTCTCACGGGGAGTCATGCGATTCAACTGTGGGTCATTCCCTTGTTTGCAAACACATTCAATTGCACGGGGCTTGTAACGTTTCAGCCCGAATCTTGCTTGTGTGTTAAAGGGCATTCCTGCTCCTGCTATTTCTCCTACTTTCACTGTGCTTGCAAATGGTAGCTATCTGCTTTTAAATAACCAAGACTGCTGTGGCCTGCTGTCCGGCATACCCTATATTGTTACAGTTTCCCACAGGGTTGCCTGATTGCAAAAATGTGCTTTTTCCTCCCCCGCACGACATCATAGATAGTTCCGTTTGGCCTTCCATTCCTACTCTGAGGGCGGATTTTAATAAATTGAGCAGAATAAAGGCACTATTATTGAACCAGGAGGTTATGCTCACCTCTGCCCGGGAGACGTTCATTCTCCAGGTGGCAAGTACCCACAGTGAAATACAGGCCCTTTTGAACACTAACCTCCCACAACATTTCGGTGAACTGATTCACTGTGTTTTTAATGCATCCCGCACTGAAGGTCTAGTGCACTTTTTTAAAGTTGTGGGCTCTGGCCTTGTGACCTCTTTTCAAACTATTTTTGGTGTAATACCGGCTTTTATTCATTCCATCTTTTCCAGCGTCTTTGGTGGCTTTCCACTGATCCTCGCCTTGGTGGCTGGTGTCCTGCTGTTGGTCTGTTTCCTACGCAATGGCTGCACCTCCATGGGCCCTTCTCGAGCCAGGTCGGCTCCAGATTCTCCGTGAACGCCTCCTCGCTGGCTTCGGCGTCCTGCCGTTGGCGACAATGAGTGTGTCCTATACACTTTCTTTTCGCTTTGCGTATTTCACTTGCATGCAACCTGTGATGTCTTGCATCAGATGTCCATTCTCGTGGGCCATGTATTATTGCCTCTCCAATACGTCTTTGTCTGTTCCGGATTTTGTTCACTTGGTGGGTCCTCTAGAGGCCCATGAACGGGACTGTTCCGCTGCAGGCTACATGGCGCGTGCGGCTGCACTGGGGATTTTGGCACAATGGGATATCTGGGTGGCTGCTCAGAATCTCCTACAACAGAGTTATATTGAGTATCACGCAAGTTATCCCGCATTGCTGTTTGCTGCTCCATCTTGCGCGGATCATGCCTGCAGTTTTGATTTACTTGACTGGATGGCGTCGTTTTTTTCCGATGATTCCAATGATGTCCTCTTGGAAAGTGTGGCGTTTATTTGCACGTACACTCTTTTGGATTGAGAGGGTTTTTTGTTTTCTGTGACCTGTCTCACTGGATGTGTGTCCCCTTTTTTTGTTTTTGCTTTTTGGTCCACGTCTCACAACATTCGTTCTGTTCTGCTCAGTTTATTTGGACTCTGTCGTCATCTTGAAGGTTGGGCTGCCCAGGGGAGGGTGTCGTGTGGTTTGTGGCCTCCTGGTCTACCTTGCTGTGTTGGCCTGGGCCTAGCTGCCATGAGGCCCCTTTTTGCGCACGTTCCTTTGTGCCGTTGTTTTTCGAGCCTCTGATGCTGCCCGGCTATCTTAGCACTGTCTGCATTTCTGACTTTCACCTTGTCTCCTGTTCCCTTTTGGGCTACTGTCTGCACACCATGTACAAGGTCGATAAACAACGTTCCTTGTTCCTGCTGATTTGGCCAGTCCCTCGAACTTAAACATAACACTCTATTTACAGCTGCCTTGGAGAAATTTGTGTGCTTTTAATATTGTGTTTTTTCACTGTTAGGCACACTTGGAGAACAACCTTTCCAGAGAGAAGAGCTGTTTGTATCTGATGATGTAAACCTTGCATCTAGATATTGAGGTATGGGGGTTCGCTTGTCAAAGCCCAGAGGTCTTCTATTTTTATAATAAACTAGCTACTAGAACGGGGAGGGTGGTAAGGTCATTTAGACTTATATCCACTGCTTTATGAAATGCTTTCCCTGTTTGTATTCTATGGAGTTGTAACTATGCTGCTTATTTTATCATTATGCATTATGCTGATAGTACTGGCACGTGTACTGTATCTTAGAGCACGTTAGTTGAAATAAACATTTTAAACTATACAGTGTCTCTTCTTACGCACGTTGTGGACAGGTATGAGTGAGTTATGAAAGGGTGTTCTTGCTACTGCGAGGCCTGAGAGAGAGATACCGTGTTCTGGGTTGTCTAATCATTGGTAGCATTGTTGCTGATGAGACGCTACAGCTAGTCGGATTAGGGTTTTAGGTGCTAAGGTTTATGGTTGGCTCACCACTATATTCCGAGGTCCTATTATCCTGTGCATAGCTCTGTATATGTGCAGAATCCCTACAACAATTCCAAAGATATGAAACAGAATAAAGCTACTCTCTGATCAGGAATTACAGCTTAGTGTATTAAGGAATTCCCAAAGCTAGCTTATGTGAGGAGTAGGCCTCACCACAGTGAAAAATGAATTTTGGGTGATTGTCACTACCAGGACATGTAAAGATTAAAAACCACATATCCTATCTTTTACTTACATGGCACCCTGCCCTTAGGGTTACTTTGGGCCTACATTGGTGGTGACATAGGTAATAAAAGGGGAATTTGAGGCTTGGCAAGTAGCCAAGTCGACGTGGCCAAGTCGACGTGGCAGTAAACTGCACACATAGGCACTGCAATGGAAGGCCTGAGACAGGTTTAAAAGGCGACTTATGTGTGTTGCACAATAAGTGCTGCAGGCCCACTATAAGCATTTGACTTACAGGCCCTGGGTATATGTTATAGCACCTAACAGGGGACTTACTAGGAAATCAAATATGCCAGTCAGGTATACACCTATGTCTCCATGTTTAGGGGAGAAGCACATGCACTTCAGCACTAGTTAGTGCTCACAGTCCTAAGGCCAACAAAAAGAATGAGCAAAAACAGGATGTAAAAGGCAAAAAGTGTGGAGAAAGACCACCCTAAGGATGACAGGTCTAACACCAATCTTATCCACTAACCATGAAAATGGATTTGATAGGTTGTTCAGAACACTTCTGTTACAGTAAGGTGTCCGCAAGTGCATACTTGTGAGCAGTTACATGCATTGGTTTCATTTTTCTGTGAATCTTAAAACAGTCCTAGGTTTGTTAAATGACAATAGAAATGTATTTGTATAATGCATTTTTAAGTGATAAATTCGATAAAAGTATTGTGTTATTTTAAAAAGTGTAAACGAGCATCCATTGTAAGTGTAGATTCCTAAAAGATCAGGGGTCAGATGTATAAAGCCCTGGGTTTAAGAACGCAAAAGGGCTTTTCACAATGTACCAAACACTTTTATGAGTCGGAAAATTCTTCCGGACTCCTAAAAGGATGTTTTCGACTCTTTCTAAAATTACAAATAGGAGAGGGTATGAAAGGAACGTCCCTTCCTTCCTTAGTGCATAAATATGTTGACTTTTAATTGGCCAAGTGCCAAGAGGAGCATCTGCACTTAAAGCTGTGACCTACTACTTGTTCTTGCCTCGTCTATGCCTAATTTTGCAATGTTTTAACATCAGTTATTAGTTGGTGTGTTATTTGGAATAAGCACTGTATTTTTGTGACTGTAATTCCCCTGTAAGCTTTCATTCTTTTACGTTGACATATGCACGAGTGAACTTGGGCATTGCACTCTATTATACTTCGCTGTACAACCACGTTGTATATGTACTGTACATATATAATGTCATCAATCTTATTTACAGAAAATTAATAACTCAATAACTATTTCTAAAACAAGATACACATATAATGTCTACCAAGGCAAATATAATAGTCTCATAAATCACTAAACGCTGGGATTTATCCGTAGTTCATTTAAGGGTGGGAGGAAAAGCGCAAAATACTTTAGACTCTAAACTCCTTTGGCATAGCATTCATACACTAATTAGTTTTCAAAAACTACATTAACCTTTAACTATTTGAACTAAATTGTGATTTGTCTTACATCCTCGAACTATGAGAGTACAATTGAATTGTGCGGCAAGTCTTGTCCAGCAGCCTCAATCATTACAAATGAAATGATAGAGCAATCCAGTCAATATTTCATTTACAGCCTCACAGCTCTTAGGGAACTGCACACCAGTCACCTACAGTACTGCAGTTATTTAAAGCACTCTTATGTCCAGTGTGTCTTCATCATTACAAAAGCAATAATCCTCTCTTAACCCCTTAACTGCTTGGCCTTTTCCCCCCAGTGCTGAGCCCTTTGTTTGGCTATTTGAGGTAGTCTGTGCTTAGGCTTCCATAAATATTTGTCCACAGAAGTAATCCACGTCAAATGTGCTTCCTTTTTTCCAACATCCTGTGGATTCTAAAGGTACCCAGGGCTTGTGGATTCCCCTGGAGGGGGTAGAGAAAATAGCCAAAATATAGCTATATTTAGAAAAAAGTGCTCTGGATAAAAATGTCTGGTTTTTTTCATAAAAATGCCAGCAACCAACAGTTTGCTTTGTGCTAAAGTCACCATCTTCCCAGCTTTCAGGAACATGCAGAGCTGAATCAAAAAATTTTTTTTTTACCAAAGTTTTGTCATTTTTCAAAGAGGTAGCCTATTTTTGCGCTTTTAGCCTACTTTCAGTTTGTGGTGGAAACCATTGTGAAAACCCGGAGTTATCCATGAAAGGTATATATTTCAGAAAAATTGACAAAATTCAGAAATCAGTAAGTGGTCATATCTGTCTATCCCTCAAGGTCTTCCTAAAGAAACTAAGGCCCTCATTACGATGGCGGTCGGCCAGGCCGCCGACCGCCATCGTATCGGGGAGGTGACCATCTGACAATGAGTTGACAGTCCCACCCGCCCTAAAAACACTCCTAACAGCGGCTGACCTAAGGTTCAGCACATCAATCCCTATCTGCAAATATTAAGAGTCCTGTGCATTCACTTCCGGAGCCTGCCGCCGTTGAGCTCCACTGAAATCCAGAGAAAGCAAATTATTTTGAAGAAGGAAGGTGCTTCAGGAATGGAGTCAAGACCATCTGAATGAGTCCATCAGTTTTCTTTATTAGTGTAAATATTTAAAAATGGCCATCAGCCAACGCGTTTCGTTCCTATGAAGGAACTTCATCAGGGCTTCCAATATCAGGTGAAGTATTAGACACTTATTTCGTGTCTCTGCGATCATGTGTAGCAACTCGGGAGAACACCCCACAGTAAGGGTCAAACGTATCCCCTCTAATCTCCTGGATTGTATGTTTCCCCACGAACGGCAAATTCGTCCGATTCCAAGTTTCTATTATGATAAAACTGCAGTGCAGGCGCTCGTAAAGTGCTGTTTTCTACTGCGGCTTGCGCTGCTGCCCACCAAAAGGGCCGCAGCATAAGCCGCAGTAGAAAAAGTTACTTTGTGCACATTCATTTACACTGTGCCAGGCAACATGCGGTGCCTGGCACACGGTGTATGGATTTGTGCGGGGCACTACATGTGCCCCCCAGGCCACTCAGCAGTGGCCTACGGGGGCCCTGCTTGAGGCCCCCAAAGTCCCTTTCTGTCTGCCTTTTCATGGCAGTGGGATCGCCATTAACAGGCAGTCGGAAAGGGATATCCTAATCCCTATGGCAGTGCCCTCCATTGTAGGGTTAGAAATCTGACTGCCATCCCGACGGGATCTTCGATCTGGTCAGAGGTGGTGGTCCTACCCCCTAACCTCTGCGGTCCGCCCGGCTGCATTATAATGCAGCGGTCGGATCAATTCCCTGGATGGTGGATGGCCTGCCGGTGGCGGTCCGCCCACCATCATAATGAGGGTCTAAGTGTTGTGTGGGGACTCCTATTGACCTTGGTTTGATCTCATCCTTTCTCAGCACAAGTGAGGCTATGCTGGGTGCTAGGAATTTTGTGGATTCCTGCGGATTCTGGTAGTATCAATCACATAAATGTTAGGAAAATGTGTGATTTCAGGCAAAGTTTGAGGTTTGCAGAAGAAAACCTTGTGGGATTCACACAAGACGCACCACCATGGAATCTCCTGGTTTTCTACTTTTCAAATATGTCTGTGGTTGGTAGGGTTCCATGGGTGACGGCCGAACATGGCCCTTAATACTGCAACTTCCACTATGGCTGATCTCTCCATGTAGCACTTTAGGGCCTTTTGTGTCAAGATCTCTTGGCCCACCTACACAAGTGAGGGGCTATTTTTATCAGGATACTTGGGAGAATGCTGTGTGGTAGGAAATGTGTGGCTCCCTGCAGATTCCAGAAGATTTCCCTCACAGAAATGTGAAGAAACTGTGTTTTTTTAGTCTAGTTTACTTTCTGCTCCCTTGGGGGGGCAGATCGGAGGTAATTACCCCATCCTCCCGCGGGGGGGAAGAAAGAATGTTTCCTCATTTATTTGGGGTAAGGGCATGGCTTTGCCCATACTGGGCGGCCATGCCCCTACAGTCCTATAAAACTGAATATCCCCAGTGTCCAGTGGGCTTTCTGCCCTGCAGGGGGACAGATCTGGGGTAATTGCCCCATATGCTACCCAGGAGGGGGCAGAAAGACTTAAATATAAAAATAGGAAAGGGAGAGCACAAGCCCTTGCCCAAGGGCTGCTCCCCCTATCCATGATGTCTAGTGGGTGGATCCCTGCTTGGGGATTGCTCTACAGTGGCAATCCCCAAGCAGGGATCCACTGGGCAGAGATACCATTAAAAAGGATAGATTCTCCCCTTTCCAACGATACCTTTCCCATTAAAATCAGTGCTCAGAGGGCTGAGATATACCCCTGAGCACGGATTCAGTGAAAGTAAAAGGAGCCCATTGGGTCATTTTACTTTCACTTTTACTGCAATGATGTCAGCGTGCCCTGTGCACCGCTCTTCATTGGAGTAAAAAAAAAATCAGGCTGCTCAGGAAGCTCTTTACAAGAAGCCTGATGTAAAAAAATAAAATAAAGGACTCTCTCTGGTGCATACAAACTGGGGAGGTAGTGTGGGTGTCGGCCGACACCCGCACTTAAAAGGTTAAGTCGTCTCAATAGTAAATACAATACTAATCGTCACAAACATGAACAATTCAACTAACAGCAAAAGCATCTCATTTTTAAAGAATGCCTGTTGGATAGTTACATTAGTACATAACCGGGATAAGGTAGAGTGAGGGAACATGGCACCAGAGCAATATAGGATAAGAAAGCCATCTGTGAATATAAACAGCATATATAGATCTACTTAATCAGTTCAATGGGACCTAGAGCTCTCATGTCTTGGGGCCCTATTAGAACTTTGTCGGTGCTCCAGCGCCGCCACAGGGCTTTCTGCTGGAGGACCGCCAAAGCCGTGGTGCACCCGCCTGCAAGATTAGGAGTTTAATCCTGGTCGGGCAGGCGATGCTAAGGCGGTCTCACGGGGGTGGGCTGTTAGGCTCATAGGAGAGCCTAACATGCTGCCTGCCACTGTGACAGTGCCTGCAGCATGTTCCTGCATGGTGTGATATGCATGCCACACTGTGCAGGAACAGGGGTGTAATTCCATGGGGGCACAACATGTGCCCCCTTGCATGCACTCCCAGGCCAAGGAGCACCTCGGGGGCCCCCTTATTTGCCTCTCTGCCACCCTTTTCATTGTGTGCTCACTGCCAGGAAAGGGGCGTTCGATAGGAAACTTAGAATATGCTCGACGGTGCTGCAGTGGCACCGCCAGCATATTCCTGCTCCTGACCGCTGCGTGACCACTGCAGGATCCTAGATCCCTGGTGGACGCATGGGTCCTGTGGCGGTCCGTCTGCCCCACTTGTAATACTGCGGGCGGGCCCCCAGTGTGGCGGTGGTCGGACCGCCACCACGAGTACAGCGGTCCTGTAGACTGCCGTACTCATATTAGGGCCCTTGATCTCCTCATTTTCAGTGTGCAAATGCTCTGGATGTGTCCCAGCCTGTTATTTCCATTTGATTTCTATTTTAACATTTGTAAAACATTAGAATGCTAGATCAGGTCCAACTTCTCCGTGAATGACACAAATATTGATTAAAAAATATTGTGTTACTTATATATTGTTTCAAAAATAGTGTTGCTGTACAACTATCAAGGAATAGAATATAGAAGGTAAGAGTGTAGCTTTTTAATGTATATAATATTGTTATTACAAATATTGTTTACTTTAATAATGTATTTAATATTATATTTAATTAATTTAAAATATATTAGTTACTATATCAATTTTAAGTATTTGTATTAATAATATACTTTTTAAATGTTTTTGTTGTAGTATGTAACTTTTAATGTGTAATTATAATTGTTCCATGTTTAAATAGTGATTTGTAAATTAAGGGGAATGGAGTGGGAAATTATTTAATTTATAAATTATTTTTTTATTCCTGATTTCTTTTATGATAAATAAATATCTAGCTAGTGATTAATTATTTAAATTGTGTAATTGATTAATTGTTATTTTAGATATTTGAGTGTATTCTGTGATTTTTTAATGTCTATTTTATGTTTGCGTTGTTTAATTCTAATACATGTTTTAGTTGTGGGTTGTTGTATTTGTAGGACAATAGGGTGAGAAGTTTTTTAAGTAATAATATTCTTGTTTTCTTTTTGAAATTAATTTTTACATTGCATATTTAATTAGTAATTAATCATGTGAATATTTTTATTGATTATTTGTTACATAAATTATTTGTTATGTAAATTATTTCTTGTATTTTTATTAAATGTTAATTTATTAATACATATAATTAATTATAAACTTGGTAGAACATTTTTTATTTATGAATGGTAGTTAAGTTTATTTGTTTTATTTAATTACTATGTTAATGTTATTGCTTTATTTATAATTGAGGTTTTTGGGCTTAGTTGATTTTTTTGGGTAGTAGGGAGGGGAGTCTAATAATTCTAACTTGATTTCCTTTGTTTTTTTTAATTGTTTTTGTATTAGCATGTTTGTATTTACATTTAATTGTATTTATATATATTTTTGTATTTTCAATATGTTTTAATATTGTTAGTTTCCTAGCTATTTAAATTTTTGTTTAATAAGTATTAGGAGTTGGAATGGTGTATTTAACCCCTTATTAGTCCAACACTTTACATTTTTCCCCTATGTTGGAGTGCGAATAGTAAATGTAGCCCCTCCAAAGTACAACACTTTTCCTGCTTTCTCTTACATTGGAGGGGGACTTGTAAATGTAATCCTCAAAGCTCAACACTTTTCCTACTTTTGCTTAAATTGGTGTTGGATTAGGTAATTTGACTCCCTTGTAGTCCAACAGGTTTGCTAGTGCTGTTTATTTTTTATTGTTTTTAATATTTTGCACTTTATTTAATGTTCATATTACTTTTTAAAAATGAATTCATTATAGTAGTATACATAAAAATTTCAATATACTTATTTTTTTAATGATATTCTGTTCCAGAATATTTTTGACACAATATTTTGGTAGTTTACATTAAAAAGTATGTAAACTTGATATTTTTGTAGTCAATAAATTTGACACAATATTTGATAAGTCAATGTTGCAGTTGTCGATAGTCTGTCATACCACCCTCTGGCCGCCCTTGTGTATGGACACTTGAGTATGCTAAATTTAGCTGGAAGCGGAAACTGTTAACTCCCCCTCCCTGTTTTTTTTATCAAGTGCTTTATTCCATCAGTTCACTGCTAATGATTTGAAGAAATTCCACAGGTAGGAGAAAGCCTTATTGCAGGCATAAAAGATGTTATTAAAATACAGACTTATAAAGATATTTGAGTAGATTGCCTCTTTCCGGAAGCAAGGTATGAACATTTAAAAACTTGTATAACAGTTAGCATTTAGAAGCTATGCTATGGACAAAATTCGGGGACAGTGCAGTTTGCATGTCATCGCAGGAGTGCTAGTTAGGACACTTGCAGTGCTATACATACATTGATGGTGGCTTGGAAGGAACAGCAGACCACTGCCCCGGTGTCTGCATTCCCAAAAACAAAAAATGTTTGAGCCTCCCATATTCCTTAAAAGTGCCAGTGCTGCTTTAAAAAATAATACATTTCATTTGGGAACACATCTGGTTTGCCACTGTGTAATCCACTGGGCAACCAAACACAATTCTCCAACAGGAACAGCTTTGTCTGTACGAATCTTCTAGCACCTCCTTGAAAGTGCCAATAACTTAGAAATTGATAACTACCATTCCAAATAGCAATTAGAAGGTTACGCCCCTTTCAAATTGCGATTCATAATGGGTCAGTAAACCCATTTTGCAAGTCAGATTTGCTTTTCTGACTCACAAACTGGGTTTAGTACACAGCAAAAAGCCAGTTTGTAGTTGCAAGCATGCTATTTTGAGAATTGCCGGGGTTCTGATCACAAATTGTCTTTCTACATCCGGCCCTCACTTTTCTAGTACTCCCAGCTTATGCCTCAATTTCAGGAATAAGCTGAGTCCTCGGTAAGATGTGTACTACAAGAGTCAGTTTTAATGCTTAAAAATGCAGGTGGTTGAGTTCATTTGAAAGGACCACAATACTTCTGCAGTTTCATAGTCCTTGTAATATGACAAATGTTTTGTGTTAGCTCAGTAGGTGTCTGTGTGTGTGTGTAAAATATTTATTACATAAAACATTGCTCTCACACACCATCACACACACGCATACACACACACTAAAAAGAAGACAGTCACGTAACAACATAATACCAAGCAAACATTGTAAAATGGGGACTATTGTTCTGGTAGACACTGAAGGTTAGTTTGCATTCCTTCGGAGGTATCATTAACAGGTTTATTAGCTAAGAGCAGAGCCAAACCCCTACTTTTATGTATTTGTACTGTCTAATGCGTATACATATAATTTGGAATTTCTATAAGTTAATGAATTAACTGCAAGCAGCAGTCAAAAACAGTGACCACTGCTTGCCACAATCTGTTTCTGAACTGTTCTGTCTGCAGTTCATGCATTAACTTTAAATTAAGAGTTATATGTATGCACAGCTCTGTTCTGAGCTAGTGCAAATGTTTATGATATGGTCCAAGGTAGAAAAGCTCATGATACTGGCATGGTTTTTTTTTTGGGCCATGACATGGTTAAATGTTGTGAATTTGTAGTAGCTTTAGTGGTAACCACATTACTATCCAATGACACCGAAAGAGTGAGAGGGACATCTCTGTGTCATACTCATGGCTTAGTGTCCTCACATTGAAATAATACTTAATCAGCATGCTTCAACATCTTAACCATCTTGGTTGAACATTCAAACTGGAGAATCAGAATATTTAGCACACCATCACTTCTCATAATATTTATACCATTCTGCAATATGGTTTCTTGACAAATGTCACTAATGCCCTCTGGTGCCATAACCAGAATTCCAGCTTCTCAACTTGCATATATTTTTAGTGGAGTGTCGTGTAGTTCCTATATAACCTCTTCAGGATCTGCGCGTTTGGATAACATAAACTGTGGTACTGGTGGCAGACTGATTCCCTGCACCCCCACCGGATACGTTAGCCTATATGTATTAGCTAGCTCATAGTGCCACTATAATCTCCTCTTATCACAGAGAGAATAGATACTGGCAACCTCAGAACATGACAACCCTGATCCCTCAGGATTGTGGAAACAACATACTACCTTTCGCTCAGTCACTCGTGCTTACTTAGGGGGTCATTAGGATGGCGGGCGGACTTTAGTCTGCCCGCCATCCCAGTGGTAACGGGACCGGCCGCCTGCCATGCGGCGGTCCCGCACCCCTGATTAGGATGCGACCGCCACCCTGGCGGTTGCATTCCGCAGTTTAACTTTGAGGCGGGTGCTGCTAATGTCAAATTGACATGTGTTGCATTTCCATGCACAACGTGGCAGGCACCGAGCTGTGCCTGCCACCTTGTGCATGGAAATGTACCATGGGTACCCCCCAAGTGCACCCCCACCCCTCCACCCCCCCGGGGACCCACAACGGGCCCCCAAAGCAATTCCCCACCGGCCTTTCCATGGCGGCATCGCCGCCATGGAAAGGCCTTTAACAGCACGCATACTAATATGGATGGCGGTGCCTGCTAGGCACCGCCACCATATTAGGGTCCAAGTCCACCCGGCCGGCAATCGGAACGATTGCCGACCAGCGGAAAAGCGGCGGACGCACTTTGCGTCCGCCGCGATACCCCCGCCATGATATTATGGCAGGGGGTATTACTCATTACGATGGCGTAACGATCGCCACCACCGGCTCGGCGATGGCGAACGTTACGACATCGTAATGACCCCCTTAGTGTGTCTCAGAGATACACAGAATAACCATACTGGGCGTTTGTCAATAAGGATTTATTGAACAGTTGTTATTCTAGTGTAGCATAGATGAGCTGCAACAACCATTAGACAGTAGCAGAGATATATGATTAGCAATATTACAAAAGTAAAGGGATGGTATAGTTCTACCATCTTGCATAAATCATGAATATATACAAGTACATAAAACACATGATAAAAAGTGCGTACTCCTACGATGCCTCCCTAACTAGATGTACCTAAATGTACCTAGCATTTGTGTAGGTGTTATGCCAAGAATCCCTCTAGGATCTAGTCCGCCCCATTACCTGAGAGTTTAGAGAATGTGGGACCCCATCCTGGTCTCGAGTTGGACACCCGGCGAGGGATGTTAGACCACTGCGAGCTGGAGCGTCCGCATGCAGGAACCTCAGCGTCTCTGGTCAGTGTGTCAGCCGGGAAGTCACGGTCTCCTCTATCTTCCTAAGCACGATGTGCTGTATATATACCCATAGGTCTCCCCAGGGGTCCTACCTTGCTGTGTTACTGTGTCGGCCTAAAGGATGACGTTGGGCCTGAACTTTATACAGAGATATTATACAGGAGATGGTAATCCTACTGTTAGTCCTGCTGTGCTTCCAAGAAGTCTCATGCATAATGTATGAGAATCGAACCAGGGAAAAACCTGCGTTCTGAATGCAATGTTATATCTAGGTAAAAGGTCAGTGCCTAAGAACCGTTATGTATGTAATGTAGGGAAGAATATAGGTGAAAGGTTGCAATGTTACCTGCGCCTATATAGGGTACCTATATGGAATATAACACCCACTCCACTTCCGACTGGACGACATATGTAACCTATTACTGTACTACTAGCAAAACTAGATAGCGGTACGCACAAAGTTTATAAAAACATCTCTTTAGCTAAAAAATGTTTAAAACTTTCTAAAAAAATTCTAAAATATTAAAAAAATGTAAAAAGAAAATTTTTCTAGCTCTAAAAGTGTCTGTGATTATAGTCTGAACTACTATAAGCATTAAAAAGCCATGTATGCCCAAATAAATGAAAGGAATGTCAATTTAGTTTTTGAGTTCCCAAATTGAGCTTGTTTAAAAAAGGGCGAATTTCTACCAGCACACGACGAGCCAAATGAGTCAAATGTTTATGTGTTCTGGCTGGTAGACGCACCATTTCCGTTGCTTGCTTCGGTCGACCGTTCTCCTGATCTTGGGCCTAGAACTTCCAGTCTCAAGGTGGTAATGCTCTTTTCTGGTTGCTAGCCTTTTGGCTTTGTCAGCCTCTCTAATTTAGCTCATCCACACCCAAGTCATTGCATTTATCCTAGCTTAAATTGTGTAGCCTTGGATGGTTTTTGCTCTCTCATTTAAGATTTGCCCTCTAGGCGCTTGCCTATTCATCATCTCTAATTTCAGGGTTGCCCTTTAGGCAGCTGCGCATTAAATGATATATGCATAGATATTTTTGCTTCACTTGAACAACTGATTTATAACATTGTCGATGCTTTTATTTTCATCCTGCTCATGTGTTGATGAGCAGCATTAAATGAACAGTTCTCTGTGTTATTGAATTGCTTAATAAAGTGCCACTGTATTTCACACCGTTGTTCCTTCTTTTCAAGTGAACGAGCAGAGTGCGGGTCTTGCTCTCATGAGCCGGTAAGCAGAAGGGTGTGACCACCCATTTACCCTCAAACAGCTGGCGACCACGAACAAGAAGGTCTCGTTGGCGGGTCCTCTACAGTGCGGACCTAGGACACACACCTGGGACACACCTGCGGCTGCCCCCAGACTCTCCTTTCCTCACGGCCACCTGGGTAAGTCAGGGATAGTTTTCTTTTTTCTTCCTTGAATTTACCACAGGGTGTGGCGTGTGTGGAGGGGTAGGTCTGGGCTGCCTCAGCCCTCCAGGGTCTCCCTTGTGTCTGCTCCTTTGTCCCCCTGTGGTCTGCTGTCTTGCCACAACGTCCTCTGTGGCTGGTCACATCTCGCCGAGGTTCTTCGGTACTTTCCGTTCTGCTCTCATTGGCTCCGTCTTGGGTTCCTTCTGTTTGTTTTCTGTTGGCAGTTCTCAGCATTGTTTTGTAGTGCTTTCTGCTTCCATATATACTATGGTGGACGTTCCTTATTTGAAGAAATAATGTTATATATATAAGTTAGAGTCCTGGACACATGGGTATCTAAAATCCTACATAGGTTGGAAGTCCTTGATACTGCACATAGGGTATCTAAAGTCCGCCACAGGTTTGAGTCCTTGCTACTGCACGTGGGTATTTTAAAATCTGCACGTGGGTATCTAAATTCTGACACAGGTTAGGAATCCTTGATACTGTCCATGCTTGTCTAAATTCTGACACAGGTCTTTTGCGTCCTTGGCACTGTGCACAAGTGTCTAAATTCTGACTGCTGACTATAGGTTGCGGTCCTGAGGCGTTGTACTATATAGGGTGTGGTCTACATCTTCTAACCAGTTTTCAGTCCTACGCATGTGCCCTGCCTTCTCTGAACCATACTGTATGACAGCGTCTAAATTTTACAGTGTTTTAAGTATCATTGCACTGCGGTCTGTCGGTTGTGCTCTACACCAATTTATTGACTTATTGTGTTTCCTACTTGGTCCATAGCGCCCCCACGCACCCCCTTCTCTGTTCTTCACCTCCTCCCTTCCCATCTCGTCTCTCATGTGTATCTCCTGATAAGGTGCTCTTTTAAATGCGCGTTTACTTTCCCAGGTTTCTTTCCGGTACTTTCACTCATTCGTTCTTCTCCCTTTCTGCCGTGTCCTTTTCCTTTTCTTACGATTCCATTCTGCATGGCTTGGGTGTCTTCTTATTCTTATCTCTCCAGTTCATATCTCTCTCTGCCAGGCGCACCTCTCGAATTTTAGCTGCGTACTTCCGAAAAGAGGAAGTATCTCTCTCTGAGGCTCTGTGCCCTTCACAGATTCCCCCCGCCTTCTTCTGCTCAGCGCGCTCGCAGAACGAGGAAGTGCACCTCTCCCCTTCACAGCTTCAGACAGTCCCTCCCTGCTCTGTCCTCACCAGCTGCTCTCTCCCTCCTCAATCTCTTGAAACAGATTCATCATTGTGATCACAATTATTTTTTGCATATGCATTACTTTTATGTAATAATTGTTTATTTATTGTCTATTGTTTCTGTTTTTTGTGCTTCTGTTCCTTTTTAAGCATTTGTCCGCCCTGCTCACCCACCACAGCTGCCTCCCAGCCCCGCCCCTTCTGGTGCTGCCTTGCCCACTCTACACTGAATAGCCGAGTGGCAGGGCTGCTAGTTATTTCTTGTTGTCTGGGCTGCCTCTATCTATTATTCACTACTTTCAGCAGCCCCGCTAGGTAGCTGTTGTCTGGGTTGCCTCCATTCTTTCTTCATTAGCATCAGCAACCCCGCTAGGTATCTGTTCACTTACCCCCATTAAACATTGCACCTTCATTGCGCCTCTTTTTCTGTCTCTCACACTTTTGCCTACCATTTGTCCAAGCCAATTGGTAGCCAAAGGGGGGTGGAGTTGTATCTCCATTCCTCCGGTCAGCTCCCTTACCCCCTCCCTCTCCGGTATGTCCCTTGATCCCCCGCAAATTCTTAGCCTTCTTATTAATTCAGTGCGTGGCACAGCCACTGCAGTCTACCATGCCTCCCTTGATCGTTTTATTCCCCTTATGCGCCATCAAAGTGACGTTCTTGCTGTTGCTTGGGAGATCCTAGGGATCACTTTTACACCTACTGCTGAAATACGCCTCTCCCTATTATCTCTCACAGACTTACCTCCCTCAGCCACCGCTTCCTCCCAGCCTCCACCACCCCCAGACACCACTCGCCCTGATCTGCTTTGGCCTGATCACTCCTCTAATTCCTCCTCCCGCTCCGCACCATCCTTGAGCTCCTCTGTCTACTTTGTTACCTCCCCATTGTCATTCCAGTAGACGGTGAGTCTACTACAGACTCCATACACTCCACGACATCCTCTGAAGAGGCAACGCTCCCTAATCTTACCACCCCTGCCTCTCCCACAGTATCAGCACCAGCCTCTAGCAGTGCTCTCCACCAACCACCGTCTCCTGGTAACGTGTCCCCATTCCTCGCGGCACTCCTGCAGGATTATTCCGTGGACCTGCAGGACCCCCCACCAGACGTCCTGATCGTGCCTCCCCCTGCCTGCCCCCCTCTGCACTTCCAGTCACTTTAGGGAATGTGCGACCCCTCCCCTGACAGCACAGCATCTCATATTTTTGTATATTTAGTGAACAATCACGTTGTAGGTTTCTCCACTGGTCACCCATCTTCCTTCGTCCACGTTACACCCTTAGCAAGTACTGTCCTTATCACCATATTTCAAGTTTTAGGGATTGATTACACCCATGCACAGCAGATAACGCTCTCACTAGCACCGTCCTTCCCACACCCCAGTTGCACCAACGCCAAAGAACAAAAGTCCTGCAAGCACTGACATTTCAGGGAACACTCTCGTCCCCCATCTACTACTGGTCCTCATGAACAGAATTTTAGGTACTTCTGTTCACAAAACACCGGATTGCATTTACATACGCATCCGCTTAATATCCCCAGGCTTGGAGATACCCACCACATTAACCACATCCTATCCACGCAACCCACTACAAAGCAAGGTCATTGCTGCTCTCTCTCGTAACCAACTCCAATTCCCTGACTTCTCCCCTGACGGAATATACACCGGACCACAGGAACTGGTCTTAAGAGAAATAATATACCAAATTGTTATTAGCGCCATAGGAGAGGAGCTAGTTAAAGATGTCCTTCCCACTACTCCTAATACCCAACCCTCCCCTAATGCCTAACTGCATCTCTTCCTAGAGTAGCGACACTCACCCTGAAAGAGCGGCGCTTTGAAATAAGGTTCCATGAATGGCATACTGAGCTCTACAGTGTATAAAACATCCACTCACTTCCACATATTTTTCATCATACGTCCCCCAGGTTCACTACTCACCGCCATATTATCAAGCACTTGGCCAAGGCACCCACTCCCGAGTTACATTGCTGAGGCCTGCTTTGACGGCCAGCTTCGCTTTCCCCTGTACACTGTTGCCCAAGAGCGCGACTTACAGGACGGCATATACGACATTGTCATTCAGGCTGTGGCACAAGAACTCATCAGAGATATTGATCCTAGCACCTGAGCGGGCAAACACCAGTACAAGTACCACGTACCTCCCCACACCAACACCCTCTCCAATTCAGGCCTCAGCGTATAGCGCCCTGCTTTGCACACACCAACATGGCCACTCCACTGCAACATGTTTTGAAAACGTTTGGAGGGCAAGAGCAGCGTATACTAAAACATTGTAGAGAGCTGCATAAATGTACCACAAAGATGAGCCATCCATGGCCATCAGAAGGGAGTTTTGATCCAGTCATACTAGAGCATGCCACCACCTTCCTAGACACTAAGTACTCCGGCACCAAGCTACAGAAGAGAAAGGCTACCTTAGACCTCTGGCGCATTTTCAAAGACAAGGCTCAAACACACTCTGACATGACACACACAGCCACACCCAGTGCTCACCCGCCTCTCCCGCCATACCACTTTAGCGGTATGTATACCGAACGCACTCACAAGGAACAACCAGACTTACCAGTTACCACTAATAATTGTCCGGCTGCTGGTTCCCAACCACTACCAAGTGATGCATCTTCCTCACCACACCCCGGTCCAGACACAGACATTACACAAACGGACGAACTTCAGACTTCCCACACGTCACCCAGTCATCCATACCACCTCATGGACGGATCACAGACTCCACCCATGCCCCCCAGTGATGTATACCCGCGCCTGACCGAACGTCAGAGCACACACCTGCCCGTCCCCCATGGTACAATAATAGAGACAGCAGTATCAGGTCTCCCAGGCCATATAGATGCACAACTGTCACTGAAATTTACACCAACTGTGAATACTGCACAACCACGCCCAGGTGAAGAGGATGAGGAAGACTCTGACTCTGCCTCTCAAGCATCATCTCGCCACTCACGCACAACAAGCAACCCTTTCCTTGACTCCACCATGCCATCACTAGCAAACCCTTTCCGTAACTCCGTCGCGCCACCACTGGTAATATCAGGCCCCGTTCCCCCAAGTCACCTGCCTCAGCACACCACTGTACCTCTGTATCAGGGACAAGGGTCCGGCCATATGACAGCTCAACAGCAAATTTCTGAGTTCCACAACCACCATTGCTGTGCAGGTCTGAGGGACAGCTTGTCCCTCTAACAGATCACCCCGTATCTTACAAAAACTGGAGACCAAATGTAGACTTGAGCAAAAGTATCAGCCTAGAAAGCATCTCACCAGAGCACCTTGAAAGAGAACTATTACACATGCATCAGTCACCCAGCCAGACCATGCATCAGTCACCCAGCCACACAGATCACATAGACAGGTTGAGGCGCATGTCAATGAAATTAGAAGACCTTCAGGGCACATTCTCGGACCTGCTCAGAAAGACTGGCACTCCACCACCACCATCACGGCCCACACTGAACCAGCTCATACAGGAGCGCTCACAGGCAACAGCCCATGGGAATGGGGAGGGGATTACACAATCACTAGATAGGGAGCATCCCCACCACTATGACTCTGCCGCCTCAGGGATAACACAACCAGCTGTCAACACACACCAGGCCAGCCAACTGCAGCCAGAACTCAGGTTGGAAAGGGCACACCTCGTACCAGAAGGCCACAACCCCTTGTTCACAGAGCCCCCACAGCTAGAAGTCCCTGTTGCCCCAGTTGTGAGGAGAAAGGTTAGGCTCACGGAAGCGCAGAAGCTCAAAGTCCTGGGATCACATGGGTGCCCAGACGACACATTATATGACGTCTCGGGCTCTGCTTCCCTGCGTACCATTAGGATGAAAAATAGATACAACGTGTGTCTTAGCAGACCATGCGCACCACAAACTAGCAATGATCTCACTCCAATGAGATAGTGACATTAGGGGAAGGCTCAGACTATGCAGTTAACCCCTTCTCAGACGACTTGGCAGGCTGGTCAGAACCCTTAGCACCGCAAATGCTCTCTTGGCCAAGAGAAGGCTCCTTTGAACCTCAGTACATGGCAACAGCAGTTGAATGTATTCTAAAAGGATTAGGAGATGAGGATTGGGACTATGAGTACATGCGGGAGAGTTTAAAGGTCTGGCAAAAATATGCCCGCCAGCATGACTCTACAGGGCCTACAGTGCCACGCACAGGAGTGATGCGTCAGATGCCACTGCTGTACAAAAATGTCACTGATCCCCCCCATCTATATCCCGTGGTCTACACTAGACAAAATCTTAAGAAACACCTCCCACCCCTTACGGAGGGTGCTGGAAAATGGATTGCTGCTTTTGAAAAGCACACCGCAGGCAATAACATAGCTATAGGAGATGTGAAAAGCCTGCTGATCTCCCTCATCGGAGAAGACGCAGAAGATCTCTTCACACGTGTTCATGCCAATCTTACAAAAACAAACACCAAACATGATGGTGTCTCCTTTAATGAGATCAGAACACTAGCATGGTCTGAGTTGCGCAGAAAATTTCCCGATGTTCCCGATATTGGGGCTCTGTTGTCACAGACCATGCAACCAAATGAAGACCTTGCCAACTATCTTTCCAGAATGAAAGAAAAATGGCATCAGGAGTTAGGGCAACGATGGGATGCGACAGGAGGGTACGGAAGACTATTTTACCACACAATAAAAAAGGGTCTGCCAACTGAAGTGCAGGAAAAATTAGATGGCATAGTAGCAATGGAATGTAAGCCATGGCCTGAGATACAAGACCACATTATACATTACTGCAAGAAGAGGCAGGAACAGGAGAAGAATAGACAGTTGGCCATAGAGAATGCCGCTGCCAAATTGGTGCAGCAGAAACTTAATAAGAAAAAAGACAATCCAGACACAGTCATGTTTGCAGCACCGGTCACTCAGATGACGGCAGTAACATCCTTCCCCCAGGCTGCCATGAATGCTCTTACAGGCAACGCCCAACCTGCCCCACAACAAGTTCAAGCACAACCTGCCGTACAATACATACAAGCCCAACCTCAGCCTACCATACAGTATGTCCAGCCACAATCACAGCCAATTTTACAATACATGCCAGCACCACCTGCTTACAGCACCGACACACAGCCCTACTACAATAACAGACAAAATATGAACAGGAACACAGGTGTACAGGGAAGAGGGCGAGGGATGGGACAGCCAAGGTTTACACAACAGCCAGGACCGCCCATCATCTGCTATTATTGTCAGAAAATAGGCCACGTGCAAAGAGAATGCCGCACTAAAATGCGAGATGTGGGACAGCAGTACATGGGTTCTGGTTACCAAGCATCAGCACCATTCCAACAACAGCAGCACATGCAAATACGCCCTCAACAGCCCCAAATACTATACTCTTATGCCCAACCAGTACAGCAGCAACAAGTGCAGCTCCAAGCACCCATAATGGCTCAAGTTCAGCCATCTGTCCAAGTTCAGCCATCGGCCCAACAGGTGCAGGTTCCGATGCAACAGCCACAGCCACAGCAAGTACCTGCTTATCAAGTGGTCCCCCAAACACAAAACAATGTACCACTAGGAGGAACGATTATTGCCTCCAGCAACCCATTCACCCAGGGCACCATCCAGCAATATCAGACTGGAGGATACACTGGCTAGGACAGCCCACAGACAACTCTGGTGTGCCCAATTTTGTCATGCACTAGCAATACTGAGGAGGACCCTATTGCTTGTGTCACGATAAATAACAAAACATATAGCTTTCTTGTTGGCACAGGTGCCACATACTCCTGCATTACAGGTGGCCCTCTGCCCATTTCTGATCAGATAGCGGACGCACAGGGATTTTCTGGGGCGGTAGCAAGGGTCCCCTTCATCAAGCCAGTATCAATTGAGATAGGAGGCCATGTAGTGGAACAGCCACTGCTCTATTCACCAAGGTCCCCAGTCAATCTCTTAGGACGTGACCTCATGGCCAAATTAAACATGACTATCCACTTTGATGAGAACGGAACAATGATTTGCTCCATACCAGGTACGCCACTAACTAGGATAATGGCAGTCACTGCACATTCTTCCTTAAGCAGCCAGGTCAGAGCACGCCCAGTGGATGAGCACGCCTTTTCTGCAGCTGTCCACACTATTGTCGCCACCACTCCCGAATTGCAAGGCCGCTCTACTCAGTTACCAAAAGAGTTTCTTTTCAGACCCCAAGCATCAGGCTCACAAATATTAGACAAAAATGTGACCCTTGACATATGCGCCCTTGAGATAACACCCACCTACGGTGCATTCCTGGCATGTGATGACAATGCTCATACTTGGGCTTGTGTCATTTTCATTGAACATAAAGGGTTAGTACGAGACATCTCAGATGCCCAGTTATTTGGATCCCCTGAAAACTACTCTAAAACAGAGATTATCTATCAAAATAATGTGCCCATCTCAGTGACAGTGGAAATTAGAACACCAACTGTCACCCCCAGCTATGACTCTGTCCGAGATGCAGATTTGGCTCAAGTACCACCACATCTTTGGACAACAGGCCCAAACGATGTAGGCCTTATTAGCTCTGCCGCACCATTTAAGATAACTCTGAAACAAGGTGCTATCCTGCCAAGGATAAAACAGTATACCTTGTCTAAGGCCGCAGAGGAAGGTATTACCCCTACCATACAAGCATTGCTGGATCAAGGAGTAATATATCCTTGTATCTCTCCTTGCAATACGGCCCTTTTCCCTGTGCGCAAGGGGAAGACAAATCAATGGCGCCTAGTTCATGATCTTCGTCCCGTTAACAACATAGTCGTACCTGAGTTCCCCATCGTCCCAGACCCCTCTGTCATCCTCACGAACGCCCCCCGATGCACAGTACTTTTCTGTCATCGACCTGAAAAATGCTTTTTTCAGCGTTCCCCTGCACCCAGACAGCCAATACTTATTGGCTTTTCAATTTAGAAATGTGCAAATGACATATACCCGACTGGCTCAAGGGTACTGTGAGTCCCCTAGCGTCTTTAACAGAGTTGTCAAAACAGACTTGTCCAATTTCCAATGTGACAGCACCCTACTGCAATATGTCGATGACATATTGCTCTGCAGCCCCACAGAACAACAATGTAGGAAAGACACCATCTCCTTACTCACCACTCTGGCACAAAGAGGATACAAAGTTGACAAACAAAAGTTACAATATTGCCAAAAGAGGTACACTATCTAGGTCAGCTGCTATCAGCGTCAGGCAGACGAGTCACTCCAGATCGAGTTGAGACTATAAAATGCACCTCTGAACCCCAAACTGTAAAAGATATGCAGAAATTCCTGGGTTTGGTGAATTATATCCGACAATGGGTCTTTGGTTAAAAATGGGCAAAGACAGACACAACAAAATAGAGTGGACACCTGAAATGAGAACAGCCTACACCCAGCTCAAAGATGAGATAACAAATGCACCAGTGTTAGCTTCACCTGATTATACAAAAGAATTCTACCTATTCACTCACTGTGATGGTCAAGTTATGACGGCAGTACTCACCCAGAAATACCCCATGGGCCATAAGCCCATTGCCTACTTCAGCGGCATGCTGGACTCTGTCATGAAAGGTCATTACCCCTGCGAGCAAGCCCTCGCTGCAGCAGCATTTGCAGTTGAGAAAATCACCCCCATTGTAATGGGTCCCCCACTGACTATGTACACCGAACATGCCGTCTTTGCAATAATACAAAAAGCCAAGACCACTTTAACAACCCAAAGAGTGTCAGGTTACGAAGTCATACTGTCATTGCCTTCTCTGAAAATTGTCAAATGTCACACAGTAAACCCTGCCACGTTCTTTGCCCATCCCATTGCAACGTCAGATGATGACCCCCATGATTGTTCCACATATTCACCAGATGAGTCAGGAGCAGCAAAAGAGGACCCCTTGCCAAACAGTACTGTATATTTTGTTGATGGCTCCTCCACCATTGATCAAGAAACAGGAGTCAGGTACACAGGAGCTGCAGTAGTTAGAGCACAGCAAAATGATTCCTCTGATTCCCTAGATATTGCACAGCAGCTCACATTACCATCACATTACTCAGCCCAGGCAGCTGAACTAGTAGCACTCATAGCTGCCTTAAACATTGGAGCTGATGACCGCATTACCATTTACTCTGACTCTGCATACGTCACCACAACAACACATTCCAGCATCCTTCGCTGGAAAAGGCGTGGCTTCCTCAAATCAGATGGTACACCTGTCATTCACAAGCAGTTACTGGAGGAACTTATTGAGGACCTTACACTACCAGCTGAAGTAGCCGTAGTCAAATGTGCAGCGCACACCAATGGCCAAGATTTTGTCTCCAGAGGTAACGCCCTGGCAGATTGGGCAGCTAAGGCTGCAGCCAGAGGCCCCCCAGCAACAGGCCCCCCACCTCAAACCACACCAGAAGTTCCACTTGCCCCTATCTTACTTGCCCAAACTTTACCTTCAACAGAGCAAGACAACATCAACAAAGATACCTTAGATACATCATCTCAATTACCGTCCCCACTTGACATTGACACAACACAGCAATATGATCACATTGCACAATTGCACCTCAGAGAAACACAAGAAAGTGCATCAGATCAAGAGAAAGAGTTGTGGAAGAAGAGGGGAGTACAACAGGACTCCGCTGACTTCATTTACAGACAGACAATAACAGGGAAACCTGTGATGCCCCAGGCTTTATTGCAAGTGGCATTGGATCAACTACACCTTCCTACACATGTCACCCGGGATAACATGTCCACAACATTACAGACAGATTGGTTCATTCTCAATGCCCATGAACAGATACAACTTTATGTTAATAAATGTCTCATTTGTCAACAATACTCCCCAAACCCGACTCTCAAGACAGTTGCTTCCACAATTCCCAAACCAACAGGCCTCTTTAAAGAACTACACATTGACTATGTCGACATGATCGATCGCTGCCAAAATTACCGATATCTCATTGTAGTAGTGTGCCCATTCTCACGCTGGATCGAAGCTGGACCTTGTGTCCACTGCGATGCCAAAGCAGCAGCCACATTCCTACTCCGTGACGTCATTTCTCGCTGGGGCGTCCCAGACGCCATCCGGACCGACAATGGAAGTCATTTTTCAAACGCAATCTTTTCCTTCCTGACCACAATGCTAGGCATTAAACATAAACTGACATCAGCCTATCACCCGCAAAGCAACGGCATTTGTGAGCGCCTCAACGGCTTGCTCAAAAATAAAATAAGCAAAATAAGTGCCACAATAGGAAAGAAATGGCTTTACTGCCTGCCCATAGCACTCTTTGCACTAAGAAACTCCCCAAGTTCGGATCACCACCTCACGCCCCATCAGCTTGTCACTGGACGATCCATAAATGTAACTGTCCCGTCCACATGCCCCAAAACTGACAGTGAGTCATCCTCTGAGGTAGTTAAGGCTGAGCTTTACGACTATTTGTGTCAACTAACAAGCGCAGCGCAGTTCCTTTCTACCCAGGTATCCAAGAGGAAAGAAAATGGCCCCACCGATCCTGAGCTCCCAACAATCCGTCCTGGAACACTGATCTTTGTCCGGAAAAACGTCAGACGTTGGGAGGACCCCAAGTTCGAAGGCCCCTTCCAGGTGATAGACTCATCACCAACTGCAGTACGAATAGCTGAGAGAAAGGCATGGATCCATCGCAGCCACGTCCGCTTGGACCCCGCACCACTACCTCAGCCAATAGACTAGAGGAGGGAAATGACATACCACTGATACCACTCCACGAGGACAGCGGATTTCCATCCTCCTTTGAAGAAGAAGACAACGACCCTCACATGTTCATTGATGAAGTCCATAATGGAGATGCCAAGTTATGTATTTCATTTGTCCTAACATGTTGTATTATTGCTACAGTGGCACTCGCAACCTTCAATTGGTATATGTTTTACCTTACAACCATTAGGCTGTATTATCCTGCAAATACTACCACACCTTTTACAGGACAACCATTTGTACCAGCAGTTAAACATGCCCGAATACACTTCCAACACCACACCAAAGATCCACAACTCCCCGATTGTACCACTGATAGCACACACACTACCACACATCCCACATCCCCAAATGCTGTCCTGGTCCCAAGTACTAATCCATGGGATGGTATTATGGATATCACAATAGGTCCCCAATTGCCCCGCCGCTCCAATTCCCGCAATACCCGCAGATTTAGACGGGGCAGGCCAAGGTTTTTGAGGACCTATAGCCTGAGGCTAAACAAGATTGGGCCACCGCTCTCCAGGACACAATGGTTCACATTGCATACCATCATCCCAGGCCCGACTTCCATTCCACATGTCCTGACAAATTAGCTGATGATCATGGAGCCCATAACGCCCTGTTAGATAACATGTGGTACCGGCACATGTCCAAAATAGGGAAAAAGGTAACAAAAGAAGCATGTTTTGTGTGCTCACACATTCCTCATGCAGTGGGCGCAGATAAACTGATTTTTCCACAAGAAGTCCCACCACCAACTGCCAAATGTCTCCTCCATTTGTTTCTCTGCCGTATACACGGATTGATCCAGCTTCTGTCAGCAGAACTAGACGCTGTGTTTGTAAACACCACAGCGTGGGATTATAAGTACATCTCACATAAGGTTGTGACTGACGCACGAGAATTTCAGAGGGAGTTAGAGCACGATTACACGGCTGAAACACCTATGGTACTGGTACAGGGTTATAAGGATTTCTTCAAGGAGGTTGGGTATTTCCTCTTTACCACACCCTCACCAATATGCCAAGCAAAAGAGAGCAGGCGAATTCTCAACGACACTTCACGTAGGACTCTATACCCCTGTGACCTCAGGACTGCACTACATGTACAGGCCAATATTTATTTCAAAAATAGATGGCATGGTCCCCACAACCTCACCTGTAAGGCAGCTTCCCTAGGAAAACCATTTGTAGATACACAGTATGAACATGATATTGATTGGGTTGTTTAGACTAACTGCACACAGGTATGGGCACAGCAAACTAGAAGGTATACCTTTGGTAAAGATACAACATACAAATGGAAACAAGCATACAAGCTAAAACATCCTCTTCTTTGCTTCCTAGGTAATGGTACATGTCCTGTGGGCCGCAACACCAATTGTAACAGCACTATCTTTAATTTGGACCTCCAAGACGGCACTTCCGGCCTCATGGACATCTTTTGGGCATGCGGAGAACGCCTCTATCTCCAGTTGCCTCCTCAATGGAACAGCCTATGCACCATGGTCACTATGCATGAGCTGCATCTGGTTGTCCTGGCATCCAACATTTCCCAGGTGCATAATCACCCCATGACAGGCGATGTCACCCTGCTCCACCGGCACCGAAGGAGTGCTCAATATTTTGCTAACGACGCCTTTAGCAAAGTTCCTCAGGAATTTCGCCTTTTTAACGGCGCACAGGAATTCTTTGGGGGCCTGTGGCCCCTGTGGCAAACATCAGCTAATGCCAGGTGGCTGCAGGTCACACGTTATGAACTTATGACTCTAATAAACAACACCAGCGATGGGTTAAACGCAATCCAGGAAGAATTACGACCCATAAGGCTCATGGTTCTAGAGCATAGATATGTTCTAGATCAGCTCACAGCTATGCAGGGTGGGGTATGCGCACTGATCGGAAAGAGCTGCTGCACTTTCATACCATCTAATGATGCTGATAATGGGACACTTGCTAAGGCCATTGAGGACCTGGACAATCTGGGAAGGAAGATGCGTGACGAGGGAGGTGCTGAAGCAGACGTTATTTCTAATTGGTTCAACTTGGACTGGATGCCTTCATGGCTGTCTGCTATCTTGAAAATTGTGCTACCTATTTGTTGTGTGCTGATGTTAGTGTGTTGCGGTGCACAGGTGATAATGAGATGTGTGAACAGATGTAGCACCATAGTGGTAGGGATGCATTACGCTAACACAGGAATGCACCAGAATGCACATTACCAGGTCATGGACCGAGTTCCTGGGGATGGGGATGGGCCGATCAACGTAGAATTAACAGAACAAGCAGCCCCTGACGCTTCTCCCAACACACCAACAGCTCCACCAGTTCCGCCACATAGATACACCTTGAGGGAGGAGCATGACACTCACGAGTATGACCAGTTAGTTAGCAATGATGGTGGGGAGTATGTTACCATAACACCAGGAGTGCCACCTCAGACCGAGTGCCTGTACGTTAATGACCCACTCTGTATGCACCAGACACCAGAGGGTCCAGCTAAGTATTATACGAGAGTTGTGTTAAAAAATGAACAAGAAGAGGGAAATGAAGTAGGGTTCCGTTCAACCATATAGCACAGACCTATGTACCTTTCTGCTCTGTCCATGAAACATGGCACTCACATATAGGCCCCACCAGTCAGGCCCTGATGGATGACCTAAGTTGTCCATTTTTCTTCAGCCTTTTAGTACCTCTCACAGTGGTCCACACCCCCTTAGATACATACACTTAGGCCCAAGCCCACCTCCTTAGATGCACACACACATGTAGGCCCAAGAGACCACTGCCTCTTGCTATCATTTTTAATAAACCAAATCTCATAGGCCTCTCTGCCCTGACAGCAGGGACCTGTGCCATCCACCGCGGCACCAGCCTCCCCTTGTAAATTTCCACAGTTACAAGAATAAGGTTAGCCCACACGTACGTGACACTCTGCTGGTACATCTTGATCTTTCACAAGCAATGTTTGCAATATTTTTACTTATGAAACTTTCCACGCTTGCTCAACTGAAACTGAAAAGGCGGCTAGGTGACAGAGAAATAATATATAAAATATTAAATTCTGAGCATCTTACGGTAAAAGTTATCTTTTTTTATGTTTGCGGTCAAGAGCACTGACCACCTGCTAAAAGCCCCTGTTTCCACCATAATACCACTTCTCTGTTCTTCAAAAAACTTTCCACAGTTACTGTAAGCGTGCGGTCAAGGGCCCACGTCAAGTGTGGGTGGGAGTTCTGCATTAAGCCATATAAAAGGTTTGCACCCAGGTCCACGCCCTGAACTCTTCATACCAGTGCCTCGCATGGTGAGGGTTCCCGGTCGACCGTTCTCCTGATCTTGGGCCTAGAACTTCCAGTCTCAAGGTGGTAATGCTCTTTTCTGGTTGCTAGCCTTTTGGCTTTGTCAGCCTCTCTAATTTAGCTCATCCACACCCAAGTCATTGCATTTATCCTAGCTTAAATTGTGTAACCTTGGATGGTTTTTGCTCTCTCATTTAAGATTTGCCCTCTAGGCGCTTGCCTATTCATCATCTCTAATTTCAGGGTTGCCCTTTAGGCAGCTGCGCATTAAATGATATATGCATAGATATTTTTGCTTCACTTGAACAACTGATTTATAACATTGTCGATGCTTTATTTTCATCCTGCTCATGTGTGGACGAGCAGAATTAAATGAACAGTTCTCTGTGTTATTGAATTGCTTAATAAAGTGCCACTGTATTTCACACCGTTGTTCCTTCTTTTCAAGTGAACGAGCAGAGTGCGGGTCTTGCTCTCATGAGCCGGTAAGCAGAAGGGTGTAAACACCCATTTACCCTCAAACAGTTCATACCAACAGGTGCAGTTACTTGGGGAATTACTGTGCCTGGCGTCTACTTTGATCGGGTTACTGGCCATTACATTGGCCACCAGAAATATGGGACGCTGAGGAATATATTATATTTTGTTACTGCATTCTATTCGATGTGGAGGATTCGGGTCACCACTTGAGCCACCACCACGATTTGATAAGGTTGGATGTTTGCGGTAAACAGCAGAATCTACAAACATATTTATTGCTTGTGGACTCGGTCCAGCATTTGGGCTACCATCGTGAATATATGAGTTTGGACGATTGTGGGAAACTATAGAGCTTATAAGCACATTACATTTGTTGCCAGCGATCTTAGGATTGTATCCTCTTTTTTGGTTTGACCTTGCAGCACATTAACTCAAGTATACAGACTGATCGGACCGGGAATTAAATAGTTATGCCCTGATGAAGTTCCAGCTTTGGAACGAAACGCGTTGATTGATGTCCAATTTTTAACTTCTACGACAATAAAAAGATATTTCGGATACATTTGGAGTTTATTTGACTTGATTCTGGTGCACCTTCCCTTTTGTACAAAAAAGGTGCAGTTACTACCTGCGGTGGCTCTTGGAATGCCGCCATCAACATTGGAATATGCTAAGGACACTGCAGAACATGGGCCGTTATCGGGTCCAGTAACGCATTCACGTCCGGTTGCGCACATGATGGGAGTGTCAAACACAGGTCTAACACGCATTCTTCTCCACAAAACAGGCATTGGAGGACAGGTAAGATGCAGTCCATCCAGACTGGTCGAAATGACAAGAACCAAGATGCACTTAGCTCTCTTAGGCGAGGTGTGCCCAGATGTTGTACCATGCGGTCACTGTATTTACGCTCCAGTAGTGTTTTTTCCATCTCATTGATGACTGGGACGTCCATTGCGTAGCAAATATAAAACAACCAGGATACCTGCTGCTAGGAACAGGATGAGCGGAAGTTCTCCAAAGATGCTTCCACATACAGAGTGTATGAAGTTTGGGATAACTCCAAGTACCGTCTGAAAGGTGCTCAGAAGTCCAGACCCTATGGTCTTAAATAGGTGGACAATGCCTGTCATATCAGACATGTTAAAGATACGATTTACCATTTCTGTGAAATGGAAAGGGCAGTTTGTATGCCTGTATCTCTGCCGAAGACCTTGCGATCTAGAGATCAAAGGTCTCTTGAGCGGAGGTTAAGGGCACAGACTTCTGTAGAAGCATGGCTTTCATTCTGCTTAGAGTATCAAACCGTATTAAAGAAACATTCAGTGAAGGCCATAACGGTGCCTCCCTGACTGTATGTGTCGGTGGAAACAATACTTGCATACAACAAGTAACCCTGGAGCTCACGGTTACCAGATATGCGATGCCCGGGAGCATGCCACAGCAGCCTTGACTGTTCAGCATCAAGGAACTCACATTCGAAAGTAGCCTAAATGCTGGAGTAATCACAGCATTTGGGGCACCCCTTAAATGGCAGGACAGGTTCGCCACAGAACCATTACAAGCCAGGTGCAGCATTATATCTTGGCATATGAGTGATCCACTTAAAGCGTTCTCACAGTTTGTACCGCTCAGAAACACTTCTCGATCCCCACTCCGGCATCGAAATCTGTATGGTAATACCCATGATTCCTTAATGTATTCCTTACCCATTTTGTCATATCAGCCTACTTGCTTTTGTTCAAGGCAATACTGAAACTGAAAAGTAGTGACCGGTAGAGTTATGTGGCCATGGATTAGCCAATCTGTGGATGGTGATTCTGCGCCGTAAATGCTAATCTATCCAGTTTTTCGATATACAGCATTGTATATTTTGCTCCCCTTTGTGCCATTTCTATCTGTTTATCTGTTAGATTGCATTCAGAAAACAGAGACGTACTGTTGATATAATGCCAAGGCACGTAGCCCGCACGCAAAGATTGCAGCGCCCAGCTTAATCACATAATAGAACGTAACTGTGATTGCCCGTGCTGTAATATGGCCAAATCTTGTTCTAGTATGTTTATCGCAGAAGATACAATATTGCCTAAGGAATATATCCTGGAGGTCAATGTAGTTAACCCATTGTCTACCACTGCTAGAGATTTTTCTAGATTTATACGGTCTATCTCTCGTAGTCTCTCTGCGGCCTCTTGTTGGAATATTTTCCATATTTCATTATAGACAGCATAAAAGAAACGTTTCTGACGTGGCTTCCTGGGACCCATTAAAAAATGCCTACGATCCACATCCTGTGACAGTAAGGATAAATGTTGTTTCACCTGTGTGAGTGTTGAGGTTTTTAGCCCATCAAGGCACAACTTCCCAACACTGTAGGATGTCACTACCCCTGGATGTTGTCTCTGTATATAACGTGGATCTGGCCTATGGATACTAAACCCTTCGGCTTTACCCATGAATCTTGCCTGACAACTATTAGTGTCTGTGGGCCGAACCAACCATTTTTTCCAATCGGGGTCTGATCTGTTGTATTGTATGATGTCATCTACTGTAATCTTTTCCTGTGATGTTAAGTTACCCTCGGTGTGTGATGGAGTCGGCAGCCGAGGTGTGTTCAAATCTTTGTTCTTGGCTAGTCCAAGGCAAGATGTCTGTTGCACTGTCTCGTTCAAAAACATAATTTGTTGAGGGATGAGGCATGCTCTAAACAAAGCTTCTGTTCCCTGAACTTGCCATTCTCTAGTACCCCAGACTGATTTTAAGTCTATGGTGTCTTTCCATAAGTCGAAACCTTGTTCAGACAACTGGGCAATAAAGGAAGCAGAGTAAATCTGTTTGGTGTTTGTTAACATATTTTTCAGTGCTGATGTTGGTGCAGCCTTATAATAATATGAAGCTGGGTCAGACATATTAAACCCTGAAAAATATGGACATTTCTGTGTAAATGTTTTTGAACTACCTTTCGGTGGTGTTGGGCAATGTTCCCACTGGTGGTATGTGAACACATTTCTAGGATTTGCAGATTTATGCAGAAAATGATGACCATAATGTTGATAACAATACATAGTCTCGAAATCTGATGTGCCTTCCAATGTTTCACTATTAGAAAACGCAGCAGATTTTTCCAAATCAGATAACATGTTATTAACTGTTTCAAAATCCCAATCATCTTAAAATGTACTTGAGGTAATGATATCACTCAACGATATTTTAAATAAATGAGGAATTCTTAAAATTTCAGTCTGACCAAATATATTGAAATCAACCTTGTCCCAAACTATACCATCAGGTATAGGAACTGCTGTAATGTTCACTGATGACAAGTCTCTTTGTTCTCGATGAGATGATAGGTGTGGTTTTAAAAGTAAGTTCACCTTTTAGGCTGCAGAGCTTTGTCGAAGGTATCTTCCATTAACAAGCATACTAAAAACTATTACTAAGCCTAACCAGAAAAGAAAGAAAAGTATCCCGGTCATTATCCATAGTTCTACCCATGGTGATCCCAGGTAAATTCTTTTAAGAAAGTTCAGAAAGTCTTTAACTTGCTGCTTGCGTGATTTTTGGGCTGGCATCATTTCAGATTCACTTGGATCCAAAGAAAACGTATCAAAGTTTATGAAGTAGCCAGAAGCAGTTCGATCAATTGTTGGAATTGCATCAGGGTTTGTTGAAATCGTACTTTGCTCTTGTCGAGGCACGTTGACGTAGACATCTGTATTTGTTCTAATAGCAATTTGTCAGTCATTTTGAGTTTGATTTTGAAGTTGAACTTCAGGTTCCAGAGGAAGGAGTTCCATAGCGTTGTTGCATAGTCCTTAATTCCGTGCAGGGGACTCTTCGAACGTGAAGAGTCTTTCTGTTTGAACTTCTTGGATTGTAGCGAGAGGAGGGCGTCTGCTACTTTGGAGTCCACGTGGCCTACTACTCAGTATCGGCCACATAGTGTGGTTTGATTAGGTCGATTGATACAAATATTTTCTCCTTTTTTCCGGCAAGAGGCGGTAGAAGTACAGTTCTTGTTCCTTCAATTGCTAGGACCGGTACAGGCTTTCTGTATGATGGCCCAAATTCTTTCTTGTCCGCTATTTTCTCTCTGACCAGATCCCCGACTTTTGGGATCCAGACAGGTCTTGCCGTGACTGATTTGATTTCCCCACTGGCGGTCTTCTTCAGCTGGACATTACTTTGTTGTGTCCTGGATTCATTAAGATCCTGTAAAACAGCCAAACAATCATGGATGTCAAAAGGCTTTTCATCTGCCACTGTGCCTTCACAATCAAGATCAGGTACCCACATTCTTGTCCCAAATAGGACCTCATATGGAGTGACCCCCCCCTAGAGAACTTCTTGGCATATTGTTCAAAGCTTGCTGGACTCCATACAGATGTTTTACCCAACTTTCACCCGTGCCTAATACTCTAGCTGTTAAAGATTGCTTTAAGTCCCGGTTTTGTCTCTCCACTACTGAATTTCCCTCTGGATGGTACGGAGATGAGTACCGCAATGCTACACCCAATCCTCGCATGGCTTCCTTGTAAGTCCGAGAGCTAAACGCAGGGTCCTGGTCAGAATGTAATGTGCCAATTGCATATGTCCCTATAAAGACTCGCAAATCTTTTATAACAGTTCGAGCATCAGCCGAGCGTTGGGGCCACACCCATAGGAATCTTGAGCAGGAATCCACTGCAACCATGATATACCTGTAACCCCATCTCTATGTGGGGGCCGCAGGGGTCCAAGTAAACACACGCTAGTGGTTTGTCAGATATTAATAATGGTGTCTGTGCTGGACGTGTTACGGTGGAACCTTTCATCTGCTGGCAGATGTCACATTTCAAGACATTGGGGCTGATTAGGATGGCGGTCGGAAAACCATTCCGACCGCCATGGTAGCGGAAATAAACCATCTGCTGGTACCGCGGCAAAACCGGCGGTCCGATTAGGATCAACCGCCAGAAAAATCCACCGCGGCAGAACGATGCCACGAAAACCCGCAGCTAGCGGGCGGAGCAGGTGACAATCCGTCCGCGGCAGTCGGATTTGCGGTGGAAACACCCAAAACCGCCGCTAGGCCAGCGGAGTGACCGCCCGTAAATTTAGGATACCATTGAGGTGACAGCGGAACGATCCGCTGTTTCTGACCGCCCGATCGCAAACAGTGATGAATGGGAGAGCCGGCGGAAGGGCTGTTGCATACCCACCGCCGCGGCTGCTCCGGAAGAAATACGGCGGTCGACAAAAAAACACACCACAAGGCCACCAAGAGCACACATCAAACTAGCCCAGCCCCCCAAAACACCTAACAAACCCCAATGACACACCCCCATGGCAACTAAAAAAATACAAATCACAGGACAACACACACAACCCACCTCCATTTTGACACACCCACATAGCTGAGTATAAAACCAGACCCATCCCTGACCAGAATCCTTTGCAATACTCCACCCCTGAAGGAACTAAACCCTACAGCACAAAGGAGAGGCAAACCACCACACATCTCACCAGCACAACAACACACCCACCCACCCCACTTACATCACCCCCACCACACTCACACCTGCACCTCAAACCATTTGCACATCACACACCATGGCACAAAAGAAAATGCCCAAATTCACTGACAGTGAGTTGTCAGCCATGGCAGATGAGACAATCAGAGTAGAACCACAATTGTTTGGTAACCTGGTCCAACAGACACCATTAGCCACCAGATTACAAATGTGGAGAAGGATAGTCAACAAGGTCAATGCAGTAGGGACCACCCCGCGCACCAAGAAGGAGATCCTGAAGCAGTGGCATGACCTCAAGAGGCTGGTGAAACAGAAGAACTACAAGAACCATCAGCTGGCTCAGATGACTGGCGGTGGCCCTCCCATTCCACCAAGAACATTCACTGCATGGGAGGAGAAGGTGCTTGCCATACTGCATCCAGAGAGTCTCACAGGAGTAGCCGGGGGAGTGGAGGCTGGTAAGTACAAACAAATGTCGACCATTACACTGCTATGTACTGTCATGCACAACCACAAAGCTACACCTCCTAGGCCCAAATCCATTCATGTGCACCACACACTACTCAACACATGTCTCACAGATGTAACATTCACTCCCTCTGAATCACCCCAAAGGTAGCCAGCAACATTCCCAGGGTTGCATGTGTACAGGCAGCCAGCACTACAACTCCCACCAGGCCCCCTTGTCCCACCCCTGAGCAGGATGTAGCACACCACCCCACCCAGAAGCATGTGGCAGCCATTGCATTGTTCACCTCCACCTAACAGGTAGATAGCCATCTTCACAGGGAGGGGAGTTTGGGGGTGGGAGGCCTGCACTACAACTCCCACCAGGCCCCCTTTTTCCAAAGCTCAGCAGGATGGTACACTACCCCACACCCAGAACCATGTGGCAACAATTCCCCTCCACTGTGTCACAGAACAGGTAAGTAGACCGTGCATGCACCCTGCCATTCCTCGCAAAAAGCATGGAGCCAGATGACCACACCGGCCCTCACATGTCATCCAACTTGGCATAGATCCAATAGCCACTTCCAGTGTGCAGAACGAAAAGCGTATGTAACTGTCACAGAAACCAAAGTGTGACTCACCAAATCACATGTTGAAGAAATTCAGGGCACAATCATGCACAGCACTGAATGCTATCTGTAAGTGCCATGGGGGAAGAGCATCAAGGCCCATATGAAAACAAAACAAGCATGGTCAGTAGTAAAAAGAAAGCAAAGCACATGATATGACAAAGGTATGCATGAGACTACAATGGCTAGTTCATGCTCAGATGTAATGTCTTCCATGCAGAGTGAACAACAAAGGTGCGTCACATAAAGTTGTTGTGCTGCTAGTCGTTAGATGATGACATGTCCTTGTAGTCACACAATCTGCACGTTGCGCATGGTACCCATTGACATGTCACACCATGGACAAGTAATGTATGTACCTCCACATCATGACATGATGCTCAATACTGTGCAGACATACAATGTAATATCAATGTAAACTGTGTGGTGTATAACATGTAACAACAAAACCTCTAACACCAAGCTTGAGGGGTGCACTCCAATGACCATTCCCCTCTGTTCCACAGGTGACCAAGAACTGACAGCTGCAGATGACCACACCAACCTGCAGAGCCAGTCTCCCCCGGAACATGGACTCTCTGATGCAGACTCCCTAGATTTCACAGATGCGGAGCCCGAAGCCGGCCCATCAGGCATGCCAGGGCGCAACAGGTCCCAGGACCCCACTGTCCCCACCGCAACAACCTCAGCAACAACAACTACGCTGACCCTTGTGGTAATGACCTGTGCGGCCTCCACCACCACCACCACCACTGCTGCCTGCAACACTGTCCCTGCCTCAGAGAATGACCACCCCACCCCACAATCTGAGGAGGGCAAGGAGAGTACGCGGGTGCGTAGAGTGGTGATGCCACAGGTCTGGGACAGCAGGGCAGGTGGGAGGGCAACTAGGCGACAAGACCAACCGGACACTGGGACCGAAGCCCTGGCCAACATCGCCAGAGTCCTTGGGGCCTATGAACAAGCCCAGGGACACACGGGCCAGGCTCTGGAGGAATCCCATGAGCTCCGCCTGCTGCTGAGGTCTTTGGACACACGATTGGGCCAAATCGTGGACCTCTTGGGCCAGCTACTGGGTGTCCTGAGAGACAGGCCTGCGGCCCAAACAACAGCTCCACCTATCTCCAGTGGCCCACAGGATGACAGTTCCCCCACCTCCCCTGCGGCCACAGAGAGGGGTGAGTCCTTAGACACCGCTGAGCCCGCAGCAGAGGCCCCCCCTGCCAAACGCTCAAGGGGCCGTCCAAAGAAATCTCAGGGAGGGTCAAGTGGCAAAGCACCAGCCAAACGCCAGTCAAGGAGCCAGCCATGATGGCACCCCTCTTCACCTTGCCATTGACTCTGTTGACTGTCCTTATCCACACTGCCAGGTTAATGGCATGCGTCGGTTGGACTGTGTCACCACATCAATGTGGTGACTACTCTATTGTCTCATCTACCATCACTGACAACTCATTGATTCACTTTTCACCTGTTTGTAAATATTCACTTCCCAGTCACATATACCCATTGTAAAAAAACACTCCTTGCACATCTATGTTGTTGTGTCAGCTCCATGTTTATTGCAGGATGTACAATTTTGACTGGGATTACAATGTACCAGGGGCATGGATTGTTTGGAGGCATCGAGAGGCAGAAGGGACCTAGGAAAACACAAAAGAACAATATTCACTTGTCAGGTGATGGCATCACAGCCATTACACAACACTTGTCATCAAGGTACTCAAATCTGCACACATTATTCACCTTCAAGGGAAGTAGCGGTTGATGAGCTGTTGACACAGGTCAACACCTTCCTCCTCTCCACTATCCTCGTCACTGGACATGGGTGGGTTTGCAGGCGGTGGCCTCGGCTGCTCATCAGCGTCCAGGAGCAGGGGGATCTCCTTGTGCAAGGCCAGGTTGTGGAGCATGCAGCATGCAACTACGATCTGACACACCTTTGGGGAGAGTACATCAGTGCACCTCCGGTCTTGTCCAGGCAGCGAAATCGTGACTTCAGAAGACCAAAAGTACGCTCCACCACACGACGTGTCCTCCCATGGGCATCATTGTAGCGGACTTCACCCGGGGTCCTGGGATTCCGCAGTGGGCTCAGAAACCAAGGCCGGTTGGGATATGCAGAGTCACCTAGGTGGGAGACACACAGGACAAACTTGTAACATTACTGTGGCAGAGGACAGCATGTCACACATACAGCACGCTACTTGACTCTGCGTACTCACCCACAATCCATGCACGCTCCGGAAGCAGATTAGCCAACAGCTGTGGCACAATGCTGTTACGCAGGATGTTCGAGTCATGGGCAGAGCCAGGAAATTTGGCACAGACATGTGAGATTATCATATCCGCCTGGCACACCACTTGCACATTGATGGAATGGAAATGTTTCCTATTCCTGTAGATGTGCTCACGTGCCTGTGGTGGAACCAGGCCAACATGTGTGCAGTTAATGGCACCAACAACATTAGGGATGTGGCCAAGGGCATAAAAATCAGCCTTCACATCCGCCAATTCATGCCTCCTGGGGAAATGGATGTATCTGTCCTTGTAGGTCATCATAGTGGACAGGACATCATGTAGCACCATGCTGAACATGGGTTGTGACATCCCACCTGCGCTGGACACCGTGTACTGGAATGATCCGGTAGCAAAAAAATGCAGGGCCGCCATCACCATAGACGTTGGTGTGGAAGCAGTCGGATATGTTCTGCAAGGCCGTAGGTGGGGCTCCAACAGAGCACATAGGTCTTGATCCCAGTTTGTATTCATGATTGTTTAGAGATGATGCACTTCTTGTTTGTGTTGGGGTATGGTGTCTGTGCATTGGTCCTGAGTGACAATGTTGTGTACTCCTGTTCTGCCTTGGGTCCCATTGCCTTTCTACTGTTTGGCTGGCCATATGTGGGCTTGTTGGACTTCTGTGTATGTTGTTTGAGAGGTTTGTGTTTGGCTATTGTTTTTGTGCCAGCATTGGTTCAGGTATCCCTGAGTGTGTGTGTGATGTTTGTGGATGCACACCATGGAGTGTGATTGGTTGTCAGTGTACTCACAGGACCTCATTTGCACCATTCTGTGTGTATGACACTGGTGTTGAGTGCTGCAGGTGTGAGGTGGGTAGAGGAGGGGTATGTGTGAAAGATCAAACTTGTGTTTAACAGTCATGGAGTGTGACAATGAGCCATGTGTGTTGTGCTGATGGCATACACATGTCAAGTAGGTTGAGACAGATGTGTGGCTGCTCACTGTTTGACTTCAGACACTTCCTGTCATTCCTGTGCCTATGCATGGCTTGCCTTGCTGTCTCCCTGAGTTGTTGCACAGAGGTCACTGTGGTTTAATTTCACTCACTATGCCAGCCATGTCTGATTTGATGGCATAAGGGTGGTGTGATATGTTCCTTCTCTTGCATGTGATGTACACATGCTTTGTGGCTTGCTCCATGGCTTTCCAGCACTGTCCACCTCACTTTTGGCTAGCCCATTTATTGTCCTCCATTGCTGCTGACATCTGGTATGTGTATGTGGCTGTGTGTCAGTGTGGGGTGTGTCTGGGTGACTTCACAGGCAGTGTGTACAGTTAAGTGGTTGTTCATATGCATTGTGAGTGTTCATTTTGTGATTGGAATCAGTTTGCTTGACATGAGTGGAGGGTAGGTGTGAGGAGGAGGGATGCCCTGCCCCTGAGCTTCTGTGCAGGGTGTTCCTCTTCACCCCCACCTTCTGAGACAGGATCCCTGGTTGTTTGGTGTGTGTGGTGCATGGTCTGGGTACACATGGCTGGTTAATTGTGCAGGGGGGCTCAGGAGGGGCACACAGCCTGTCCCCTAATGGGTGTGGGGGGCATAGTGTTTGAAGGGTGGAGGTGGGGCCCTATGATCTTTGTGGACTGCCCATGCCTGGCGCTGGCCCTGCCTACTACATTGTGCGCATGTTTTCCCGCGTCTGCACCGCTGCGGTGACGTGACCGGGACATTGCTGTGATTTCGCGGTTGATGGGTGGCCCGGATGCGGAGGGGTGATTTAGTGACAGGTAGGACATGTGTGGGTACACTTGGGGATGTGTTCCTGTCCCCACCAGAGTGTCTGATGTGGACAGGAACCGTATGTCATCCCAGGAGTTGTGTGTTGTGGTTGTGTGCGGAGTTGTGTGATTGCGTACCTGCGGCGCTGTCTGCGACGGGCCATTATTTGCTGGTAGTGGATCAGGTACAGCACCGGAAAGGCGTGTAAAGCTGGATCCATTGCGGTCGGGACCGGGTGGAGGTGACCGGAAGTCTGGTTTCGTGCTCCGCTGTCGTGCTTCCGCCGTCTCTGGTTGGGTGGTTTCTCCACAGCGGTGTGACGGGCTGTTTGGGGCATCGTGATTTGTACGGCGGACGGGACGTCATTCCGCACGGCGGTGGGTCTCTATTGGCTCACACCGCTGCGGTGGCGTGCGCCAATTTGTGGCGGTTCACGACGCACCACGGCGGACGTGAAATGAGCTGTGTTTGCCCATTGTAATATGGCGGGCGAGTGGACCACTGCTGGAGTGCGGTAAATGGCATTTTCCGCCACCGCCTGCCATTGTAATGAGCCCCTTAGTCTTTAGTCTGCTTTGTTAATCCAGGCCACCAATAGCGTTGTTTCAACAAAGAAACAGTCACCGTAACTCCTGCAGAACCTATCCCTTCGTGTGCTGCTAGAATTAAACCTAACCTACGATCCATGTTTGGAATTACTCTATCCCCCACTCCAGGAATCTGAGCAAATGGAATATTATTGGCATCTAACTTGTAGGAGTACTTGAGTGGAAACTTTTTTGGTACTGCTCTGCTGTTTTTGCGACAAGCATTGATAGCTACCATAATCTCACCGTCTATTCTCGTTCGAGAACGAGTGATTGCAACTACGGAAGCCGTGCGTACAGCCCCCTTTGCGGCTTCATCAGCCAATGAATTCCCTTCAACGTGAACGCCATCACGCTGATGACTCAGTGTATGTATCACGTGAGCCCTCGGTAGTCCGGTTTTCAACTCCACTACCTGTTCCCATAGCATTTTATGCTTAATTGTGCCACCTTTTGCATCTCTGAACCCGTTTTGAACCCAGTATTGCAAATATTCATTGTAAGACTGCACACAGTAAAAGGAATCGCACACAATTAGTGTGGGGAATTCTCGATCCGTATTTACCAGTGCCAGTATCACCGCCTTTAACTCTGCCAGCTGTGCCGTGCAGTCTCCTAGAGATTGCGTTTTTGTGCAACTTGGGTGGATTTTTCCATCCCGCATTCGACCTTTAATGATTGCACATGCTGCGCTATATTGTTGCTTACTTCTTATGGCCAGTTGAGCTGATCCATCAGTGTAAATTATATATTCATACTGATCTAGAGGCATTATTTCGTTTGGTAGAGGATATTCTTGTTCGTATTGCAGGAATGCTTGTGTCTTTAAATTTGGATCATACCTGTATTCTACATCTGTTGCAGTGAGAGAATTAGCCCATTGTATCCATCTCGGATGTAAAGCTTTAGCGTTAGGAACGCTAGCTTTTGTCGCAGCCTCTAAGGCTGGAACCGGAGTCACTACTATTATTCGTTTCCCCTGAGCCAGTGGGCTTCCTGGGACCCATTAAAAAATCACTAAGATCCACACCCTGTGACAGTAAGAATAAGTGTTGTTTCACCTGTGTGAGTGTTGAGGTTTTTAGCCCATCAAGGCACAACTTCCCAACACTGTAGGATGTCACTACCCCTGGATGTTGTCTCTGTATATAACGTGGATCTGGCCTATGGATACTAAACCCTTCGGCTTTACCCATGAATCTTGCCTGACAACTATTAGTGTCTGTGGGCCGAACCAACCATTTTTTCCAATCGGGGTCTGATCTGTTGTATTGTATGATGTCATCTACTGTACTCTTTTCCTGTGATGTTATGTTACCCTCGGTGTGTGTTGGAGTCGGCAGCCGAGGTGTGTTCAAATCTTTGTTCTTGGCTAGTCCAAGGCAAGACGTCTGTTGCACTGTCTCGTTCAAAAACATGATTTGTTGAGGGCTGAGGCATGCTCTAAACAAAGCTTCTGTTCCCTGAACTTGCCATTCTCTAGTACCCCAGACTGATTTTAAGTCTATGGTGTCTTTCCATAAGTCGAAACCTTGTTCAGACAACTGGGCAATAAAGGAAGCAGAGTAAATCTGTTTGGTGTTTGTTAACATATTTTTCAGTGCTGATGTTGGTGCAGCCTTATAATAATATGAAGCTGGGTCAGACATATTGAACCCTGAAAAATATGGAAATTTCTGTGTAAATGTTTTTGAACTACCTTTCGGTGGTGTTGGGCAATGTTCCCACTGGTGGTATGTGAACACATTTCTAGGATTTGCAGATTTATGCAGAAAATGATGACCATAATGTTGATAACAATACATAGTCTCGAAATCTGATGTGCCTTCCAATGTTTCACTATTAGAAAACGCAGCAGATTTTTCCAAATCAGATAACATGTTATTAACTGTTTCAAAATCCCAATCATCTTAAAATGTACTTGAGGTAATGATATCACTCAACAATATTTTAAATAAATGAGGAATTCTTAAAATTTCAGTCTGACCAAATATATCGAAATCAACCTTGTCCCAAACTATACCATCAGGTGTAGGAACTGCTGTAATGTTCACTGATGACAAGTCTCTTTGTTCTCGATGAGATGATAGGTGTGGTTTTAAAAGTAAGTTCACCTTTTAGGCTGCAGAGCTTTGTCGAAGGTATCTTCCATTAACAAGCATACTAAAAACTATTACTAAGCCTAACCAGAAAAGAAAGAAAAGTATCCCGGTCATTATCCATAGTTCTACCCATGGTGATCCCAGGTAAATTCTTTTAAGAAAGTTCAGAAAGTCTTTAACTTGCTGCTTGCGTGATTTTTGGGCTGGCATCATTTCAGATTCACTTGGATCCAAAGAAAACGTATCAAAGTTTATGAAGTAGCCAGAAGCAGTTCGATCAATTGTTGGAATTGCATCAGGGTTTGTTGAAATCGTACTTTGCTCTTGTCGAGGCACGTTGACGTAGACATCTGTATTTGTTCTAATAGCAATTTGTCAGTCATTTTGAGTTTGATTTTGAAGTTGAACTTCAGGTTCCAGAGGAAGGAGTTCCATAGCGTTGTTGCATAGTCCTTAATTCCGTGCAGGGGACTCTTCGAACGTGAAGAGTCTTTCTGTTTGAACTTCTTGGATTGTAGCGAGAGGAGGGCGTCTGCTACTTTGGAGTCCACGTGGCCTACTACTCAGTATCGGCTACATAGTGTGGTTTGATTAGGTCGATTGATACAAATCTTTTCTCCTTTTTTCCGGCAAGAGGCGGTAGAAGTACAGTTCTTGTTCCTTCAATTGCTAGGACCGGTACAGGCTTTCTGTATGATGGCCCAAATTCTTTCTTGTCCGCTATTTTCTCTCTGACCAGATCCCCGACTTTTGGGATCCAGACAGGTCTTGCCGTGACTGATTTGATTTCCCCACTGGCGGTCTTCTTCAGCTGGACATTACTTTGTTGTGTCCTGGATTCATTAAGATCCTGTAAAACAGCCAAACGATCATGGATGTCAAAAGGCTTTTCATCTGCCACTGTGCCTTCACAATCAAGATCAGGTACCCACATTCTTGTCCCAAATAGGACCTCATATGGAGTGACCCCCCCCTAGAGAACTTCTTGGCATATTGTTCAAAGCTTGCTGGACTCCATACAGATGTTTTACCCAACTTTCACCCGTGCCTAATACTCTAGCTGTTAGAGATTGCTTTAAGTCCCGGTTTTGTCTCTCCACTACCGAATTTCCCTCTGGATGGTACGGAGATGAGTACCGCAATGCTACACCCAATCCTCGCATGGCTTCCTTGTAAGTCCGAGAGCTAAACGCAGGGTCCTGGTCAGAATGTAATGTGCCAATTGCATATGTCCCTATAAAGACTCGCAAATCTTTTATAACAGTTCGAGCATCAGCCGAGCGTTGGGGCCACACCCATAGGAATCTTGAGCAGGAATCAACTGCAACCATGATATACCTGTAACCCCATCTCTATGTAAGGGGCAGCAGGGGTCCAAGTAAACACACGCTAGTGGTTTGTCAGATATTAATAATGGTGTCTGTGCTGGACGTGTTACAGTGGAACCTTTCATCTGCTGGCAGATGTCACATTTCAAGACATTGGGGCTGATTAGGATGGCGGTCGGAAAACCATTCCGACCGCCATGGTAGCGGAAATAAACCGTCTGCTGGTACCGCCGCAAAACCGGCGGTCCGATTAGGATCAACCGCCAGAAAAATCCGACCGCGGCAGAACGATGCCACGAAAACCCGCAGCTAGCGGGTGGAGCAGGTGAAAATCCGTCCGCGGCAGTTGGATTTGCGGCGGAAACACCCAAAACCGCTGCTAGGCCAGCGGAGTGACCGCCCGTAAATTTAGGATACCATTGAGGTGACAGCGGAACGATCCGCTGTTTCTGACCGCCCGATCGCAACAGTGATGAATGGGAGAGCCGGCGGAAGGGCTGTTGCATACCCACCGCCGCGGCCGCTCCGGAAGAAATACGGCGGTCGACAAAACAAACACACCACAAGGCCACCAAGAGCACACATCAAACTAGCCCAGCCCCCCAAAACACCTAACAAACCCCAATGACACACCCCCATGGCAACTAAAAAAATACAAATCCCAGGACAACACACACAACCCACCTCCATTTTGACACACCGACATAGCTGAGTATAAAACCAGACCCATCCCTGACCAGAATCCTTTGCAATACTCCACCCCTGAAGGAACTAAACCCTACAGCACAAAGGAGAGGCAAACCACCACACATCTCACCAGCACAACAACACACCCACCCACCCCACTTACATCACCCCACCACCCTCACACCTGCACCTCAAACCATTTGCACATCACACACCATGGCACAAAAGAAAATGCCCAAATTCACTGACAGTGAGTTGTCAGCCATGGCAGATGAGACAATCAGAGTAGAACCACAATTGTTTGGTAACCTGGTCCAACAGACACCATTAGCCACCAGATTACAAATGTGGAGAAGGATAGTCAACAAGGTCAATGCAGTAGGGACCACCCCGCGCACCAAGAAGGAGATCATGAAGCGGTGGCATGACCTCAAGAGGCTGGTGAAACAGAAGAACTACAAGAACCATCAGCTGGCTCAGATGACTGGCGGTGGCCCTCCCATTCCACCAAGAACATTCACTGCATGGGAGGAGAAGGTGCTTGCCATACTGCATCCAGAGAGTCTCACAGGAGTAGCCGGGGGAGTGGAGGCTGGTAAGTACAAACAAATGTCGACCATTACACTGCTATGTACTGTCATGCACAACCACAAAGCTACACCTCCTAGGCCCAAATCCATTCATGTGCACCACACACTACCCAACACATGTCTCACAGATGTAACATTCACTCCCTCTGAATCACCCCAAAGGTAGCCAGCAACATTCCCAGGGTTGCATGTGTACAGGCAGCCAGCACTACAACTCCCACCAGGCCCCATTGTCCCACCCCTGAGCAGGATGTAGCACACCACCCCACCCAGAAGCATGTGGCAGCCATTGCATTGTTCACCTCCACCTAACAGGTAGGTAGCCATCTTCACAGGGAGGGGGGTTTGGGGGTGGGAGGCCTGCACTACAACTCCCACCAGGCCCCCTTGTTCCAAAGCTCAGCAGGATGGTACACTACCCCACACCCAGAACCATGTGGCAACAATTCCCCTCCACTGTGTCACAGAACAGGTAAGTAGACAGTGCATGCACCCTGCCATTCCTCGCAAAAAGCATGGAGCCAGATGACCACACCGGCCCTCACATGTCATCCAACTTGGCATAGATCCAATAGCCACTTCCAGTGTGCAGAACGAAAAGCGTATGTAACTGTCACAGAAACCAAAGTGTGACTCACCAAATCACATGTTGAAGAAATTCAGGGCACAATCATGCACAGCACTGAATGCTATCTGTAAGTGCCATGGGGGAAGAGCATCAAGGCTTATATGAAAACAAAACAAGCATAGTCAGTAGTAAAAAGAAAGCAAAGCACATGATATGACAAAGGTATGCATGAGACTACAATGGCTAGTTCATGCTCAGATGTAATGTCTTCCATGCAGAGTGAACAACAAAGGTGCGTCACATAAAGATGTTGTGCTGCTAGTCGTTAGATGATGACATGTCCTTGTAGTCACACAATCTGCACGTTGCGCATGGTACCCATTGACATGTCACACCATGGACAAGTAATGTATGTACCTCCACATCATGACATGATGCTCAATACTGTGCAGACATACAATGTAATATCAATGTAAACTGTGTGGTGTATAACATGTAACAACAAAACCTCTAACACCAAGCTTGAGGGGTGCACTCCAATGACCATTCCCCCTCTGTTCCACAGGTGACCAAGAACTGACAGCTGCAGATGACCACACCAACCTGCAGAGCCAGTCTCCCCCCCGGAACATGGACTCTCTGATGCAGACTCCCTAGATTTCACAGATGCGGAGCCCGAAGCCGGCCCATCAGGCATGCCAGGGCGCAACAGGTCCCAGGACCCCACTGTCACCACCGCAACAACCTCAGCAACAACAACCTCGCTGACCCTTGCTGTAATGACCTGTGCGGCCTCCACCACCACCACCACCACCACCACCACTGCTGCCTGCAACACTGTCCCTGCCTCAGAGGATGACCACCCCACCCCACAATCTGAGGAGGGCAAGGAGAGTACGCGGGTGCGTAGAGTGGTGATGCCACAGGTCTGGGACAGCAGGGCAGGTGGGAGGGCAATTAGGCGACAAGACCAACCGGACACTGGGACCGAAGCCCTGGCCAACATCGCCAGAGTCCTTGGGGCCTATGAACAAGCCCAGGGACACACGGGCCAGGCTCTGGAGGAATCCCATGAGCTCCGCCTGCTGCTGAGGTCTTTGGACACACGATTGGGCCAAATCGTGGACCTCTTGGGCCAGCTACTGGGTATCCTGAGAGACAGGCCTGCGGCCCAAACAACAGCTCCACCTATCTCCAGTGGCCCACAGGATGACAGTTCCCCCACCTCCCCTGCGGCCACAGAGAGGGGTGAGTCCTTAGACACCGCTGAGCCCGCAGCAGAGGCCCCCGCTGCCAAACGCTCAAGGGGCCGTCCAAAGAAATCTCAGGGAGGGTCAAGTGGCAAAGCACCAGCCAAACGCCAGTCAAGGAGCCAGCCATGATGGCACCCCTCTTCACCTTGCCATTGACTCTGTTGACTGTCCTTATCCACACTGCCAGGTTAATGGCATGCGTCGGTTGGACTGTGTCACCACATCAATGTGGTGACTACTCTATTGTCTCATCTACCATCACTGACAACTCATTGATTCACTTTTCACCTGTTTGTAAATATTCACTTCCCAGTCACATATACCCATTGTAAAAAAACACTCCTTACACATCTATGTTGTCGTGTCAGCTCCATGTTTATTGCAGGATGTACAATGTTGACTGGGATTACAATGTACCAGGGGCATGGATTGTTTGGAGGCATCGAGAGGCAGAAGGGACCTAGGAAAACACAAAAGAACAATATTCACTTGTCAGGTGATGGCATCACAGCCATTACACAACACTTGTCATCAAGGTACTCAAATCTGCACACATTATTCACCTTCAAGGGAAGTAGCGGTTGATGAGCTGTTGACGCAGGTCAACACCTTCCTCCTCTCCACTATCCTCGTCACTGGACATGGGTGGGTTTGCAGGCGGTGGCCTCGGCTGCTCATCAGCGTCCAGGAGCAGGGGGATCTCCTTGTGCAAGGCCAGGCTGTGGAGCATGCAGCATGCAACTACGATCTGACACACCTTTTGGGGAGAGTACATCAGTGCACCTCCGGTCTTGTCCAGGCAGCGAAATCGTGACTTCAGAAGACCAAAAGTACGCTCCACCACACGACGTGTCCTCCCATGGGCATCATTGTAGCGGACTTCACCCGGGGTCCTGGGATTCCGCAGTGGGCTCAGAAACCAAGGCCGGTTGGGATATGCAGAGTCACCTAGGTGGGAGACACACAGGACAAACTTGTAACATTACTGTGGCAGAGGACAGCATGTCACACATACAGCACGCTACTTGACTCTGCGTACTCACCCACAATCCATGCACGCTCCGGAAGCAGATTAGCCAACAGCTGTGGCACAATGCTGTTACGCAGGATGTTCGAGTCATGGGCAGAGCCAGGAAATTTGGCACAGACATGTGAGATTATCATATCCGCCTGGCACACCACTTGCACATTGATGGAATGGAAATGTTTCCTATTCCTGTAGATGTGCTCACGTGCCTGTGGTGGAACCAGGCCAACATGTGTGCAGTTAATGGCACCAACAACATTAGGGATGTGGCCACGGGCATAAAAATCAGCCTTCACATCCGCCAATTCATGCCTCCTGGGGAAATGGATGTATCTGTCCTTGTAGGTCATCATAGCGGACAGGACATCATGTAGCACCATGCTGAACATGGGTTGTGACATCCCACCTGCGCTGGACACCATGTACTGGAATGATCCAGTAGCAAAAAAATGCAGGGCCGCCATCACCATAGACGTTGGTGTGGAAGCAGTCGGATATGTTCTGCGAGGCCGCAGGTGGGGCTCCAACAGAGCACATAGGTTTTGTAGGGTGGGTCGAGCCAGACGGAATTTCCGAATGACGTCCTCATCCTCCATGTCCGCCAGCACTGTGAAGGGACGCCTCCTAGGTGAGATGAAAGGAGACACATGTCAATGCAATCCACCATGAGATGTGTCCAACATCTTACATTTTTACTGACACAGCGCCAACAATGACTGGCATCACACTTCAGCTTACACCACAACTTACATGTAGGGACACCTTCAGCTACACTACTCGTACACTTGTCCAGTTTTCACACAGTGAGTAACTCCCAGACAGATTCAGACTCTGTGAATGCCCGAAGGTACATGTCCACATCTTGCGTAACGAGTCCTGAGAGTAGTTCATACAGCATATGTGTGAAACAGCAACACTGCTGGCTCCTACGTAGCTGCTGTACCTGCCACACCTTCTTGCGTAAGTCAAACAGGGCACACATCAACAACACAATGAGCACAGTCTGTGCATTAAGATCAAGTATGTACATGAGCAAAACAAACTACACAGTGAAATATGCACATTGTGTAGTCAGACCATCGTCACTGTGTGTTGCTTAGCCAGATCACACATTGACATGTGTACACATTGGAGAGTCCATCACACCACGGATCTGTGTATATGCACAACAATATCTTAAGTGACATGTGAGGGAGTACATGCCAATGTTTGCAATCATGTGCACTGACATGGCATGTGTAGTCAGCAGTGGGCTAAATGTTACACTGGCATTGTTTGCACTGTCTTGTGGCATGATTCAGGTGTCTACTGTACACTGTTGAGAACTGGCCATTGCCATTGACACAGCATGATGTGTCCATAGGTGCTGTTAACGTGCTCCGCCACCCAAATCATGGTCATAGGCACCAATGTATAGCAGCCAGATTGCGGTAGCAACCGCCTGGCCCCTGCGGTGTGCCACCGCCAATGCCCATGCCCTTACAGCCAATGGGACCCGCAATCGCGGTAGTAATATACAGATTGTGAAATGGCAATTGGCATGCTCCGCAACCCAAATCATGGTCATAGGCTCCAATGTATAGCAGCCAGATCGCGGTAGCGACCATCTGGCCCCTGCGGTGTGCCACCGCCAATGCCCATGCCCTTACAGCCAATGGGACCCGCAATCGCGGTAGTGATATACAGATTGTGAAATGGCGGTTGGCATGCTCCGCCACCCAAATCACAGTCATAGGCACCAATGTATAGCAGCCAGATCGCGGTAGCGACCGCCTGTCCCTGTGGTGTGCCACCGCCAATGCCCATGCCCTTACAGCCAATGGGAACCGCAATCGCGGTAGTGATATACAGATTGTGAAATGGCAGTTGGCATGCTCCGCCACCCAAATCACGGTCATAGGCACCAATGTATAGCAGCCAGATCGCGGTAGCGACCGCCTGGCCCCTGCGGTGTGCCACCGCCAATGCCCTTACAGCCAATGGGAACCACAATCGCGGTAGCCAAATGCAATTTTGAAAATCGCGGTAGGCGTGCTCCGCTACCGCGGGGCCGGTCATTGGATGCAATTGAAAGATGCACGATCCCGGTAGCGACCGCCTGGCCCCTGCGGTGTATCACCGCCAATGCCCATGCCCTTACAGCCAATGGGAACCACAATCGCGGTGGCCAAATACAATTTTGAAAATCGCGGTAGGCGTGCTCCGCTACCACGGGGCTGGTCATTGGATGCATTTGAAAAAAGCTGACCTGGAACACCAATTGCAGCAGCTTAGAACCACAGAAACTACCCCAGGGGGCTATATATGTGTGGGAGAGAGCCTCACATTTCCACTGCTTCCAGACACTGCTGACTGACACTCTTCACCACCAACTGCTGCTGCTTCTGTCTCCTAGACCCAGACACTGCTGACTGACACTCTTCACCACCAACTGCTGCTGCTCCTGTCTCCTGGACCCAGACACTGCTGACTGACACTCTTCACCACCAACTGCTGCTGCTCCTGTCTCCTGGACCCAGTGATGGCGAGGACTGAGAACGTCAGGGCCCGTCCCTTCAACACAGAGGAGCTGGAGGTCCTGGTGGACAAGGTGCTCACACAGTATGGGAGGCTATATGGTGCTCCAGATGTCATGGTAAGAGTTTCAGAGTGGAAGTGAGAGTGCAGGGAGTGCACACATGAAGTTGATCTGCTGCAGTATGTGCCTGAGAGTGTGTGTTTGTGTGATGCACTGCCTAGCATGCTGACTTCAGGGAAATGGGGTTTGTAGCCTATTTCACACATTCCCCGGGCTGCATTTCAGGATGGGAGGGACATGCAGTCTTTTTGCAGCCATACAGTGACACTGCATGTATGGAAAGTGGGAGGCAGGACAGACTTCGCCTGTGCTAATGGATCTTTGAGTCCATGAGGCTTTTTCACAGGCTCATTTGTGAAATGAGACAGACTTTACGTCCAGAGGTTACTGATGGAAGTGTGTTTGACTCTATATTGCCACCATGGATATGTAAGCATTATGCACAAGAGTGAAATGCCTGAGGGTGACACTCCTGGTGAATAATTCACATATGACACATCAGATTGCTGTACTTTGGAAATGTCATCCTTCTATTGTTTTCATCATGTGTTCAGACTCGCATGTGTAGGCACTGTTTTCCCTCTCATATTGTACCTGCATGTGAATGTTCTGATGGCCCACGTTAAACCTCAGTGTGAGCCCCCCTGGCCTGCACAGTCACTGCCCAATTTGACAAGGACCCATCAATGAATGGACAGAGTGAGACATATGGGTTGTCTGCTACCCTATCCATCAAAGAGCTATCTCAAGCCTTTGGATTGCACAAGACAGACCTTGTGAGAAGGGTGTGAGATTGTAAGATCATGTCCCTAAATGTGACCTCCATGACACAGTGAGCCATTCACAGGGCAAGGACATTGATGGGTGTGCAGTGTTGGACACAGTTAGTCTGCCCCAATGTAATGTATGTCTTGCTCACTCACAAACTGAATCGCAGATGTGGGCCTCCTTCACATTGCTTTCTGTGCTGCCATTCAGCATGTGTATGAGATGGGCAGGTATTGTGTCCATCCTCATCCCTGCATGCATTTTGGTATGATTATCCCATGCTCATGTACTACGTGTCATGCTGTATTGCCTCTGCTAAACATATCTGTGAAGCTGTGCTGAGTTTGTGCATGCTCCTGTACTGGGGGATAGTGGTACATAACCCAGTGTTACTGAAATTTCCTCCTCTTGTCTCCCATGCCTGCAGCTCAAAGTCCACCAGCGTAAGGCGGTATGGAGGGCCATTGCACGCAAGGTGTGGGCTCTGGGTGTCTCCAACCGACGACACACACACTGTCACAAGAGGTGGGATGACATCTGCCGGCTGAGCAAAAACGTGGCAGAGATGATGCTGGGGCTGCTCCCTCGGACTGGCAGGTTGGCGCGCATGAGCATGACACCACTAATGGCCCGCATCTTGGCAGTGACCCAGCCAGAGATGGATGCACATTTGAAGGACCATCAGCAGCAAGCTGGGGGTGAGTATTCTGGGAAGGGTGACTTTGGTTGTGAGTGACTGCATGTATTCCAAGCCTGAGCCAGTGCTGAGCTCTGTGATGTTGCTATTGTGATGCAATGGCTTGTAAGTGGCCTCTCTGTTGGGTGCAGCTGTCATGCATTTTCGCTACATGTACTTTCTCATGTCATTGATGTAATGGCCCTTGACGTTGCATTCTGAGTTGTGGCCTTATGGCATCGGCTGCATGGGGGGAGTCAGGGACATCCCATGGCAGTGAACGGCAGTGTGCCTCATCGGAGTCTGCTTTCATCAATGTGTGCAGTGCCTGACCTCGAAATTGTGAGAACTACACATCTGACACCAATGTGCAACTGTAGTTTTGCCCCAAAGCACGACATGGTGGATGGCATGAGCTCATGGCCTTTGCAAAATGATATTTTGAAGTCTGTATCTGTGTTGTCCCCTTATGGTGACTCCATATGTGACTGTGACAACATGTTGGAATATACATCTTTTTCACCCACAGGGACCTAGGTATGCTCAGAGGGATCTGTATGTCTGGTTACACGGTGGCACGGGCAAGCTATTTGGCTGTGTGGACATCAAATGGGTCAACTATGCCAAGTTTGCATGTTACCATGCAATTTTTTAGTTTTGACTTAATGTTGCACAATGTGGCTGCACAGGGTGGTGTGCAACATGGGGGTATCACCATCTTGTTTTGTGCGTTGCTTGCATATGATGTTTGTGTGTATGGCACTAAACTGAACCTACGTCTCTGTCTCTTGCAGCATCTACCGAGGGCACAGGAGGACAGGGACGGACACCAGTGGTGAGGCATCAGGCACGACTGCTACACATGAGCACACTGACACTGATGTGACCAGCGCCTCGGAGGGGGACAGGAGTGTGCTTGAGGAATCACAGCCAGAGACACCAACCTCAATCTCATCTGACGCCAGCAGTGACTCCTCGATGTTGGCGGGCACAGGGAGTGGGAAATCTGCCTCCTCTTCCACCACACATCGTCCAGTTCCCACCCTCCCAGCTACTTCCACTAGTGCTGCCCGTGTTCGCACCAGTAAGAAGAGAAGTGTGTCCTTCCCCCCAGGCACCGCAGCCCCTGCCCCTATCTCCCCTGCTGCCCTCAGTGTTGAGGCTGTGAACCTTTTGCGCCAGCTGTGTGTGGGTCAGACAACTCTCCTGAATGCCTTCCTAGACCATGACAAGAAGTTGGCACAGGTGGTTGCCTTCATGGAGGGCATTCATTCAGACGTGGGTGGGCTACACAGGACTGTCCAGTCTTTGTCCTCCACAGTGATGGCAGCCATTCGGCTGTCACAGGCTCAGAGTCCAGCTCCAGTCCCTTCGGCCACCCCCCTGCCAGTGGCTACATCTGACGAGAGTGACCACACACCACAGCCCTCCGGCTCAAGGTACACCACACGCAGCACACAACAGCAGCACCCCAAGCGGGCCAGAGAGCAGACACCATCCCCCAAACAAACCAAAGTCACACCGGAGCGCAAAGGCAAAAGCCCTTCAGGTGACACTCAGGGGCATCAAGCCAAGAAGCAGGCCTCAGGCCCACATGCCTCAAAATCATCCCCATCCAAGGACACTCCCGTCCCAAAAGCATTTCCTAAAGACAAGCAGACAGTTGCCGTGCCTGCTGTGATGCTGGTGCCTGCTAAGAGTCCGCAGAAAAAGCCCTCTAAAGCAGATTCACCCACAACCTCAACTCCCACCCACACCCCTGTGAAGCTGGGAAAGGAGGGCACAGTAGGGGGTTCACCTGGTCAACAGGGGATGGAGGGGAAAAGGCAAGGCCAAGCCAAGCGTACCGCCGGATCCAGCAGATCCCCAGAAGGAGGGCCACTGCCTGCACCTGATGCACCTTTGGTGGAGAGTGTGCCTGTTGTGCCCGCCCCACCTCCCACTCCTACCAAGACCAAGATTACCTATCGAATCCCCAAGAAGTGGATAGGCACCCCTCCACATTCTCCCTCACACACTGTGTCTCACAGCAGCATGTCTCCGCCTCCACGTGGCACCATGCCACCCGGTCCAAGCAGCCCTCCGACTCCCAAAGCCACCGATGCCTCTACCTCAGCTGGTCCTCTCTCTCCCAGGTCCAGTCCTACAACTGGGCCCGACAATCAGCCACCTCCCAGTTCGACTGACAGCCAAGTCTGAGGCTAAGTCCCCCTCCCACACCTGTCTCTCCCACAGCGGTGCCTGGACTGCCCATTGTTATCCCCCTAGCTGTGTTGCTGACCATGGCAGTGTACGGTCTCACCCATTCCCTGTGCAGGTTCTCATGCACACATGTGCCTACTTTGAACTATGGACTGGCCACTGGCCTTGCTGTGTTTCACTTTGTTTGCCCATTCCTTGTGCAGGTTCTCATGCACACATGTGCCTACTTTGAACTATGGACTGGCCACTGGCCTTGCTCTTGTCTACTTTTGATGCCTATCTGGGTAATATGTGATAAAGACAGTTATTCCTGTTGTCTGCTTTGTCAGTGTCCTTGCTACATGAAAAATGTTTTATGTATGGGTATGGTTTAATGTGACACATGCTCTGTATGCCACTTTAACATTGCCAATGGCTTGTTTCACTTTTTCAGAGTTTGCCTGATGTGACAGGCACTTCAGTTCTTCTTGCCTCTGAGGCTTGGGGGTGCATTGATGGTTGTTTGTGATGACCTACTGTTATCCTAATCATTCTATGGTCAGGTTTGCTAAATTGTACACATGTCATGTTGGGATGCACTACCAGCACAGAGGGGATTTCCATCCACAGGATTGCAGGCAGGCTGGCCAGGGTCCATCATGTCTGTGTGATCTTTCTTGATGTGTGAACAGCAGTGTTGGTGTATGGTCATCTTGTGATGGGCTGTCTTCCTAGTCACATGGGTACATTTGAATGTGTGCACTTGAGTGGTCATGAAGTGTGAAGGGGGTGACTTGGTCAGTAGTGCTGATGTGTGTGTGCCCCTGCAATGCTAACTGCACACATGTATCACCCAGGAGCTGAGTGCCTGTTTGTTTGATTTGTCAGCCCTGTGCTTGTGATTGTGTGCACATGTGGGAGTTGTAGGTTGTGTTCTGTGCAGTGTGTTGGTGTGTCCTTGCACTCCTGGGGGACACCTACTTGTTGTTGCTGCCAGTTGTGAGTATGCAGAGTGTGTGACAGCCAAGTCTGTGCTGTGTTTTGTTGATCAGCCATGTGTCTTGTTACTGTTTGTGCTCACTGTGCAGACCTGCTCAGGCACACTGACATTGTTGGTGAGTTTTTTCATGCATTGCTGTCACTTGAGCCATTTATGACTCCAGTATGGTATGTGGGATGTGGAGTCATACCATCCCCTAGCTTTGCTTCTGATGCCTACCCATTGTGAGTGACTCCTCCATGTATTTGTGTATAGTACACTCCTGACCTGTCCACTACTGAGGTACACACCACTACACTCTCATGTCACCTATCCCCTTGGGTTGCCAGGGTGTGAGCCTCCCCAACACTTCATTTGTTACACTATGCTTTGTGGTGCTGATCTGTGCACAGGACCAATGTGCCACTCAGGACAGTTTCACATATGGTTATGTGTGATTTTCTTGTACTGGTTTGCAGTCATGTTTGCTCATGTGCAGAGCAACTGTTTGTGCTGCACAGTCCTCTGTTCATGTTGTTTGCACCTGGGTATCCTTGAGTTGTGCATCTGTGAGTGTTGGGTTAGCTGTATGTGTGTTTGCTGAGGTACTGCTACCCTTCCAGAGTGTGATGTTGTCTGTGTGCTGTGCTGATTTGTGTTGTGGGAGTACATGGTGTGACACTGAGATATGTGTGCCACTGATTTGGATGGTGTGCACACACTGCTTGGCCTGCATGCAGTGCTGTCATTGTATGTTGCCTTGTACTTGCCTGGTGTGCATCCCCTGATGTCCAGCTGAGTTTGCAATGTGATGGATTGGCATGTGCATCTGTTGTGTTTTTGTTGTGGATGTATGCAGTGTTTGAGCTGTGTTGGCTCTTTCTGCTGACAGATGCTCTGTGTGTGATGTTCTATTTGCATTACATTGTCTGTGAGTTGTTTGTGCATTGTGATACATTCAGATGTGTGTTGCAAGTGTAGTGTACATTTCTTGTGTGTGTGTCACATGCAGCAAGTTATATTCTGGTTGCTGGCCTTGTTTTGAGTGCACACTAGTGCTATGTCCTCCTATCTTTGACCTGTCACTTGTCAGGATTGTGCATGTGCATGCATGTGGTACACTATGACACCATGTTGACTTGATGGGTGGTGTGGTGTGTCTGTCTGGGTTAGCTTATTGTCCCATTGATCCCAGTTTGTATTCATGATTGTTTAGTGATGATGCCCTTCTTGTTGGTGTTGGGGTATGGTGTCTGTGCATTGGTCCTGAGTGACAATGTTGTGTACTCCTGTTCTGCCTTGGGTCCCATTGCCTTTCTACTGTTTGGCTGGCCATATGTGGGCTTGTTGGACTTCTGTGTATGTTGTTTGAGAGGTTTGTGTTTGGCTATTGTTTTTGTGCCAGCATTGGTTCAGGCATCCCTGAGTGTGTGTATGATGTTTGTGGATGCACACCATGGAGTGTGATTGGTTGTCAGTGTACTCACAGGACCTCATTTGCACCATTCTGTGTGTATGACACTGGTGTTGAGTGCTGCAGGTGTGAGGTGGGTAGAGGAGGGGTATGTGTGAAAGATCAAACTTGTGTTTAACAGTCATGGAGTGTGACAATGAGCCATGTGTGTTGTGCTGATGGCATACACATGTCAAGTAGGTTGAGACAGATGTGTGGCTGCTCACTGTTTGACTTCAGACACTTCCTGTCATTCCTGTGCCTATGCATGGCTTGCCTTGCTGTCTCCCTGAGTTGTTGCACAGAGGTCACTGTGGTTTAATTTCACTCACTATGCCAGCCATGTCTGATTTGATGGCCTAAGGGTGGTGTGATATGTTCCTTCTCTTGCATGTGATGTACACATGCTTTGTGGCTTGCTCCATGGCTTTCCAGCACTGTCCATCTCACTTTTGGCTAGCCCATTTATTGTCCTCCATTGCTACTGACATCTGGTATGTGTATGTGGCTGTGTGTCAGTGTGGGGTGTGTCTGGGTGACTTCACAGGCAGTGTGTACAGTTAAGTGGTTGTTCATATGCATTGTGAGTGTTCATTTTGTGATTGGAATCAGTTTGCTTGACATGAGTGGAGGGTAGGTGTGAGGAGGAGGGATGCCCTGCCCCTGAGCTTCTGTGCAGGGTGTTCCTCTTCACCCCCACCTTCTGAGACAGGATCCCTGGTTGTTTGGTGTGTGTGGTGCATGGTCTGGGTACACCTGGCTGGTTAATTGTGCAGGGGGGCACAGGAGGGGCACACAGCATGTCCCCTAATGGGTGTGGGGGGCATAGTGTTTGAAGGGTGGAGGTGGGGCCCTATGATCTTTGTGGACTGCCCATGCCTGGCGCTGGCCCTACCTACTACATTGTGCGCATGTTTTCCCGCATCTGCACCGCTGCGGTGACGTGACCGGGACATTGCTGTGATTTCGCGGTTGATGGGTGGCCCGGATGCGGAGGGGTGATTTAGTGACAGGTAGGACATGTGTGGGTACACTTGGGGATGTGTTCCTGTCCCCACCAGAGTGTCTGATGTGGACAGGAACCGTATGTCAGCCCAGGAGTTGTGTGTTGTGGTTGTGTGCGGAGTTGTGTGATTGCGTACCTGCGGCGCTGTCTGCGACGGGCCATTATTTGCTGGTAGTGGATCAGGTACAGCACCGGAAAGGCGTGTAAAGCTGGATCCATTGCGGTCGGGACCGGGTGGAGGTGACCGGGAGTCTGGTTTCGTGCTCCGCTGTCGTGCTTCCGCCATCTCTGGTTGGGTGGTTTCTCCGCAGCGGTGTGACGGGCTGTTTGGGGCATCGTGATTTGTACGGCGGACGGGACGTCATTCCGCACGGCGGTGGGTCTCTATTGGCTCACACCGCTGCGGTGACGTGCGCCAATTTGTGGCGGTTCATGACGCACCACGGCGGACGTGAAATGAGCTGGGTTTGCCCATTGTAATATGGCGGGCGAGTGGACCGCTGCTGGAGTGCGGTAAATGGCATTTTCCGCCACCGCCTGCCATTGTAATGAGCCCCTTAGTCTTTAGTCTGCTTTGTTAATCCAGGCCACCAATAGCGTTGTTTCAACAAAGAAACAGTCACCGTAACTCCTGCAGAACCTATCCCTTCGTGTGCTGCTAGAATTAAACCTAACCTACGATCCATGTTTGGAATTACTCTATCCCCCACTCCAGGAATCTGAGCAAATGGAATATTATTGGCATCTAACTTGTAGGAGTACTTGAGTGGAAACTTTTGGTACTGCTCTGCTGTTTTTGCGACAAGCATTGATAGCTACCATAATCTCACCGTCTATTCTCGTTCGAGAACGAGTGATTGCAACTACGGAAGCCGTGCGTACAGCCCCCTTTGCGGCTTCATCAGCCAATGAATTCCTTCAACGTGAACGCCATCACGCTGATGACTCAGTGTATGTATCACGTGAGCCCTCGGTAGTCCGGTTTTCAACTCCACTACCTGTTCCCATAGCATTTTATGCTTAATTGTGCCACCTTTTGCATCTCTGAACCCGTTTTGAACCCAGTATTGCAAATATTCATTGTAAGACTGCACACAGTAAAAGGAATCGCACACAATTAGTGTGGGGAATTCTCGATCCGTATTTACCAGTGCCAGTATCACCGCCTTTAACTCTGCCAGCTGTGCCGTGCAGTCTCCTAGAGATTGCGTTTTTGTGCAACTTGGGTGGATTTTTCCATCCCGCATTCGACCTTTAATGATTGCACATGCTGCGCTATATTGTTGCTTACTTCTTATGGCCAGTTGAGCTGATCCATCAGTGTAAATTATATATTCATACTGATCTAGAGGCATTATTTCGTTTGGTAGAGGATATTCTTGTTCGTATTGCAGGAATGCTTGTGTCTTTAAATTTGGATCATACCTGTATTCTACATCTGTTGCAGTGAGAGAATTAGCCCATTGTATCCATCTCGGATGTAAAGCTTTAGCGTTAGGAACGCTAGCTTTTGTCGCAGCCTCTAAGGCTGGAACCGGAGTCACTACTATTATTCGTTTCCCCTGAGCCAGTGATCTTTCTCTCACTACAGCAGTCTGTACTGCTGTTAGAATCTTTTCTGTAGATGCGAAGCGCATCTCAGCATTTGTGTACAAATGCGATTTATATGCAATTGGTACCGTTTCACCTTCATTATATATTAGACAGGTGTACCCAGATTGACCCGCAATTATACGGATCACCAGGTTGCGTACGTTTACGCGTGTCTGTAAATGTTTGGAAGCTATCATGTCAGCTTGTAAGGAGCGAAGTGTATCTGTATGTTCCTGTGTCCATTGTTTTGCTGAAAAATCAGGTTTTATTAAATCGTAGAAAGGTTTTACTCTTTCTGCGTAATCCAACATGTATGTTCTACCAAAATTTAGGAATCCCAGGATTGCCTGTAAATTTTTTAATGATTTTGGAGGTTGGAGCAGCGCGCATTTTTCTAAAAAATGGGCTGCCAGGCTTTTTCCTTCACATGAAAGCTCATATCCTAAAAACAGGACACTGAGATGCGCAATTTTTGATTTTTTAAAGTTGAATTTGTAGCCCTCAGATGCAAATCCCAAAATTATGGTATTCACTCTGTTCAATTGTTCCTCTAGGTCATCGTCCGTTAGATAAATATCATCCACATAGGACAATGCCTCTTCATCCAAATTTTGAAGTAACTCAGTTGCTCTGGCCAAAAACAACGCCGGGCTATTCTTATACCCTTGGGGGAGTCGACAAAATTGACGCTGAGACCCTAGCGCTGAGAAGGCTGTTAGATGCCTGCTTACAGGCGCTATATTCGGGCAGAAAACTCCATTTGAGATATCAAGTGTTGTTTTATATTTTTTCCGCACAATGTTATTCATTAATGCGGCACTGTGTGCATTTTGGACTGCAAATGTCTTAGTGCAAGTGTTTAAATGTCTATAATCTAAAACTAGACGATATGAATTGTCAGGTTTCATGACCGGAAACAAAGGATTGTTCATTGATGAGGTGCAATTTTCGATCACCCCTTGGTATTCAAGTTGATCTAAGATCTCCCTGACCTGTTTTTTAGCTTCTTGCTTTATTGGATACTGCCTCTGTGCAGTTAGAGTATTTTTAAAGGAATTATGTGGTGGGTTGAATCCTCATCCCATCCAACATGGTTTTTGTATAATGCCGGAGCCTGGGCTACTGCCCACTCCTGCGCATAAGTGTGTTGTAAGTGCCTGGGAATATGGTCTGAGAAGGCTGGAAGAATTACCGTTTCTCCTTTAGGGCAATCCATGACGAATGCTAGCGGCCAATCTTGTTCAGCTAATAAAATATCATAGCCAAACGTCAGGTTCTCCCAAAAGAGACCTCTCACTGTTCTACATTTGCCCCCCTCCATTTGGAGCGTTATTTCATATACTTTATGTGGGACACTTACCCTAGTATCGGGTGTTTCTACCGTGATATAATCATTCAAGTCCGCTGTCACCAGAAATTCCTTCAGGTTCTGGCGAGCTATTGTTACTTCTGCCGCACTGTCTAGCATCGTCAGAGCCCATTCCCCGTTCAGTAGTCGAATCCTCAGAATTCTGGGCCTGTCTGATCTTTATACCTGCAACTTTCTTCTTTTTGAACTGTGGCTTCTGCTTTGGTTTCTCTACTTTTTTAGAAGTGTAATCTTGAGCGTGCTGCTTGTCTCTGGACTTTGTACGCTCTTCTTGTCTGTCTGACCGTCCTTCCCTCTCTGAGTTTTTCGATGAACCCTGAAAGGAACGATAGGAACGTGTATCACTATCCTGATACCTGTAAGGTTTCCTAATATTATCCCCATTCCTGAGGTTATACCTCTTTTCGGAGGGCTCCTGTGGCGGAGATCTACCTCGGGATTGAGATCTGTTTCCTTTAAAGTTTTGTTGTTTTTTATTATCCCACTTCTTCTTTGTCGAAGCAGGTGTCTGCTTAGAAGTGTCCTTTTCAGGACTGCCCATCAGTTGTGGTTTTAAAGCTTTCCCACCCAAACTGTCTCTGCCTAATTCTGCATATGCAGTTTCAATTATTTTCGGTAGTTCGTGTTCTTGTTCTAAAGGACTGAACTCCCTTAGGCGTTGGCGGATAGCCACTGAAGCTGCTTCCCCTTTAATATTAGCTAATATTATGGCTGATACCTGGGCATAGTTACCTAGTAACTTCATCCCTAAGTTTAGGGCAGGTTCTGCTCCATACTCGTTTTGTATTTCTCTCAATACATCAGGTACTACTGCTAATGACGGGATATCATGAGTTCTGGTATAAATGGCAGCAAAGACTGAACCCCAAGTGGTACAATCCTCTACTTGTGGAGTTCTCCCCAAGGGCAAGCAGATTGTTAGCATTCTGTGTTTTTCATACGGGGTACTATTCGGGAATACTGCCTCTAGCTGTGTTATTTTCTGAGCTACCCAGAATGGCATTTGTTCACGTTTTGTGGGCATTTTACCCATTACCGTGTGTAATGTTTGTGGTGTAATTTTAGTTGCTGTACCTTGAATTTGAGTTCCATTTATTGCAACTATTGCTGGTTGGACTGTAAGTGTCCTCATGCGTCAAGTTCCTATAGATTTTAATTAAATCTTTAGGTTGTATGAGTAAGTCTCCTGGTAGCATTGTTTCAATGTCAGGATGTGGTGTGTAGGCCGCTAATATTGGCCATGTTGCCCCTTCTCTTCTGAGCGGGCTGAGTTTTACTCTTCTTATGTGGGGTAGGGCGCCTTTAAACCAGTATAAGTGTTCCTGGTACGTGAGCGGAACCTCTATGTCCTCGAACAGATAGTATTCCGCTGGTGCATCTCCTTCTGTGTAGGAGTGAAATGTTTTTGTTCTTGCATTTACTGCTGGGAATGTAACCAACAAATAAAATACCTCTGTTCTGTTTGATTCGTGTGCCTCAATCACGAAAACTACTATGCCACCCCTAGATGATAAACCATGCTCTAGCAGTCTCAGGGTGACCGTATTTCTAAAGTTTGGTGCAATTTGTATTGCGTCTGCATCTTCCTCATCTGTGAGGGGCAGTGCTTGCTGCAGTGGGTCTAAGACATCGTTAGTCATTGTTTTTAGTACACTAAAATAGTTTTCAAGGAGACCAAGATACAGTGTTTATGCACAATTTTAGGAACACTGTGTCCTTCAAGCTTGATTAACCAACAGCCAATAAATAGGATTTTTTAGCCTACTCAGCTGTGGCGGAGTTTGTGCCCACCCACTCCAGACGTCGCTGGTGTTTTGTGAGTAGGGGTCTCTGAGAATAGCACGACTGAACTACTCAGATTCTACGTTAAAATAAGTACCCAACCAACATTGGCGGCGGACTTACATGTCGTGTAGTTCCTATATAACCTATACAGGATCTGCGCGTTTGGATAACATAAACTGTGGGACTGGTGGCAGACTGATTCCGTGCACCCCCACCGGATACGTTAGCCTATCTGTATTAGCTAGCTCACAGTGCCACTATAATCTCCTCTTATCACGGAGAGACTAGATTCTGGCAACCTCAGAACATGACAACCCTGATCCCCCAGGATCGTGGAAACAATATACTACCTTTCGCTCAGTCACTCGTGCTTACTTAGTTTGTCTCAGAGATACACAGAATAACCATACTGGGCGTTTGTCAATGAGGATTTATTGAACAGTTGTTATTCTAGTGTAGCATAGATGAGCTGCAACAACCATTAGACAGTAGCAGAGATATATGATTAGCAATATTACAAAAGTAAAGGGATGATATAGTTCTACCATCTTGCATACATCATGAATATATACAAGTACATAAAACACATGATAAAAAGTGCATACTCCTACGATGCCTCCCTAACTAGATGTACCTAAATGTACCTAGCATCTGTGTAGGTGTTATGCCAAGAATCCCTCTAGGATCTAGTCCACCCCATTACCTGAGAGTTTAGAGAATGTGGGACCCGGTCCTGGTCTCGAGTTGGACACCCGGCGAGGGATGTTAGACCACTGCGAGCTGGAGCATCTGCATGCAGGAACCTCAGCGTCTCTGGTCAGTGTGTCAGCCGGGAAGTCACGGTCTTCTGTATCTTCCTAAGCAAGATGTGCTGTATATATACCCATAGGTCTCCCCAGGGGTCCTACCTTGCTGTGTTACTGTGTCGGCCTAAAGGATGACGTTGGACCTGAACTTTATACAGAGATATTATACAGGAGAAGGTAATCGTGCTGTTAGTCCTGCGGTGCTTCCAAGAAGCCTCATGCATAAGTATTGTTATAGGGATTCTGCACATATACAGAGCTATGCACAGGATAATAGGACCTCGGAATATAGTGGTGAGCCAACCATAAACCTTAGCACCTAAAACCCTAATCCGACTAGCTGTAGCGTCTCATCAGCAACAATGCTACCAATGATTAGACAACCCAGAACACGGTATCTCTCTCTCAGGCCTCGCAGTAGCAAGAACACCCTTTCATAACTCACTCATACCTGTCCACAACGTGTGTAAGAAGAGACACTGTATAGTTTAAAATGTTTATTTCAACTAACGTGCTCTAAGATACAGTACACGTACCAGTACTATTAGCATAATGCATAATGATAAAATAAGCAGCATAGTTACAACTCCATAGAATACAAACGGGAAAAGCATTTCATAAAGCAGTGGATATAAGGCTAAATGACCTTACCCCCCTCCCCGTTCTAGTAGCTAGTTTATTATAAAAATAGAAGACCTCTGGGCTTTGACTAGCGAACCCCCATACCTCAATATCTAGATGCAAGGTTTACATCATCAGATACAAACAGCTCTTCTCTCTGGAAAGGTTGTTCTCCAAGTGTCCCAAACAGTGAAAAAACACAATATTAAAAGCACACGAATTTCTCCAAGGCAGCTGTAAATAGAGTGTTATGTCTAAGTTCGAGGGACTGGCCAAATCAGCAGGAACAAGGAACGTTGTTTATCGACCTTGTACATGGTGTGCAGACAGTAGCCCAAAAGGGAACAGGAGACAAGGTGAAAGTCAGAAATGCAGACAGTGCTAAGATAGCCGGGCAGCATCAGAGGCTCGATAAACAACGGCACAAAGGAACATGCGCAAAAAAGGGCCTCATGGCAGCCAGGCCCAGGCCAACGTAGCAAGGTAGACCAGGAGGCCACAAACCACACGACACCCTCCCCTGGGCAGTCCAACGTCCAAGAAGACGACAGAGTCCAAATAAACTGAGCAGAACAGAACGAATGTTGTGAGACGTGAACTAAAAATCAAAAACAAAAAAGGGACACACATCCAGTGTGACAGGTCACAGAAAACGAAAATCCCTCTCAATCCACAAGAGTGTACGTGCAAAAAAACGCCACACTTTCCACGAGGACATCATTGGAATCATCGGAAAAAAGCGACGCCATCCAGTCAAGTAAATCAAAACTGCAGGCATGATCCGCGCAAGATGGAACAGCAAACAGCAATGCGGGACAACTTGCGTGATACTCAATATAACTCTGTTGTAGGAGATTCTGAGCAGCCGCCCAGAAATCCCATTGTGCCAAAATCCCCAGTGCAGCCGCACGCGCCATGTAGCCTGCAGCGGAACAGTCCCGTTCATGGGCCTCTAGAGGACCCACCAACTGAACAAAATCCGGAACAGACAAAGACGTATTGGAGAGGCAATAATCCATGGCCCACGAGAATGGACATCTGATGCAAGACATCACAGGTTGCACGCAAGTGAAATACGCAAAGCGAAAAGAAAGTGTATAGGACACACTCATTGTCGCCAACGGCAGAACGCCGAAGCCAGCGAGGAGGCGTTCACGGAGCATCTGGAGCCGACCTGGCTCGAGAAGGGCCCATGGAGGTGCAGCCATTGCGTAGGAAACAGACCAACAGCAGGACACCAGCCACCAAGGCGAGGATCAGTGGAAAGCCACCAAAGACGCTGGAAAAGATGGAATGAATAAAAGCCGGTATTACACCAAAAATAGTTTGAAAAGAGGTCACAAGGCCAGAGCCCACAACTTTAAAAAAGTGCACTAGACCTTCAGTGCGGGATGCATTAAAAACACGGTGAATCAGTTCACCGAAATGTTGTGGGAGGTTAGTGTTCAAAAGGGCCTGTATTTCACTGTGGGTACTTGCCACCTGGAGAAGGAAAGTCTCCCGGGCAGATGTGAGCATAACCTCCTGGTTCAATAATAGTGCCTTTATTCTGCTCAATTTATTGAAATCCGCCCTCAGAGTAGGAATGGAAGGCCAAACGGAACTATCTATGATGTCGTGCGGGGGAGGAAAAAGCACATTTTTGCAGCAGACAACCCTGTGGGAAACTGTAACAATATAGGGTATGCCGGCCAGCATGCCACAGCAGTCTTGGTTATTTAAAAGCAGATAGCTACCATTTGCAAGCACAGTGAAAGTAGGAGAAATAGCAGGAGCAGGAATGCCCTTTAACACACAAGCAAGATTCGGAGCTGAAACATTACAAGCCCCGTGCAATTGAATGTGTTTGCAAACAAGGGAATGACCCACAGTGGAATCGCATGACTCCCCCGTGAGAAAAACTTCCCTCCCGTCTCTAAGGCATTTAAACATGAAAGGCAGGGACCAAAGTTCATGCAGGAAGGCACTGCCCAAAGGCTGAAAACGGCCTACAGGATAATGCTTCATACACGAACTAAATTCAAACAATGAAAAAGGCAAAGCGATAACCCCGTGTACTAGCCACACAGCAGAATCCAATTCTGCTACAAAGAATGGTAAGGGCTCTATTTTTTCGATATGTAACAGAGTGTATGCTGCATCCTTCATGGACATAAACCGCTGTTTCTCAGTCAAATTAAAAGGTAAGAATAAGGCAGTGGTGTTTAAAAATTGCCAAGGAACCTTCCCCATCTTAAGTGTTTGCAAAGTCCATGCAAACTGCATTACTGAACGTAATTGATTTTGACCATGATACAACATAGAAACATCATCCTGTACAATATCAACAACAGAGGAAATAATATTCTCTAATGTGTAAATGCGGGAAGACAGGGTATTAATACTATTGTCAACAACAGCAAGCACTTTTTCTAAATTAGCTTGATCGATTTCCCGAAGACGGGAAGCAGCTTCAATTTGCGAAAGCTTCCAGAGTTCATTATAAGTCTCATATATGAATCTCTTCGGTCGAGGACCACGAGGCCTAGAACAAAGTCGGACAGATCAATGTTGCCTGATAGGAGGGATAAATGTTGTTTAACAGAATTTAAGGAAGAGTGCTGCAACCACTGTTTACACAATTTACCAACAGAATATGTTGTAACAGTACGAGAGTCAGAAAACCTTGGATCTGGCCTATCCTGTTTGTAGCCAGTATCCGTGTTATGAAAACACAGTTGTCAGGCATTAGATGCAATGGGCCAAGCCAACCAGGGTGACTGAACAAACGCAGAGACATTAAACGAATTGTTCTGAAACAAAACCTGCAATTCGGTAAGGGACATATTAAAGTACAAGCTTTCGTTGGGAGTGGAAGACAAGACAGGAAAGGATGGTGCATTCAATTGTTTTGACGTAGCCAAACCCCAACATGTCATTTGATATATGGTCTGATTTAAAAATAGAATTTGGGCCGGGATGAGGCAAGCACGGTGCAAGGCTTCTGTGCCCTGCACCTGCCATGCTTTGGAGCCCCAAATAGACTTCAAATCAATGGTGTCACGCCAATGTTCATACCCACCCACAGCTAAGGCGTTTAAAAAGGAGCCGGAATATAGTAATTTGGTATGGGTTAACATGATTTTTTCAGTAAAGGAAGTGTTTAATTTAAAGAAATAGGACCCAGGGTTTGATCTATTAAAATCTGTAAAATAAGTAAACTTATTTCTCAGAGTCTGGAAGCTACCTGTCAAAGGGGTCGGACAATGTTCCCATTGGGTGTAATTAAAAAGACCCCGAAGGGTACTGGGTTTATGGAGAAAATGGTTGCCCCAATGCTGGTAACAATACAAATCAGCATAATTTGCAGAATTCATGTACAGATCTTCAGCATGAAAAGCAGCATAATATTTCAAATCAGTAAATAATGCTTCAACTGCTTGCACATCCCAATCATCAGAATGAATATTACTTTTACGACATCACCCATTGAAACACGAAGGACATTTGGTACATTAATAATTTCGGTTGGACCATGAATTTGGAAGTTCACCGCATCCCAAACGATGCCATCAGCAACTGGAAACGCTGAAATGTCCACAAATGTGTGGTCTCGCTTCATGATGTGCGATGAAGAATGTGGAGCCAAAGTTCCAGCGACAGAGTTCACCGCAGAGCGTTCTGGCAAATAGTGTCCATTGATGAGCAGAAAAAACACGGTGACAAAGCCAATAGACATGAACAAAAAAATCAGGAAAAGTACCAACCAAATGTATGTCCATGGGGGGATCAAAAAATTGTCTCTGAACCAGGATACAAAAATACTGAATTTGGATGGGACAAGTGATGAAATGGAATCCGAGTCAAAGGAATAACGTGTTGGGCTCAGTGGCATTGTTGGTAAATGAGCCACAGACTCGGTTGCAGGGTAGGTATACTCGGTCTCCTCATTGCAGGGGGAGTCCGGGTAGTCGAGTAAGCGTTCAGGCAAATCTACCATCTCAATGGCAACATCAACGCCCGTTCGGGCAAGAGGGCCACGAACATTCGTCCGGGAAATGACAGGACAAGAGACCGCTGGTGTAACACTATTCAGGATCGGCCAGATGTTGTAGCTTGACATTTTCCACTGAGATGTATCTGTTCTCCTTGCGACCAGGAAGCGGTGGTAAGATGACTGTACGAGTTCCCTTCATGCCAAGGACTGGAACTGGTGCACGATAAGAGGGGCCGAATTCTTTTTTGTTCTCCACCTTCTCTCGAACCAGATCTCCAATCTTCGGAAGCCAGCCGGCAACCGGAATCTGCAGCGCAGCGTCTGTGGCTGAAGGTAAATGTGCGATTGCAAGTTTGTCTCGGGCTTCTTATAAGTCCTGTAACATAGTAGAATGGTTATCTACATCAAAGATGGCGGATTGCGCCGCCATGTCTAGACCATCAAGGTCAGGCACAAACATTCTTATGCCAAAGAGCATTTCGTATGGGGTCTGCCCACCCAGAGGTCTTCTCGGGAGATTATTAAGTGCACGTTGTACGGGGTACAAGTGGGCCAGCCAGTTCCTGCCAGTACCTAAGACTCTAGCTGTCAAGGATTGCTTTAAGACACGGTTCATTCGTTCAACAATCGAATTGCCCTCAGGCCGATATGGTGATGAAAATTTCACCCGCACCCCCAGTGAACCCATTGCGTCCTTGTAGGCCTTAGAGGCAAACGCTGGACCTTGGTCAGAATGTAAGGTGCCGCAGGCGAAAATTCCCACAAAGACACGCAAATCCCTTATGACATTTCGAGCGTCAGCACTCCGTTGTGGCCAGACCCAGATGAAACGTGTGCACGAGTCTACTGCAACTAAGATATATTTATATGCAGTGTCTGATGAGAATGGACTGCAGTGATCCAGGTAAACACACCCAAAAGGTCTGTTAGAAATGCAGAGCGAGGTCTGTGGTGGCCGTGCAACCGTGGAAGGCTTAATCTGTTGACAAACATCACAAGAAAGCACATAAGTACGGGTTTGTTTGTATAACCCACGCCACCAGTAACGCTGCTGCAAGATGGAAACCGTCGCAGACACTCCAGCATGAGCTGATGCCATGCCTTCGTGTGCCGCCGTTATCAAGGAAAGTCTGCGATCCGCGTTGGGAATCAGCCGATCACCAACGTTTGGAATTCTTACATAAGGAGCCTGTTCGGGACCTAATTGATAAGAGTATTTGGAAGGGAAACCCCTAGGGTAATTAGCACCTTCCTTTGTTGCAGCAATAGCTGCTAGAATATCAGAATCTATTTTAGACATGGATCTGGTAACTGCTGCGACTGAGCACGTGGCTACTGCTGATTTGGCAGCTTCGTCTGCCAAGCCGTTACCGACAGCATGTGCGCCCACACGCTGATGGCCAAGAGTGTGTACCACCTGTGTGAGAGGCAGACGTTGTTGTAAATCTGCCACTCGAACCCAAAGCATTTTATGCTTGATTGTGCTGCCTTTTGCATCTCTATAGTCATTTTGTGACCAAAAGAATAGATTGTCATTGTATGACTGGACACAGTAATAAGAATCACATACAATAAGAGTGGTCACATCAGGATTAGCGAACTCAAGTGCGAGCACCAAAGCACGCAGCTCGGCCAATTGTGCAGTACTGTCTCCTAGTGCTTGAGTATGCACTACAGTTGATTTGAACTTTCCGTTCACAAAGGAACCTGAAACAATAGCACATGCTGCTGAATAAGCATGCTTGGAACCCGTGGCCGGCTGTGCCGAACCATCGGTATAGATAATACATTTGTTATCCTCAAGCGGTAGCAAAGACAGAGGAGGAGGATGAACAAATTCATACTGCAAAAACTCCTGAGTCTGTAGTGAAGAATCAAAGATAAAAGTGACATCCGGAGACGTCAAAGATGTTGCCCATTGTATCCAACGGGGGTGCAAAGCTTTAGAGTTCGGTACACTTGCTTTCGTCACTGCCTCAAGGGCAGGATAGGGTGTTACCACCAAAATGCGTTTTCCCTGGGCCAGTGCGCGTTCCTTTAGAATCGCCATTTGCACTGCGGTCAACACTTTTTCCACCGAGGAAAAGCGCATTTCTGCAGAGGTGTATAGATGTGACTTGTATGCTATTGGTACTGTGTCACCTTCGTTAAAGGTCAAGTACGTGAAACCAACTGCCCCTGGAATGATTCTAATCACCAGGTTGGTGTGGTTATCACGAGTCAACAAGTATTTAGACTCAAGTAAGTCTGTCTGTAAAGACTGCAGAATGGAGGAATGCTCCGGAAGCCAGCAAGACTTCGAAAAGTTAGGTTGTATCAAGGAATACAGTGGCTTGATACGCTGGGCATATTCGGGAATGTAAGTACGCCCGAAGTTCAGAAAACCCAGCAAAGACTGAAGTTTCTTCAGAGTAGTAGGAGGGCACAGAAGTGCACATTTCTCCAGGAAATGGGGGCTAAGCCCTTACCTTCATTGTTGAGCTCATAGCCCAAAAACAAAACGGTAAATTCAGCAATGTGAGATTTGGCAAAGTTAAACTTGTAGCCTAGAACCGCAAATTCTAGAATAATGCGGTCCACTCGGGAAAGATGCTGGAACAATTCGTCGTCTGTCAGATAAATATCATCGACGTACGAACATGCATCCGGGTCTATGCCGTCTAACAAAGAGACAACACGGGCAGCGAATACACCTGGACTGTTTTTGTAGCCCATAGGTAGACGCCGGAATTTGAATAATTTACCACCGGAGGTAAAAGCGCTCCATTGGCTACTCTCCGGGGCTAAGTTGTGCGTGTAGAATCCATTGGATAGGTCAAGTGTCGTTTTATATTTTTTACGAACAAGACTGTCTACTAGCGCAGAACTATGTGTGTTTTGCACCGCAAAGGTCCGACAATGAGAGTTCAAATGCCGGTAATCCAAAACTAAGCGGTACGATCCATCGGGTTTGGAAACCGCGAAAAGGGGATTATTCATCGGTGACTCGCATGTTTCAATCACTCCCTGATATTCCAACTGAGTCAGAATTTCGGAAACGGGACCTTTAGCTTCCTGTTTATGGGATATTGGGGTTGTGGCTGAGGTTGAGACCGCAGAGGTATTTCATGGGGTGGTGATTCTTCATCCCAGCCCACATGGTTGCGGTATAACGCTGGAGCCAGGGACACAGCCCACTCAGCTGCAAGAGCCTCTGCTTTGTCTTTAGGGACATGTCGAGAAAAGCTCGGAAGGATTACCTCCTCCCCTTTACGCGCAGCAAGTACGAATGGGGGCGGCCAATCCGCCTCCGCTAACAGAATGTCATACGAAGAGGTCAGATTTCCCCAAAAAATCCCTTTTATAACACGCTGTATATCACCTTCGATTTGAATTACAATATTATATAGTCTGTCTGGGGGAGCCACTCTGGTGTCTGCTGTCTCGACAGTAATGAATGTTTCAGTTGCTGTCGCCTCCACATGAGGACGTAGCACCTCCCGCACTATGGTAACTTCCGCGGCGCAGTCTAGGAGGGTCACTGCCCACGTCCAATCCAGGAGTCTCGTTCTCACCGTCTGTGGCATATTTTGCTGTTACAGCGGCAACTTTTTTCTTCTGAAATTGTGGGCGAGAACGTTGAAAATCGTCTGGTTTTCCTCTGACCTGTTGTCGAGTTTGGTCTCGTCCCTGTGGATCCTCTCGGCCCCTTCCTCTATCCTGGTGATCTCCTCCACCAGCCTGCGAAGATGTTGGAGCCTGTGAAGAACGAGGAGAACGCGAATCAGGGACTTGAAATCTCTCTGGAGATTTAATTCTCGCCCTATCACGCAAATCATAAGTGCGTTCAGAAGAGACGGAAACCGGGGATGCACCTCGCGACCCCGGCTTCTTTTGTTGCTTACCCTGTTTTTTCAACCTCCAGCTCTTTTTAGTAAAAACTGGTTTCTCATCTTTCTCAGACTGAGTTTTTGGTTGTTGTTGCGATTGTGTTTGCGTTTTAGCAAAGGCTTAACTCCCAGGCTATTGCGACCAATGGTTTTGTAAGCCTGAGCAATTATTTTTGGTAATTCGCGAGGCCTGTCCAATTCTGGGACTAAAGCCAAAGCATTAGCTACTTGAAAGTTCACTGCATCGCCCTTGACATTCGCAAGGATCAACTCAGCTACTACGTCGAACACTCCCACCAGTCTCATCCCTAATTCCACAGCCGCTTCAGGGCCATGTTCATCCTGTACTCGTTTAATCACAGAGGGGAGAACTGTCATGGAAGGAGTGCCGAAACACTTTGAATATACTGCAGCGAATACCCTACCCCAGTTGTTACATTCTGCCTACTCGGGTACTAAGTCTTTTGGCAAACTAATCGTCAAAATCCTATGTTTTTCCATGGGAGAAGTATTTGGAAAAACTGCCTCCAGCTGGTCAAATTTTTCTGCAAGCCAATAAGGAAAATCATCCTTATGCTGTGGGCGCTTGCCCATCACCGAATTCACCATGACAGGACTTATGGTTACACCGCCTGCACCAGCTGGATGGGCCGCAACTCCAGGCGGGGCTCCCTGGATGTTGCCTGTAACATATTGTACTAAAGCTCTATGTACTCGTATCAAAGACGAATGCATATGTCGCAGTTCAGCGACTGTCACCGTCATATAACGCGGATGTGGTGTATACCCGGCCAAGACTGGCCAAGTGGCCCCTTCAATTGATAATGGGCTTAAACGAACCGCGGTTACCGGTTGGGGGAGGGCGCCATCAAACCAAACACGGTGTTGCCAAGCCGTGAGCGGTACTTCAAGATTCATATACGGTCTATAGTGCATAGGAACAACGGTGGCTTCATATTCATGGAACAGATTATCTGCCCCATCCACCGCTGGAAAGGTGATCCAAGAGTAAAACACCTCAAAGTGGTAAGCTGGATCTGCTTGTACCACAAAGATTAAGTTGACACCCGCGTCAGGCACTCCATACACTGTTAAGTGAGCCCGGAGCGCTGCGCGGCTATGTGCCGCAATTTGAACAGCCATTTCAGGCTAAAAGTTCTGGACAACCTAATGTATGGCAGCACAATAGAGGGTATTCTTTTTAGAAAACCTTTTAACAACTTCAAGCTTGAAAGAACCTACAAAAACGTCAATATAGGAGGTATCACCGTCACACACGCTTCCGGAAGCGCCTGTGAAGGGAGTTGTGGACAAGCACAAATATTACTCAAGCGTCTCGCAGATAAGCGGCCCCACTCGTTGGTTGCGCCATGTTATAGGGATTCTGCACATATACAGAGCTATGCACAGGATAATAGGACCTCGGAATATAGTGGTGAGCCAACCATAAACCTTAGCACCTAAAACCCTAATCCGACTAGCTGTAGCGTCTCATTAGCAACAATGCTACCAATGATTAGACAACCCAGAACACGGTATCTCCCTCTCAGGACTCGCAGTAGCAAGAACACCCTTTCATAACTCACTCATACCTGTCCACAACGTGCGTAAGAAGAGGCACTGTATAGTTTAAAATGTTTATTTCAACTAACGTGCTCTAAGATACAGTACACGTACCAGTACTATTAGCATAATGCATAATGATAAAATAAGCAGCATAGTTACAACTCCATAGAATACAAACGGGGAAAGCATTTCATAAAGCAGTGGATATAAGGCTAAATGACCTTACCCCCCTCCCCGTTCTAGTAGCTAGTTTATTATAAAAATAGAAGACCTCTGGGCTTTGACTAGCGAACCCCCATACCTCAATATCTAAATGCAATGGTTTACATCATCAGATACAAACAGCTCTTCTCTCTGGAAAGGTTGTTCTCCAAGTGTCTCCAAACAGTGAAAAAACACAATATTAAAAGCACACGAATTTCTCCAAGGCAGCTGTAAATAGAGTGTTATGTCTAAGTTCGAGGGACTGGCCAAATCAGCAGGAACAAGGAACGTTGTTTATCGACCTTGTACATGGTGTGCAGACAGTAGCCCAAAAGGGAACAGGAGACAAGGTGAAAGTCAGAAATGCAGACAGTGCTAAGATAGCCGGGCAGCATCAGAGGCTCGATAAACAATGGCACAAAGGAACGTGCGCAAAAAAAGGCCTCATGGCAGCCAGGCCCAGGCCAACGTAGCAAGGTAGACCAGGAGGCCACAAACCACACGACAGTATGAGAATCGAACCAGGGAAAAACCTGCGTTCTGAATGCAGTGTCATATCTAGGTAAAAGGTCAGTGCCTAAGAACCGTTATGTATGTAATGTAGAGAAGAATATAGGTGAAAGGTTGCAATGTTACCTGCGCCTAAATAGGGTACCTATATGGAATATAACAGGAGTGTGAAAATTGAAATGTGGTCATTCTTATTTTTAATGAGGAAAAATTCCAAATCAAGCATGTGATCATTCTGACACTTGCAAAGTTAAGATTAGTAGTAGTTTTTTTCTGGTGCTCCTACAAGGTGGTTTTTACATGTGGGGCACAAGTGCTAAAGGACTATTTGACTGCTTTTTGGTGGTCAACATATTGGTGCAAGAGCTCATTTACTGTCGATCATTTTGAAGCCCTATAGATGTTTGACTGCCGTCTGTTAACACCACTACTCTTGAGTGGAATTTTGATTTATTTATTTTCCTTTGGTAAACAAATGAAAGTTGCTTATACTGCTAACACTGTTATATGGTTTCAGGTAATATCCTCTTCATCTGTCACAAATCAAGTCATATTTACAGAACCAAGGGGAATTTGTTCATCACTACACAAAGAAGAGGCAATTATTCCCACAATTAATTGGTGCCTTGGATGCAAATAATGAACAAAGTTGTTAATACATTGGATGCACCACAGTTTCCATGTCAAGTTTTATTTCTGATAGGATTCAGAGAATGTGATCACAATCTAGGCTACACGTGATTCCCACTGAGGTGCATTCATGATGACACCCAGAGCTTCCTGTAAGCTGTATTTAGGATAGGACATAGAAACAATTATCATCTTTGTTTTAGATGGAATCATTTCAATTCTTTATTGCATAGTCCTCTGGTGTCAAAGGCACAAGGGCCATTTTCCATTCTTCTTCCATCTCTCTTTTGCATTTAGCAGGAATTTGATCAAAACATTGGTGTTATCAACATAATTCAGGACGTTCACCCAGAATGAGTGTATTTTTTTCAAACGAGGATCCAGAAGCAGAGGAGAGTGGCGAAGGCCTGTGACATTACACAATAAAACACATGGCTGGATGAATATGATTTGCCATTTTTCTCACAAGAAGGAAATAATCCAGTCTAATAACTTCTCTGAATTTCTTGCACTTACTTTACCAGGGTGACATAATAAATGATGTTGAATTCTGCATAAATATCCTTTAATATCAGCTCCTGACACCATGATGTTCTAGGACTCAGTGCAAGTAGAGCTTGTGCCAGTTTCTACCAGGGTCCCATTTCTTTCTGTAAACAAACTGCATTCATTCTACAAGGACACCCTCCAACATCTTGATTGGGTAAGGAATGCTGGAGACACACCTGGATAGTAGATTAACATTTCAGAAAGACTCTTCTATCCCTACTAATTATATTCACTGATATGTACTGTAACATCTCCCACAGCCCCATGCCTTCCTAATGTCTTTGTCTCATATTCTTAACATTTTGAGGGAAACAAGAAACAAGTTGTTGAAAGTGGAACAACACTACAAGTCCCAGTAAACACAGCAAACACATGCCAAGACCATAAAAGGTAATGGCTTCAAGTCCAAGTACAGCAACACTCTGCAACAGCCTCATACCCACCAAACATTAGAAATTGATCAAAGAAATAAAAAAAATATTTGTGGCCAGACTTGCCACTGTATTATATTCTCGCCTTTCCCATACCTTTCACCATCCTCACCAAAGAGGAAAAAATATTTTTGGTAAAATAGTAACAAATATTATGACTCAAAGAATAATGGCGTTCAGACCCAGGGCTTGATTACGACCTTGTTGGTGCAGTGCCAGGTCCTCCCTGTCGCCCCACCGCCAAAGTTGTGGTCTGGCTGCCCACCAGATTAGGAGTTTCCTCCTGTCTGGTGGGATTTGTTTGGCGTTCCCACGGTGGTGCCTCTAAAAATGGGCACAGCAATGGGAACTCCAAAAACAGTTCCTGCACGGCATGGACTTTTTAAGTCCATGTCGTACAGGAACTGGGGTGCATGCCTATAGGGAGGCACATGTAATGCCCCCCTGTATGCATCCACATGTGGAGGAGGCACAGGTGTTCATGGAGTAGGAACCTCCATGACACTGCTGGCGGAGAGGAAACTCGTAATATGCTTGATGAGACCGCTTGGTCCACCCAAGCATAGTGATGCCTCCTGACCGCAGCAACACTGGCAGCTGCAGCGTGGCAATGGCGGTTCAACCGCTCTAATCGTAATAGGTTGGTTGGGAAACTGCCACCACTGAGCCCCATGAGTCTGGCGGTCCATGGACCATCAGACTCGTATTTAAGCCCCAGAATTCACCTCTGCTCTCCATCTCCTTTCATCACTCCTATACTTCAAATCACTCAATCCCAACATAGCCCCAAAATTTGTAACATTAATAATGTGTACTCCTCGCCTGCAAAGACCTTTGAATTCTTCACCCGGAATAGAAATACCTTATATGCTTATCTCTATCCTCCTTTTGAACTGTAAACAAAACTATACATGATTTCTAAGAATCCATCTATCAAACCGTTTTGTGATAATGATAATTCGTAAAATTCTTTTGCCTTACAAAATAAATTAAAATATATTTTTAGCAGACATTTTGGAAACTCTGTTTGCAGAGCAAAATAGATATTGATCATTTACAGTTTACTATGAACCACAGACTTCTGTGCAGCACCCACCAAACAAAATATTACTTATCCGTAGTTTAAACCCCTTAAAATGTTTGAATCTTTGTATTGAGTTAGTGATTTAAAGTTTATGGAAGTAAAGTCGAGCAAATCTGCACACCCATACCCACACTTGGGGGCTTATTAACAAACCTTTTGCGCCTCCGGTGCGTCACGTTTAATATGGGATAAAGTGACGCACCGGCGGCGCAAGAGGCTTATAAATAAGCCCCTCAGTGTGTAGATCTCCAAAATACACATTTGCTGTTTCACATCTAATCAACACTCTTTTAACAAATTAAGGGGCTTATTTACAAGCCCATTGCACTGCTGGTGCATCACTTTTTTTGATGCACCAGTGGCGCAGTGTGCCTGCCCATATTTACAAGGCCACATAAAGCCACAATGCATGGCTTTTCTTGACCTTGTATATATGGCTCTCTTTCATTCATAACTCTGCATGAAAGAGGCCTTCCATGGGTGTTGCTTTGGGTGTTGCTGTGGGTGTTCCCATGCAACATCCTTGGAACCGGACGCATTCCCAGGTTTTAAAGGTTTTGTAAACCTGGGAATGCGTCAGATTCCTACACCTCCCCAGGGGAGGCGTAGTGAGGCGCAACGAGGAGAAATACCTTTATTTCTCCTCATTTTTCCTTTTTCTGTAGCAAGAGGAGAACACTTCTTGTGATCGATTTTGTGCAGGAAGGTATCACTTCCTGCACAAAAACCATCAACCCTACAACGCAGACACCCTTGCACTATGGGGCAAGGGTGCCTGCATTGGCGCATGGCAGCCCATTGTGCACCAGCGCAGGGGAAAAAGACAGTAATGCGCCATATCTTGTAGATACGGCGCATTCCATCCTGTTCTTTTGACGCACGGCAGCGCAGCAGGAAGGCTTGCTGCGCTGCCATGTATCAAAATATTGTAAATGAGGCCTTAAGTGTTCATAAATAAATGCTACTTAAACTGGCATTTTCATTCCCCCTAAACACAGGATTAAGAAACATCCTCTAATAAAACGAAGGGAAAGAAGAATGATGTGGTGCACGCCTTTAAATGAAATTAAAGGCAATTTATAATAGGCATGTGACACATTGTAATTCTTAGAATTTAGGTATAGATTGATTAACATTGAGTCAGACAGATGTTTACAGTTAATTAGAACAGTGACATGAGTAATAGAAGATGTGATTCGATATTTCCCAGCAGCATTATTAATATATGACATGTTTAAATAGGTCCTGGCAATCATTCAACATCTTTACCCTTGCACAAGGTACTTCAGCACCAGAATACCAGTTTAGGAAAAAGAAAAAGGTGTGAAGAGTAATGAAATCATTTGAAAAACAAATGTCAACTCGCCCATGTAGAAAAAGTTCGAGACCTGCCACAGTAAGTGGAGTTTATTGAATTGTCAAGCACAGTTATGCAAGTATTGTGAATTGAAAATCAGATAGGTTTTTTTTAAAGTGAAAAGTCAAAACATGACATTAAGGGACTTATTAGGATGGCGGGTGGATGTCCACCGCTTGTCTGGCGGTGGCGACCGCCTGTCCGGCGGTTGACATCCGCCCGCGATCGCAAGCCAGAAAACCGCCGGTCAGATTAGGATAGCGGTGGTGACCGCGGCGGTGGGAAATGCTGACCGCCGCTTTTCCGCCGGTTGCCATCCGCACTCCTGCCTTGCGGACGGAGAAGGACCGGGATAATGGTGGCGGTGCAGATCTGGCTCCGCCGGCACGATTATGATGCCGGCGGTAGCCAGCCTTTCCTCAGCGGTCAAACCGCCATGGAAAGGCAGGCGGAGAATGTCTTCCGGGGGCCTGTTGCGGGCCCCCAATGTGTTGGGGTGGGGGGGTGCACTGGGGGGGTACCCATGGTCCCCCCCTACATTTCCCTGTACCAGGTGGCAGGCACTGTGCAGTGCCTGCCACACAGTGCAGGGAAAAGCAGGACATGCTCCTTTGGACATCGCGGCGGTGCTGCGTGCAGCAGCAACCGCCGCAATGTTGAAGCCCGCAATCCAACCGCCGCGGTCGGATTTCGAGCAAGGACCATCGTAATGCGACCGGCGGTTATGTCGCGGGCCTTGCGGGCGGTCTTTTCCCGCTACTATGGTGGTCGGGGAGGTTTTCCGACCGCCATCCTAATGAGCCCCTTAGTTGTTAAACTTGGTTCTAGAAATGCAGAAATTAAGTTGTATAATGTGTAGTAGGTTACAAATCGAAACCAAACCACACACCATTAAAAAAAATCAAAAATCTTTATAGGTATTTTGTGACATTATGAAAAAGCAACAATAATCAAGGCATCTGGAAATATCAACCAGGTTGGACACAGAAGCCCATACAGCAATAAAAGTCCCAGCCTGCGAAAATAAAAGTATGAGCAGCTCCAAGGATCACCAGTAAATGTCAGTGCCCAGAAGATACAGGCGTCGATTCCGTCTCTCGCGTAAGAGGAGGACAGAGAGATTCAGACTATGTAGTACCTTACTCACCAAGCAAGGGTGCCCACATGTTGTGCTTATATAACAGGAATGACCAATAAAGTGCATAATCCATAACAATTAACAACAAAACCAGGCAGCAGGGGGCTTTCATAGCACATCAGGGGAGATAACAAAGTTGGGGTTAAGAGGTGGGGGTCAGTGGGAGCATTGAGGCCTGGCCATACGGGAGACAAGCAGGTCAAGGACAGTAGGGAGCAGGAGACCCTCCAAAATCTAGCAATGTTCATGTGGAGGCCTCCACCTTTTCTCAGAGCTTAATTACATATGTATCCCAGAGGGTGGCACCCCCACATGCATGCCAACCCTCCCAATTCAGGTGGGAGACTACGAATTTCAAGCCTAGTCTCCAGCCTCCAGATTCCTGTATGCAAAAAACTCAATTCCTCTGCGGACTTCTGCAGACAGGGACTGGTCTTGTGTCACTCGGAGTATACACTGCCAGTAACCTGCTTTTGCAGGCCAGTGCACAATATTTTTAGCACGCTCTCTCTGCCTGCCGTAGCGCTTTCTCCGTGCTCCTGACAGGTAATGAAAAAAAATGTATATTTAAATTTAGTCTCTTACATGACAATAGACAATAGAGTCATTATTCGTAAAAATCTCCCCATTTCCTTTTCTAAAATATTGGCATGTATGCCCCCAACTCCGCCTTGCACATGCTCTTCCCTTGCCATAAAATCAGCTACAGCTGACCCCCACTTCAATACCACTCAGCGCCAAGAGTCCACCGAAGGGGGTTGCAGAGCTTTTCATGACATCGCTATGAGGCGCTTGAAGAGGCCTATGGCCAAATCTGCAAATTTCAAATAAGTTTTAGTGAGCCTCGTGCTCTTCGTAACACCCAACAGGCAAATCAGGGGCTCAGCCAGGAGTTGCACGTCAATGACCTCTGACACCTGGGCCATAACCTGTCCTCATGTCGCCAGCAATGGCAAACATTCCCACACCATAAAATTCGCATCATTATGACCACATCTAGGGCACACTGAAGTCACTCCCAAAAATATTCTGTGAAGATGATGCGGGTAAGGTAATTGTGATGTAAATAATTAATCTGAGTGAACTTCAGGCGAGCATTATGAGAAACCCGGTTCACCTGTTCACGTGCCATCTCCCACTACCTCAAAGTCAGTTTCCTCTCAAAACATGCATCCTACCGGGGCTTGCTCAACAGCGCCATATCCGCATCAGCCACCTGCAGGGCTGTTACAGCTCTGGGACCCATACCATGCGTCAGTATACACTGCAACCCAGCGTGAACAACAGGGGCCTCCCGTACCACTGACCAGACGCTCCGCACCTCAAGCATCAAGGCATTATATGTCAGGACTTGGCCAGCCCCTAGCCCCTGTCTTGTAACTCCTGAAAGAAACATAGGGCTCCATCAGTATAGAAGTCCTGAAGCATGTCACACCTGCCTCATGCCAAGGGACTGGGTCATGGGCGTCCAGCAGATTCCTCAACCCAAGCATGCTCCATATGGGCAATTGAGGGGCATACAGTGGTGCGTCACGGTGCGAGTGAATAAATCTCTGCCAGCACTGCTTCGCAATGCGTGCATGTATGCTCATACTGCTGAGACGGCCCCCGGTAGCAGCAGCCACTCCAGTATCCCCAGGTCGTTCAATTCCTCGCTGACCAATGTACCCTCACCTGCAGTATCCCCAGGAAACCATTGCCTGGGCCACTGCAATTGTACTGCAGCAAAATAGCGTTCCAGATCAGGCTACCCCAGACCCCCCTCCAGAATTGGGCATTGTAGTGTATGAATAGAGACAAGCTTTTGGGCGCACCCCCCATACCAGGTCAGAGAGGAGACCTCATAGGTCCTTAAAGTAAGACCTAGTGGGGATCATAGGCACTGCTGCTAAAAGATTAAGGAGCTGAGGCAAAATTAGCATTTTCGCTATAGAGGCCTGGCCCATAAGGGAGAGGGGCAAGTGGGTACAGAAACCTATGGACTGCCGCAGAGCTGCCAAGTTTCCACCATGATTGCCATCCAAAAGATCGTTGTCAGTGTGATACATGTTGATCCCCAGGTACCAGAGCGTCTCAGGTCGACAGGAGAGTAGATCAATTTCCGGTCTCTCCACCTCCTCGAGGCCCACCATCTGCAGGGGAAAAATATACAATTTTCCCCAATTAACCCAAAGTCCTGTCAAATCTCCAAACAGGTCCAATAAAGCAAAGAGAGCCGGGAGGTCCCGAGCAGGCTCCTGTAGATACACCAGGACGTCATCTGCATACAATGAGACTGTGTGCCATCAAGGGCCCACATTTATGCCCTAGTCTGCCCCCTGTTCCATAGCAGGGCAGTCAGGGGTTCCATAGCCAGTGCAAAAATGACAGGTGATAGTGAACACCCCTGCCATGTACCCCTCCCGATAACAAACTGACAAGAAATTTGACCTCCCGTCCACACACTGGCCCGCAGTGCCGCATAGACCCAAGAACTCGGGCCCCATTCACAGGTTGCCGCACAGGTATGCCCACCCTAAGGTGTCAAAAGCTTTTCAAAATCAAGGGATGCCGCTACTGGTAGGCCTGCGGACCCCTTGACTGCCCCCATAATATGACACAGCCTACGTATATTGCCAGATATGGCCCTTTGGGGTATGAACCCACATTGGTCTGTGTGCACCAATGACTGAAGTAGGGGAAACAATTGATTCGCTAACAGTTTACTCAAGATTTTATAATCAATGTTCAACATTGGTAAGAACTCACTTCCAGTGGGTCTCTTCCAGCTTTGGGTAGCACCATGATGAGGGCCTCACATATGGAATCAATCAATCTGCCCCGTTGATGTGCCTCACAATACATCTCGAGCAGCATGGGCGCCAGGGTGGCCCTAAATGTGATATAATATTCTACTGGAAATCTGTCAGTGCCTAGGACTTTATTGCGAGCCATCTGACTTACGGCCGCTTGGATCTCTTCTATTTGCAGGGGTTGCTGGAGTTCCTGGAACTGCAAGGGATTAAGGCCGGGTAGGGCAGCCCGACAATGTATGCCCAAAGGCACCCCAGTAGAGGATTTGGCAGGGAGAATACAATGTCTGATAGTATTGTGCCAAAACCTTACAGATAAAAGCCTGGGACTTCACAATTCCCCCAGTGGGAGTGTGTATCATGCCAATGACAGTCCGAGGGACCTCAGAGCGTAAAAGCCATGCCAATGTGCGTCCAGGTCTATTGCTGTCCACGTTTTGACGAACCAGGGACACCTTAAATCAATGTCACCAAGGCAGTGCGCTTCCTCCCTACATTGGCCCCGCAAGATGCAGAGTCTCCCACGAGCCTCCACCTGGGTCACCACCTCAATCTCGACGGCACGCAGGCGCGCTTCCAAGGCAGAACGGTACGAAGGAGCAAAGTCCGCTCCCCCATGATGTCTGAAAGCTGTGCCCCTTCATCACCACCTTCATGTCCCCTAGTACCTGCTGAACCATCATGCTCTTGAAAGTAGTGGGCTAGTAGCGCCTCAGTCTGTAAACCAAACCTCACACCATAAACTTGCACAGATGTAATACAGGCAGCATTTTATTGTAGGAAGGCATTGGGGGGGATTTACATTCCAGTTGACCTGATGGGCAGGTTCTCTTGAAACACCTCAACAAGAAACGCGGGAAAAATTTATGAAGGTATATTGTATATGTGTTTTGCAACAAGGTGCAAGTGATCCATAGAACTTAAGTTATGGAGCGAATGTGCACTAAGCTTCATTCGGAGTCTCTCATTGTCAGCAGAAAACTGTATAAACACATGCATACACTTTTTAATATGTGTGATTTGACTGGCATAGGCCTCTAGTCCTAAATTTGCCACACTTTGTAGTACTGAAACATAATTCACAAATTGCAAACTGATGTCTTTGCCATAAGACTATTAGGACAGGGATTATCTGCCGCAAGGTAATTCTAACAAAAGATTAAGTTGAGTAGCCAATTGTTGTATTTCATTGGACTCAATTCAGCTGAACTGAGTTATATATTTATTCATTCATTTGATTAATATACCAGAAAAAGAAAAAGATATATAGTAAAAAACAAATTTACTCTATACGTGTGTTTTTTTTCGACACAACGGATTTAATGAGTGGTATTTTGGAGAAGAGAGGAACCCCAAGTAAAATGACCATACCCAGACATAGAGATTATACGTAACTTAAAATTTAGAAAGGGTTATTGGCATATACAAGGATGTCTGAATATTTATTTCTTAATCCACGAAAGATCAGCAAGATTGTTCTCTGGTGCTTTCGTTGTTAGACTGTCCTTTGGTGTTGTCGATGACGTTTCAACCCTACTTGAAATGTGAGGGTCTCATCAGGACAGAATTAACCTGGGGACTAAAATTGGGCTGTATTAGAACTATCTTTGAGGAATAGTACCAATGGAATGATAGAGTATGACTAGATGGCTACTGAGACTAGATTGCTATGCTTACCTAAGTGTGAGCTGTGTTCCTATTAATGTGCACAGAACGAGTTAATATCTGTCTACAAGGTCCTAGATTGATGATCCTCCTTCAAAAAGGCTTGCAAATACCTGAGGCGAAAGGAGTGCACTGTTGTTGAAAAAACAACTGCTAACAGTGAACTGTTGCCGTATTACTCAGTTGTGAATTTCTGGGTTCAGAAACTCACCATAAAACCGTGACACGTTTCATTTGTATTGTTCACGTGGGGACGTCATTCTCAGTTGCAAATTAAGGACAAGGGGGTACCCTAAAAGACTTGTCTAGACCTCCATCAAAAGAGACAGAATATTGATTACAAAATATCGAGTTGCACAAATATTGAGTCATTAATATAGTGGGTCAGAAATATCGACAGCAAGAATAGTGTGGTCAAGAACATCGACTTAAGGTAAGTAATATCGATTTTAAAAATATATTAGGGGCCTATTACGATGGCGGTCGGAGGCACCACCGCCGTGTTGGCGGTGGCGGAAAATGTTTTATTCCTCACGCCAGCAGCGGTCCTCACGCCTACCATATTAGTACGGCCAAACAGAGCCAATTTCCCGTCCGCCGCGGTGCGACGCGAACCGCCATCAAAGTGCGCCCGCCACCGCGGCGGTGGGAGCCAATGGAGACTCACCGCCGTGCGGAATGACGTCCCTGATGGAGCAAGGACTCAGACACGAGACTTGCTCGGAAGCAATCCTCTCGATTTAACTTACTAGCGAATTACTAACGATATGTCTCGTAATTAATAATATCCATTTTACACTACACGCGGGATAAGAATGAAGCTTGCCTATGTGTTTACTAACTGCAAATAACACAGACGTAGGACTGGAATGCATTTAACATGGGATCTTGACTGCGCATGCGCCTACTGCATCTACGTAGTATGACGTGCTTTCGCTTAGAGGGAAATTCTGGCGCTTGCGCAAAGAGCTATAAAATGGCCGCTTGAAAGCTCACAAGCATGGCACCTGTTTTGCTGAAATTAGAAATGGGTTTATAACTAACGCAAATGCAGAGAGAGAAATAACAATTGGTATGGGATAGAGTAGAGGTTGGAGGTATACAGTGAAACCATTTATTTTTGAGAATAACATTTTTCCTTTCCGACTTTATTATTAGTGCGTATTTGGGCCTGTTAAAGTTGTCTGAGTCGAGCAGACCAATATGGCGCGACGCATGCGCCCTGATACGGGAGCTTGGGAGATGACTAAGGATTTGACACGAGTCCAAGGTCGGCGGAGATGTGCCCTGGGAACATGAGGGTGAAGAGTTCATATGAAGGAACTTATTCAAGAAATCAGTTACAAATGTATTTAATAAAGTTTAAAGATGTATGGGAAAGGAAGGGCGGAATAAAGTTTGATGGGATAAGTTTGGAAACAATGGTTAAGGGAAAATAAATGAAGTATAAGTGTGGTGTGATGATCATCCCCCCCGCCTGTCCAATCAGACGTTAGTATTCTGTGCAAAAGAAACATTAATGGGTGGTACATGCCTATGGAAAGGTATAATTGAGGTAGTTTAGTTAGAAGAAGGGAGTCATCGGGGAGACATTCGTGGGGCATTTGCATTTGCCTTTGAGGAAGTTCGGGGGTCGAGAATCGAGAGTTCGAGAGTCAAGTCGGGTTGAACGAGCTTTGCACGTTGAAGAAGCCTGACATCGGGATGTATCGGGGTGGTGCTCTGAAATGCTGATGAAGAAACCGAATGCAGAACCATCTACTTAATTTGGGTGGGTTTAGAGGAATCGCGGAAGAACCACGAGGAGGAAGAGAGTGTCAGAGAGGGCTGCGACGTAGCCGTCGGTAATTAGAGAGGTGAAGTATCCTGTCCTGATTCCTGTCCTGCAGCCTTTATCTCCTGATCTGTCACTGGGAGACCCTTACCAGCCCTTTGGCCAAGGGGTTGGTCTTCACACCATACTTTGGTAATTATGAAATTCATCGTTTGATAAATGCTCTTCTGTCTCCATCCTCTTCTTTCTGAGCATAGTTATTGTGTGGATCTGAATTGATAAATGTTATCTGAAATATTTTTTGGGAATTGGCACTCCCGCGAATGAGGGTGTTTGTACTGAAATGCTTTGAGATGGTTCAAAACCCCTAATTTTAGATAAAGATTTAAAAACTTATTGAGTCTGTCATTATTTTATACTTATTAAATGCATAATAAGTGATGTCAGTTATCGCCATCAACTAGTTTTACCTAAACTGGTCCATTGACCAGAGGAAAAGAACTGTTTGATCAGCAGAAGGTTTAGTTAAAGAAGTAATAACTAGATCCTGAGGTATAAGCAACATATAAAACTAATAAACTCCAATGGTTTACTTTTTTTTTTTTTGATTTTCAAAAACCTTTATTGAGGATTGAGACACAACAAAATTACAGAATTGCACCATGACAAAATAATATACATTGCGATACGATATACAAAATCGAAGGTTACCACTTACATGCACCACAAACAATAATATCAATGAAATAGGTCGGGAGAACACCAAAAACAATACGAAGATATTATCAGGAAAGGCACCACACCTGAAAGGGGGGAGAGCACGGAGTAGGGGGGGAAAGGGGAGCCGAGAGGAGGAGACTCGTTGACCTGCACCGGCGGCCCGCCGGCGGGGATCGCGGGAGAGGTCACCGGGTGCTGGGAAGTGTGACTTAGGAGATAGGAAACTAGCGGACCCCAGATATCTAGTGGGCGGAATTAGGTCCCAGAATTCGGACAGCAGAGTCTGGCAACGGGAAGCATCCTCCAACCATAGGGCCACCTTCGGTGCGGGTCAGCGACCCCAGCACATGGAAACCCTGCGCCGTGGAAGAACGAGCAACATAGCAATCAGTCTACGGGAGGCATCTGGGCAAAATTTGACAAAGCCTAAGAGGCAAAGCAGAGGGTCGGGTGGGAGCGAAAAAGAAGTGATTTCAGAGATAACAGCGCATACCTCGCGCCAATAAGCGGAGACCTTGGGGCATAGCCAGGCAAGGTGGGAGAAATCGGCCGCGGGCGCAGAGCAGTGAAGGCATCTGTCACTGGTAATGAGACCCATTTTGTGCAATTGTGTGGGGGTCCGGTAGAGCCTGTGGAGATATTTAAAATGGATAAGGCGCAGTTGATAGTTAGGGGAGAGGCGTTTAATCTGGGTGCAGCAATACAGCCAGTCGGCCTGGGAAATTACGATGTCTAGGTCCGTCTCCCACGCCACGTGCGCCCTGTCAGTGGAGATAGAGGAAGCGGCCAGCTTGGAAGCATAGATTTTGGTAACCAATTTCCGTGGAGGAGGGGACGTGTAGAGGAGATTGAGAGTAGCCATTGAGGGGGGAGGCTGGGGGAAAGAGGGATGGAGCTTCCTACAGACCGCCCGCAGCTGATAATAAAGCAGAGTGTCCAAAGGTCCAGAGTCAGCAGCTAGTGTGTAGAATGTGTTCTCAGGGTAGAGATCGGACACAGTAGAAAGTCCAAGGCGAGTGGCATGTTTCGCCATCCCTGAAGATTGGAGAGGAGGAAAAGCTGGGTATTGAGCAATGGGCATCGCAGCCGCAGAGAGCATGTCTGGACCTGAGATTTTCCGGAGCCGCTCCCACGCCCAGCGCAGGGTCTCGACTGTGTCGATCTCAGCGCGTGGAGGCCGCCCCAGGGCAAACTAAGCGGTAGAGAGCGGCCAAGGGGCAGCCAGGTCAGCCTCGACCGCTACGTGGGGCTGAAACAGAGTAGGATGGAGCCAGAAATGGAGAAAGCTGGCCTGGGCGCTGAGGGCATAGAGTTTGAAATCGGGGGCACCAAGACCACTGCTGCGACATAGGGAGAGTTAAAATATTATATGCAATCCTGGGTTGCCGGCCGGCCCAGATCAAAACAATCACCAAAGAGCGGAGCTTACCGAAAAAATGAGCGGTGAGGGGGATGGGAATATTAACAAAAAAATATAAAACCTTCGGGAGCACCACCATCTTGGCAATGGCAATGCGCCCGGCTAGAGAAAGTGGCAAACGACTCCAAAGAGGAATCTTCGACTCCAGCCAGTCCACCGCGCAACCGAAGTTGGCCCTCCAGAGCTCATCAACGTCCCTACTCAGCCAGATCCCAAGATACCTAGTGGGCCCAGTCGCCCATAAAAAAGGATAATCCGGATCAAAGGGCATCGTGGCATCGGTAAGAGGGAATAGCACAGACTTGCTCTAGTTGACCTGGATGCCGGAGTAGCCACCAAAGCGTACCACCTCATGGACCAGAGGACTGAGGTTCTCCCGGGGGTGGCGGACGTATAGGGTGATATCGTCCGCGTACATTGAAACAAGTAGAGCACGAGCCGCAAAGCCGATGCCTCTCTGGGTGTGATGTTGACGCAACCAAGCCGCAAGAGGCTCCATTGCGATGGCAAAGAGCATTGGGGACAGCAGACAGCCTTGCCGTGTACCACGCTCGATGGAGATGGGATCGGAGATTTGGCCGTTGAGCCGAAGTCGAGCGGTGGGAAGAGTATAGAGAAGCAGCACTTTTCGTATGAAAATCGGACTGAAGCCCAAGCGGGGAAGGAGATAGAAGAGGAAGGGCCACTCTAGGGTGTCGAAAGCTTTAGTAGCGTCCAACAAGGCCGCCACTGCCGGGAGCGTTGGGTTTATTTGATGGAGGACGGAGAAGATAGTCCGCAGATTATGGGAGGTGGCACGGCCCGGAATGAAACCGGACTGGTCCGGTCGGGCAATGAGCGGCATGAGGGGCAAAAGGCGCAAAGCAAGCAGTTTGGCGAAAATTTTGTTATCTGTGTTTATAAGGGACAGGGGGCGATAAGAGTCCCGCAATTTGGGAGGTTTATCTGGCTTTAAGAGCAAGGTAAGTAAGGCCTCGCGAAGCGATGGGGGGAGTTGCCCAGTTTCAAAGGACTTGTTATACATGGCGGCAAGGTGAGGAACCAAAATAGGGGCAAAAGCCTTGTAGAAGGAGGCCGGCAGGCCGTCCAGGCCAGGGGCCTTATCACCGGGCATGCCATTTATTGCAGCCAGTATCTCTTCTTTGGAGAACTGCTTGTCAAGGAACTCCCGGTGGGGATTACCTAGCCATAGTGGTTGGAGGGTGTCGAAGTATTTATCAAGGACCTCGTGCGAAGGGACTGAGCCGGCCGTGTAAAGCTGTGTGTAGAAAGAAATAAAGCGCGCTTTTATTTCCTCAGGCGAGGTCGTTCGATCAGTTCCGTCATCACGGAGGGCGTTAATGTAAGAAACCGCTCGAGGCGGGCGAAGAAGGGTGGCCAGGGTTTTGCCAGGGCGGTCGCCCTCGCCAAAACGGCATGCCTGAGCCTCCCTGCCGAGAAAGGCAAGCTCTCTGTCGGCCTCGTCAGCGAACTCAGTCAGTTTCCCCCGGATCTGAGCGAGCTTATCCGGATTAGGGTCCCGAGCATGAGAAGAATCAAGATCCTTGATCTCCCTTTCTAATTTGTCGAGGGTTCCACGTATAGATCGAAGGACGCTGGACTGCTTAGAGATACACTCACCACGAATCACGATTTTAAAACTCTCCCACAGCGTAGACGGCGAATCAACCGAACCCTCGTTGAGCTCGAAGAAATTTGTGATTGCAGTCTGAATTTCATCGCAAAATACTGAGTCGCGGAGGGCATTAGGAGGGAGCGCCAAGAGAAAGCACGGCAAGGGGAGTGTGGAAGGCGTAGGCCCAATCGAACAGGAGCATGTTCGGAAAGAGTGCGCGCCATGTGATCTACGGAGGTGAGCCAAGCCAAGGCGTCTGGAGAAGTAATCCAAAGGTCCAAGCGGGACCAGCAGCCGCGGGAGCCAGTGACACAGGTACCCTCGCACGCGTCAGGGCGAGTGTGCCACCATGCGTCGTACAGAGCGTTGTCAGTGAGAATGGAGTTGAGAAGGGCGGTGGTGCGCGGGTGAAGAGTGCGAGGGCCGGATCGATCAAGGGAAGGGGAAAGCATTATGTTAAAATCTCCACCACAGAGGAGCGCCGCAGGGCTGAGGGCAGAAATGTGGTGCCAGACTTGTGTGAAGAAATCAGGGTCATCACAGTTGGGTCCGTACAGAGCAGCAAGTGTCAGGGGCTGGGCGTGAAGAGTGCCATGGAGAATTATGAAGCGTCCCCCAGGGTCGACAATCACTTGTGAGGTTTGCCAAGGGAGCCCCCTACGTAACAGGATAGACACCCCCCGGGAGTAATTAGAATAATAAGAGGAATGGATGTCCCCCCAGTGTCGGGAGAGAAGCCTGGAGGATGTGGCGGGCATGAGATGGGTTTCTTGCAGGAAGCATATGTCCACTTTGTGATGAATAAGGTGGGCATGGACCAGGCGTGCCTTACTGTGGTCGTTAAGCCCCCGGACGTTCCAGGTCCAAAGGACGGTGTCCATCATGGTGCTGTGTCAGGGGGGAGAATATAAAACAAGTTAGTAGGAGAGAAAACCGGGGCTTGGCGAAATAAGGATTGCTGTCCCTAATGGTGCGGAAGTGAGGTCAATGCGGAAGGCGTGAGGGCGCAAGGTGGTGCCCTAATCCATGGTGCAGAAAGAGCCCCGCAAAAGGGCACCAATAAACGCTGCGCTGTGCCCTCGTCTAAGCGGCAAACAATAATAATACAAAGGAACAACACAGCAATGAGACCGTCGGGTGCAGAGAACAACAATGCGCAATGAAAATGGCGTGTCAGAGAGGAGCCAGTAGCATGAAGCAGTACAAGAACAAACATCAAAGCCCCAGTAAGAGGCAACAATCCCCTAAAACCCCCAGCCCAACCACCCTGCCCCCCACCCCCAGAACCAATTCCAAAAGACCCTCCACCCCCGCACCCACTCCAACCCCCCAATCAGGCTGAGATACCACCCGTTCCCACCCCAGGGACCCACAACTAGGAAGGGGGGAGACAATGTCGAGCAAGGGAATTATCCCGTGGGGGCATGGCGTTGCTCAGCGTACTCCCCTGCCGATAAAGCAGGGTGGCCAAGCTGCGAGCATGTCAGACAACGATCAAAAAGTGGCAGTTGGAAGAGCGACTAGAGCCCCAATGCGTGGGTCAAAGGCGGCTGGACCCGGGGGGCTGCATCAACAGAAAGAGCCAGAACAGAGCAAACAAAAGATCCAGAGATCTTGCAAAGAATAGCCAACTGTTAGCACACAGCCAGTCAATCATTGTCACTAAGGTTGTCAGCTGCAGTGGCCTGAGAGCCAGTAGGTGAAGAGAGGAGCGACTTGTCAAGTTTCTTGGCATAAGCGAGGGCGTCTTTAGGATCTGGAAAGACAAGCGTTTTTGAGCCCTGTCGGACCCGCAGCTTCGCAGGGTAAGCCAAAGAGTAAGAAACTTCGTGTTTTTGGAGGATCCGCTTTGCTGGGAGGAATTCGCGGCGAGCCGCCTGGACAGCGATGGTGTAGTCAGGGTAGAACGAGAGTGAGTTGCCTTGATGGCGGATTTCGCCCCTCTCTCTTGCCGCACGGAGAATGGCGTCGCGGTCCCTGAAGTTTAGGATTTTAGTGATGATGGGGCGAGCTGGTAAGCCAGGGCCTGGACGTGAGCCGAGGGAGCGGTGCGCTCGCTCGACAATGAAGACGGAGGAGAGGATATCGCCAAAGAGTTCCCTGACGAGCTGTTCCACATAATCCTCCATTCGGGAGATATTGGTGGATTCAGGTACTCCCGTGATGCGGAGGTTGCTCCTTCGGGAGTGCGCCTCCAAATCTTCATTTTTATTCCGAATGAGGTCGAGTATTTTGTCCATCTGTAATAGTTTTTGGTGATCCTGCGTGGCGGCGTCCTCGGCGTCAGAGACCCTGGATTCAACATGCAAGAGGCGAGCATCGTGGGAGTCAACTCGGGCCTCAACTGAGTCCAGACAGGCGGACAGTTGATCAAGCTGGGCCACAATACCCGTGACCATGGACTTGACATCAAGCATAATCGCCTTCAAATCATCCTCACGTGCGGGGGGTGCCTCCATGAGGGCAGCGGGGTCGCTACTATCCGAACACGCGCCGTCCTGTCACATTGATCGATGCAGGTCAAAGGCGATCTTGGGCTGCTTGGGGTCAGTCCTCCCCATGGCGGGCAGAAGCAGGTCGGAAGTACCGCCAGAGAGCAAGGGGGGAGATAGCAGCCAAAGGAAACAGCGACAAGAACCACAGCAGGTGAGCCACAGACAGACAGCAGCAGGGTCAACAGCAGGGATGACGGCGAGGCCTCCAATATAGGTAAGCAGGGGCGGTCGGTCACTGAGGGTCGCTGGTGCAGCGAGGTGATGGCAGGACGTGGCACCAGGTAGAGCCACCAGGCTGGCTGAACAGCAGGTTGACAAGGGCTGCCCCCGCAGCTACAGTGGAGTCACAGGAAGGTCACGCCACTCCGAGCTGAGTGTAGAGAGGTCACCAAAATGGTCCTCAGGACACCAAGAGGGACAGTCAGCCACCCAGCGTGGGATCAGCGCCTCAGGTCCGCCAGGCATGGAGTTTGAGAAACGGCAGAACAGGAGGGGGGCGCAGAGGGCCACGCCGTGCGTTACATGCACCCCGGGCCATGTCGCAGAAGTCGCTGCAGTGACAATGGTCGCCGTGATGGGACAAAGCAGATGCCTGAAGGCACCAAAGAATCACCTCGGATGGGTGATGGGTAGGAGGGCACCAAGATCGAGGCCAGCAGTCCAGGGGCCACTCAGGGGCACACACAGTCCGGCGCAGGGCAGGCTACAAGGCCAGGGTGGGCACAGTTCGCGCCATAGGATATCAGGTCTCAGGCTGGACTTGGTGGCGGTTGGGGCCCAGGGCCAGATGCGCCTGAGGAGCGAGGGCCGATGCAGCCACTAGAGGGCCGAGGTGTTGCAGCGATGGTGCGATAGGCCGCAGGAGGATGCCGCAGAGAGAAGGGTAGACACCTGGTGCCGTACACAGCTCTGTGGGGGAAGGCCGGGAGGATGCGCCGGACTGAGGCAATCACAGCGGGGAGACACGGGGGCGCGCCGCTCCCATCACCTGGCCCAGGCACACAGAGCCGCCGCAGCGGGCACCAAAAGGAAAGAGAAATGGCGCCAACGTCACGGAGAGGGCCGGGCGGTGCAGCACACGGGCCCCCAATCCCACCGCGAAAGACCCCAGCGGTAGCGGCACTCACCGGGCGCAGCAGACCAGGATTCCCCACAGTCCTCCGGTCGATCCGCAGACTCAGGAAGCCGGCCCAGCAGCAAGGTAAGAGGGCAGGGCCTCGTCAACCGCAGGGTTCAGGCCCAGCGCAGCGATCGGGCGGTGGATCTCAGCACCCACACGCCGCCGAAGGTCAGAAACAGCATAGGGCGATGCCTCAGGAGGAGATGCAGCCAGATAGCCGGATATCAGGCAGCTGAGAAGTAGTTGTCTGTAGGATTATTGCGGATAGTTAGCTTGGCCGGCAGAGCCCACTTAGAGTGCGGCCATCTTGCAGCCGGCCAAGCCACGCCCTAACTCCAGTGGTTTACTTAGAGCACAGCGGAAACGAGTTGTATGGGCCCAAGTGAGTATATGGTAGTAGAGTATCTGTTGTTAGTAGACCGCTGGATCAGTTTTCTGGTAGCAGAGCTATGGTTTTTAGTAACTAGTTTGGTGATAAGTATAGATTATTGATTTTTGGTTAATGTTTTAACAAAAGAGTTAGTGTCCTGTTTTATGTTGTCTGGAAAATTCCCTGGGAATGAATAGCGGGTGGCGATAGAAACCACACTGCAGTGAGGTTACTCGTCTGTTGGAATAACACTGAGAAGCTAGGTAGGGCTGGCAGTGTTAAACTAGGGATTATTTTTCTGAACAAAAGTGAGAGTGGCTGAAAGCAAAGAGTTCGCTGATGAAACTTTAGGCGTTATATCACCTAGTAAGGGTAACCCTGAAGGAGTAGCAGGTTCTTCTAAGCTAGACTGACAGCAAAAGGAGTTCGCTGGTGAAATTCCGGTCTCAAAATTCCTGAACGGAAGATACCGGGAAAGTAGCAGGTTCTCTGGAGCTTAGGTGAAGAGTAAGCAGAAGGTTTTTACTCGCAGTGGTAGAAAAGAAACTATCCTTTTGGTTTAGTGGAACAGACAGAGTAGCGAATGTTTTTACGTTGTTAATAACAAAGAAGTTTAAAGAATTTTTGAAGAAATAACATTTTTCGTATTACTTTGCAAAGGGAGGGTCAGCTGCCGGAGTGGTACTGACGTCACAGAGAGCCGCGCTGGGATTGGTAGAAGCAGTGGGCACGTGACAGGAGGTGCTTGGTAAAGGAGGGGTGAGAAATCGCTTGAGTAGGATCGACGTCACAGAGAGCCACGCTGGGATTGGTAGAAGCAGCGGGCGTGTGACAGGAACAGCATTGTAAAGGAGGGGTCAGTAGTGAGGAGCAGAACTGACATCAGGAAAAGGCCGCGCTGACATTGGACAGAGTACGAGTGTGAGCCTGATTCCATTGGACACTTAGATAGAAGCTGCGCTAGGATTGGAGGAGAGAAGGATTGTATGCGGGATTTTGATTTGACTGTTAGTGCAAGGCGTACAGGTAGAAGATTGAAGGGTTTGCGGAATACAATTTCCTGCACCGTTCTTCAAGAATGTATGGAGAGAAAAGAAAGATGTAAATCTTTAAGAGAATAAAGAATTTCTTTGTCAAGGATAAGCCTGTGTTGACTAGTGAGGGTATTCCTATTCCGCCACCAAAGACACCAGCATCTTTTATGATGATGGAAAGAGGATATCATACCTGCGTGTGGCTAGAACATTGGGTAGAGTACACGAGGGATGATGGTGTGTTAGCGTCTCCTAAGGATGGTACGTTTAATGGGAGGATTCTCCAGAATTTGAGTTTGAAGATGAATGATTTAGAACCGAGACCCAGGTTAACTCAATATGAGGCTTTGGAAGAATGGGAGACTGAGTCATATGAAAGAGAGAAATGCAGAGGTGGAAGCTATAGAGGATTCTTTCCAAGACACTTGCATGAGTCAAGAGAAGGACAGATGAAACAGTGGAGGAGAGCGATGGTATCGGAAGGGTTATATCCAGTGTTAATGGCTGAGGAACATTCTGGAGGAAAGTGTAAAGAGAAAACAAAACATATGAATTCGACAGGATATGGAGACTCAGATGATGAATTGCTAGAGGATATTTTAATTAAGAATCCACCACCGTATCAAGAAGCTGCTAGTAAGGTTGTCCCAAGTGCGCCAGTAATGGGAATACCATTAACTCCACAGATTTTACATGAGACATCATACAACAGTGTTGCAAGATAATGAGAGAGAAGCTTTGAACAAAACTAGGGAGGAACTAGTTCAAAGAATAGGTCAATTGAATTTAAATACGGAAGCTTTGACAGTACCCGTAACCATTAGTCCAGTAATCTCATTGTATGTGGATAATAAGGATACCCAGAAATCACAGCTTGTGACAGTTCCATTGAATAGTCCTAGAAAAGAGATAGTAATCACAGATGATCAGGTTAGTGAAAGTGAGTCAGTTATCTCACTAATGGATCTCCTATTGTGGAACCCAATGTGGAAACTCAAAAGAGAGTCACACCTATGAATTTGAGAGAGAGAAGAACTTTGGTTCCGGCTGGAACTCGGGTACAACAGTAGTCACCTCTGAAGATATAGAAAGGTGGGCTCAAGAAAGGGAAAATCAGATCACAAAACCGAAGATTTTAGATATTAGCAGATTGAAAGTGGAATTGGAAGAGATGATGACAGGATGTGTGGGCACAGAGAGATTAAATGTTTATAATGATGAAGAACTGTTGTTTCTATGTAAGAGTATAACCAGGAGAGCAAGACTATTTCATGAAAGATTAACTGAAGTTGCTTCAGAGATTGGAATAGATATAGGGAAGTCAAAATTGTTACAGAAACCCTATTGAGTGGATTTTCTGATAAAGACTTAGAAAGTGTGAATGCTTCAGGAAAAAGGTTACAGATAAAAGAATTAATGAACATTTTGCGGAAATGGGGAGACATTGATAAATGGAGGATTAGGTGGATAAGGAAGAAAGAAGAAGTTCAGGCAAGAGAGGCAATAGCTGCATTTCCAGTGAGACAAAACAGGAAAAGTAGAGAGGTTGTGTCCAATGAGAGAGGTTCCTGGAGGAGGATATGTTCATGTCCCTTGGAGTAGACAAGATATTTTATCATTTACAAATGATTTTCCAAAACTGAGAGAAAAGCCAGTTGAGTGGTACAAACAGGTAGAGAGGTTTGTAAAGGTCTCAAAGGTGTTACTGAAAGATCTGGATGGTCTATTTGACATAGTAGTACCTGCTGATTTATGGACAGAATGTAAAATCACAATTGATTGGCCTAATGAGGAGTATCCTAGAGATGCAAAAACAGGAGCACCGTCAGAAGAAGTGATGAAACAGTATCATCAAGTGATTACATACTTGAAAGGGAAAATCCCTCCTAAAGAAACAGATTGGGTAAAAATAGATAGAACAACACAGGAACCGAATGAATCTGTACATGCGTATTATGAGCGATTGTTGCAGGTGTTCAAGCAGTATAGTGGTTTTGAGAACATTGGTGACAAAGATATGGGACATTTTGTGTATCGGTTTGTATATGGCTTGAAACCGGAAATTAGTCAGATGATACAGCAGCACATGTTGTGCTGGCAAAGTAAAGCGGTGGATGAAATTTTGAAGTACACGAAATATTGCGGAGATTACATAGAGGCCAGGCGAAGGAAGCTGAAAGAGAAAATGAAGTGGGCTCAAGTTAAATTAGCAGAGCAGCAGGAAGAGAAGACAAATGAGCAAAATAATAATCCAGTAAAAGAACAAAGTCAGAATAATCAAGGAACGAGTGGTAATAGATTTAAAGGGCGAATGGACAGAGAAGAAGCGAAAAAGAAGTTCCCTTGTCATGCGTGCGGAAAGCTTGGACATTGGAAGAACGAGTGTAACAGTACTCAGAATAATAAGAATAATAATGGTCCAAATCAAAATTTAATCCCACAGATGCAGAATGAAGTACTTATGAATCAGTAGCAACAGGTAGTCACTCCACAATATCAGGTACCACCAGCTCCTATGCCAAATTTTGTGAACCTTCAGAGTTTCAGTACAAACACCGGATTTCAAGGAGAAAGTGGTAAGAATAATAGAACAATTGCTCAATATTTTTTGCAGAATGATGAGGTATGTTCAGATACTACACAATGACGGTGCCTGAGGGGGGAGGAAGAGGAGTGCGTGCTTGGCGCATCCTTGCCGGTAGATCAGACAGGTCCATTTGTTGATGGGAGAGTAGAAGGTAAAGACATTACTTTCCTATTGGATACTGGTGCTACCAGGTCTACTGTGAGAACAGCAGACATCCCAAACCTACCCCTCTCGGGAGAGACAATCCAAGTTGTAGGTGTATCTAACCAACAGATTAGAACACCAATCACAAAGCCAATGGAGGTGCACATTGGAAACTTCAAAGAAATGCATCGATTTGTTGTTTGCGATTCCAGTCCTGTAAATCTGTTGGGAAGAGATCTATTATGCAAGATGAACTGCACGATCTATTGTACACCGGATGGTGTTTCCAAACCCCTGATGAAGATGTGGCATACAAGATGATGCTGGCCAAGCAGGGAACAGAAGTAGATGAAATGTTTTCACTGATAACTGAAAATGAATTACCAGAAGAGTTGAGAACCACAGTTAATCCAGAAGTGTGGGATTTTACAGGAAAATATATTGGGCTAATGAAAAATATAGACCCAGTTAAAGTAACAGTAAAGGAAGGTGCAGTGTATACAAATACCCGACAGTACAAAATGAGTGCAGAAGTAAAAGCAGGAATTATCCCAGAAATTGAACGGATGGTTAAACAAGGCATTCTGAAAAAAGTGATGGGTAGTCCCTGTAATTCACCAATAATGGGATTGAAAAAGCCTAGCGGAAAATACAGAATAGTACAAGACCTGAGGAAAATAATAAGATTGTAATTCCCTGTTGCCCAATTGTGCCAAATCCAGCAGTGATCCTTTATCAGATACCGTGGAATGCAGGATGGTTCACAGTAATTGATTTGTGCCAAGCGTTCTTTTCTATTCCTTTGCACCCAGACAGACAGTATCTATTTACATTTAAATTTGAAGATCGTATTTACGCATGGTGTCGTGTTTCTCAAGGGTACACAGAAAGTCCTTCAATCTTTATTCAGATTCTGAAAAAGTGGCTGGAATCATTGATTATGCCCAGAAATTCTGTTCTGGTTCAATACATTGATGACCTACTGGTGGCATCAAAAACGCGAGAAGATTGTGTTACAGATACAATTGCGTTACTGAACCATTTGGCTGAAGGAGGACACAAAGTGTCTCCAGAAAAATTACAGTTCTGTCGACAAGAAGTAAGATATTTAGGGCATAAAATAGAAAGAGGAGTTAGAAAAGTGACACCGGAAAGAATAAAAATAATCAAAGAAATGCAATTGCCACAAACTCAGAAAGAGATGAGAATGTTTCTGGGAGTAGTTGGATACTGCAGGCAATGGATAAATGGATTTTCTGTGTTAGCGAAACCTTTGATACAGATGATTCGGAAACGAGCAAAAGATCCGATTGATTGGAATGATGACTGCCTGGAGGCATTTGTGAGACTGCGAAATTGTCTGTGTGAGGCTCCTGCCTTGGGCATGCCAGACTATACAAAAGATTTTGCTTTATTTTGTTGTGAAAGAGAAAATTGTGTACTTTCAGTTTTAACACAGAGACATGGATTGAGTCGGCGTCCAGTGGCATATTTTTCAGCCACATTGGACCCGGTGGCTTCAGCATTGCCTGGCTGCTTAAAAGCAGTAGCTGCTACTTGTATGAGTCTGGAGCAAAGTGAGTCGATAGTGATGGGACATCCGGTAAAAGTATTCGTTCCACACTCGGTTGAGATTCTTTTAACAAGAACAAGAACACAGCACCTCACCCCTAGTCGTTTGACAAAGTATGAAAGAGTAATTTTAGGAGCTGAAAATGTGACTGTGACAAGGTGTACGATTTTGAACCCAGCTACCCTATTGCCAGACCCCTGTGATGAGGAAGTAAAAGATGAAAGTGATCATGATTGCTTAGACGTAACTGAATTATGCACAAAGCCCCGCCCAGATATAAGAGAGTCACCCCTAAAAGAAGCAGATCATGAGTTATTTGTAGATGGCTCATGCCTTAGGACACAAGAGGGAGGTCTAAGTGCTGCATATGCTGTTTGCAAAATTTCGGGGGTAATTGAAGCATCCTGTTTACCTGGGGTCAAGTCTGCACAAGTAGCTGAATTGGTTGCCTTAACAATGGCATGTAAAAAAGGGAAATATTGGAGAGTAACCATATTTACGGATAGTCAATATGGTTTCGGGATTGTGCATGACTTCGGCCAGCTTTGGATGCAGAGGGGATTTCTGACTTCTTCAGGGTCTCCAATCAGAAACAGCAAAAATGTAAAGGATTTGTTGGAAGCATTACAATTGCCAAAAGAGATAGCAGTTGTAAAATGCGCTGCACATCAGTCAGGAAATGACTATGTGACTGCTGGTAATAATTATGCTGACCAAGTGGCGAAATACTGCGCTAAAAATGCAGTAGCCATAAACAGAAAAATTGAAACGGGTGAAACCAGATGCCAACTTATGTTTTTCTCAGTACCAGAGACATGGGATGAGATTAGACAATTACAAGAAGAAGTTGAGGAAAAGGAAAAGGAAATCTGGATAAAGGCAGCCTGTACCAAAAGAACACATGATGAAGTATGGGTGTATCTAGATGGAAGACCAGTCATGTCAGATTGTCTACTTTCAAAAATGGCAAGGGTGTATCATGGAGCAACACACATAGGGAGAGATTCAATGATCAGACTATTCAGACAGAGTTGGTACAATCCGAAGTTCAGGGTAATCGCAGAGAGCCTTTGCCAGAGCTGCTTAACCTGTCAACAGCAGAACCCAGGTAGAAAGACAGTGGTAAGCTGGGGAAAAATTGGAAAGGCAGAAGGACCCTTCACCAGATTACAGTTAGATTTAATTGAGTTACCCCCCCCTGTAACATATTGAAATATATACTTGGCATAGTGTGCCTTTTCTCAAGATGGGTGGAAGCCTACCCTACAAGAAGAAATGACAGTCTTACAGTTGCAAAATTGTTGTTGAGGGAGTTGGTGCCACGCTTTGGTTTTCCGGTCACTTTAGAATCAGGTAGAGGCCCTCATTTTAATAATGAAATAATTCGATTAATCTGTGCTGCATTTAACATTGAACAAAAACTACACTGTGCTTATCGTCCAGAGGCTTCTGGAATTGTTGAACAAATGAATGGCACAATCAAATCAAGATTGGGAAAGGTGTGTGCATCCACAAAGCTGAAATGGCCAGATGCATTGCCTCTTGTGCTAATGGGTCTCAGAAGCATTCCAGACAGGAAGACAGGAATGAGTCCACATGAGGTACTCGTGGGAAGAGCCATGCGACAGGCGTTCATTCCTGGAAATAAAATAATGAGTATAACTGATGATCTGGTATTGGAATATTGCAAAGGATTGGCTGAAATGATGCGTTCTATCTCTCATCAGGTTGGAGAAGATGCAGTTGAAAGACAGCCAGATCAAGCGCATGATTTGAATCCTGGAGATTGGGTGCTAGTGAAGAAACACGCAAGAAAATCGTGTCTAGCACCAAGGTGGGACAAACCAAGGCAAGTCATACTAGTCACTACCACAGCAGTGAAGTGTGCAGGTTTGCCCAATTGGATTCACGCTAGTCATACCAGAAGAGTACCGAGCCCATTTGATCAACAAGAGCCACCACTGACTGAGAAGGCTGAAGCATCAGGAGTTGTAAACTGTGAAATTGGAGAATCTAGAGTGATAGATTCCGAAAGACAACCATATGATGAGCAGCCTGAGCTAAGTCAGGAAGAATGGATCCCAGTGATTGAAGTAATTGATGATGCCATTGAAACCAGAAGAAGAACAGAGCTGAAAAGACAGGAAAGTAGTCAGGAAGAGATAGGGGAAGAAGAACACCCTCAGGTAAAAACAGAAAAAGACATAAACAAACCTGAGGAGGAAAAAAGAGAAGAACACGTTCAGGCAGAAGAAGAAAGGTTTGAGTTAAGACCTGAACCGGACCAGATAGAGTTAGAAGAACAAACTCAGGCAGAAGAAGAAAGATTTGAAGTAAGACCTGAGCAGGATCAGACAGAATTAGAAGAACAAGCTCAGGAAGAAGTAGAACAAAACACAGTAGAACCTGAGCAGGAAGAAGCAAAAGAAGGTACAAGCACAGAAAACAGAGAAATAGAACAGATTGTGCCCAGAATAAATGAAATAAAACGAACTTTACAAGGAGATAAGGAAGGTGAAAAAGCAGTACAAATCAAAAGAGTCAGAAAAGGAGACAATTGGCCAACTGGAGTAAAGAAACTAAAATATCACCTGAGAAAATCTGAAAAGAAACCAGAACAAGTGAATGAAATCACAAGTCAAACAAGACCTAAACAAACATTAGCAAAAATAACTCGAAGAAGCCCAAGATTGAGAAATTTAAACAGAAAGTACAAAGCTCCAGAGTGGACGTACGTCATTCTTGAAGAATTTGAGTCCCTGGATATGACTGATGAGACTGAAGAAGTCCATATTGCACAAATTGACGAAAGCCAATTGAAACCTCCTTAAGAATAAAAAGATAAAAAGACTGTAAAGAGAAAAAAATAAGAGAAAAGAAATTTTCTCAAGAGACAAAATGGCCGACAATGAAGTTAGCGGAAAACCAAAATGTGGAGTTAAAAAAAAGTGTCTTAGATTTTGTTTTTGTAGTATTTTATTAGCGATATTACAATGGTTATTCCTAACAGTAGGAGTACCTTTGATAATGGAAACAAGTGACAAAAATAATACAGATATTAATGTTAAAGTAGATAGATTAAGAGAAACTAAAATAGAAATAGGAGTGGAAGATGAGGCAAATTACCATATATGAATCAGATTATAATACGTCCTCTAATGTGTTTATTAAATTACTATTTCAGTATGTTAGCACTATGCAAATTAACAACTGCTATGTATGTATGAAATTGCCCTCATCAGTATCAGAAGGGATGACGTATCACCATATACCTTTAATGTATGGTGTGTCATGTAGTATTTTGTCAAGTTTATTTTACACTACAGGGAAATTGCAGTATTTTTATTCTAACTTAGATGTAATATTTCCTGAACTTCCTATTAGAAAGAATATGAATCCAGTAGTTAGTAGTAAAAATGCACGATTTATGGGTGAATTTTTCATAAACATGAGTTCAATAGATTTAGTTCAGGCACACGAACACAATCTAACATGTACATTAAGAAAAGAAGAAAAAGAGTTTTTAGATTTAGTAGAAGAAAGGAGACAGAATTTAATGAAGACGGCAACTACACCGAAAACCCATGTACCTCCATGGGTTGGGAAGGAGGGAATCTATGCAAGTTGCAAGGCTCATGCTGCGTTGTCCCTGGACTTTGTGAAAAGGGGAAAATTCTGCCTCCATAGATTAAAGACAGATTATAGCAATAATTACATTGGTTCCAGTGAATGTGAACATAACTTCCTAATATTTGGAGGATGGGGACTAAAAGGGGGAACTGATCCTGTGTTTCCAGGAGTATATTATGTTTGTGGGAATAATGCCTACTACAGGTTACCTGCAAGATGGTACGGAAGCTGTTATTTTGGAATAGTTTTTCCAAAAATTTACCATGTAGATAAAATCAGTGGAACCAATGGAATTTCTAATGGACTAACACGAAGAAGAAGGGATAGTTTTTCTGAAATTGTAGGAGATATTTTTAGTGCACTGATACCCTCAGTTGGAGTCATTTTAAACTCACAGAAAATGTGTAAGTTATCAACCATAGTTGATCGTCTTTCTACAGATACTGCAGGAGGATTTTTAATGATTAACACAGAAATGGTTGCAATTAGATCAATGGTTTTACAGAACCGTCTTGCTCTTGACATATTGTTGGCAAAAGAAGGTGGAGTTTGTGGCATGTTGAAAGTTCAGCATTGCTGCACTTATATTCCGGATAAGAGCAGAGAAATTAAAGGATATATTGAAAATATTACGAGACTGCATAAAGATTTGACCCAACTGGAGGTTGACAGTGTGTGGGGAAGACTAACAAAAAGTATAACATCAATAGGGAAATGGTTTGTTGGGTTTGGGAAAAGCTTTCTAGGTCAAATAATGATACCTTTAGTGATGATAATAACAATAGTGATGTTAATAATGATTACATATAGATGTTGTAGAAAAGGTACGAAAGGAAAAGTACACTTGAACAAGAAAGGAAAGGGACAGACACGTAAAAGAAAGTATGAAGAAATACGCTTGGAAGAAATGAAAGGAAGGTTATACAAGAAGATGCGAGATTTAAAAGGAAATGAGACAGTTGATGAAAAGTTGGGAGGCCAATTAGAGAAAACTGAGAAGTGCTAAAGTTGACATCTGGGATGGATGGGAATTTTGTGATGGCTTAATATGCCATCAGAGAGGGGATTGATGGAGCAAGGACTCGGACACGAGACTTGCTCGGAAGCAATCCTCTCGATTTAACTTACTAGCGAATTACTAACGATATGTCTCGTAATTAATAATATCCATTTTACACTATACGCGGGATAAGAATGAAGCTTGCCTATGTGTTTACTAACTGCAAATAACACAGACGTAGGACTGGAACGCATTTAACATGGGATCTTTACTGCGCATGCGTCTACTGCATCTACGTAGTATGACGTGCTTTCGCTTGGAGGGAAATTCTGGCGCCTGCGCAAAGAGCTATAAAATGGCCGCTTGAAAGCTCACATGCATGGCACCTGTTTTGCTGAAATTAGAAATGGGTTTATAACTAACGCAAATGCAGAGAGAGAGAGATAACAATTGGTATGGGATAGAGTAGAGGTTGGAGGTATACAGTGAAACCATTTATTTTTGAGAATAACATTTTTCCTTTCCGACTTTATTATTAGTGCGTATTTGGGCCTGTTAAAGTTGTCCGAGTCGAGCAGACCAATATGGCGTGACGCACGCGCCCTGATACGGGAGCTTGGGAGATGACTAAGGATTTGACACGAGTCCAAGGTCGGCGGAGATGTGCCCTGGGAACATGAGGGTGAAGAGTTCATATGAAGAAACTTATTCAAGAAATCAGTTACAAATGTATTTAATAAAGTTTAAAGATGTATGGGAAAGGAAGGGCGGAATAAAGTTTGATGGGAGGAGTTTGGAAACAATGGTTAAGGGAAAATAAATGAAGTATAAGTGTGGTGTGATGATCATCCCCCCCGACTGTCCAATCAGAAGTTAGTATTCTGTGCAAAAGAAAAATTAATGGGTGAAACATGCCTATGGAAAGGTATAATTGATGTAGTTTAGTTAGAAGAAGGGAGTCGTCGGGGAGACATTTGTGGGGCATTTGCATTTGCCGTTGAGGAAGTTCAGGGGTCGAGAATCGAGAGTTCGAGAGTCAAGTCGGGTTGAGCGAGCTTTGCACGTTGAAGAAGCCTGACATCGGGATGTATCGGGGTGGTGCTCTGAAATGCTGATGAAGAAACCAAATGCAGAACCATCTACTTAATTTGGGTGGGTTTAGAGGAATCGCGGAAGAACCACGAGGAGGAAGAGAGTGTCAGAGAGGGGTGCGACGTAGCCGTTGGTAATTAGAGAGGTGAAGTATCCTGTCCTGATTCCTGTCCTGAAGCCTTTGTCTCCTGATCTGTCACTGGGAGACCCTTACCAGCCCTTTGGCCAGGGTGTTGGTCTTCACACCATACTTTGGTAATTATGAAATTCATTGTTTGATAAATGCTCTTCTGTCTCTATCCTCTTCTTTCTGAGCATAGTTATTGTGTGGATCTGAATTGATAAATGTTATCTGAAATTTTTTTTTTGAATTGGCACTCCCGCGAATGAGGGTGTTTGTACTGAAATGCTTTGAGATGGTTCAAAACCCCTAATTTTAGATAAAGATTAAAAAACTTATTGAGTCTGTCATAATTTTATACTTATTAAATGCATAATAAGTGATGTCAGTTATCGCCATCAACTAGTTTTACCTAAACTGGTTCATTGACCAGAGGAAAAGAACTGTTTGATCAGCAGAAGGTTTAGTTAAAGAAGTAATAACTAGATCCTGAGGTATAAGCAACATATAAAACTAATAAACTCCAGTGGTTTACTTAGAGCGCAGCGGAAACGAGTTGTATGGGCCCAAGTGAGTATATGGTAGTAGAGTATCTGTTGTTAGTAGACCTCTGGATCATCCCGACCGCCGTACAAATCACGATGCCCCAAACAGCCAGTCGCACCGCAGCGGAGAAACCGGCCAACCAGAGACGGCGGAAGCATCTCAGTGGAGCGCGAAACCAGAGTCCCCGTCCCTTCCACCCGGTCCCAACCGCAATGGATCCAGCTCTACACGTCTTCCCGGCGCTGTACCTGATACATCACCAGCAACTCATGGCCCGTCGCGGACGACGCCGCAGGTACGCAATAACACAACTCCGCACACAACCACAACACACAACTCATGGGCTGATATAGGGTTCCTGTCCACACCAGACACCCTGGTGGGGACAGGAACACATCCACAAGTGTACCCACACATGTCCTACTTGTCACCAAATCACCCCTCCGCATCTAGGTCACCCATCTACCGCGATCATGAAGTAATGTCCCGGTCACGTCACTGCAGCGGTGAAGACGCGGGAAAACATGCGCACAATGCAGAAGGCATTGCCAGCGCCAGGCATGGGCAGTGCACAAAGACCACATGGCCACACCTCCACCCTCCACACACCAGGCCCCCCCCACATGAAGGGACATGCCATGTGCCCCTCCTGTGCTCCCCCATGCACAACAACAAGCCAGGTGAACCCACACCCTGCACCACACACCATACAAGTGGCTGCAGAGGAACACACAGCACAGAAGCACAGGGCCAGGGCAACCCACACACCACAACAACACCACACACATGGCAAGAAAACTGAGTCCAAACAGAAAATGAACACACACACAGATAATGAACAATCACTCCACTGGACACACAGCCTGCCAAGTCACACAGACATACCCCACACTGACACACATACACAGACCACATGCCAGCAGCAATGGAGTACAACATATAGGAAAGCTAAAGTGAGGTGCCCAGAATTGGAAGGCCAAGGAGCTAACTACCAAGCATGTGGTCATCACATGCAAGACAAGGAACATATAAGAACACCCTCAGCCCATCAAATCACACATGGCTGGCACAGTGAGTGAAGTCAAACCACAGTCACCTCAGTGCAACAACTCAGGGAGACAGCAAGGCAACCCATGGATAGGCACAGGGATGAAAGGAAGGCCCTGAAGTCAAACAGTGAACAGCCACACATATGTATCCAACTTCTTGACAGGAGCATGTCAGCATCACAACACACAGGGCCCTTTGACACACTCCATGACTGTCAAACACAAGTAGGAATCTTCACATATACCCCCCCATCACACCTGCAGCACACAACACCAGTGTCAGACACACAGAAGGGTGTCAATAATGTCCAGTAAATACACAGACAAACAATCACACTCCCTGGGGGTACCCACAAACATCACACACACACAGGGATGCCAGAACCAATGTCTGCACAAAAACAACAGCCAAACACATAACTCAACAAAAACACACACAGAAGCACAACAAGACCAGACATGACATGTGCAGCCAAACTGTGGAAAGGCAATGGGAGCACAGACAGAACAGGAGTGCACAACCTCATCAGTCAGGAACAATGCACAGACAACATACCACAACACAGACAAGAAGTGCACCATCACAAAACAATCATGTACACAAACTGGGAGAAATGGGCCTACAATAACACACAGACAGACATACCACACCACCCATCAAGTCAACATGATGTCACAGTGTACCACATGAAGACAACAAAAGGGGGGGCACTGTTCCAGAGAGAGTGGTGTCAAACGTCGAGCACTCACTCCAAGGAAAAGAGGGGAAACAAATTGGAAACAAGAAAAGATAGCGTGCTAGGTCTGGGACTCAGTGAGAAGAGGGGGAAGACAAGTCTTGTCTCTTGATGACCTCACACACCCCGAAGGATGTCATGCTTCATCATTGGGCAGTTGCTCCTCGTCGGGCCGGCGGTGCAATGCCCTATGGGTCCCCCGAAGGGTCTCTTTAGCGAAGATCTTTTGAGAACTGCCGTTTGGTGCATGGGGGTGTGTGGATAGAGTCCTAGGTGAAGAGTGATATCGTGCGTGCAGTGCGTTTTAAAACTGTCTAAGGGTTACCAACAGGGATATTTTAATGGAGAGGTACCCTTGGCAGAATAAAAAACCCGTAGGTTAAAGAGTTACCAAATGGAGCGTAATGTGCCCTGATAACTTAAAAGGTCGACATGTTTCACGCCTTGCTGGTCAAAAAGATCCCTGGCGTTTCATCAGGACCGGAAAGTGATGTGGAAGTGATGTGTGTGCACGAAGGTGATAAAAATAGAGGAGTCACATTAGTCCTCTGAGTGATCAGTGGGTGCCATTCCCTTGAGTTTTTTGGGTAGTGGCTTTGACTAAATAGTCCGATCTACCCTCCTGATCATGACCTAGAAAGTAAATATAGGGGAGAAAAAAGAAGAAAGAAATACAAGTCTTAAGTGCTTGTTTGCCAAATGCAAAACGGTCTTCCACTCAGTGTGTATTCTGGTGGAATATATAGCATTAAGCTTAAGATACGAGACATGGCTATAGAGGTACACTGCACCCCTCTGCTGCACGAACCCTGTGTGGTAGCTTGAAGGAGCGTGGATGGAGGAGAACCGCAGGTCGACAGCCTGTGAAATGCAGCCGACCAAAACGGCTCCCCGTCCAAACAAACCCCAAGATGCCACCTGGGTCACAGGTGTTCGTAGTGAGTGGGGGTTATGTTAATGGATAAAAGCAGGCTATGCGAAATATCCGCCCGCCGTGCTCCTCACAGTGTCCCCACTGTTCCACTGTACCACTATGCTGTAGGGGCCCCTGTGAGCAGCTTAGCAACGCGCCTCAATAGTTCCCCTGCTAAAATCTTGGTACATTGTTATCGCACCAAACGGTATACGCACAAGATCTTGGTACATGGTTAACACACCACTCGTTATGCGCACAATATGCTTTCTCTTGTGCTTACCTAAAGTGGAGCTAACAATGCTCCATAGGCTTAAGGCGTAGGGTGCCCACACCTTACTGTGCTGTAAAGAAAAAATAAAGGGAAAGCATATGCAGAGCTCCGGTGAGTTACGTGTCTCACGTGGACAGCTAAGTACATGGACTTACTTCAAAACAAATTGTCTCCTTAGCGCTCGCCGATGTACTCACGATTTGGCTTGGGTGTTGGCTCCAGAATACCTGCCCCGTCCTGCCGCCTGCCTGAAGGTGGAGGACTGTGGCTTCTGGGCGTGCTAATGTACTGTCATCAATCACGGGTGCGGGAGGTTCCTATTTCCGGAATGCCCCGTCAGCCCTGGTTTCTGTGCGTCTGCGTGTCAAAATCATTGTCAGTATGCGCATGTGCGTGGGGAGAGGTAGTGAAGTAGCACAAACACATGTGGCAGTTTGTAGATGTCGGTGAGACAGTCACACTGTCTCACTTAAGAAAAATGGCTTAAGGTTATCCGGTACCCGCGCCCGGGTACCAGTGTGTACGTGAGTAGTTTCCCAACACCCATAAAAGTCCTTGGACCAGTCAGTGATCAGTCTAAGGTCCAGGAGTATGACTGCAAGAGTAGTGGTTGCTTGAGCGGGCATAAGGACAGAAGGGGGGGTGGGTGGGGGGAAGAGAGAAGGGGAGCTAGAGAGAAGGAGAGAAGGGACACATCTCAACAGTAATGCGTCTGAGCGCATGTACCATTAGGGTAGAACAGGTACATGAATGTGCTTATCTTGTGGAGGGGGAGTAATTAAAGCACAATGTGTGTCATGTGGCTAATCCCCAGGGTTATGGGAAGAGCGAGAGAAATGTGGTCACAGCTCTGACCACGGGATTTCATCATTCAGGCCTTGTGTATTCGTTCGAAGGCGATGAACCCACCGTTGCTCTCGTCGTAGTAGTGAATGGCTGGTCCATCTAGGGTTTGCCTCAAGTACAGTCCAGTGTATTGCTTCACATGGATGACCTTTTTCAATGAAATGGTTTGTTAGTTTAGTCGCAGTGCGTCCCCGTCTCACGGTACTTTTATGTTCACTGATCCTCACCTTGATAGCTCGTGTTGTCATCCCGACATATCTAAGGGAGCATGGACATGTGATAAGGTATACGCAGTTGCTAGTGTTGCAATTCGTGTGTTTTCGCTGTTCCCACACGAAGTCGCCCAATTGTAGAGTTTTGGTATGTCTCGTTGAGGAGCATGCTCCACATGTACCGCATGGTAATGGCCTGTGACTGCAGGGAGATTCCACAGTGTGGATTCCTTGGGTATCTTGGGGCACCGTGGACGTGTGTTCACTAGTTGATCCCTCAGGTTCGTCGTTCTTTTGAACGCAAAGCAGGGTGGTGGAAGATCTAAAGAGTCGCTGTTGAGGATCTTCCAATTACGGTTGATTACTTTCTTTATATGATTAGATAGTGGGGTAAAAGTCGTGACACATGTGATCAGTTCGTTGTTTTTTGGTTCTCTAGTTTCCAGGAGACCTTGTCGGTGTTGTTTCTCACCCGCTTTCTCGCTTTTGAGATTACTTCTCTCGGGTAGTGCCTCTCCGTGAGGTTATTTACCAGTACGTTCGCTTGGGATTCGAACTCATGTAGTCTGCTGCAGTTGCGGCGGATCCTCAAAAACTGACCGTAGGGTAGATTCTCTCTGAGGGCTTTAGGGTGGTAGCTCTTGAAACTCAGGAGGCTGTTGCAATCCGTGCTCTTCCTGTAAGTTGTAGTGTGTAGGAGACCATCTTCAAGGCTAATCAGTAGGTCCAGGAAAGGGATCTCCTTATTACTGGTTGTCATAGTTAAGCGTAGATGGGGGTCCAGGTTATTGATCCACTCATGAAATGTGTTAGCTGCTCTCTCTGTTCCACTCCAGAGGATCATGATGTCATCTATATACTTCTTCCAGGTCACCAGGTTCTTGTGGAAGGGGTTGGAATCTGTGAAGATGTGGGTGGCTTCAAAATGGGACATATACAGGCCCGCCAGACTTGGAGCGAAGGTGCTCCCCATGCTGGTGCCCTGTATTTGGTGGTATGTCGTAGTTTTATACATGAAGAAATTGTTGGTTAGTGCCAGTGTGATAAGTGCGACAATGAAGTCCGCTGGAGTGTTGGTAGTGAGATCTGCCTCATTCAGGAGATTCTCCACGACTTTGATGGTGGCATCCTGGGGAATGTTAGTATACAGTGCCTCGACATCGAGTGTGAGGAGTAGGTTGATCTCTTCCATGTTGTCGTCATTGATTTGTTGAATCAAATTGAGGACATCCCGTGTGTCTTTAAGATAGGCTGGCGTCGCTTGAACCAAAGGGCGTAGAAAATGGTCGCTAAATTGACTCAATGGTTCAAGGAGGGAACCAATGCCAGATACTATGGGGCGCCCCAGTGGGGGGGTGATTCCCTTGTGGATCTTGGGGAGGAGATAGAAGTAGGGCATCCTAGGAGTTTCATTCACAAGGAATGCCACTTCTTTGGGTGTTATCCAACCCTCCGTGGATGCTTCATTCACCATGATACGGATCTGTCCTAACAGGTGTGTCATCGGGTCGGTCTCAAGTGCTTCGTAGTATTGGGCATTGTTCAATTGCCGAGTGCATTCGCATTCATAGTCTTCTATATTCAGTATGACCGTCGCACCCCCTTTGTCCGCTGGCTTGATTATGATGGTAGTGTCGTCCTTCAAGGAGTTCACGGCATCCCGTAAATTGTTCGACATATTGTTGTAAGTGGGTCTCGTCTTTAAGAGGTTGGCCTCCTTGAGAACAGCCTTCTCGAAAGTGAGGACCTCGCAGGGGACCATGCCTGCTGTGGGGGTGAACTTGGAGGGTGGTCTGAGTCCTGTATCATCCTGCTCAGGTGTGATGGTGTCCTTGAAAAAGGCCCTGAGTCTGACTTTGCGAAATAGCTGGTGTAATTCTTCGTTCTTTTGGGGTGGGAACAAAGCCTAGCCCCAACTCCAGTACTGTCGTCTCATCGGTGTTGAGCTCCCTGGTTGATAGGTTGACGATCAGTTTTTTTGGTGCGGCATGCTCCTTGTTGTTCTCAGCTGGTTTTCTGTGTCCTGCCACTGTACCTGCTTGTTCCCTCTTCTTCTTCCTCTGCCTCTGCCCCTGCCTCTGTTCTGAAAAGGAGGTGGAGGGTTGTGGAAGAATGGCTGTTGGAAACCTAGCTGTGGACCAGGATAGGGAGGGTACCACATCGGTCCTGGCTGCGGATAGGATTGGGCTGGATATCCGTACATCGGTGGCATTGCCGGGGGGGGTAGAAGGCCCTGTTGGTTGGGGCATTTTCCCCAGCTCTGGTTGCTAGAGTTGCTGTTGGATGAGCGTCCCGATTGGTTTGACGTGGACGAGCCATCGTCCGACAGAACGTCATTGTCGGTTGGTTGGAAATCATCTTTTGTGTAGGGGTAAATTTTCTCCCTATCGAATCTTTTAAGATCTTTCTGTAGTTTGGTGATCTTTTGATTAAGGAGATAGTCATGATGGTCGGTCATTTCTGCATTAATCTCTGCCAGGTGAGTTTTGTATGCTGAGATGCTAATTCCAGTTTTTAGACCATTTTCCGCTATGTTGATTTTTATGATCAAAGCTTCGGAGAGTCGTTTTGCTGTGCTAATGATAAGGATGATCCAATCGCGGGTGCACTTCCACGCGATTTGGCTCCATTCTCGCCTAAAAATCAGGTCCTCGAGAAAGATCCTAGGTGCCGTTCGGACCAGTAGACCGTTAGGTGCTGAGTTGGCTCTGAGGTATTCCGTCATAACAGAACCATGAAGGGCAATTTTAACTTGTAATTTTTTTAAGGAAGCTAATGAGTTCCAGTCCCCTTGGATGCTAGCCGTTGCTGCATTACCATCACTGTCAAGTAATGAAGGTGTTCTCAATATTTCTGCCACAATATCTCCGCCAAAGCTTAGTCCTAGGTTGTCCCCCATGGTAGAGGTAGTCATGTCTCAATGAAGGTGGAGGGAGAGTAAGAAAAGAAAGTATAGAGAATGGGTCCCTCGGCTGACCCGCCGTGCTAAATACAACGTCAAAAAGGGAAGAGGGGGGGACCAGGAGCTAGTTAATGGTCCAGTGCCCGTGCTCCAAACTAACCATGAAGACAACAAAAGCGGGGGCACTGTTCCAGAGAGAGTGGAGCACGCACTCCAAGAAAAAGAGGGGAAACTAATTGGAAACAAGAAAAGATAGCGTGCTAGGTCTGGGACTCAGTGAGAAGAGGGGGAAGACAAGTCTTGTCTCTTGATGCCCTCACACACCCCGAAGGGAGTGGAGAGGTGTGGTGCAGCGGCCAGGGCAGCTGACTTCGGAGCACAGGGTTCACGGTTCGATCCCCGGCTCCGGTGGCAGCTCAGCTCAGCACCATGTGACTCTGGGCAATAGCTCACTTAATTTCCACGACGGCCCCCAGCGCCTTGAGACCCGTAAGGATGAATAGCTGCGCTATATAAAAACGGACTTACATATTTTTTTTTTTTTTAGGATGTCATGCTTCATCATTGGGCAGTTGCTCCTCGTTGGGCCGGCGGTGCAATGCCCTACGTGTCCCCCGAAGGGTCTCTTTAGCGGAGATCTTTTGAGAACTGCCATTTGGTGCATGGGGGTGTGTGGATAGAGTCGTAGGTGAAGAGTGATATCGTGCGTTCAGTGCATTTTAAAACTGTCTAAGGGTTACCAACAGGGATATTTTAATGGAGAGGTACCCTTGGCAGAATAAAAAACCCGTAGGTTAAAGAGTTACCAAATGGAGCGTAATGTGCCCTGATAACTTAAAAGGTCGACATGTTTCATGCCTTGCTGGTCAAAAAGATCCCTGGCGTTTCATCAGGACCGGAAAGTGATGTGGAAGTGATGTGTGTGCACGAAGGTGGTAAAAATAGAGGAGTCACATTAGTCCTCTGAGTGATCAGTGGGTGCCATTCCCTTGAGTTTTTTGGGTAGTGGCTTTGACTAAATTGTCCGATCTACCCTCCTGATCATGACCTAGAAAGTAAATATAGGGGAGAAAAAAGAAGAAAGAAATACAAGTCTTAAGTGCTTGTTTGCCAAATGCAAAACGGTCTTCCACTCAGTGTGTATTCTGGTGGAATATATAGCATTAAGCTTAAGATACGAGACATGGCTATAGAGGTACACTGCACCCCTCTGCTGTACGAACCCTGTGTGGTAGCTTGAAGGAGCGTGGATGGAGGAGAACCGCAGGTCGACCGCCTGTGAAATGCGGCCGACCAAAACAGCTCCCCGTCCAAACAAACCCCAACATGCCACCTGGGTCACAGGTGTTCGTAGTGAGTGGGGGTTATGTTAATGGATAAAAGCAGGCTATGCGAAAGATCCGCCCGCCGTGCTCCTCACAGTGTCCCCACTGTTCCAATGTACCACTATGCTATAGGGGCCACTGTGAGCAGCTTAGCTCCACACCACACCAACAAAACACACACTGACATGCAAATAGAACACCACACACAGAGCATCTGTTATCTGCAAGAGACAACACAGCCCAAACACTGCACACAGCCACATCAAACACACAACAGATGCACATGCCAATAAATCACATTGCAAACACAGCAGGACATCAGGGGATGCACACCAGGCAAGGACAAGGCAACATACACCCACAGCACTGCATGCACACCAAGCAGTGTGTGCACACCAAACATACCAGTCCCACACAGATATGAGTGACACACCATGAACACCCACAACAACAATCATAACAGCACACTGACAACATCACACCCAGGAAGTGAAGCCGTACCTCAGCAAACACACATACACCTAACCCAACATCCACAGATGCACAAGTCTGGGACACCAAAGTGGAAAAAACTTGACCAGAGGACTGTGCAGCACAAACAGTTGAACTGCATATGAGCAACCATGACTGCTAAACAGGACAAAGAAAATCACATAGAACCAATAGGGAAAATGTCCAGAGTGGCACATTGGTCCTGTACAAAGATCTGCACCACAAAGCACAGTGTTACAAATGAAGTGATGGGGAGGCACACACACAGGCACCCAAGGGGACAGCTGACATGAAAGTGAAGTGGTGTGTACGTCAGTAGTGGACATGGCAGGAGCGTACCATACACAAATAGATGGAGTGCAGACTCACAATGGGTAGGCATCTGAAGCACAGATAGGGGATGGTATGACACCACACACCACATGCCATACTGGAGGCAATAAAGCCCCATGTGACAGCAATGCATGAGAAAACACACCCACAATGTCAGTGTGGCTGAGCAGGGATGCACAGTGAGTACAAACAGCATCAAGACACATGGATGATCAACAAAACACAACACTGACTTGCCAGTCACATACTCTGCATACTCACAATTGCCAAAAACAACAAGTAGGAGTCAGCCAGAATTGCAAGGACACACCAACACACTGCACAGTGCACAACATACAACACACACATGTGCACACAATCACAATCACAGGGCTGAACAATTACACAAACAGGCACTCTACTCCTGGGTGACACGTGTGTAGTTGACATTGCAGGTGCACACACACATCAACACTCACGACAAAGTCACCACCTTCACACTGCACACTTCTTGACCACCCAAGTGCACACATTGAAAGTAACCCATGTGACTAGGATGACTGACCATCACAAGATGACTATACACCTACACTGCTGGGCACACATAAAGTAAGATCACACATACATTATGACCCTGGCCAGCCTGCCTGCAATCCTGTGGATAGAATCCCACTCTGTGCTGGCAGTGCCTCCAAACCTGACATGTGTACAATATAGCTAACATGAACAAAGAATGAGAATGACAACAGTATTTCATCTAAACCCACCATCATTGCACCCACAAGTCTCAGAGTCAGGAAGAACTGAAGTCCCTGTCACCCCTGTAAAAACTAGAAAAAGTGAGACAAGCGATTGGCAAAGTTGAAGTGGCATACAGAGCATGTGGCACAGTAAACCATACACACACAGAAAAAACTTTAATCAGTAAGGACACTGACAAAACAGACAACAGGAGCAACTGTCTTTATTCACATATTGCACAGATAGGCACCAATATTAGACAAGAGCAAGGCCAGTGGCCAGCACAAAGTGCAGAGTAGTTACATGAGAAGCTGCACAGGCAAGGTGCAAACAGCAGTGAACAACAAGGCCAGTGGCCAGTCCAATGTGCAGAGTAAGTCCATGAGAAGCTGCACAGGCAAGGGGCAGACAGCGGTGAACAACAAGGCCAGGTGCCAGTCCAATGTGCAGAGTAAGTCCATGAGAAGCTGCACAGGCAAGGGGCAAACAGCAGTGAACAAGAAGGCCAGTGGCCAGCACAAAGGGCAGAGTAGTTACATGAGAAGCTGCACAGGCAAGGGGCAAACAGCAGTGAACAACAAGGCCAGTGGCCAGTCCAATGTGCAGAGTAAGTCCATGAGAAGCTGCACAGGCAAGGGGCAGACAGCAGTGAACAACAAGGCCAGTGGACAGTCCAATGTGCAGAGTAAGTCCATGAGAAGCTGCACAGGCAAGGGGCAGACAGCAGTGAACAACAAGGCCAGTGGCCAGTCCAATGTGCAGAGTAAGTCCATGAGAAGCTGCACAGGGAATGTGTGCGACTGTACCCTGCCATGGTCAGCAACACAGTCAGGGGGCTAACAATGGGCAGTACAGGCACCGCTGTGGGAGAGACAGGTGTTTGAGGGGGACTACCACTCAGACCTGACTGTCAGTCGGACTGGGAGCTGGCTGTGTGTCGGGGACAGTTGGAGGACTTGACCGGGGAGAGAGAGGCCCAGCTGAGGTAGAGGCATCAGTGGCTTGGGAAGCCGGAGGGCTGCTTGGACCAGGTGGTGTAGTGGCACGTGGAGGTTCAGTCATGCTGCCGTGAGACACAGTGTGGGTGGGAGATTGTGGAGGGGTGCCCTTCCACTTCTTGGGGAGTCGAAATGGCTTCCCTGTCTTGGGCTTACTGTCAAGTGGTGCGGACACAACAGGCACACCCACCACCAAAGCTGCATCAGGTGCAGGCGGTGGCCCTCCCTCTGGGGACATGCTGGATCCAGCTGTTCGCTTGGCCTGGCCTGGCCTTTGCCCCTCCATCCCCTGTTTACCAGGTTTTCCCCCTACAGTGCCCTCCTTTCCCTGCTTCACAGGGCTTTGGATGGGAGTTGAGGTTGTGGGTGAATCTGCCTTGGAGCTCTTCTTATGTGTACTTTTAGCAGGCACCACCTTCTCAGCGGGCACGGAAACTGTCTGCTTGTCTTTGCGAGACGCTTTTGGGACACAAGAGTCCTTGTCTGGGGATGCCTCTGAGGCATGTGACCCTGAAGTCTGCTTCTTGGCTTTGTGGCCCTTGGTGTCGCATGACGGGCTTATGTCTTTGCGCTCTGGGGTGGCTTTAGTTTTCTGTGGGGATGGTGTCTGCACCCTGGACCGCTTGGGCTGCTGCTGCTGCTGTGTGCTGCATGTGCTGTATCTTGACCTTGAGGTCTGTTGTGCGTGGTCACTATTGTCAGATGTGGCCACTGGCAGGGGGGTAGACAAAGGGACTGGAGCTGGACTCCGAGATTGTGCCAGTTGAAGGGCTGCCATCACTACGGAGGACAAAGACTGGACAGTACGGTGTAGCCCACCCACGTCTGAATGTATGTCCTGCATGAAAGCAACCACCTGTGCCAACTTTTTGTCGTGGTCTATGAAGGCATTGAGGAGAGCTGTCTGGCCCACAAACAGCTAGCGCAAAATGTCCACAGACTCAGCACTAATGGCAGCAGGGGGGACAGGGGCAGGGGCAGCGGTGCCTGGGGTGAAGGACACTCTTCCCTGCTTACTGGTGCGAACACGGGCAGCAACATTGGAAGTAGCTGGGAGGGTGGGCACTGTACGCTGTGTGGTGGAAGAGGAGGCAGAGTCCCCGTTCCCTGTGCCCACCAACATGGATGCGTCACCGCTGGTGTCAGATGACGTTGAGCTTTGCGTCTCTGGCTGTGATTCCTTCAGCAGACTCCTGTCCCCCTCCGAGGCGCTGGTCACATCTGTGTCACTGTGCTCGTGTGCAGCTGTTGTGCTTGATGCCTCACCACTGGTGTCTGTCCCCTGTCCTTCCGTGCCCACGGGAGATGCTGCATGAGAAAGAGAGATGTAGGGTCAGTTCATTGGCATCAACAGAACAAACATATGCAAACAAAGCATGACTGAAGATGAAGAAATCTACATGTTGCACACCACCCTGTGCAACGACATTGTGCACCCTCAATTTTGAACTCGAACAGTGCGTGTAAACAAGAAAACCAGGCATAAGTGAGCCATGTGATGACCACACAGCACAATATCCTGCTGGTGGCTCCGTTCAACCAGACACACAAATAGTTCTGAGCACACCTAGGGCCCTGATGTGGCCAAGGATGAACCCCACAACATGTTGCCACTGTCATATCTGGATGGAGCAGAACGGGACAACACAGATACAGACTCCAACATAACAGTCCACAATGGCCATGAGCTCATGCCATCCACCATGTTGTACTTTGGGGCACAACTACTGTAGCACATTTGCGTCAGATGTCTAAGCCTCACAAATCTGAGGTCAGGCAATGCACGCATTGATGAAAGCACACTCAGATTAGGCACACTGCCGTTCACTTCCATGTGATTTCCCAGACTACCCCAATGCAGGCGATACCTGAAGCCCACGACTCAGAATGAAATGTCAATGCCCAGTACTCAAATCACACTAGGAAGTACAGGCAGGGCAAATGCATGACAGCTGCACCCAGCACAGAGGCCACTTACAAGCCACTGCATCACACTACCAACATCACATAGCCCAGCGCTGTCCCAGGCTGTGAACACATGCAGCCACTCACAGCCAAAGTCACCCTTTCTAGGATACTCACCCCTAGCTTGCTGCTGATGCTCCTTCAAACGTGCATCCAGCTCAGGCTGTGTCACTGCCAAGATGCGGGCCATTAGTGGTGTCATGCTGCGCCACGCCAACCTGCCAGTTCAAGGGAGCAAGCCCAGCGTCATCTCCGCCACGTTCTTGCTCAGCCGGCAGATGTCATCCCACCTCTTGTGGCAGTGGGTGCGCCGTCGGTTTGAGACACCCACAGCCCGCACCTTGCATGCAATGGCCCTTCACACGGCCTTACGCTAGTGTACTTTGAGCTGCAGGCATGGGAGACAAGAGGGGGAAAACATCAGTGACACAGTGTTATGTACCAATATCTCTCAGTACAGTAGCATGATACTGACTCATACCAAATCCACAGATATGTCTAACAGAGACAAGAATGCATCTCACATGGTACATCAGCATGGAAGACTCATACGCAAATGCATGCAGGTATGAGGGTGGACACAGTACCTGCCCATCTCATACACATGCAGGATGCCAACACAGAAAGCTATGTGTAGGCTGCCCACATCTACTGTCCATTCGGAGGGTGAGCAAGACATACATGACAGTTCAATATATGTACGGGGGAAGATTAACTGTGTCCAACACTGCGCAGCCCTCAATGTCCTTGCCCTGTGAATGGCTCACTGTGGCATGGAGGTCACATTGAGGGACATGATCCTACAAACCCACACACTCTCACAGGGCCTGTCGTGTGCAATCTATAGGGCTGAGATGGCTCTTTGATGGAGAGTCCTTGAAAAAACACACATGTGACACTATGTACATTCAGTGATGTGTCCTTGTCTGCTTGGGCAGTGACTGTGCAGGCCAGGTGTGATCACACTGAGGTCCAACATGAGGTATCAGCAATGTCACATGAAGGGACAATTTGAGAGCGTGAACAGTGCCTACACATGCCAGTCTATACACATGCTGGTGGAAATGGAAGGGGCTGTGCACAATAGTACGGCAATCAGCTGTGTCATAGGTGAATGACCACCAAGAGTGTCACCCTCAGGTATTGACGTCCTGAGCATAGTGCTGAACTATAGATGATGCCAATTGTGAGTCAGACACAGTTCCATCACTACCCTCTGGACGAAAAACCTTGCTAAGGCCACAGATGAGCCTGTGAAGGGCATCAGGGACCCACACAGCCAGTCACACAAGCAACTACTGTCCTGACTCCTGCATTACCAACTTGCTGTGTCACTGTATGGCTGACAAGACAATACATGTCCCTCCAGTTCTGATGTTCAGGCAGGGAAATGTGTGAAATAGGCTACACACCCCATTCACCTGGTGAGAGCATGCAAGGCAGTGCATGACACAAAACCCCACTTTCAGGCACATACTGCACCACATCAGCGTCATGTGTGCACCCCCTGCACTCTCACTTCTACTCTGAACCACTTACCATGACATTTGGAGCACCATATAGCCTCCCATACTGTGTGAGCACCTCATCCACCAGGACCTCCAGCTCCTCGGTGGTGAAGGGACTGGCACGGATCTTCTCAGTCCTCAACATTACTGTGTCCAGGAGACAGGAGCAGCAGCAGTTGGTGATGAGGGGTGGCAGGCAGCAGGCTCTGGAGACAGGAGCAGCAGCAGTTGGTAGTGAGGGGTGGCAGGCAGCAGGCTCTGGAGACAGGAGCAGCAGCAGTTGATGGAGAGGGGTGACAGGCAGCAGGCTCTGAAAGCTGTGGAAATGTGAGGCTCTCGCCCACACATATATAGCCCCCTGGGGTAGATTCAGTGGTTCTAAGCTGCTGCAATTGGAATTTCAGATCAGCCTTTTTCAAATGCATCCAATGACCGCCTCCGCGGTGGCGGAGCATACCTCCCGCGATTTTCAAAATAGCATTAGGCTACCGCGATTGCGGTTCCCATTGGCTGTATGGCATGGTCTATGGCGGTGACACACCGCAGGGGACAGGCTGGCACTACCGCGGTCGTGTATCTTTCAATTGCATCCAATGACCGACTCCGGGGTGGCGGAGCACGCCTACCGCGATTTTCAAAATAGCATTAGGCTACTGCGATTGCGGTTCCCATTGGCTGTAAGGGCATGGTCCATGGCGGTGACACACCACAGGGGACAGGCTGGCGCTACCGCGGTCGTGTATCTTTCAATTGCAACCAATGACCGGCTCCGGGGTGGCGGAGCACGCCTACCGCGATTTTCAAAATAGCATTAGGCTACTGCGATTGCGGTTCCCATTGGCTGTAAGGGCATGGTCCATGGCGGTGACACACCACAGGGGACAGGCTGGCGCTACCCGGTCATGTATCTTTCAATTGCATCCAATGACCGGCTCCGGGGTGGCGGAGCACGCCTACCGCGATTTTCAAAATAGCATTAGGCTACCACGATTGCGGTTCCCATTGGCTGTAAGGGCATGGTCCATGGCGGTGACACACCGCAGGGGACAGGCGGTAGCCACCGCAATATGTGTGCAGTGCCTTGCTGAGAATGACCGGGATTGGGGTGGCGGAGCATGCCAACCACCATTTGGCCATGTGTATATGCCAGACACTACCGCGATTGTGGCGGAGGCATTGGCGGTGACACATCGCAGGGGACAGGCGGTAGCCACCGCCATATGTGTGCCATGCATTTGAGGCAGTGACCGTGATTTGGGTATCAGATCACCTTGACAGAACTTACGGACATGTCATGCAGTGTGAATGGCCAAAGGCAAGTCATCCACACTGCACAGTAGACACATGATTCATGGCACAAGATTGTGCACTCAATGCCAATTTGACCTTTACCCCACTGCTGACTGCACATGCCATGTTGTTGTATAGGATTAGGAACATTGGCATGGACTCACTCACATGTCACTTGTGGTTTTCTGGGCATGTACACAGAACAGTGTTGGGATGGACTCTACAATGGGTACACATGGCAATGTGTGAAAGGGCTGAGCAACTTACAGTGATGAATGTCTCACTACAGAATGTGCAGATTTGACTGTCTACTTTTCCTGGCTCATGCACATACTTGGCAATAAACACACAGTGTTGGGTCATTGTGTGGTTGATGTGTGCCCTGTGTGACTTACACAAGAAGGTGTGGCAGTTATAGCAGCTATGTAGGAGACAGTAGTGTTGCAGTTCCACACATATGCTTATGGTACTACTCTCTGGGCTGCCCATGCAAGATGTGGCCATGTCCCTTTGTGCATTCACATAGTCGGATATTGTTTGTCAGATGCTAGCTGTGTGAAAGTGTACAGGTGTACGGATGGTGTATCTGAAGGTGTCCCTACAAGTAAGTTGTTTTGTAAGGTGTACTGTGGTGCTAGTCATTGTTTCCATTGTGTCAGTCAAAACATAAGATGTCAGACACATCTCCTGGTGTATTGCGTTGACATGTGTCCTCTTTCATCTCACCTAGGAGGAGACCAAATCTGCATCGTCCCTTCACAGTGCTGGCACACATGGAGGATGAGGAGGTCATACGGAAATTCCGGCTGGATCGGGACACCCTCCAAGACCTATGCGCTTTGTTGGAGCCCCACCTGCAGCCTCGCAGGACATATCCGGGTGCTTTCACAGCAACGTCGAAGGTGATGGCGGCCCTGCATTTTTTTGCTTCTGGATCTTTCCAGCACACGGTGTCCAGCGCAGGTGGGATGTCACAACCTATGTTCAGTATGGTGCTATGGGATGTCCTGTCCACTATGATGATCTACAAGGACAGATATATCCATTTCCCCAGGAGGCATGAATTGGCGGCTGTGAAGGGCAATTTTTATGCACTTGGGCACATCCCCCATGTTGTTGGTGCCATTGACTGCACACATGTTGGCCTGGTTCCACCACAGGCACGGGAGCACATCTACAGGAATAGGAAACATTTCCATTCCATCAATGTGTAGGTGGTGTGCCAGGCTGATATGATCATCTCACACGTCTGTGCCAAATTTCCTGACTCCGCCCATGACTCCTACATCATGCATAACAGCATTGTGATACACAGCTGATGGATAATCTGCGCCCGGAGCGTGCATGGATTGTGGGTGAGTACGCAGTGTCAAGTAGCGTGCTGTGTGTTTGACATGCTGTCCTCTGCCACAGTTGTATTACAAAGTTGGTCTGTGTATCTCCCACCTAGGTGATTCTGCATATCCCAACCGTCCTTGGTTGCTGAGCCCACTGCGAAATCCCAGGACCCCAAGTGGAGTCCGCTACAATGATGCCCATGGGAGGACACGTTGTGTGGTGGAACGTACTTTTGGTCTCCTGAAGTCAAGGTTTCACTGCCTGGACAGGACCGGAGGTGCATTGATGTACTCGCCCAAAAAGGTGTGTCAGATTGTAGTTGCATGCTGCATGCTCCACAACCTGGCCTTGCGCAAGGAGATCCCCCTGCTCCTGGACGCTGATGAGCAGCCGAGGCCCCCGCCTGCAAACCAACCCATGTCCAGTGACGAGGATAGTGGAGAGGAGGAAGGTGTCGACCTGTGTCAACAGCTCATCAACCGCTACTTCACTTGAAGGTGAGTGACAATGTACAACAGACCCATTGTCTGCTGATGTTGTTGGTGAAAAGGTCTATGTGAGCTTTGTGACTGCAGGCTGTTGACTCAGTGCTGGCTGCCAACGTTTCTTGGACAGGGTAGTTTGCCACAGTTCCAGGATGTATCTGTCGGTACTGTTGCTCATTGTGATGTGTGCATGTTGGAGTGCCTTGATGACAGGTGTTGTGTGATGGCTGTGATGCCACCGCCTGACTAGTGAATATTGTTATGTTGTGTTTTTCCAGGTCCCATCAGCCTCTCCTTGCCTACAAACAATCCGTGCTCCTGGTACATTGTACTCATGGTGAACATTGCAAATCCTGTGATTAAAACACAGAGCAGACACAACAACATTGGTGTGTAAGGAGTGTTTATTTACAATGGGTACATGTGACAGTGGAGTGCATATTTACCAAAAGTTGAATGGTGAAGCAATGAGTTGTCAGTGATGGAAGGTGAGACAATCAAGTAGTCACCACATAGATGTGGTGACCCAGTCCAACAGACGGATGACATTCACATGACAGTGTGGGGAAGGACAGTCTACGAAGTCTATGGCAGGGTGAAGAGGGGTGCCATCATGGCTGGCTCCTTGACTGGCGTTTGGCAGGTGCTTTGCCACGGGATACTCCCAGGGATTTCTTAGGATGGCCCCTTGATCGTTTGGCAGGGGGGGGCCTCTGCTGCAGGGCTAGTGGGGTCTGAGGAGTCCCCCCTCTCCGTGGCGTCAGGGGAGGGTGTGGAACTGTCACCCTGCGGGCCACCAGAGGGAGGTGGAGGTGTTGTTTGTGCCGCAGGCCTGGCCCTCAGTACCGCCACTAGCTGGCCCAAGAGGTCCACGATTTGGCCCATGCGGGTGTCTATGGACCTCAGCAGCAGGCGGAGCTTGCGTGAATCTTCCTGTGCCTGGCCCGTTTGTCCCTGGGCCCGTTCATAGGCCCCAATGACTCTGGTGATGTTGTCCAGGGCTTCGGTACCAGTGTCCGTTTGGCTCAAACTCCTCCTTGCCCTCCCATCTGCCCGGCTGTGATGGACCTGTTGCCTCACCACTGCATGCACATGCATATTCTCCCTGCCCTCCTCTGTTGTTGGGGTGGGGTGGTCATCCTCTGGGGCAGGGCGAGTGTTGCAGGCAGCACTGGTGGTTGTGGTGGTGGAGGCCACACAGGTCGTTCCAGCAGGGGTCAGCATGGTTGTTGTTGTTGCTGATGTGGTGGGGGGGACAGTGGGGACCTGGGACCTGTTGCGCCCTGACATGCCAGATGGGCCGGCTTCAAGCTCCGCATCCTCGAAATCCAGGGAGTCATCATCAGTGAGTCCATGTTCCGGGGGTGGAGGCTGGCTCTGCAGGTTGGTGTTGTCATCCTCTGCAGTCAGTCCTTGGTCACCTGTGGGACAGAGGGGAAATGGTAACTGACGGACACCCCCCAGGCTTGTTGTTCAATGTATCTTATTTGCAGGTAATGCAACACACAGTTTACTAGTTTGCACATTGCCTGTCTGCACAGTAAGGTGCATCTTGACATGATGTGGAGGTACATACATCAATATTCAACAGTGTGACATGTCAATGGATACCATGCCCCACGTGCAAATTTTGTGATTACGAGGACATGTTGTCATCTGTCAACTGGCGGATATACGACTTGATGTACAGCATCTTTGCTGATTACTCTGCCTGGCATGCGTTACATCTGCGCATGAACTTGCCATTGTCATCTCATGCATACCTTTGTCATGTCCTGTGCTTTGATTTGTTTTTTCTACAGACCATGCTTGCTTTGTTTTCATATGGTCCTTCAAGCTCAGCCCACATGGATATTACAGGTAGCATTCAGTGCTGTACATGTCTGGGCCCGGATTCACTTCAACATGGTATTTGGTGAGTCAAACGTTTGTTTCTGTGACAGTTACATACGCTTAGCTGTCTGCACACTGTAATTTGATATTGTATCTGTGTCAATTTTGTTGGGATGTGAGGGCTGGTGTTGTCATATGGCTCCATGCTTTTGGGAAGGAATGGTGGTGTGCATGCACTGTCTACTTACCTGTTCTGTTGTCACATTGGGGTGGAGTTTGTAACACATCTCTCTGGCTGTGTGTTTAAGTGCTACTTCCTGCTCAGGGGGGGGACAGGGGTGCCTGGTGGGAGTTGCAGTGCAGGCCTCCCACCCCCAAGCAGCCCTCCCTGGGAAGATGGCTACCTACCTGTAAGTTTGGTTGTTGTAATACAATGGCTGCCACATGCTTCTGTGTGGGTGTGGAGTGCTACATGATGCTCAGGGGTGGGACAGGGGTGCCTGGTGGGAGGTATAGTGCAGGCCTCCCACCCCCAAGCAGCCCTCCCTGGGAAGATGGCTACCTACCTGTTGGGTCAAGGTGAACAATGCAATGGCTGCCACATGCTTCTGGGTGTGGGGGTGAGTGCTACACCTGCTATGGGGTGGGTAAGGGGTGCCTGGTGGGAGTTGTAGTACAGGCCTCCCACCCCCAAACAGCCCTCCCTGGGAAGATGGCTACCTACCTGTAAGTTTGGTTGTTGTAATACGATGGCTGCCACATGCTTCTGGGTGGGTGTGGAGTGCTACATCCTGCTCAGGGGTGGGACATGGGGGCCTGATGGGAGTTGTTGTGCAGGGCTCCACCCCCAAACAGCCCTCCCTGGGAAGATGGCTACCTACCTGTTGGGTCAAGGTGAACAATGCAATGGCTGCCACATGCTTCTGGGTGTGGGGGAGTGCTACATCCTGCTCAGGGGTGGGTAAGGGAGACCTTGTGGGAGTTGTTGTGCTGGTTGCCTGGTCACATACAATCCTGTTAATGTTGGCTGCCTTTGGGGTGATTAAGATGGAGTGCATGTTACATCTGTGAAAGCTGTGTTGGGTATTGTGGTGTACATGAATGCATTTGGGCCTGGGAGGTGTTGCTTAGTAGTTGTGCAAGACAGTACATAGCAGTGTGATGAGAGACATTTGTTGGTACTTACCAGCCTCCACTCCCCCGGCTATTCCTGTGAGACTCTCTGGATGCAGTATGGCAAGCACCTTCTCCTCCCATGCAGTGAATGTTCTTTGTGGAATGGGAGGGCCACCGCCAGTCCTCTGAGCCAGCTGATGGTTCTTGTTCCTCTTCTTTTTGACGACACTCTTCCGGTCATGCCACCGCTTCATGATTTCCTGTTTGTTGCGTGGGGTGGTCCCTACTGCATTGATCTTGTCAACTATCCTTACCCACATTTGCGTTCTGGTGGCTAATGGTGTCTGTTGGACAAGGTTACCAAACAATTGTGGCTCTACTCGTATTATCTCATCTACCATGACTCTCAGCTCACTGTCTGTGAATTTGGGCATTTTCTGTGGTGACATGGTGTGTGATGTGCAAAGGGGTTAGAGGTGCAGGTATGTAAGTGGTGGTGGTGGTGGTGATGTGTATGGTGTGTGATGTGCAAAGGGGTTGGAGGTGCAGGTGTGGGAGTGGTGGTGGTGATGTGTGTGGTGTGTGTGTGTAGTGATGGTGTGTTGATTTGCCTCTCCTTTCAGCTGTGGTGGTTGGCCCTTCACTTCTGGAGTATTGCAAAGGATTGTTGTCAGGGAAGGGGCTGGTTTTATACTCAGCTATGTGGGTGTGTCAGAATGGGGTATTGCTGTCAGGTGTGTTGTGTGGGTTGTCCTGGGATTTGTAGTTTAGGAGTTGCCATGGGGGTGGGTCATTGGGGTGTGTTATGTGTTTTTGGGGGCAGGGCTAGCTTCCTGTGTGCACTTGCTGGCCTTGTTGTGGGTTTTTTCTGTCGACCGCCATTTTTGTCACGGAGCGTCCCCAGCGGTGGCTATGCTACAGCCCTTCCGCTGGCTCTCCCATTCCTCACTGTTTGCGACCGCGGCAGTCGGGAACTGCGGAACGTACCGCTGTCAAATCGGGGGAATCCTAATTTCACGGGCGGTTACTCCGCCTGCCTGGCGTTGGTTTTGGGTGTTTCCGCTGCGAATCTGACCGTCGCGGACGGTTTACCACCGCCTCCACCCGCTGCGGGTGGATTTTCGTTGCCTCTTTCCGCCGCGGTCGGGTTTTAATGGCGGTTGATCTTAATCTGACCGCCGGTTTTGCCGCGGTACCAGCGGGCGGTTGTTTTCCGCTACCATGGCGGTCGGGGTTGTTTTCCGACCGCCATCCTAATAGACCCCCTAGTGTTTAATTTTGTTTGCAAAAATATAGCTGTTAAATTGTTTGTATTTTTAATATATGTGTTACATTTTTAGTAGTTATTTAAAAAAAAAAATTGGGATTTTTCGCTTTTAGTTCCATAGCGGGTTGTGGGTTTATAGGGGAATAGGGTGGGAAGTAATTTCATTAAATTAAATTTATAAAAAAAATAACAATTTGAATTTTGCATTTTTAGTTCCATAGTGGGTTGTGGGTTTATAAGGGAATAGGGTGGAAAGTAATTTAATTATATTACATTTATTGATTAATTCTTATTCATTAACATTTGTTTAATTGAGATGTTATAGAGTTAAATGTGTAAAGTAATTTATTATTAATTAAATAATCATTGGTTGTTAATTAATTTTAATTAATTAATTGGTAATTGTGTAATTAATTTTAGGTGTGTGTTGTGGTGTTTTTAGGTGTAAAGGGTGGGAAATAATTTATTTTTAATTTATGAATAGGTTGTTAATTAATTTTAATTAATTAATTGGTTGTTAATTAATTTTAATTAATTAATTGGTTAATAATTTTGGTGATTTTGTAATTCATTTTATGTGTGTGTTGTGGCGTTTATAGGTGTAAAGGGTGGGAACTAATTTATTTTTAATGTATGAATTAATAATTGGTTGTTAATTAATTTTAATTAATTAATTGGTTATTAATTTTGGTAATTGTGCAATTAATTTTAGGTGTGTGTTGTGGTTTTTATAGGTGGAAAGGGTGGGAAGTAATGTATTTTTAATTTATGAATTAATATGAGGTTGTTAATTAATTTTACTTAATTAATTTGTATTTAATTTTGGTAATTGTGTAATTAATTTTAGGTGCGTGTTGTGGTTTTTATAGATGGAAAGGGTGGAAAAGGTGGCAAGTAATTTATTTTCCATTGATGAATTAATAATTTGATGTTAATTAATTTTAACATATTAATTGGTAATTAATTATGGTAATTGTGTAAATAATTTTAGGTGTGTTTTGTGGTGTTTATAGGAGTAAAGGGTGGGCAGTCATGTGTGTTTAATTAATTATATATAGTTGTTAATTAAATTTAAATATTTGATATTTATTTTGGGTAATTGTTTATTTTGTTGTGTGTTGTTTTTACTTTTAAAGGGGTAAAGGGTGGGTATTAAATACATTTTAATTATTTAATTATTAATTGGTAATAGTAATAGTTTTTAATTTCAAAATACATTTTAATTGTGTTTTTTATTTTATAGTTTAATTTAGGTGTGTGTTGTGGATATTATAGTGTTAAAGTGTGTGTAGTAAATTAATGTTTACTTGTTTTTTCATTCATAATATTTTTTGAATTCATTATTAATTATGTTACTTATGTAATTAAATGTAATAAAAAATGTTGAAGTGTTTTGTTATTGGTGTGGTGTTATAGGGTAGGAAATAAAATAACTACATTTACTTTTTAATTAATTCTTTTGTCTGTAAATATTTTCTAATTTAAAAGAATTATTTTTTGTAAATGTATTTATTATTTTATTTTATATAATATCTGTAGGTTTTTGTTATATGTAATTAGTATTATAATATGTGTTCTTTGTATATGTATAATATTTTTTATTTTCATTTTTTAAATTTTGTTTATTAATTTTTTTTTTTTTTTAATTTTTAATATATATATTTGTTCTAAGTGTTTGAGTGTGAATAGTAATTTTCACCTCTCCGCTATCCAGCACTTTCCCTACTGTTCCACTCACTGGAGTGGGAATAGTAATTTTTACCTCTCCGCTATCCAACACTTATCCTACTGTTGCACTCAGTGGAGTGGGAATCGTAAATTTTACCCCTCCGCTATCCAACACTTTCCCTACTGTTGCTCTTACTGGAGTGGGAATAATATTTTTTACCCCTCCGCTATCCAACACTTTCCCTACTGTTGCACTCACTGGAGTGGGAATAGTAATATTTTCCCCTCTGCTATCCAACACTTTCCCTACTGTTGCTCTCACTAGAATAGGAATAGTAATTTTTACCCCTCTGCTATCCAACATTTATCCTACTGTTGCTCTCACTAGAGTGGGAATAGTAATTTTTAACCCTCCGCTATCCAACATTTTCCCTACTGTTGCACTCTTTGGAGTGGGAATAGTAATGTTTGCCCCTCCGCTATCCAACACTTTACCTACTGTTGCTCTCACTGGAGTGGGAATAGTAAATGTACCTCTCCGCTATCCAACACTTTCCCTACTGTTGCACTCACTGGAGTTGGAATAGTAATTTTCAACCCCTCCGCTACCGAACACTTTCCCTACTGTTCCACTCACTGGAGTGGGAATAGTAATTTTACCTCTACGCTATCAAACACTTATCCTACTGTTGCACTCAGTGGAGTGGGAATCGCAATTTTTACCGTTCCGCTATCCAGCACTTTCCCTACTGTTGCACTCACTGGAGTTGGAATAGTAATTTTCAGCCCTTCACTATCCAGCACGTTCCCTACTGTTGCACTCACTGGAGTGGGAATAGTAATTTTTACCTCTCTGCTATCCAACACTTTCCGTGCTGTTGCACTCTCTGGAGTGGGAATAGTAATTTTTACCCCTCCGCTATCCAACACTTTCCCTACTGTTGCACTCACTGGAGTGGGAATACATTTTTTTACCCATCCGCTATCCAACACTTATCCTACTGTTGCATTCAGTGGAGTGGGAATACCAATTTTACCCCTCCGCTATCCAACATTTTCCCTACTGTTGCACACTTTGGAGAGGGAATAGTAATTTTTGCCCCTCCGCTATCCAACACTTTCCCTACTTTTGCTCTCACTGGAGTGGAAATAGTACATTTTACCCCTCCGCTATCCAACACTTTCCCTACTGTTGCACTCTCTGGAGTTGGAATAGTAATTTTTACCCCTCCGCTATCCATCACTTTCCCTCCTGTTGAACTCACAGGAGTGGGAATAGTAATGTTTGCCCCTCCGCTATCCAACACATTCCCTACTGTTGCACTCACTGGAGTGGGAATAGTAATTTTTACCCCTCCGCTATCCAACACTTTCCCTACTGTTGCACTCACTGGAGTGGGAATAGTAATTTTTACCCCTCCGCTATCCAACACTTTCCCTTATGTTGCACTCACTGGAGTGGGAATACATTTTTACCCCTCCGTTATCCAACATTTATCCTACTGTTGCATTCAGTGGAGTGGGAATATTAATTTCTACCCCTCGGCTATCCAACATTTTCCTTACTGTTGCACTCTTTGGAGTGAGAATAGTAATTTTTGCCCCTCCGCTATCCAACACTTTCACTACTGTTCCACTCACTGGAGTGGGAATAGTAATTTTTACCTCTCCGCTATCCAACACTTATCCTACTGTTGCACTCAGTGGAGTGGGAATCGTAATTTTACCCCTCCGCTATCCAACACTTTCCCTACTGTTGCTCTTACTGGAGTGGGAATAATATTTTTTACCCCTCCGCTATCCAACACTTTCCCTACTGTTGCACTCACTGGAGTGGGAATAGTAATATTTTCCCCTCTGCTATCCAACACTTTCCCTACTGTTGCTCTCACTAGAGTAGGAATAGTAATTTTTACCCCTCTGCTATCCAACATTTATCCTACTGTTGCTCTCACTAGAGTGGGAATAGTAATTTTTAACCCTCCGCTATCCAACATTTTCCCTACTGTTGCACTCTTTGGAGTGGGAATAGTAATGTTTGCCCCTCCGCTATCCAACACTTTACCTACTGTTGCTCTCACTGGAGTGGGAATAGTAAATGTACCTCTCCGCTATCCAACACTTTCCCTACTGTTGCACTCACTGGAGTTGGAATAGTAATTTTCAACCCCTCCGCTACCGAACACTTTCCCTACTGTTCCACTCACTGGAGTGGGAATAGTAATTTTTACCTCTACGCTATCAAACACTTATCCTACTGTTGCACTCAGTGGAGTGGGAATCGCAATTTTTACCGTTCCGCTATCCAGCACTTTCCCTACTGTTGCACTCACTGGAGTTGGAATAGTAATTTTCAGCCCTTCACTATCCAGCACTTTCCCTACTGTTGCACTCACTGGAGTGGGAATAGTAATTTTTACCTCTCTGCTATCCAACACTTTCCGTGCTGTTGCACTCTCTGGAGTGGGAATAGTAATTTTTACCCCTCCGCTATCCAACACTTTCCCTACTGTTGCACTCACTGGAGTGGGAATACATTTTTTTACCCATCCGCTATCCAACACTTATCCTACTGTTGCATTCAGTGGAGTGGGAATACCAATTTTTACCCCTCCGCTATCCAACTTTTTCCCTACTGTTGCACACTTTGGAGAGGGAATAGTAATTTTTGCCCCTCCGCTATCCAACACTTTCCCTACTTTTGCTCTCACTGGAGTGGAAATAGTACATTTTACCCCTCCGCTATCCAACACTTTCCCTACTGTTGCACTCTCTGGAGTTGGAATAGTAATTTTTACCCCTCCGCTATCCATCACTTTCCCTCCTGTTGAACTCACAGGAGTGGGAATAGTAATGTTTGCCCCTCCGCTATCCAACACATTCCCTACTGTTGCACTCACTGGAGTTGGAATAGTAATTTTCAGCCCTTCACTATCCAGCACTTTCCCTACTGTTGCACTCACTGGAGTGGGAATAGTAATTTTTACCTCTCTGCTATCCAACACTTTCCGTGCTGTTGCACTCTCTGGAGTGGGAATAGTAATTTTTACCCCTCCGCTATCCAACACTTTCCCTACTGTTGCACTCACTGGAGTGGGAATACATTTTTTTACCCATCCGCTATCCAACACTTATCCTACTGTTGCATTCAGTGGAGTGGGAATACCAATTTTACCCCTCCGCTATCCAACTTTTCCCTACTGTTGCACACTTTGGAGAGGGAATAGTAATTTTTGCCCCTCCGCTATCCAACACTTTCCCTACTTTTGCTCTCACTGGAGTGGAAATAGTACATTTTACCCCTCCGCTATCCAACACTTTCCCTACTGTTGCACTCTCTGGAGTTGGAATAGTAATTTTTACCCCTCCGCTATCCATCACTTTCCCTCCTGTTGAACTCACAGGAGTGGGAATAGTAATTTTTACCCCTCCGCTATCCAACACTTTCCCTACTGTTGCACTCACTGGAGTGGGAATAGTAATTTTTACCCCTCTGCTATCCAACACTTTCCCTTATGTTGCACTCACTGGAGTGGGAATACATTTTTTTACCCCTCCGTTATCCAACATTTATCCTACTGTTGCATTCAGTGGAGTGGGAATATTAATTTCTACCCCTCGGCTATCCAACATTTTCCTTATTGTTGCACTCTTTGGAGTGAGAATAGTAATTTTTGCCCCTCCGCTATCCAACACTTTCACTACTGTTGCTCTCACTGGAGTGTGAATAGTAAATTTACCTCTCCACTATCCAACACTTTCCCTACTGTTGCACTCACTGGAGTTGGAATAGTAATTTTCAACCCCTCTGCTATCCAACACTTTCCCTACTGTTCCACTCACTGGAGTGGGAATAGTAATTTTTACCTCTCCGCTATCCAACACTTATCCTACTGTTGTACTCAGTGGAGTGGGAATCGTAATTTTTACCCTTCCGCTATCCAGCACTTTCCTTACTGTTGCACTCACTGGAGTTGGAATAGTAATTTTCAACCCCTCCGCTACCCAACACTTTCCCTACTGTTCCACTCACTGGAGTGGGAATAGTAATTTTTACCTCTCCGCTATCCAACACTTATCCTACTGTTGCACTCAGTGGAGTGGGAATCGTAATTTTTACTCTTCCGCTATCCAGCACTTTCCCTACTGTTGCTCTCACTGGAGTGGGAATAGTAAATTTTACCCCTCCGCTATCCAACACTTTCCCTACTGTTGCACTCTCTGGAGTTGGAATAGTAATTTTTAACCCTCCGCTATCCATCACTTTCCCTCCTATTGAACTCATTGGAGTGGCAATAGTAATGTTTGCCCCTCTGCTATCCAACACTTTCCCTACTGTTGCACTCACTGGAGTGGGAATAGTAATTTTTACCCCTCCGCTATCCAACACTTTCCCTACTGTTGCACTCACTGGAGTGGGAATAGTAATTTTTACCCCTCTGCTATCCAACACTTTCCTTTATGTTGCACTCACTGGAGTGGGAATACTTTTTTTTTACCCCTCGGTTATCCAACATTTATCCTACTGTTGCTTTCAGTGGAGTGGGAATACTAATTTTTGCCCCTCCGCTATCCAACACTTTCCCTACTGTTGCTCTCACTGGAGTGGGAATAGTAAATGTACCTCTCCGCTATCCAACACTTTTCCTACTGTTGCACTCACTGGAGTTGGAATAGTAATTTTCAACCCCTCCGCTATCCAACACTTTCCCTACAGTTCCACTCACTGGAGTGGGAATAGTAATTTTTACCTCTCCGCTATCCAACACTTATCCTACTGTTGCACTCAGTGGAGTGGGAATCGTAATTTTTACCCCTCCGCTATCCAACACTTTCCCTACTGTTGCTCTTACTGGAGTGGGAATAATATTTTTTACCCCTCCGCTATCCAACACTTTCCCTACTGTTGCACTCACTGGAGTGGGAATAGTAATATTTTCCCCTCTGCTATCCAACACTTTCCCTACTGTTGCTCTCACTAGAGTAGGAATAGTAATTTTTACCCCTCTGCTATCCAACATTTATCCTACTGTTGCTCTCACTAGAGTGGGAATAGTAATTTTTAACCCTCCGCTATCCAACATTTTCCCTACTGTTGCACTCTTTGGAGTGGGAATAGTAATGTTTGCCCCTCCGCTATCCAACACTTTACCTACTGTTGCTCTCACTGGAGTGGGAATAGTAAATTTACCTCTCCGCTATCCAACACTTTCCCTACTGTTGCACTCACTGGAGTTGGAATAGTAATTTTCAACCCCTCCGCTACCGAACACTTTCCCGACTGTTCCACTCACTGGAGTGGGAATAGTAATTTTTACCTCTACGCTATCCAACACTTATCCTACTGTTGCACTCAGTGGAGTGGGAATCGCAATTTTTACCGTTCCGCTAACCAGCACTTTCCCTACTGTTGCACTCACTGGAGTTGGAATAGTAATTTTCAGCCCTTCACTATCCAGCACTTTCCCTACTGTTGCACTCACTGGAGTGGGAATAGTAATTTTTACCTCTCTGCTATCCAACACTTTCTGTGCTGTTGCACTCTCTGGAGTGGGAATAGTAATTTTTACCCCTCCGCTATCCAACACTTTCCCTACTGTTGCACTCACTGGAGTGGGAATACATTTTTTTACCCATCCGCTATCCAACACTTATCCTACTGTTGCATTCAGTGGAGTGGGAATACCAATTTTTACCCCTCCGCTATCCAACATTTTCCCTACTGTTGCACACTTTGGAGAGGGAATAGTAATTTTTGCCCCTCCGCTATCCAACACTTTCCCTACTTTTGCTCTCACTGGAGTGGAAATAGTACATTTTACCCCTCCGCTATCCAACACTTTCCCTACTGTTGCACTCTCTGGAGTTGGAATAGTAATTTTTACCCCTCCGCTATCCATCACTTTTCCTCCTGTTGAACTCACAGGAGTGGGAATAGTAATGTTTGCCCCTCCGCTATCCAACACATTCCCTACTGTTGCACTCACTGGAGTGGGAATAGTAATTTTTACCCCTCCGTTATCCAACATTTATCCTACTGTTGCATTCAGTGGAGTGGGAATATTAATTTCTACCCCTCGGCTATCCAACATTTTCCCTACTGTTGCACTCTTTGGAGTGAGAATAGTAATTTTTGCCCCTCCGCTATCCAACACTTTCACTACTGTTGCTCTCACTGGAGTGGGAATAGTAAATTTACCTCTCCACTATCCAACACTTTCCCTACTGTTGCACTCACTGGAGTTGGAATAGTAATTTTCAACCCCTCTGCTATCCAACACTTTCCCTACTGTTCCACTCACTGGAGTGGGAATAGTAATTTTTACCTCTCCGCTATCCAACACTTATCCTACTGTTGTACTCAGTGGAGTGGGAATCGTAATTTTTACCCTTCCGCTATCCAGCACTTTCCCTACTGTTGCACTCACTGGAGTTGGAATAGTAATTTTCAACCCCTCCGCTACCCAACACTTTCCCTACTGTTCCACTCACTGGAGTGGGAATAGTAATTTTTACCTCTCCGCTATCCAACACTTATCCTACTGTTGCACTCAGTGGAGTGGGAATCGTAATTTTTACTCTTCCGCTATCCAGCACTTTCCCTATTGTTGCTCTCACTGGAGTGGGAATAGTAAATTTTACCCCTCCGCTATCCAACACTTTCCCTACTGTTCCACTCTCTGGAGTTGGAATAGTAATTTTTAACCCTCCGCTATCCATCACTTTCCCTCCTATTGAACTCATTGGAGTGGCAATAGTAATGTTTGCCCCTCTGCTATCCAACACTTTCCCTACTGTTGCACTCACTGGAGTGGGAATAGTAATTTTTACCCTCCGCTATCCAACACTTTCCCTACTGTTGCACTCACTGGAGTGGGAATAGTAATTGTTACCCCTCCGCTATCCAACACTTTCCTTTATGTTGCACTCACTGGAGTGGGAATACATTTTTTTACCCCTCGGTTATCCAACATTTATCCTACTGTTGCATTCAGTGGAGTGGGAATACTAATTTTTACCTCTCGGCTATCCAACATTTTCCCTACTGTTGCACTCTTTGGAGTGGGAATAGTAATTTTTGCCCCTCCGCTATCCAACACTTTCCCTACTGTTGCTCTCACTGGAGTGGGAATAGTAAATGTACCTCTCCGCTATCCAACACTTTTCCTACTGTTGCACTCACTGGAGTTGGAATAGTAATTTTCAACCCCTCCGCTATCCAACACTTTCCCTACAGTTCCACTGACTGGAGTGGGAATAGTAATTTTTACCTCTCCGCTATCCAACACTTATCCTACTGTTGCACTCAGTAGAGTGGGAATCGTATTTTTTACCCTTCCGCTATCCAGCACTTTCCCTACTGTTGCCCTCACTGGAGTTGGAATAGTAATTTTCAGCCCTACACTATCCAGCACTTTCCCTACTGTTGCACTCACTGGAGTGGGAATAGTAATTTTTATCTCTCTGCTATCCTGCACTTTCCCTACTGTTGCACTCACTGGAGTTGGAATAGTAATTTTTACCTCTCTGCTATCCAACACTTTCCCTACTGTTGCACTCTCTGGAGTGGGAATAGTAATGTTTACCCCTCCGCTATCCAACACTTTTCCTACTGTTGCACTCACTGGAGTTGGAATAGTAATTTTCAACCCCTCCGCTATCCAACACTTTCCCTACAGTTCCACTCACTGGAGTGGGAATAGTAATTTTTACCTCTCCGCTATCCAACACTTATCCTACTGTTGCACTCAGTGGAGTGGGAATCGTATTTTTTACCCTTCCGCTATCCAGCACTTTCCCTACTGTTGCCCTCACTGGAGTTGGAATAGTAATTTTCAGCCCTACACTATCCAGCACTTTCCCTACTGTTGCACTCACTGGAGTGGGAATAGTAATTTTTATCTCTCTGCTATCCTGCACTTTCCCTACTGTTGCACTCACTGGAGTTGGAATAGTAATTTTTACCTCTCTGCTATCCAACACTTTCCCTACTGTTGCACTCTCTGGAGTGGGAATAGTAATTTTTACCCCTCCGCTATCCAACACTTTCCCTACTGTTGCACTCACTGGAGTGGGAATACATTTTTTTACCCATCCGCTATCCAGCACTTATCCTACTGTTGCATTGAGTTGAGTGGCAATACCAATTTTTACCCCTCCGCTATCCAAAATTTTCCCTACTGTTGCACTCTTTGGAGTGGGAATAGTAATTTTTGCCCCTCTGCTATCCAACACTTTCCCTACTGTTGCTCTCACTGGAGTGGGAATAGTAAATTTTACCCCTCCGCTATCCAACACTTTCCCTACTGTTGCACTCTCTGGAGTTGGAATAGTCATTTTTACCCCTCCGCTATCCAGCACTTTCCCTCCTGTTGAACTCACTGGAGTGGGAATAGTAATTTTTACCTCTCCGATATCCAACACTTATCCTACTGTTGCACTCACTGGAGTGGGAATAATTTTTTTTGCCCCTCCGTTATCCAACATTTATCCTACTGTTGCATTCAGTGGAGTGGGAATACTAATTTTTACCCCTCTGCTATCCAACATTTTCCCTACTGTTGCACTCTTTGGAGTGGGAATAGTACATTTTGCCCCTCCGCTATCCAACACTTTCCCTACTGTTGCTCTCACTGGAGTGGGAATAGTAATTTTCACCCCTCCGCTATCCAGCACTTTCCCTACTGTTGCACTCACTGGAGTTGGAATAGTAATTTTCACCCCTCCGCTATCCAGCACTTTCCCTACTGTTCCACTCACTGGAGTAGAAATAGTAATTTTTACCTCTCTGATATCCAACACTTATCCTACTGTTGCACTCAGTGGAGTAGGAATAGTAATTTTTACCCCTCCGCTATCCAACACTTTCCATACTGTTGCTCTTACTGGAGTGGGAATAGTTTTTTTTACCCCTCCGCTATCCTACACTTTCCCTACTGTTGCACTCACTGGAGTGGGAATAGTAATTTTTTCCCCTCTGCTATCCAACACTTTCCCTACTGTTGCACTCTTTGGAGTGGGAATAGTAATTTTTACCCCTCCTCTATCAAACACTTTCCCTACTGTTGCACTCATTGGAGTTGGAATAGTAAATTTAATTATTTTGCTATCCAACACTTTTCCTACTGTTGCACTGATTGTATTGGGCAATTTAAGTTTAAATATTTTTTCATAGTTTAATGTTTTAATTTATTCTAGAATGTTTTATTTATATTTTAAATTATTTACATTTTTTTTTATTTTCATATAATTTTAAACTTTTAAAATAAATTAAAGATACTAGTTTATTAATTATTTTAAAGTAAATGTATATGTGTATAAATTATTATGTTTGTGTGTTTATTTTTTTTAATTACGTTTATTTGTAATATTTTGTAAAAATGTATATTAAATTTAATTTATTTTGTTGAAATTAATGTTAATATTTAATATATTTAATATCTATGATTTTATTTTATATATATATATATTTAAATTGATATTTTTTACTTCTATATTTTTTACATCGATATTTTTGATTCTATATGTTTGTGCTTACCTGTGTAGGTATGGGAGTCGATCTTTTTGTAGTCTATATTTTTTTTGCGATATTTTGAACATCAGTATTTTTAACATCGATATTCTATCAGTGAACCCTCGAAAAGAGCTTGGTATAGCCCCAGAGAAGAAATACTTAAAAACAAAACAAAAGACCTCATGTGACAAGCCTATCTGTGTCACTACTTTTTGTCCACACACTACCAAAATTGTCAAAACAATCAAATGAGACTGGATGGTCCATGAGTGTATTCAAAGAACTTCCCCTTTTCTCTTATAAGAAAGGGAAAAACATTAGAGACCATCTGGTACATTCTGACACCAGTGTTCCCAAACACAGTAATACCATACAATGAATGTGGAGTTTACGGCCAATCAAGGGTCACTATAAATGTGAAAGTTGCATTGCCTGCCAATACACCACCAACACTAAGGACATCACACCTGGAGATATTAAAATAACTCTGCAACAACACACAAACTGCGCCTCCACAAATGTAATCTATTGTATCTGGTGTCCGTGCAATTTGATATACATTGAACAGATGTCACAACCGGTCATGGCACAAATTGGACAACATAGAAGCCATATACAGTGCCTAATTGAATCTGCCCCACTAGTACAACACTACATGGAGAAAAAACATACAGCCGATGATCTGCGGTGGCAGATCATTGAGAAGGCTATTGTTCCCCAAAGTTGTGGAGATCTGTCCTTTAGCCCACAGAGTTTACAATGCAAATGGAAAGATAGATGTAATTCTATCAAACTGGGACTCAACACACTGGAAGAATGGCGGATGTTTGTCACTCTTAGTTCCTAACCCTGCTAATTCTCTATGCTGTAGAACTGGCCCCTTTTCCAGGCTAATGAAGGAGGAATTAGGTCTCCTCTGATAACAGGACCATTGACACCAACAATCCTTGGTTGCATTAGAAGTGTAAATTGTACCTTCAGGAATGCCACCTGAATTGTCCTGTAAAGGTCACTAACTGAACTAATGTCTGTACACATAGAAAAAATGTCCTATGCAATGGTCTACATATGATACTGATTGTCCAATTGAGAGACACTCCTACGAGATATGCTAAAGATTAGCCAACATGACTATGAGATCAGTAGCCATATATATTCAAGATGTACAAATCTACATATATTATTTTTCGTAAATGCTACTTGTAAAAAAGTCACTAACTGTACTAATGTCTGTGTACTTACGCATGCTGTTATATTGGTGTGTTGTTGGTATACGATGTCTGTGAACATTCATGTATGTTAAAAATTTACAAGTGTATTCTTCTAGAAACGACACTCTATTGTCTTGTAAAAATGACTTACTGTACTATTGTTTGTGTATATATGCATTTTAGTAAGTTGATTGTCAAAATGATAAACACTTGCCATTGAGAAATTTCTCTAAGGAATTGACGTAATATGGTAATCATATAAACATTACTAGCAGCGACATTGCTGCCCCACCAGCAATAATATCAAATGAACCCGCTCATACATACAAAACCACTAAATTTCAAAGATTAAGCATTGACTGGTATATATATATATATATATATATATGTATTTTAGTAAGTTGATCGTCGTAATGATAAACACTTGTCATTGAGAAATTCTCAAAGGATTTGATTTAATATAGGAATCATACACATATTACCAGCAGTGACATGCTGCCCCATCAGTAATAATAACAAATGAACCCGCTTTTACATACAAAACCACTAATAGCAAGAGTAAGCATTGAATGGGGTCGATGAGGCTAATAATTAACAAATTAGCAATTCGCTTGCGCCGAATAATAAGCAGTATCGGGACAATCTTTATATTGGTTTTAATGCACGCGGAGCATCTTACCGGCACATGCACACTAATGTTGAAGAGGAACCCGTGGTTACAAGTCTAGTAGCGCTCACTCTGACGCCTCCGGGCACGCGTGACGTATGGCGGTTCAGAGAACAAGGGTTTTCCCATTTGAGGTTGCCTGAGACACGGAATCACGGAAACGCCAGCATTGCTACTTAGATGCCAGCGGCCGGTACTGTAACATCTCCAGAATCTCGCACAGGGCCGCAGTAGGTAATTCAGAAGGCGGAAGGCCTTACTGAAGTAAGTGGGTCTGGGGTAGGACTTTTGAGTGACCACAATGCTTAGGGGCCGATTCCGATCTCGGCCGGTAGTGCTCCGAATCGGATTCACCGGATCCGATTCAGAGCCCTGTTTCCCGACCGAATCGTACGCGGGTCCGGCCGAGCGAGTACGATGCAAGCACCCGCGAAATCGCCGACCGACTCGAACGCGGCTTCAACACGCTCCGACCGACTCGCATGGACACGACTCGCACCGCGCTATGGAGACGTTTCCCGGCCGGGTAAGTACGATGCGCGCCGCGAGCAGTCCGACCGACTCGCGCCGTCCGGCTCGAAAAAGCTGTCGGAGCCAGACTTTGGGGTCCGCGTCGGACCCCCTGTACGCGTAGGCGCGCGAGTCGCACACAGGGGGGACCCATGGGTCCCCCTACCTGTGCATGTACGCCGCGATGCGCATGGACGCGTACATGCTGTAGGGGGCGCCCTTGTCTGCCTCGCACCCATTGAGTCAATGGGAGCCCGCGTACGCGTTGTACGACCGGCTCCCATTGACTTCAATGGGAGTCCGACCGACTCGAGTCCGATAGCATGCGAATGCATCGTACTCGTCCGGTCAGACTGCTAGGGTCCGATTCGGTCGGAATTCTCTTTGGGTCCGGCTCGGTCGGAGAGATTTCCGGCCGGAATCGGAATCGGCCCCTTATTTGGGTGCGACTACCGCTGACTTGATACAATTTTTGGCCATTACGGCTGCTGATATCCCTACCTTCTCCCCATAGAGTGTGACAATAGGCACCGCGTCCCTTTGGGATCCATGTTGCATGAATTATTGCAACGATAGTAGGTGGAATACAATCCCTCTTACTCGTGTTTTGACATATGGGCATGCCGCATATTGTGCACATTGTTTTTTACAGAGTCTGTTTTATTCTAAAAATATTACATTATGATACAACCAAGAACGCCCCTATGGGTTTCTTTTGTAGATTTCCACAACTCATGGTTCTCTACCTGACTGTGAAACTTGTTGAATGGATGTGTTGCTATGTTTTGCCGCTAAATAATGCTTGCAGTCACTAAGAAAAATACGCAATCTGCATGAGCACTGACCTCTTTGGTCTGGATTACACCTATTGAATATGCATCGATTGCACTATAGTTAGTAATACGAGTGCACATACTTTTTTCACACACAAATTCATGAATGTGGAGAACGCAATTGCATATGGTTATAAATTCAACATGTGTGCTTTATCTTAAAAACCTCGAGGCAGTTGCATGAGGAAAATGCTGCACTGTATACGCACGCTGTGCCAAGCTCTGCATCCACTAAAATAATTGATGGTGTCATAAAACATGATGTATGTCTCTTTTAATTTCTTTCAGATATACAACTTTGGGTGTAAATCATAAGTTAGGAATCCACCTCACTTACGCACACCTTAGTGAGTCCACATTTTTAGGGTCATCACCGGCCCTACACCACTAGTCCTGAAGAAAGCCACCCAGCATACATTGATTGGCTGAAACATGGAGACCACTTTTGGTTGTGTGAGACCATTTTCCTCTCCTTCACATCCACTATTGTTTTTAATCTTGACCCAGGAACTCACTATTAAACTCATCCTGATTAGGATGGGTATCCTGGAGGCAGTTTTTAAATCACACTCAATACATTTTCACAAATAAAAAAACACCTCTGCTGTAATCAGGCTTAGCAGCACAGCTAGGATGCATTCGGCACCATAGGTGGGAATCCGATGATGAAGAATGCCACCAACTAGGTTGGTGGGTGAGGATTCTTTTAAAAACCTTATGGTTTTTTTCCAGAGAGACTACTTAATGTGCACTTGATGCAAGCTGAATGACATGGTATCCAGCTCTTCTTATTGTTTACTATAAGTCATTAAAACCTCTGCATGTAAATCACGTCAATATACGAATGACAGAAAGAAAGTTGATGTCCCTAAAACCCCAAAAGAGCAGAGTTCGTTCTCTGGCAATTCCAATATGTGTTTGCGCAGTGGTAACCAACTGCATAGCAAGTGGAGTAATGTCACATGCAACTACTGAAAAAGAGTAGGGCACTTTGAAAAAGTCTGTTTAAAAAAAAATTGTAGCAACAAATCTATAGCGTGTGTAGTTGATCTGGACCCTGAGCCTGATTTTGAGGCATGTGTTATGCAAGATATGGTTCTGGCGATTGGAAGAGCCCATGGGGGAGGATCCTAGGTTGGATGATCCTTTCATGTGTGTGGATCTTATGGCTGGCATTTTTGTGGGAAACAAGGTTTTGAGATTCACAGCAGTTGTTCACGGAAACGTGGTGTGCTAGAACGCTTATGTCTCCAGATCGCTCCCCTGTTTCATATGAAGGCCACAAAACAGAGCTCGTGGGCTACATTGAAGATGTTATGGAGTTCAAAGGGAAAAGGATCAGAGAAAAAGTATATGTGGCAGTCAAGGGTCTCAATATCCTTGGTTGGTTTCATCAACAGTTGTCCTGGATGATTTTGAAGCCGGGGGCCAAAGAACAGGTTTTGGTGGTAAAATGCAATGAGCTTGCTATGGAATTGAACAGGAAACTTCCTTCTGTGTTCAGTGAATAGCTTGGTAGGATCTGAGGTTTTCAACACAGAATCAAGATGAAGATGAAGGATGGGGCGGTGCCTGCTAAGCACAAACTCAGAGGGGTTCCTTTTAGCATTAGGGATGATCTAGAAAAGGAACTCAGAATGTTGTGTGAAAACGGGATAGTCAAACCTGCGGAATCCTCACTGTGGCTTTCTTCCCTAGTGGCGGGGTGTAAGAGGTGTGGTCAGTTGCGAGTGTGTGTGGACCTTGTGCCCCTCAATAAGGAAATATGGGTAGATTTTTATCCCTAAAGCGAAATAAATGATTTGTTTGCTCGCACGGCTGGCACTACTGTCTTTTCCAAACTTGACTTGGCTTCCACCTGCCATCAGGTGGAACTACATCCTGATTCAAGACACCTGACTGCTTTAATTTCACCCATTAGGATTTTCCAATATCAGCATATGCCATTTGGGTTGGTTTTGGCGCCATCAGTTTTCACAAAAGAGTTATGTTCAGTTTGCCCAAGGAGGTAGATGGTGTCCTAGTTTTCCAAAGTGATGTGTTGGTTTTCGCAGAAAATGTGGCAGCTCACAATGAGATTCTCCGAAAAATTCTGGGTATTTTTGAGGAGCATAGAGTGGTGTTGAGAACAGAGAAGTGCAAATTCCTATACAGAGAGGCAGAGTATTTGGGCCTTGTTGTCTCCAAGGACGGTTTCATACCGAAACCTGGATTGGTGGAATCGATTTTTGGTGCTCCGCCGCCTTCTGACAAGGTTGGCGTTATGGCTTTCCTTGGGTTGTGTGAGTTTTATTCTTGTTTCGTTCCTGATTTTGCAACTAGAGTAAGGCCTATTAGCAACCTGCTCAAATAAGGCACTTAATTTCTGTGGTGTACAGAGTGTTTGTCTGCTTTTCAGCAAATAAAGGAATTACTGAGCCAGAGTAAGTCTCTTATGCTTTTTGGCCCGAGTTTATTGTGTTGCATAAAAGTTGATGCTAGTCCGGTAAGACTTGGCACAGTTCTTACACAAAAAGATGGTGAAAGTGAGCACACTATAGCTTTTGCATCGAGGGTGCTGCGGGAGGCAGAGTTGCAGTGCTCTGCCATAGAAAAAGAGCTGTTGGCCTGCTGGTGGGCTATCGAGAAGCTTCGCTCGTATGTGTGGGGAAGACAATTTAAGCTCCAAAGAGATCACAAACCACTAGTCTACATTTTGTGGGGTGGGGGAAGTAAGTGGGGTACTCCCAGGATTTAGGACTATCAACCAAATTGATGCAATTCCAATTCGATGTAGCACACATCCCAGGAGGAAGGAACAGTAGGGCTAACTTTCTTTCTTGTTTTCTGTGCAAAGGGGATGAAGACAGTAATCTCAAATTGTCTGATTTAACTGACGAAGACTTTGACGATTGCTTAGAGGCTTCTCTTGAAATACCAGAACTGAAGGTTTTTTCCAAGTGTGAATGGTTAGAAGCTGTGAAAGTTAATCAGGTTTTGCAGCAGGTTTTTGACCTTGTTAAGGGTGGATGGACCAGAGAGAATTTTTGTCTCCTTTATTGCAACTGTTCTGTAAGGTGAGTGATGAAATTTCTGTCGAGGATGGTTTGCTTCTTAGATCAGACAAGTTGATTCCTCCACAGTCTGTGAGACACAGCATAATAAAAAATGCTCATGAGGGACACCTGGGTTCTTCTCTTACCAAGCGATGTATTTACTAATATATTTGGTGGCCAAGAGTGGACAATGAAATTGAAGAAATGTTGAAAGAGTGTTGTGTTTGCAGGACAGCTAAGAAGATCTTAAGGTGGCTACTCCTCCTCTCATACCTATTGAGTGTCCTTCAGGACCGTGGATCAAACTCGGGATAGAAATTATAGACGGTATGACTCTTCGCCAGGTGGCGCTAGATTTATCATTGTACTTGTTGATTATGGAACAAAGCGCCTGAACTCAAGACGGTAAAAGAACCTAGTGTGGGTGCAATTGTGGAGTTTCTTAGAGACATTTTCATGAGAGAAGGGCTTTCCCAAATTTCTGATCTCACACAGTTTGTTAGTAAGGAACTGCAAGTGTTCTTGGGCACATGTTGGGTCAAACATCTGAGAAGTTCTCTATACCACCTTCAAACCAATGGACTGAACCTAGTTGTGGGGGAGTGCATTAAGTGGGCCAAGATTGCAAATCTGTATGTGGTTAAGTCTGTCTGTATCTTCCTATGCTTTAATAGAACTTCATTACATTCTACCACCAATGTGTCTCCTTTTGAACTGCTGAGGGGTAGGAAAGCTAACACCAGTTTCCACCCCACATGGATGGTGAAGTGGCTCAAGTGTGAGTCTGATGTAGAACAGTTGATGGATTTGGTGAAAAAAATGTCTGTCTTATGCAAGAAAAGCAGAAAGGCTTGTTTTAACAAGAGAACAAATGTTAAGTTGATTAATCTCAAGATTGGTGACATTGTTCTTGTCAAGTCTTCTGTCCATGTGCAGAAAGGAAGGAGAAAGTTCAGTAGTCCTATCAAGATGGAAAAGATTTGTGGTAATGCCATTAAAGTTAGTGGTGGACATTTGTGGAATCTAGCTACAATTGTCAAGGTGGGTAAGGCGCCTGATATTGATAGTTGTTTCCCAACACAAGAATTGTATTTCTTATGACAAGGTTGTACATGGGCAGGAAGGTGGGCAGCAAAATGAAGATTTCAGAGACTCTGTCCAGGTCATTTCAAGACGTTTACGTTCTAGGATGATTGTCAAACCAAGCAGGTTCCATTCCTGAGTTCTATTATTTAGGACTATGGTCAACCCAAGCAGGCTACTCACCTGTTTATATATAATTCTCTTTTTGTGTGGTGTTTTTAGGTATGTGGCGTTCATACATTCATTGTTGTGTGTTTTTTGGGTGTTGTTTGCTGTTTTCCAATTTGTTGTGGGAGAAGAAAAGTTGAGTAATACTTGGTTAACAGCTAGAATCTGGCATCTTAGAGATGCTAGCTGAGAATGTCAGATTGAGGGGAAGGTTAGAATGTTTGGATTCAAGTGGGGCAGTTGAACTGTTGTTGGAAGCAGAGGAGCTCCTGTGTTTCCTTCCTCCGCTACCGTGTAGCTCTTTGTAGTAATAAAACGCGCCTGTCTTCACCGAAATATTCCGGCGTCTTTACTATAATCTCCATCAATAATTATTCCAAGACTTTTAGCTTGACCCTTCGGTGTGGGGGCCGGGCCCAGCTCTACTAGCGAGTATAGTTGATTCCACAGACATTCCTTGTTTTTTAAGATGACAATTTCTGTTTTGTCTGTGTTTAATTTGAATTGGCTGCTGTCCATCCATTCCCAGATAAAGCACATGGTTTCTTTGAATGATTCCTGTGAGGCAATCAAGCCAACTGTGTGAAAGAGAATCTGGGAGTCATTGGCGTAGTTGTGGATAAGGTAATTTCTTTCCCTGAGTTCTTTAATGAGAGGCCTCCAGTGGTTAATTTGAGCAGGTGGATTCCTGTGCTCGGCACCGATACTTAAGCAGAACAACAGTTGTTTACTAATTCAATATATTGAATATATTGTAAACTACTAATACCTGCCACCCAAATCATTCTTATAACATTGGGGGCCTCAAACAGTATGAATTGTCACACTTGTAGCATTTTGGTGGTTAGGAGTTGTGTGGGTACTTACATTGGCAGGGCTGACAGGGGCGATGGGTGGTGCAAGCTGCGGTGGCCTCCTGATGAGGGCACTGGCACTTACTTTTTTTACAAACTAAGCACTGGAGGCCTCATATCAATATTAATGAGGTATGGGGGAGGGTTAGACCCGAACTGCAGTGGTTTTGAATGGACCAAGGTGCACTGCCTGTGAATGATTTGATTGCATAAGAATGATTTGATCCATTCAAGATTGGGGCCTTTTAATGCAGCGGCCTCTCCACGATTTCAAATGTCACTGAGAGATCCAGTAACACCAGAGCCCAAGTTTGTCCCTTGTTCCCTATAGTGGACACGTCGTTGAGTACTGATAACATGACTGATTCTGTGCAATGAGCCGGTCACAATCCAGCCTGAAAAGGATCAAGGAAATTTGTTTCCTCTAGGTGGTCGACAGAGTTCATGTGCCACATAAGCCTCCAGAACTTTAGAGGAAAATGACAAAAGTAAAATGGGATGATAATTTTTCAGATTCAAGAGATCTTCAGCTTGCTTCTTTTGCAGCTGAATAACAACACCCTCTTTAAATGAACTGAGTACTATCCCTGAGGCCAGGGATTCATTTAAATGGGACTGTAGAGGATTTAGTATTGCAGGCTGAATAGATTTCAAAATTCATGGGGGAAACGGTCTAATGGGGATCTGGATTTTACCTTGTACAGCGGGGGAATCAGACAGTCTGTGTTGATAGGGGAACATTGTAATAGGATTCCTTTCATGATGACCTGCTGATATTTTAGTCTTAATGGGGATATCAAGAAAACTCTCTTTGATCTTGTTAATTTTGTATATATAATATCCATATAACAAAAAATACAGATGTTTTGAGTAGGGACAATCGTCAAAGCAATTCTGTTAGATGCAGTAAATTTCAACACTATTTTTTAATTTATCCTTCTTTCTATTGGAGGATTCCAAGATCCTAGTCATAAAGAAGGTGGTTTTGGTTTGATTGAGAAGGGTTTTATATTCAATCATCCCATTCTTGAAGTGAATCCTGGCAGCCTCTGAATAATCTCTATGCCAACTAAGTTAAAGTTGGCATAATTTAAGCTTGGCATCTTTTAATTCCTGAGAGAATCAAGGAGTCTGTCTGGTCGGAATTTTAGCTCTAGACTTAGGGCCCGATTTCGTAAAGGAAGGCCTACAAACGGGATTTGTAAAGACCAAATCCGATTCGGAGCCTATCGTTCCGCCTGCATCGTCCCCCCTTCCTAACGAGCAAGTATGATGCGAGTATCCTGTACGCGCCGTGCAATTCGTTTACGAACCCGAACCTGTCCGTCCGACACGTTCGTAGCCGAATCGTGCCATGCAATAGAGCCGTTTTCCGACCGAGCGAGTACGATGCACGAATCGGACAGCTGTATTGCTTCGGTCTCATCGAGATGAAACGGCTGTCGGATTTGGACTTCGGGGGACCATAGCAGGCCCCCCTTTTCCCAGAGCCCTCCGATTCGGTCACGGGGGGATGCGCATGGGTCCCCCGATCCAAGCATGCACAGTGTGGCGGGCCACATAGGGTGCCCGCCACAGGGTGTACACTTTTCCCCTCCCACCCCCTTTTTGCTATGGGAGCCTGTGTACGCGTCTGTACACGGGCTCCCATAGAGTTCAATGGGAGTCTGAGCGAGCCGAGTCCGTAAGCTTACGGCAGCATCGTACTCACTCGTTCGGACTCCCGGAGCACGTCTCACTCGGAAAGCCCTCCAGATTAGAGTCGTATGGAGGGCTTTTCTTACGAGATCGGAATCGGGCCCTTAGTTAGTGGAGCATTTTGGTCACTGGCTGCTATCACCCACTGGTTAAAATCCTCTGCAACTATGTTGTTTCTCAAACTAAAGTAGAGAGTGGAGTTGGGCAAGAATTTTTTGTTCAGCAATGCAGTTGTTACTTTGAGAGGAAGAGGGAAGCCCAAATGTAATCAAATAATGATCAGACCAGATGCAAGGAGATACTTCCAGATTGATAACCTGGGTGTTTAAGGTCCATAGCAGGTTCAAGGAGTTCCCTTTGATATGAGCTGGGACTAATATATGCTGATAAAACTTTAAGCTGTTTGTTAATTCTAAGAATTCTTGACTCTTTCAATCACTATTTGTTATCATTTACCGGTAGTGGAAGTCACCAATTAAGAGAATCTTGGAATAGATGACCAGAAAAGGACATTAGATGTTGTAAATTAATGGGAAAATGTGACATGTAATTAGGAGGGTGATAGGTAACAATAAAGATCAGTATCAGATGTTTTAACGGAGAAACAGCAGCCCTCATCCTCCTGGACCTATCAGCCGCCTTCGACACGGTCTGCCACCACACACTACGAACACGCCTTCACGACGCCGGGATCCAAGAGAAGGCCCTGGACTGGACCACATCCTTCCTTTCCGGCAGAACACAAAGCGTCTGCCTCGCCCCCTTCCGATCCAAGGCCACCAAGATCATCTGCGGCGTACCCCAAGGCTCCTCCCTCAGCCCAACGCTGCTCAACATCTACATGGCACCCCTCGCCCACGTCGCCCGACAGCACAACCTCAACATCATCTCCTACGCCGACAACACCCAGCTGATCCTCTCCCTCACCAAAGACCCTCACACCGCCAAAGCCCACCTCCACGAAGGAATGAAGGCCGTCGCCGAATGGATGAGGACCAGCCGCCTGAAGCTGAACTCGGACAAGACGGAGGTCCTCATCCTTGGTTCCAACCCTTCAGCCTGGGACGACTCCTGGTGGCCAACATCACTGGGAACAGCCCCGCCACCCACCGACCACGTACGCAACCTAGGGGTCATCCTCGACCCCACCCTCTCCATGACTAAGCAGGTCAACGCCGTTTCCTCATTCTGCTTCAACATCCTCCGAATGCTCCGCAGGATCTTCAAGTGGATCCCCACCGAAACAAGAAAAACAGTCACCCAGGCCCTCGTCACCAGCAGGCTGGACTACGGAAACGCCCTCTACGCAGGAACGATGGCTAAGCTCCTGAGACGGCTGCAACGCATCCAGAACGCCTCTGCACGTCTTATCCTCGACATCCCCCGACGCAGCCACATCACACCCCACCTGAGAGACCTGCACTGGCTCCCTGTCAACAAGAGGATAACCTTCAAGCTCCTCACCCACGCACACAAAGCACTCCACAACTCCGGACCAGCCTACCTCAACAGACGACTCAGCTTCTACACCCCCACCCGCCAGCTCCGCTCGACCAGCCTCGCCCTCGCCACAGTCCCCCGCATCCGGAAAACGACCGCCGGCGGCAGATCCTTCTCCCACCTCGCCGCCAAGACCTGGAACACCCTCCCCACCAACCTCCGACAGACCCAAGACCTACTGGCCTTCAGAAAACTCCTCAAGACCTGGCTCTTCGATCAGTAGCAGCACCACCCCCCTCTTCCCCCAGCGCCTTGAGACCCTCGCGGGTATGTAGTGCGCTTTATAAGTGACATGATTGATTGATTGATTGATTAAACAGATTTTGAGTATAAGTAATTCCATGTTCAATATTATTTCCAACTGGAGATGTGCATTTTTGGTGAACAATGGCTGCCATCCTGCCTCCTCTCTTATCGTCCATTCTGTTCACTTGGTAAACTCCATGCAATTCAGGTAAGGCTGCCAATAAGTCATGGGCGGTCTTATGTGTTAGCCTGGTTTCAGTTTCGGTCTGTGTTGATCAGGTCAATACCGTACTGCTACTGTATTGAGTAGCAGTTTAAGCTTTAATAGTGAGCGAGTGTTTAAAAAAGAAATGTAGGTGATTCAGCTTGTTTGATGGGTTGTAGCTGTCAGCTCTATGGTTGTGAATCTCTGCCAGGAGAGTGGATGTCAGTGAACTGGCAAGTATATTATTAAGCTTCAGTATATTTGCTGTATCAGTGCTAATATGGTAGCTTACCTTATGGAGCACTCTTAGTTATGATGAGGAATACCTATTTGTTAGAGCATAGTAGCTGGCCCCTCATCCCAGCCATGCGAGGCCAAGTGCAGATGGGCTAGCCTCAGCTGCGCCTCTGGCATGCCAGCACCATACAAGCTGTGTGTCCCCGCTGTGTGCCTGCACCACAGCTTGCATTAAATAGGGCAGGATGGAGAAGAACCCAACAGCTAAAATGAGCCTTCCAGAAAATGGTGTCCCTTACTGTGCTACTGGAGCGGAGGAAATATGACCACCACGGCCACCTGCACTTAGCGCTGCAATTGAATTCCTTGTCTCAGAACAAGCTAAAAACTACTTTCAAGATTTTATTCTCGATTTTTAAATTTTTTAATCAATTTGATTTAGACCTCAACTGAGATCAACAAATACAAGATAAAATTATTAAAAAACAGTTATGATCTTTTGCCTTTAAAACAACTTTAAAAAGCTCTTTAAAAATGTATGCAAATTATAACAGACAAATTAATCAGATGGCGATTTACAAAACATGATTAAACTTTGAGCAGAGGAGATATTATATCTATTAAAAATTAGCTTTATATACTGGCCTCTACCAGGCTCGAATTAGGACAAACTAGCAATACATGAAATAAATCTTGCACTCCTCTGTGACACAAATCACAAATCCCTGTTGTATTTTTACAATTATTCCATTTAGAAGTATTTACTTTTAATGAGAGAATCTCGAACCGCAATACAAGGATATGACGCCGGACCCTGTGTTCTAGTGAAAAGCGTATATATTGTTGCAGAGTTTTATATTCTAAACTGTCTACTAATTGTGCAAAATATTTTAATTGAGAACAGTGTTCTACATCCAAGTCATAGCTTGGAGTCAAGTTCTTTAAGAAGAGCTTCAAATGTGCTGATGTCCAAGATTTTAAAAGTGCTACTCTGCAATGGGACAGGTTTAGTGCAATACTAAGGTTCTTATTAAAAGTATATTTCAACGATTCATTTCTGAAAGTCTCCAATTTTAAAATATTCCTTAAAGATCCTGAATCAGCATGTAACATATTATATGCCCATCTAATTATGTTAGAAATGGCTCTGGCGTAAGAGCTAACTAAAGATAACTCTAAGCGTAATGCTTGGACAGGGACTGCTTGGTTAACGTTTATCAATTTGCATAATAAGTTCCCTTCTCTTACTTTTAGTGGTTGCCAAGTCTTAATCAATATATATTCTATGGCATAAGATAAAATAGGAGGTATTTTCATACGATAAAACTCAAGCAAAGAATAAAAATTGTCTATTACCAGAGGAAGAATATAACCTATGTAGTGCGCCAACATGGCCGTCTGCCTTAAGCCCAATATGCTGAAAATGGGATAAATGTTGTAAAGTTTGCGAACAAATTCGCCCCAAGTAAGTGTATTCTTTTACGACCTCTAAGGAATTTCCAACTAATATCCAATTAAAATGAAAATATTGCTTTCTCCCTCTAAAAGGCACAACTTCCATTTTAGAGGTATTTGGAACAAGGACATTTTCTTTTGCATAGCAGTTTAGTGCGTTTAAATTTCTTTGTAGGCTTATTGGTGTGAGATCTAAAATTACAACATCGTCGGCGTACATTAAAATATATGAATATTACTAAATGCTATTTTTGGAGGAAAATTATTAATTTGTGAAAAACACTCTGGGAGATCACTTATGTAGAGGGAAAGTAAAATGGGGGCCAAAAGACAGCCTTGCTTTTGTCCATTCCTCGTGGGTATTGATCAAGTTAATCCCTTTTCTCCCCCCATTTGAATTTTACACCATGTTGCTGTATGTAATGATATAATTATTGTGAGTAGGTCATTGGGAATTCCTAACCTCTCTAACTTCTTCCAGAGTGTTGGCCTATCTACACTGTCGAAAGCAGTAGTAAAATCGACGAAAACACAGGAGATAACCTGTAATTTCGACACTATATATTTGTCTATGATTGTCTGTAGAGCCGCAATATTGTCTATTACAGAATGTTTTGGACAAAAACTGGCCTGTGTCATAGGGATCACTCATCTGGAAAATGCCCAGTCTTTCAGATGGTCCAGAAGGTCCAGGACACAAGCTGTAAAGTATCTGATTAAGCGCTTGCAGATAGTGCAAAATGCGGCTGCGAGACTAATCAGGCGAGTGCCGTTCCGCGAGCATGTCTCTCCGCATTTAAAAGCACTGCACTGGCTTCCAGTGAGGAAAAGAATTAAATTCAAGGCCCTGACGCTGGCGTTCCGTGCTATGCATGGTAACTGCCCCATCTATCTGAAACACAGAGTACGTGGTTACAAACAGTCAAGAACCTTGAGGTCTAACTCCCAAAATCTACTGTGTATCCCCCGTTTTAAAATGGCACGTATGGGTGGCAGATCTTTTTCACTCGGTGCTGCAAAACTGTGGAACTCCCTGCCGAGCAATTTCTGCATTATAGAAACAGAGTCCCTCTTCAGGAAAATGGTGAAAACCTGGCTTTTTAGGGCAGACTGAGGGCCCGAGGCTGTGCCCTGAGCGGTCTAACGCGGCTATACTTTTCGCTTAGCGCCGGGACACCTCTGTTTGAGGTAGCTGTCGCGCTTTACAAATGTCTGTATTATTATTATTATTATTATTAAAGATCTTCCCGGTGGCATTCAACAGGTCAAATTTGTCGATAGTTGTTGGGGATTGACCTGGAACCTTTTTTTAAGATAGGTACCACAATTCTCCCGAGCCATGATTTTGGCATTTTTCTGGTAGAAAAACAGTGGGAATAAAGGGGGACTAAAAATGTGCTCCATTCTTCAGGGTTACTTTGGAGAACTTTAATCAGGATTTTATCTGGTCCTATTGCTGCAGACGATCTTGCGGCGTTTACAAAGTGGACTATTTGCTTAGGTGTTGGAGCTAAAACATCTTGATTCTTTTTTCCATTTCTGTAGATAAGTTGACTTGATTTTTCCGAATTCTGTGGGTTTGTTTTGTATAACTCATACATATATTTTTCCCAGTCGGATGATGATACTGGAAATGCTTGTAGGGGTTTCCATGTCCCCATTTCCTTAGCCACTATACTCCAAAATGCTTTGCTATTTTTGCGTTTTACTGTGATTTGGATATCAGCCCAGTTTTTATCTTTTTGATCTTGACGTTTTTTCTCCTTTTTCGTTGTCGCATTTTTTTCAACTTTGCAATTTCTTTCTGTCTGGTCCCAGAGTAGTTTTGAAATTGCAATCTAATCAGTCTATTTTTGATTTTGATGTGTCGCATGCTAGATACTTTACTTTTGGATATCTCTTGCACTTATATCGCCCAATTGATAATTCTTGCAGGGAAGCTAGAATCGTGGAAACAGTATCTTCATAGCTTGTTATAGTATCCACTACATTTCTACAAAAATCTAATTGCGAAGAAATGATTGCAGTTTTCTATTTGTTAATTGCATTAGGATTCCAATTTATTCGACCATTTTTTGGTTCTACTTCAGCAGTATCATTCTCCAGAGTTAAGAACCATTGAAGAGAAGATGGCATTAGAGTTTCTATTTCCCAAATACAAAATTGCATGATCACTTTATTGTGTACTTTTGATATTCAATGATTGCACTTTTTTTAATAGATCCAAACTGCAGATTATGTAGTCTAGAATTGAGGAACTAGAAATACCTTTTCTCGTGTAGGCAGCAGGGATATCACCTTCTATTCTTCCGTTTAGTATGACTCCATTCATTGCGGTCACTGAAGTAAGAAGTATTTTCCTCCGTTTATCAGCTTTTACCTTTATTGGAAATAAAGGAAATGGGATTGACAAAGCTTCCTCTTGTGCATGAATCCCCCATTTGGCCAAAAGGGCATTTGACATTTTCCATTAAAGTCCCCTAATATTATTACCGAAGGATACCCTTTAGATTCTATTTTCTCAAATGTTTTAATCATTAAAGAGTCATATGAGGGTCCCTGGGGGGATATACATGTTAAAACCTACCAGATCATGTATGGTGTCCTGACTTTCTTTCCAATGCTTGTTCTTAATGCATTGGACATTCTGGAGGAACATGTTGACTACTTCCAGATCCCAGAGAATTTCTTCCCTTAAGAGAATTGTCTTTTACATGGCCCCTTCTCATGCCCTCTGCCGGGATATCGTACACAAAGTGATCTTTTTGGTCAAAGGTTTCTAAAGCCCATGTTTCTTGCTGGGTCACTATCGCCGGGGAGTCTTCCAGGATTAGAGCTAACTTTTCTGTGTCTTTCCCGGCGATGTTCCAAGATGCAATTTTCAGAGTACTGCTAAAAAGGGAGTTTATTAACCTTACCCTGTTTGTTGCTATTCAGATTGCTAGAATTCCACGACCAAGAATTTTCCTTTGATTGTGCCACTGCTTTTTTGAATTGTAATTCCAAATTTGTCGCTCTCCATCTTTAATCGAGATTGTTAGTGTTCCTTCAGGTACGTTCATTAGAGCTCCGGGACCAAGAAATGTTTGATTATGATAAGAGATCTTGCTTTCATTCTTCTCCTTTGGGTTTTTGCACTGTATTACATTTTCTTTAACTTCAACTACATCAAATCCATTTTTATGGAGGATGTCACTCTCTTTTAAGATAATGAAAGGAATCACGTTCAACCAGAACTCAACATTTGCCACCGTGAGCTGGAATTTTTCGGAAAGGCTACTAATTTTATTTCTGATGTTGGGAGTAAGTGAAGTGAATCGATGTTCTGCAATAAATGTACTATTCTCCCACGGTTCAGAGGATCTTTTCCAACAGGGAATAAATCCGTTATTTCTAAAATACAAGATTCAGTCTGCTCCCCCTTTTCATTTGAATTCCCCAATTAAAATTGAATTTCTTTTTCTGGGTTAATCATAAATTGGTGATCTTTTTAAAGATTTATAGAGAAATTTGGCGCCAAAGGATTTACTTGTTTCTGATCTTCTTTAATTTTGTGTGATGGTAAATGCTGGTCTATAATTTGAATAGATTCTGGGGACTTCAAGCTTTGTGCGTCTGTCAAGGCTTTCTGTTCTGAAGACAGGGACTATGGAAACTTTAGATTCCTTGTCGCTCGTTTCAAGAATCTACGTTTTGCTCTTTTCGTGTTACCTTCACCCTTTATGTTGTTTCTCTTTTCCTTTCACTTTGACATAGGTCAGGACTCCCTTATCATGAGAATTCCAGGGATAACCATTTCATCTTTTTTTGCTAGTTGGTTTATTGGTCCTTGAGTTCTTTTCTGATCAAAATATGTACAAAAATGAAATAACATCTTGTGTATTACTTTCACTTATGGGTCCCTTAAATAGTTTACGAAGGGAGTAAATTTTATCATCATTTGATCCCTTATTTTTCTCTTTTTTTGAGGGCGTTCTACCTGTTTGAGTCGCCATTTGTATCTTAAATGTAGGATGGTTTTCAGATAATGATGTAAATTTAAAACTCTGTTCTTTTTCTCCCTCGGTTTCTTCTGGTTTTCTTAGTGGAGATTGAAGATTTTGCTTAAGTTGTTTTTTTCTCTTTTTGTCCACTAACTATTGAAGTATTCCACTGTGCGTTTTTTAAAATCTGATCCAGAATCTTCTGTAATGTAAATAAAGAGCTAGATACTGGATCTTGCCTGTTGGGGGATAGCAGATTATTAAATAGCGGAAATTCTTGAGACTGCTAGAAGTTTTCCACTAAATCAGAGATATTACTTGGTGTACTATTAAATAATTGTAGTGCCTCCTTTGTTGTTTAGGTTTCTCTGATGGCAGGGATGAATTATTATTTATGTCTGGTAATGTAAAATCAGTAACTAATATTAAAAGTGATGCCTTCTCTGCTATTTGAAACTTTGAATCCAAAAGCTCCTGATGCTCTGCAACTTTTGTATTTTCAATAGCCTGTTTTCTTTCTTGTTCTTCGTCAAGTTGCAAATTATTATTGACCTTTAATTTCTCGAGTTCTATAATCAAGTCATTTTTTAGTTCCTGTGACTTTCCATGTTTGACTATTGTTGTTGAGTCACTCGTTTTTGGAAGGTTGGGAACTTTTTTTGTTATATCTACAGTTTCCGACACTGCTCCAATATGGGCTGCTTTGCCCTTAGTCTTTCTTTAGAATTGATCAGTGCCCAGTCTTTTCATATGGATTGTTCTGGTTCTGAGTTTCTTGTATGCCATAATACACAGATGGTAAGAGAGCCAGGAATTATTGTTGTTGCAGGTCGCTATGGGTAACGTACTTAGCCCCCCAACCGCTGCTAAATTGCTTAGTTCTTCTGCTAAAAAGTTGCAGGCAAGTCCTCAGCCGCCTCCTCGGGCTGCCCAAGTATCCAGAACTGCGTCGTCCTGCTAAAAGTGACCGAAAAAAACACCTCCCGTGATACAGAAAACTCCCCACCCTCTTAATGGTGGATCTTGCCTAGCTGCTCTGAATGAGCTGAAGCAGTCGACATACCTTCCTTCTATGCTTTTTTAGCTCTTTAGAGTACTCAAATCCGGTTGAAAGGAGCGTAGCTATTCAAAGTAAGCTGGACGAAAAGATTAAATGAGCCAATCCCCGGCTGGTGCAATCTTGAATGCTTTGAAAGTCTTAGGTGCCGTGCCCCTTACCCCTGCTCCTTTTAGTGTTTTCCCACCTCTACCCCTTAAACTCTGACAGAGGCAGCAGAGACACCAATGCCACAGAGGGGTAGCAAGGCGGGGACAAAAACGTTAGCAATGCGGGAGCAGAGATCGGGAGTAGAGAAATAGCAGGGTAATTCCAACAACAGAGCAAGAGTTGAGCCACAATGGAACAAACAAAAGAGCAAAGCAAAGGTGGAAGCAAAGCAAAGGTGAGACAGACCCGAACGGTGGCAGCCCCCCCGGAGTGCAAGCCGCACCGGCCTAATGCTGGCTGCTTCCGCACAATCGTGATGTGCCGCGACTCTGGCCACACCCATTCGGTTCCTCTGTACTCGTCTCCTCCGACTCACTGGCTCAAAAATGCTTTCCAGGTTTCTCTCTTCTCGAGATCTCCCCTGGGGCCAGCCACGCCGACTGTGCTAGTGGTGCCTCGCCCTCGTCCTGCACTCGGAGACCAGGCAGCGCTTCAGCTGTACCGCTACACCGCTGCACGGAAATGCTTTCCCGGTTTCTCTCTTCCCGAGGTCTCCCTTGGCGCCGAGCGCGCTGACCGTGCTAGCGGTACCTCACCCTGCGCCCGGTGCTCGTCGACCGCGCAGCGTTTCTGCTGCACCACTGCACTGCTGCACAACCACTCAACCGCGCCTCCGCGAACTCGTCACTTCCAACTTCCGACAGTCCACTTTCAAAAGCAATTTCGGTTTAAAAGAAAAAAGTTAACAGCAAAATTTTTAGAGCAATTTTTCCATTGTGCAATTCAGCAATATTATGTTGTTCAAATAAGCAATACAGCATGTAACAGTCAATTTTAGCAGAAGTGCCTAGATTTGCCAACAAACTCGTGAAGACCACACTTTTCATGCATGGAGATGGATATGCAGTTTACACTCAAATGAATTGTAATTTAAAATCCTCTTTAATGGTGAAGTCAGATTTTAAGTTACAATTTTGAAAATGCCACTTTTAGAAAGTTGACATTTTTTTGTCCCAACCAACTGTTCCTTTCTGCAAGTATCCTGGGTCACATGACTGTGAATGGCTCTGAGGTTGGGGGTTGTGTAGTACTTCCAGACAGTAACACAAAGGAGTCTTATGTGTGGACAGGGTGGGCCATCCTAGCAGGATGAGTGGGAAGGAACTGTTCCCAGCCCCACTCACACTTAGAAGGGCTTTGCCTACAGCACACACAAAAGAACCTGACACCGGGCCTGTCATGCCTTTTTTCATCCCAGACTGTTTAGAGCCTTGACCAGGGAAAGGGCAGAATGTTCTAGAACCAGTGTTGGGGGTATGTCAGGGAATGCCCCACACAAAGTCGGGCACCGGGTATAAATATCGGACCTCCAGAGCCACTCATCAGAACACTCCTGGACCTGTGGAAGATTCAGAAGAAGGACTGCCCTGCTGCTTGAAGGACTGCTTTGCTGTCTCAAGAAGTTAAATTGGACCTGTTTGCCAGGATCCCAGGCTAACCAGAATGACAACAAAGGTCAGTTGGTGAAACGTCTGTGTGAGCTACAGGGACAGAACAAGCTTCAGGGGCTTCCAGGCAACTACCCAGGTGACCAGCTGTAATGAGACCTGTCTGGATCTGCAGACTCCTGCTGCAGGCCTCTGCTGGAGTAAGACCTGATCCTCAAGAGGTACCAACAGGTCCTTGACCTATGACTGGCATCAGTGGTTGCGCCTCCGAAGAAAAATGATAAAAAAACAAAGTTTGGGCTCCTCGTGACCGAGAATGGGCCAGTTTGCGTTGAAACTTTGCCACCTGTGACGTGAAGCTCTGGTGACACCTGCTGTTTACGCCGACAGAGATCATCAGGGCACAGTTGGCAACACTAGACCTGCACTTCACACTACAGCAATAACAGCCCACGACAACTGCCATTACAAGGTCTAGCGATGTCTGCATCTTCACGCAACAGCAATGCCCATTTGTGGTGCTTGACCTGCACTTCGCGCTGAAAGCCTCCTCCTTGCGACATCCTCCAACGCGAACGGAACTCTTCAGGCCAGAATTGAGAAGGTAACTTTTCAACAGGACTAACCTGGTCCCTGTATACAACCGCAGTCTTTTCCTTGGGCTAGTGCGACCAGATGACTGTGAGTTTCACTTTGTGCTTTTCAGAGCTATTTTCTCTAAAAACTTTAAAATTGAACATCTCCGGTTCTACTAATTGGATTTTTGTCATCCTGATATCATTTTATTTATTATAATTTACTCTATTTTTTTTTAATTGGTTTGGTATTTTTCTTGCATTGTGTTTCACTTTATTACTACTTGTGTGCTGCATAAATACTTTGGGGCTTATTTACAAGCCCCTTGCGCCACTTTTGCGTCACTTTTCCCATGTTAAAAGTGACGCAAAAGTGGCGCAAGGGGCTTGTAAATCTGCCCCTTTATATATTGCCTCTAATATGTTAAGCCTGACTGCTTTGTGCCAAGGTACAAAAGCGGTAAGCACAGGTTAATTTTGTATCTTTTTGTGGTTCACCTTGAAAAGCATTGTTTTTGTTGCCTGAGTGGGGCTTTCAAGGACCCTCAACCAATAACCCAACTTCTTACATTGGTGTTCAGTGGTGGGATCCAGTACTTGTGTTTGTGCTGTGCCATTCAATAATGTGTGCAAAAGTAAAAATACCTGAAATAATCTGACATCAGAAGTGGCTCAGCTGACCAAACTGAAGCTGGCTGCAAATGAAAAGAAAGCAGCTGCACAAAAGAGGAGGGCTGAGGCTGACAAGGCCTTAGAAGAAATAACTTTTGTTGGCTTATGAAGTGAGTCTGAAGAAGCTGGACCTGAAAGCCAAACAAATCTCAGGGTTCAGCACCAATGGTGGCAATGAAAATGCAGTGTCCAGTGGAGACAGGGGGTCCATATTCCCAAAAATCTGGTGCCTTTCTTTGTTGTAGGGATAACATAGACAAGTGGCTTGAGGCATATGAAGTAGCAATAGAGATGCATAGGATCCCTGAGGAGTATTGGGGAAAGAGGCTCCAGAGACATACACCCAATGATGGGGCTGGGTGGCAGGATAAAATACCCACTCATGAAGGAAGCACATGCATGAAATGTGGTTTCATCCCTGAGAAGTATAGATTGAATTTCAGGGACAGTCAGAAGCTGCCCCACCAGTTTTGGGTAGATTTCGTGGATTACATTTGAAAGGCACTGGATGGTTGCGTAAAGGGTAGTGATGAGATTAATTACAATGAACTGTACAATTTGATTGCACGAGAGCACATGTTGAGTAGTTGTTTTTCAGACCTGAGCCAACAACTTACGAATCCAAGCTCACTCGCCCCAGGGACCTTGCAAAGGAGGCCGACCCCTAGCACAGCACCAGGGTCCCTGAGAAGGTATCTGCAGAGCGGACCATGAGGGAAAGCAAGATGGCGACAGGCTAGCTCGGCTTGTCGTTGCAGCAGAAACACCGCGGCCTGACACTCACACAGATGGAGTAACAGAGAATGACCTCGCCCCTGCAGAACTCGGTATTGGGAAACTTATGGGCGAAGATAAATAGTAGCACGCATAATCTGGCAAAAATCTTGGATGCAGTAGAGATTCAGACTGACGTGGTTCTTACCTGCTGTTGGATATATCGGCTGCTGCGGGGCTCAGACTGTTATAATACGGAGCAAGCTGGTTTCCCGGAGAAAGCTGATCGAAGCCGGAGTGGAATGGCCCCAAAAGTACCCCCATCAGTGCGTCCCAAAACGGCGACGGGAAAAAATGTTATCCCTGGTGTTTTGGTCCAAGGTGCCGCGACGGCAGAATCGGGCGTAGATGCTGGCACTGTCGGAGCAGGAGCAGAGGCAACCCGACCAACCGGACGCCGCGGTCAGAACATGATCCGGAAGAACTTGACTAACGAAGTGCCGATTCAGAAGCGGCAGTCCGGTTCAACAATTGTTGAGCTGTTCGCAGGGAAAAATCGGCCAGAAAAGGGCAAAAGTGGCAAAGAAAAGGTGGGTTCAGGTGGTGAAGAGGTGCTGATTGAACCAGCATTGGAAAACGGAAAAGCAGTGGGGTAAACGAGGAAAACCTCGGGGGTGCCCTGACACGCCTCATAACGCACACTGCAAGTGATGTACCTGAATTGGTGGAACAAGCAAATGTAACCCTGGGGGAACTTTCGGAGGCCTTGGGGGACATAGAGGCGATAAAAATGAAGTCTGGAAATCAGGGGGGCAGGAGGAAAGTTGGGATGCCCAGATCTCTGAAGAGGGGAGACCTAAGGGCAGTATCACACCCAAGTACACTGATCGGCCTGAACCTTCTACAACTCAATATTTTCATTTGGACAGTGGGCCGGCGGATTCTCAAAAAAGAAATAAAGATTTAACTATAGGTACAAAGAGTGTGGACCCATTGCATGTAAGAGCTAAGCATTTTACTCAGAAGAAATACAGGGAGAAGGAGGCGGACATTGAAAATACTGAGTATTTTTATTCACTATCAGACGACACAGAATCGGTGGAAGGCTCCCTTTCTGTGACTAGTGCCAGTGAAACGGAAAATGTGAACCTGCAAGATGCAAGCGGGGGAAACCCACGGCGACGATACGCAGAATTAAGAAAAAAGGTTTTAATCCTTTAATACACACTAATACACAAGAACTAGAACTAAACTGGGACTATTCACTGGTAAACCAATTAGTGGGGGGCAAAAGTAAACAGACTTTGGATACAGAAGAAGCCCCCTCTGCCATGTTGGACGCAATACTGCAATCAGTCATGGCTCATCGGGAAGAGGCCCGACAGGACAGCAGGCGATCTCAAGTAGCCATACGTAAAGTACAGGGCTCTGTACGGAAAATAGCGAAAGTATGTACGGAGATCGCGGACCGCATGACGGAACTTGAAACCCGAACAGGGAATATGGAAGCAGATATGGCATCAATACAGGAGCAGACGGCATTGCATGAGGCTAGGTTTTCTGATGTTCAGTGGAAACTGGAAGAGCAGGAAAACTACCAACGAAGAAACAATCTGCGATTTCTTGGAATTCCGGAGGATAAAGGGGGTACTGATATCCGTCTATATATGATTGATCTCCTAGCTAAAACCTTCCCTGAGGTAGTAGGATGGAATTGGGCCCATGAAGTCCAAAGAGGGCATAGGGTGCCTATGACCTTTAAACAATCGCCTGAAAGAGATGGCAGACCCCGAGCGATACTAGTTTATTTCGGGAATTTCCTCCTCCGGCAGATCATCTCTGAGAAGGCTAGACCCGACCGTAAACGCAAACTGGAAGATGTAGAGTTCTTTAAGCGCCCTGACTTTTGCCATGTAACTGTAGAGCGGCGCTGGAGGCTTAGACAGATGATAAGCCTCTTCCAAACAATAGGAGCACAGGCATATTTGTTGAACCCGGCAAAGCTGAAAATTGTAATAGGGGATAATACTCGCTATTTTTCATCTGAAATCAAGGCCAAAGAGTATTTGGAGGAATTAAAGGGGAGGAAGTAGGAATACGTGAGACTGAAGGAAATCTACGTACATATGTGGGGGAAGCGGGGGAGAGGTAACCCAATGCTATGATGTAATATTGTTGGACATTGTGATAAGGAGGTACAAGGAAAGGTGTCTAAGGACCGTGGTGTAACGCTGCCTCATCACCTACTAGACCATGTGTCTAGCAGCTTTCAAGGGGAGGGGGTGTTACGGGGGAAGGGGGGGGTGGGTGGGGGTGTTGGGTGGCAGGTGGGAGGTGGGAGGGGAGGGATAAAGGGGGCACATGGGAGAAAAAGCCAGACAAGGTACATAGAGTACGCAATAGGTAAATGGAGACTCAGTAAAAATATTATGGAGCAAATAGTTGGGTACCCCAAGCTGTTGGATATGGATAAATTAACAATATGCACAGTTAACGTGGCAGGGCTTAATGAAAGGGCTAAAAGAGATAAGATCTATGAAATATTGCGATATATTAGTCCAGGAATAATTTGTCTACAGGAAACCCATATTCCATGGAGTAATCGAGCTGTCCTTCAGATTAAGGGTTACGATTTGGCTGTCTGTTCATCACAGACGTCCATGATAAGAGGAGTGGCGATTTTTATTAAGCAACATGTGGGGATTAGTAAACGTGTCTTGGCAGACAAATGGGGGCGATGGGCAATAGTTTCATTAAATACGGGACTTACAATAGGGACTATTTATGCCTCAAATCAGGATGACCCAGAAATTTGGGAAGAATTGGAGATAGAGCTAGCTACATGGCCGACCCCACTAATTCTTTGTGGTGATTTTAATATTCATATTGGGATATCATCAGGGGTAGGCATAAGGTATAATGGGAGGAAACCAAAAGTTAATAGGGCTATAAACACGCTTAAGATTAGTCATGGACTAGTGGATGTATGGACGGCTAAGAAGGGCAGTGATCCAGGGTATACATATTTTTCATCTCCACATCAAAAGAGTGTACGCCTGGATTACTTTTTGGTTTCAGCACGAATCTTAGGGGAGGCGGAAATTACTAAAATCCCTCAAATTTTCTCAGACCACAACCCTCTTCTGCTGGGAATAACATACCAGGGTAGCAAACCGAAGCTCTGTCCATGGACTTTCGATAAGAAACTAATAGCTGATGATGGTTTTTTAAAGTTTCTTAAAGACTGGGCCAGGGAATTTTTTGACGCTAATCGCTTTAGTGCCTCCCGCGCGATAGTGTGGGATGCATTTAAAGCTACCCTTAGGGGGCAAGTGATAAGCTTTGTAGGCCAACAGCGGAAGAAACGCAAAGATCAAATTACGGCTCTTATGACTAAACTAGCACAACTGGAGACAGAGCAGATCGAGAGGTTAGGACAGGGGGAAATGGAGAGATTGAGTGAGATCAGCGAAGAGACTGCAATAACTAAAGCAGAAATTAATAGCTTGTTTCAGATACAGGTAGCCCAGGTATATCAGGCACATCAAAATGAGAGGTATGAATATGGGGAAAAGGCTGGCAGACTCCTAGCCCTTAGGATCAGGCAGCAGGATTCACAGAATCATATCGTCGAAATAAAGAATCCCGAGGGACAACTGGTGAATACCACGGCAAAGATCACGGAGGTGTTTGAGCAATTTTACAGGAATTTATATCAGATGGATCCCAGTGAAACAATACATATGGGAAATATGAGGAAGTACTTAGGATCTAGTAGACTTGAGGCAGAAATTTGTTCGGAACTGGAAGAGGAAATTTCATTGGAAGAAACAGCGACAGCTTAAAATGGTTTGGCTTCGGGGAAAGCTGCTGGCCCTGATAAAATTCCTGTAGAAATATATAAGGTACTCCAGCTAATTTTGGCCCCAATACTACAAGATCTATTTTTAGACGTACAATATCGTGGGATACCGCCTAAATCTTGGCAGGACACAGATATAGTAATATTCCCCAAAAAAGGGAAACCTCCAGAATTGCCTGGATCATACCGGCCTATTTCATTTTTAAGTGGGGAAAAAGAGAGACGGACGAATGTCCAAGATGTGGTCAGGGCCCCGCAGATAGTATCCATATGTTCTTTTCATGTAACTCTCTTAGTTTATTAAAAAGGGGAATTGAGAAATGTTGGCAAGAAATAACTAGCCAAGTGATTACCATCACCCCGTCTATGATGTTATTTGGATACGATAACCGGGCTGAGCTTTTTAAAACTCATAGGGATTTTGTGTTTATCACAACTGCAGTAGCCAGGCTATTGATAGCTACGAGGTGGAAAGACACAGAACCTCCGTCGTATATGGCTTGGCTCCATCGGTTATTATACATTCATGTACAGGAAATGGCTCTATATAACTGCAAGGGCTGGCGTGCAAAAGAGAAAGGTCATCAGATATGGGGGCTTATGACTAGTTGGATTAAAAAAGGCCATCTGGAGCCCGCAAATCGGATGGGAATTGGTTAGTTAGCAATAATGTGTTTTTTTTATTTTTTTAATGCTTTCTTTTACTTGCTAAAATGCTGGATTGTTATTATGTATATCTGACTATGTTTAGCTGGCCTATCACGATAACAATAGTAGTGTGAATCAGTTACAAGTGATTTAACTTAAAAGGCTGTACGGATGGAATTTGAATAATGGATGTATATTTTATATGCTTTAGAATGTATCTTGTGGCTAAATAAAATAAAAAAATAAAAAAAGAGAAGGTATCTGCAGAGATCACCTAAATGCACCACACCACACCAGCAGAAAGGAGTGTCACATAAAAAAAGGAAAAAGAGTTCTCAAAATGTCCTCAAAACAGTTCTCAGTGAAACGATTCCAAGTTTCAACCTGACCAGCAGAAGCATGGTTATCCTAAGAAGAAGTCCTCCGGACATTTTTCCCCAAGATGCTATGAGTGCTACAGCTACGGGAATGTCAAAGGGTACCCCTACAGCCAACAAAGGCAGCAGCCCACCACTGGTGGGCAGACAGTGACACCAGTGCTTGGTGAGGAGGTTGCCCCAATGAGTTTAGGGGGGTTTACCCTAGTGTCCCTGGGTGACAGAGAGATGGTACTCAAGGCTCACATACCTAACAATACTAAAACATATAGGAAGAAAGTCATCATTAATTGGCAGCAAGTGGAAGCTCTGAGAGATAAAGGAGCATGTATGATTACTGTCAGGTGTCATCTGGTGTCCTCAGAGCAGGTAGCCACTAATGTGTCCACCAGGTTGTAACAGCTGACAACCATGAAGGTCATCTTCCTGTGGCTCTGGTTACCTTTGAGTGGGAGCGTTCTCAGGTTCCTTAGGAGTAGCTGTGAGTCCAGACATGCTTGTGGAGTGTCTGCTTGGTAACGACCAGAAGCACACTATCTGGCAAGAGGTGGAGCTCCAGTCTTACCTGGAGATTTTAGGGTTGCCCGAGTGGGTGTGCCTGAGCACACAGACCATGGCAGCCCGAGAGAGAAGTTAAAAAGGCCAGGAGCCTGGAAAAAGCCCCAGGTACCTTCCAAAAAAGAGAAAGGGCAGAGAGCATGGAATACCCACCCATGAGATTCCCACTATCTGGGAGGAGGCTGAGCCAGAGAATTGCACCCCAGAATCCACTGAGGAAGACATTACTGCCCTGGGAAACCTACCCTAGCAGGCCAGCTGGCAAGCTGAAGGGGGGGGGGGCGGTAAAAAGTCTGCAAAGCCCAGAGAGAGTACCATACTAAGGCAACAGGCCAAGGCCCAGGCAGATGGCAAAATCTCTGGTGATCACCTGATCTATTGGGAAATGATCTCTGATATAGTGAGCCTAAGGTTCCTGATCCTGGGGCAACCCATGTGTTGGTGGTTGCCCAGTGCTACAGGGTCTTCCTACTGCTTCTGGTTCATAACATACCCCTGGCAGGACATCTTGTGCAAGCCAAAAACATTGCAAGGTTGGTTACCTACTTTTCTTGGCCCCGATGGAGAATGACCATTGATGCATTCTGCAGGTTCTGTCCCACCTGCCAGACCAGTGGGAAGTCAGAGGCAAAGCGGAAGGTTCCCCTCTTTGCCCTACCCAGAGTGGGAACCTCCTTTCAGAGGGTGGGTATTGATATTATTGGGCCTCTGGATCCCAAGACTGCCCATGCAACAGGCTCATCCTTGTCTTGGTGAGCCATGCCACAGAGGCCATTCCTCTGAGGATGGTACTGCGCCCCTGGTGACTGGTGGGCATATTTTCTTGAGTTGGATTCCTCAAGTAGGTTGTATCAGACCAAGGTGCCAACTTCATGTCTGCTTACATGAGGTCATGTGGTATGAGTGAGGGGTATACTACAAGTTCTACATACCATACCACCTCGGACAAATAGGCTTGCTGAAAAATTCAGCATGACGCTGAAAGCATAATGGGATAACCAGAACTCATTAGGTGTGAGTGGGACAGACATCCTCTTGCCATGCCTTATTTTTGCTTGCAGGGAAATGTCTCAGAACGGGTGGTGTTTAGTCTCTTTGAACTTCTATTTGGTCACCCTGTGCATGGACCTCTCAGTCTTCTCAAGGAATGGTGGAAGCAAGCTCCCAGGAAATCCCCTCAAGATGTGATCAGCTGCATGCTGGCCCTCAGGGCTCAGATAAAGCACTTCTGGAAGAAAGCCACTGAGAACCTAGAAGTCAGCCAGGAAGTGACGAAGCACTGGTACGACCAGGAGGCCACTCTGGTGGAGTACCAATCTGGCCAAAATAATTGGGTTATGGAGCCTGTGGAGCCCCATGCCTTAAAGAACCAGTGGACCAGGCCCTATGAGGTGAAGGAGCGGAAGGGTGATGTCACCTATTTAGTGGACCGCAAGACATCTACGAACCCCTTAAGGGTCCTTTATTTAAATCACCTCAAACCCCACTTTGAGCGATCCAAGGTAACCATACTCCTGTTGACAGATAATGGGGTGGAAGAGGAGAGTGAGCCTCTCCTGACCTTGTTTCTTCCAAGAAGCAAGATGGGTCAGTGGAAGGAGTTGTCTTCTACCTTACTCTGACCCTTGAGCAATGGAGGGACTGTCACCACTTGCTAGAGAAGTTTGCCTTGCTTTTCTAACTTACTCCTGGGCTCATTACTTGGTGCACCCACAATATTGTCACTGTCGACAGCGTGCCTGTAAAAAATTTAATTTACAGGCTGGCTGACAAAGTGAGAGCCAGTATTAAGAAAGCGGTATCCAACATGCTGGAGTTAGGGGTGACTGAGCACTTCACCAGCCCTTGGTCTAGTACGGTGGTTCTGGTATACAAGGCTGCCCCACCGGTGCCACACCAGAACTCTGATTCTGTGTGAGCTAGAGGGGACTTAATTCACTCACTAAGACTGACACTCACCCCATCCCCTGAGTTGATGAGCTCATCAACCGTTTAGCAGCTGCCAAGTACCTAAGTATATTTGATTTTACGTCAGGTACTGACAGATTGCCTTAACCGAGGGGGCTAAGGAGACATCTTAATTTTCACCCCAGAGGGACACTTCCAGTTTCGAGTGATGATGCTTGGGTTAATGAATGACCCAGCCACCTTCCAAAGGTTGGTCAACCAGGCCATGGTGGGTTGGAGGATTTCACTGGTGCCTATGCAGACAACATTGCTGTCTTCAGCTCCAGTTGGGAAGACCACCTGTTCCATCTCCATGAAGTGCTTCAGGCTTTGCAGAGGTCAGGCTTGACTATCAATGGCAGGGATCTGTCGTTTACTTAGGCCACCAAGTTGGTGGGTGCAGCCCCTGCAGGCCAATACTAAGGTCATCCTAGCTTGGAAACCCGCGTAGACCCAGACTGAAGTGAAAGCTTTCTTGGTCCTCACCAGTTACTGCAGGAGATTTAGCAAGGAATATGGCACAATTTTGGTCCCTCTAACAGAGCTGACTTCCAATAAGCAGCCTAAGAGGCTTGTCTGGAAGAAGGTGTGCCAGAACGCTTTTGACACCTTGAAAGAGGCCATGTGCACAACATCACTGCTGAAGGCACCTGACCCCTGCTCTAAACAGATGCAGCAAAAACTCACCAGAAGGCTGCAGACCATTCAGAACTCGGCTGACAGAATCACTCTCAACCTCCCATGCCACAATCACATCACACCACACCTGAAGGACCTCCACTGGCTCCGCATTCACAAACAAGCAGAATTCAAACTACCCACCCACACTTTCAAGGCACTACAAAACGCTGGCCCAGTGTACCTCAACATTCTCATCTGCTTTCACAAACCTTCCAGACACCTTTGGTTATCTGTCTGAAAGACAGGGTTTATGATGTGCCAGGAAGTGTGGCGCCTTGCTCTGTTTGCGTTATGTATGTAACTAAGTATGTAGCACGGTGCAGTCAGGATAGGGGAGATACCCTAAAACCCCTATGTCTGTGTGGGCAAAACCCGCACAATTAGAGAGAAACAAGATTCCCGGGCACACGTTATTGGGTAAGTATGCTATTACGCAAAGTCTTTGTCATCACAGTTACTCTCATAGATGGTCCATTCACGATTAATAGGAATTTTTCAATTCATTTAATATTTAACATTGGCAGACACAACCAGCCAACACGTGTTTCGTCACAATGGGAGATATCCCGTGACTTCTTCAGGGCTGTTTAACAGAACACGTATGGTGTTTTCATGGAATCGCCTCGCCGGTGATAATTCCGACCCGGCTGGTCTGGGTTAAGCAACCGAAGAAAAGATGTAAGTAAAAGCCGAAAATCCCCTGTGTGGAGATCTTGAATTGAAAGTGCCAGTTAAGTGTAGATCGGCGGATGCGCCGTCAAAAGATACCGTTATAGCCGAAATCAAAAGGTGCAGCTTGGGGAGCGATTAAGCGGCGGGTGCGCCGTCAATCACAATCTTCAGCGTGTGAGCTGATGTCAGAACCAGGCACTGGTCCTCCTCTGTTTCGGAAGTGAAATCGTGAATGGACCATCTATGAGAGTACCTTTGGTCATCTGGACTTTTACTTGCACAAATCCTACTGTTAGACCTGTCATCCTTACGGTGGTCTAACCCCAACATTTTGCCTGCTTAGCTCAACTTTTTGCTGTATTTGTTTGTTGGCCTTAGGACTCTGAGCACTTGCATGTGCTTGCATGTGCTTCTCCCCCAAAATTTGGTGACATTGGTATATACCTGATCATCATATTTAGTTTACTAATAAGTCCCTTGTTTAGTGGTATACAATATACCCAGGGCCTGTAATCTGAATGCTGCTAGTGGGCCGGCAGCACTGGTTGTGCTACCCATACAAGTAGACTTTCAAACCTGTCTCAGGCCTGCCTTTGCAATGCCTATGTGTGCAGTTTACAGGCACTTCAACTTGGCATTTAAAACCACTCATTAAGCCTTAAACTCACCTTTTATTAGACGGCTGTCCCTAGGTAGACCTAAGGGCAGGGTGCTGTGTAACTAAAACATAGTACATTTACTTTTAAGTTTTACATGTCCTGGTAGTGTCAAACAGCTAAATTAGTTTTTCTCTACTGTAAGGCCTACTCCTCTCATAGGCTAGCATTGGAAATTCCTTAAAACACGTTTAAGCTGTAACTCCTGATTAGATAGGAGTAACTGAATCATGTCTCATACCTTTAAAATGGTAATGATAAACCCTCTCTAATGGTAAAGTTGGATTTAACATTACTATTTTAGAAATGCCACTTTTAGAAAGTGGACATTTCTCTGTTCTTACTGCTCTATGTGCCTTGAATTCTGTCTCCAATACACGTCTGGGCTGGGTGAGTGCTACACTTTGTGTATTCCCTCTAGACAGCCACAAACACAGGAAGGGTGGGAGTGATAGAGGACTCATCTGCATTCATCTGCATTCTGATAGCCTTCCTAGGCAGGAAGGGGGAGTGGGAGCTGACACTTACATCTGAATAGTCAGTGTCTTGTGTCCCACACAAAGGGCTGATTACCCCTCACAGATAGCCTGGCAGACAGGGCTGGGATGAAAGGAGATTTGTACACTTCAAGGAGCTGCTTTGAAGTCACCCCCCCATCACGGCACACTTGGGTATAAGTACTGGGGCTCTGACCCTACCAAGACAGTACTCTACTGGACGTGTGAAGACCATTGCCAGGAGTAAGGACTTCTGTGCTACGAGGATTGCCACTCTGCTTGACTGGTAGTTCTAAAGAACTGTTTCACTGCTATGCTGAGCTGGCTGCTGATCTCTGCCATGCTGAGGACAAGGACTGGACCCATCTCACTTGAATCCAGAGTGACATGAAGGGCTTGCTGACTAGCCTCCTGTTTCTAAAGTCTCAGGGCCATCAAAGACTTCCTGCAAACTCTTCTGCTGCTGCTGGACACTGCCTTCTGTGAGTCCTCCCTTGCCCGAGGTGCCAATCCAGTCATGGGCCTTAGAAGTGAGTTCAACAGCTGTTTTTGCATCAAAATCAATGCAGTGAAGACTTTGCGCTGATTGGAACCAACACAGGAGCTGATCGACGACATCGCCTCAACGAACTGCGCGGCTCAATGGACAGCACAGATTAACATCAACGCAGTGCCTGCATCATAATGGGTTTCGACACCGAAACTTTCATTGACTGTGCTGATCGGCGTCAACGCTTCGCCTCTATCTGCAGGATTGTTGATGACTCGGCACCTCCTTGACTCGCCTCGAGTCTTTGAAATTGATGCTTGCTCCCGCCAAGGTACTTTGTCAGCAGGACCTGTCTGAGTCCTGTAGCCAGTCCTGCCCTCCATCGCAGTCAGACTGAACTTTGGATTTACCCGAGTCTGGCAAAGCCTTAGGTAACCTCTTTGTGCTATTGACTTCTGAGCACTATTTTTGCATTATTATTAAAAAATTCATAACCCCGGTTCTACTTTTTGGATTTTTTGTCATTTTGGTCTTATTTTACTCAGATAAATATCCTCTATTTTTCCAAAATATGTGTGGAGTCTTTTTTTTGTATTTTCATTGTGTTACTGTGTGTGTGTGTTTTGCACAAAAACTTTACACATTGCCTCTTTAGATAAGCCTGACTGTTCTGCGCCAGGCTACCAGAGGGTGAGCACAGGTTATCTTTTAGTGTGTATCTAGCTTTCCCTGACTAGGACAGTGGTCCCTACTTTGACAAGGTACATACCTTTGCCAACGAGAGACCCAGTTTCTAACACCCACATATATGGAAAAACAGATCTGGCCCTTCTCCTAAAGAGTGGAATGACCTCCTACTACACATAATATCCTTCTCCTCACTTCTTGAATTTCGCAAGAAGCTGAAGACCTGGCTTTTCAATTAGTTCCACTAGGTCCTATGTGTGACTGGACTCGCACCTGCTCAGTGCCAGGATTCCTTTCCAGGTGATAGTGCACTTAACAAATTTGCATACCATAACATGACATGCATCTGAGCATGGCGTTGGGGTTGTGCTCTCACAGATGAATAATGAGGGCTTGGACCAACCTATAGCCTTCAGCATTTAAAGGCTACTTCGCAGGCATAGAGGTGGAGACAGACCACAGATACCTCAGATGGTTGATACAGATAAGTGGTAAGAATCTCTTGAGGTGGCCCATCTCCCCAACATCATCCTGGGACTGACCATTCCAATGCTGATGGTCTTTCCAGGTTTTTCTGCCTTAGCAATGAGAACTCCCATGAGGGCAGGTAGCTCTCCCTGCTTTCACCTGGGGGGCATATATTGGACCTTACAACCTTGGCATGCTATTCCCCCAAACATTTTGCTTTCACCCCACTTGTTTCCTGAATTTGTTTTTGCTGGATTTAGCACTCTGTGCTCTTTGCCATTATTAATCAGTGTAAAGTTATTGCGTTCTCTCCTTCAAACATGGCAAAATTGTACAACACCTTAATGGCACATTCAGGTGTTGACCCTAGTAAATGGTAAAAGCTACCACTGGGTTGCAGTAGTCATTGTGCCACCCACTAAAGTAGCCTTTTAAAACATGTCTCAGGCCTGCCACTGTAGCCTGTTGTGCAGTTTTTACACTGCCATATCGAACTTGCAAAATAAACCTTTTGCTGCTCCTAAACCTTGCTTTTTAATACGTATAAGTCACCCCTAAGGTAGGATAGGGATGGGCTCTAAACTCTGCTCCTCCAGTGGAGTTCACAGAGTTTTGCCCACTCCATGCTGTGCTTGGAGCACAGCATTTCGGAAAAACTCCGCCAATCACATCATTACAAATTTTATTCTCACGAGTGAGATAATCAAGCACTTTACTGCCTAACGGCGAGATTTCTCAATGCGGGCAGTTGCAGCAGGTCACTACCGCTCACATTGAGAAAGCAGCTGGTCAATGTGAGAAAGATGCCGCTTGAGTAGAAAATCTAGTTGAGCAGCAGAAAAAACAGTGCCCTCTGGCATGCCGAGTGGTGCAGTTTGTGCTGATTTTACAGTGCTGCACAAGTTCCTGGCACTAAAAATCAGCTCGAGCAGCAAGACGTGCCACAACTCCTCCTCTCGCGGAACTCCATGGAGTCTCGCTGAGTTTTTAGGTAACACCTTGGAACTCCGCTGAGCAAAACTCTGTGAGTTCCACCCACCCCTAAGGAAGTCCTGATGGTTCCAAGTGCAGGGTGCACTGTATTTAAAAAGTGGGACATGTGGGTTTACGTCTTACAAGTCCTAGCACTGAAAAACTCCTAAAGTCACTTTTCTCTACTGTAGGGCCTATGTCTTCCATTGACTAACACTGGGTTACCTTATTATCAGTGCTTAATGTGTAAAAAATGAGTGGACCTTTGCCAAGAGGCCACTGCAGCTTGATCACCCATTGCCTCTGCAAGTGCTGTCAATGACAGTACCAACATAGCTGTGACAATTCAGACAATCCATGCCACCAAAGCAATAAGAATGGTTTGGGAGACAGGTATTAGAAGTAATAAATAACTGCTGTTGCTCTCACCTCTAAATTAGACAAACAGTGCCACTATGTGACAGACTGTCAGAAGTGCCAGTGTTGACAATTAAGTGCCGGTTTCAAGCAACAAAAACCAGCTGCTCAAATTAATCTCTGCCTATTACATTGGAGCAGCTAGAAATATGGTGTTTACACTCAATTTAATTGTAATTTGAAATCCTCTTTAATGGTGGAGTCAGATTTTAAGTTATAATTCTGAAAATGTTGGCATTTTCTTGTCCCAACCAACTGTGCCTTTCTGCCAGTCTCTTGGATCACATGACTGTGAATGACTTTTCTGTTGGGGTTTGAGTATTACTTCCAGACAGTGGCCCGAAGGGTGTTGAGATGGAGACAGGATGAGTGGGGAGTGGGTGTACCCAGCCCCACTTAAAATTCAAAGGTCTTTGGCTACAGCACACACAAAGGAAATTGACACCAGACCATCCATGCCTTTCGTTACCCAAGACTGTTTGGAATTTTGACCAGGAAAAGGGGGAGAACCCTAATTTTGTGAGTAAGTCAGAAAAATCCCTACGCAAGCCTGGCAACAGGTATAAATATTGGAAGTCAAGTGCAACTCATCAGAACATTCCTGGGCCTGTGAAAGATTCAGAAGAAGGACTGCCCTGCAGCTTGAAGGACCTCCTTGCCATTTGAAGAAGGAAGATTGAACCTGCTTGCCTGGATTCCATGCAACCCAGAGTGACACCAAGGGTCAGTTGGCTTACCTCCTGAGTAGGCTACAGGGCCAGGCAACTAGCTGCAACTGGACATGCCTGGACCTGCCTGAGCCCTGCTGCTGGCCTCTGCTGGAGTGAGTCCTGATCCACAAGAAGTAATCCCCTAGGTCCTGAATACTTGGCTGGCATCAGTGGAACTCCTCCAAAGAAAAAGGTGAAAATCCTGAAGCTTACCATTACTGAATTGCAATCTACTGCCTTCCTCCTTCCCTACCACAAAGTCTTCCTTTGATGTAAGCTATATTGTGATTCTGCTTATTCTCGTGCTTTCAGAAACCATCTGCACCCATCTCTGACCATGCATCCTATTTTCACACTGTTGACCTCCATACACTCATTTTGTCTAATTTTTAACCCCACCTGGCATTTTATATTCGTCTGCTGTTAGCATTGCGTGTTCTGTATCGCCCTGCATCCTTTCCACCCTCAGTTATTTCCACCCATACACTCACCTGATGCGACCCCGGACCCGAGGGCTCTTTGTGTGTTTGATACCAATATGTTATACTGTAATACGCAATCTGATGTATATAGTGAACTGCTCCCTCCCCAGAGTCATCCAAGAAGTTTCTGGGGCCCATATCAACAGTACTTAGTGGGCAAGGAGACTGGCGAAACAGAGGGAGAGGATGAAGATGCTCTTAATGCATGTCATATACACAGGAAAGAGGACACTGCATACATATGCTTCCTTATTGACCCTGTTTGACAGCTGAACATTTCTACGTCTGTGTAACTGGTCCCTCCCTGCTCTGCTTGTTATGATTAAGAGGTGTTCTCTGATAGTCGAGTTATAACATGTGACTCTGATACAGTGCTATGTTCAAGATATTGTGATGTAACCAGCCAGACCATGTGATTGTTATCACTTTGTTAATGAATAAAATAATTTTAAAAAGTAGGTTTCTTACATAGCAAAACACATTTTGTTCCTATAGGTGTAAATACATACAATAGCCCACATGTGACACTTAACTCACATGCCACTGGCCCATTTCTGTGACAAAATTCCATGGGCTTGTAGGAAGGTTAAATACTAAATTATGTGTAAGTTATTTAAAAGCACACGTTTTGGGACAGGGCACAGCCCCTGTGGCTCTCTCTACAAGTGCCACAGTGGCCGGAGAAACAAATAATACTAATAGCATAAAATGGTCCAATATAGGTGAAAAATAAAGAGGAGACCACTTCAAAGTGGCAAATTGCCCACTAAGGAAGGGTGACAAGACACAAATAACTCTCTAAATGTGAACAAGACCCACTGGTTCAGAAGCACCTTTAACATATTATGCGCCAAAAGACCTTAATCCTAATACCACAGTTATCACACACATGCCTCTAACAAACATATAGCATAAAAAGACAGACCTACTGGCTTTGTCACAGGGTTTTCATCAAACATTTAAAAGTAAAACATAAATATTTCAAAATTACAAAACATTTCAGTATGTTATTAACATGTACACACATTTTGACTTTCATTATCAAGAAACCATACTGTAGGGGGTCGTATTGAGGACTGACACAATCTTCCAGAAGCAGTTTCCAGAACTCGTTCTATCATTTTTTGTGGCATCCCTGGACTTCTAAGGCACCACAAACTTAAATATGCAAATTTAAAAACTTGTCTCAGTGGCTTCTGGGTTGCTCCTTTCACCCAAGACTTTCATGCAGCTTTCGGGCTGTGAATTTATTTATTTTGTTTTATTTTAAAAAGCATTTGATGCACCTGCTGGCATCTTGAAATACAAGTGGATACCTCTTGCCTCATGTGTCACCTGTACACTATGGGGCATATTTATTACCCCCTTGCACCACTGTAGTGTAACTTTTTGTTATGCTTCGGCAGGGCAAACCTTGAAATCATATCTATGAGGCCACGCAAAGCTACGTTGCGTGGCTTTGAATGGCCTCATAGATATGGAGTAAGGCGAGGCAGCACAAGTCATTGTGTTGCCTTACTCTTCGCTAGGTAGGCATCCCATGGGCGTTGCGGTGGGTGTTCCACGCAACACCCATGGATTTTAAAGTTTCCCCAGATTTACAAGACCATGTAAACCTGAGGATGCACCAAGCCTTACGCCTCCCGAGGTGAGGTGTAACGAGGAGAAATAACTTTATTTCTCCTAATTTATTCCTCTTTCAATGTGAGCTGCATTCTGCAGCATACACAGAAAGATTAACACACTTCAATGGGTTGTTTCTGTGCAGGAAGGTGCCCTTTCTTGCACTTAAACAATCCTGCCTACAACACAGGCAACTTTGCACCATGGTGCAAGGGTGTCTGCATTGGCGCTAGGCTGCCAAAACGGCACCAGCGTAGTGGGAAAAGGACAGGAATACACTGTATTAGATAGATGACTTGCTGCGCTGCCCTACGCCAAATCCCCATAAATTAGTTCTTATGTCTCTAGGCCTGGCAAGGGATACTAAACCACAGGCTTCCCTGCACTCAACTTTCTCATAACTGGTGCACTGGAAGTGGAAGGGGGCTCCATACCCCTGAGCCCCTTAACCTAGCTTCAGTGCAAAAGGCCCCATCAGTGAGCCCAGGCACTGCTCAGGGTCATGAGAACTCCCCCCCCCCCCCCGGGGGTTTAAATTAGGAGTATTGCAATAGCTCTTTGACTCTTCTGGTTCCTTGGGGGACACAGCTGCTTACAAATCCTCTTGGAAATATCTCATAAATTGCTGGATGTGGTAATATTTTTTTCAGTTCAGCCACCACCACAGCCCTTAGGGGATCAGCTTAGACCATGGACAATGCAGTGCCTGAGCAGCTTTGTTCAATGAATATGAATATGTCCCCTATGAGACAATTTCAATGGGGACACCTTTGCATTCAGGTCATGGTGGGTGGCATGCTCCAGCCACCCCACTAGGTGCCCTCTAGCCTTCAAATGTTTTATGTGTTTTACTTTGATGGTTTCATTTACATTTTCACTGCCCCTGCCTCTTCTATTTCCTCCGTTGAGCAGCAGCAGGCTCTAAGGACTTTCGTTGGACCTCCACTAATCTTCACCCCATGGAAGTCTTCAAAATTGAGGTCTTCTTGCTGCAGCAACCTACGGTTCCCAAGGCATATCACTCTCGCTGACAGCATGCCCCAAGCACCCAAGGTCTTCCACTACTTGCAGGTTGTCTGTATGTCCAGCAGAAATGGTAGTACCCACTCCGAGAGCACACACAGGCAAGACTACTCCACAGAAGTCCAAATGACCCCCTTCCTTCAGGGTCCATCTTTTTCTGTTCCCAAGACAGATCGGTGAGGAGCTATAGTCTCTAGCTCTGGAGACAGATTAAACAATGTCCAGAGTTCCTCCACTCACAACATGAGTTCATCCACTATGTGGGATCATCCATCCTTTTCAGTTTCACCTCTGCCTTTGAAGTATTTTTGCCTGTGGAGTCGTTCAAAACTGGAGTTGGGGTATTTTAGAAGATGATAGTCCAGACCGAATCTAAAGATACCACCCTATCCCTCCACCACTTACTGGCACTTCCTTGGAGCAGCATATTGGTTATATAACAGCACTGCACAGTATTTCGGGAAGTTTCATAATAGCAGCTTGAAGGGACAATGGTAGGGACCTCACCTTAGAGGCTGGCTCCTCCCTTGCCTTATCCCTACTGGACCTCGGATGCTGGTTCCCCCCAAGCCTTGTACCTACTGGACCTCAGATAAACTAGCCAATGAAGACTGGAGCCAAAGGTGTACCTGTTCTTTCCTTGTACAGTATGTGATCATCCTGCCATTGCTTTTCGGAGTTAGGCAGTTACTTACCTTATGGAAATTTCATCCCAGCCTTTTTCCACGATCAGGAGAAGTCCAATCTCTCAAAATGGGCCAATTGTTCAGGGGCGTTTTGAACTGCCAGCTGGCTAGCATAGTAAGTAGCTATGCCCAGTAGGGTAGCTTAAAGCTGAATTCCATAAAGGTAGGCTCACGTAAGTATCTAATTGAAACAAATAAAAATGAAAGCACACAGAGTAAAAGAAACTTTGGATATGTGTCAGGGAATTTTGATAGAGAAAGACATATCAAGCGTTCTCCTACCTCTCGCCTATCACAATTCTTGATTTAGACATACTTTGTTCAAAATATGAAAAACATTGATAACATTTTAATGTGAAAATATAGTTTAAACATTACAGATTTCACCCGAAAACAAAGGGTAATTTCCTTTGGAATTCTAAAGGAATTATAGTTCCTTAGTAGGTCATAAGCAATTTATTGTGAGTCCCATCTGCTATAATGCTACCTGTGCGCAGATGGCAGGCTGATTCAGACAACACTATTCCTCGATCAGCATGCACTCATGTGCACACATCTGTGCACCCTTGTCCACATATAACCAGTACCTAAGCATTTACCCCAGCTGCACAGTAGTCAACTGTAATTTGCAAAGTTGGCACTCGGGGTGACAGTTCAATACCATTTCAGTCAGAAGCTTACAGTGAGTGAGACTCCATTAGGGGGCATTACAAAAGAGGTCTTAATACCTGAGGTCCAAAAGCAAGAATAACTGGGCCTTTAGTACACCTAGGGTGCACTTTTCTTGTTAGGACCATGGCGCATCTTTAAATAGGTGTGCTGTGTGCAAACTGTTCCAGTGCTGAATGTTTCTCTCACAAACCCTTACAATTCGGTGGCCATTCATGGTAATCAAGACTGACTCGACCATGATGCATTATATTGTGAAATAAAAACCTAGGATTGGAGCACTGCACCCATGGTGGCAAGGAATCATCTGGTCACTTTTGTGACAAAGGGGGTTATTATGATGGTGGTGAACCCGCCACCGGCAGCCTGCCAGTGGCGGATTTACCGCCATCGTGCAGCCATTCTCCGCCCGCCACATTAGGATGCTGCATCAAGCCAGCCTTTCAATGGCGGTTCAACCGCCATTCAAAGGCTGGCGGAGATGTACTTTGGGGGCCCGTTGCGTGCCTCCCTTGTGCAGGGGCATGGGAATTGTGCACTTGGCGGGCACCATAGCTACAGTTCCATGCACCAGGTAGCAGGCACCGCGTGGTGCCTGCCACGTAGTGCAGGGAAATGCACAACATACAGCACCCGCCGCAATGGTAAACATGCACGATGCGACCGCCACAGTGGTGGTCGCATTATAATTGCATGTGCGGAACCGCCGCCATATGGGCGGGCAGTCCCGATTCCCAGGATGATGGAGGACGGACTTAAGTCCATCTGCCATCATAATCACCCCCATAATGTCCTTTGCTCATCTAATAATGGAAGCAATAACTTTTTTGTTGTTGGGGAGAAGTGACATTGCAGGCAGAACTTGAACGCTTGAAGTCAAACATTAAAACATTGCAAAATGTCACTTCCTCATTTTACAAAACCCCACAGCAACGTTTATACAGTGCTGTGATTATATTTTCCTGCCCCATCAGCTTTGCTCTACATCCTCTCTCTCGTCATCCCTTGTACCTCGTCACAGTCATGTCTCTACAGTCGCAGCAACTCTTTACTGCCCCATAGCTTCATACCCCGCCCATAGCTTCATACCCCCCCAGCTACCACAACTCCACATCTAACTATATCCACTGCAGCTCTTCATTTTAACTTTCTGGTTTATCTTTGCTCAGAAGAAAAGAAGGAATGTGTCTAAGATTTTGCGTTGCATGTTGGGCAGTGTGGTTTTTTAAAAGAATCGAAAAGCATGAGTTATGTTCTCGGTGGACAGGTGTGTAAAATATGCTTTTGTGCATTTCACGTTTTGCAGGTGTTTAATCTAAATGTGTATTTTCCCTTTTCAGCAGAAATCTTTCCTTTTAGGATTGGATTTGATGCTGTCTTTGATGTTGATCATTTTACCTGTGTTCCTGCTGAGCTGGGAGACATCTGAACTGTAATCGATTTCGCCCAAGGAAAAACAAATCGCAATGCCAAAACCCCCCACTTTGTTGTCCCTCCATCTACAGGCGTCTACCTCACAGAATTCACAGTCCGATACTAAAAATCAGGGCAGAATTTAATAATTAGGATTCAGAAATGCACCATATAATAAGTTCATTAGTCACTATAGTATGCGATAAAAATAGGATAGAGCAGCCATCCATAGAATTCAAGTTAGGCAGAGAGGGAAGTATTATGAGTCACAGATAAAGCTAAAAGGGCTCCACTGTCTCTGGTATTTGTACCCTCCCTAATGGTCCAGTCAACACCACCCCCACCCCCTCAATGGCACAGTCCAGCAGTGAAAAAGAAAAATTATTCCTGCTTTTTTGCCCAGCACATTTTAGAGGTCGATAGCTTTTGCCTCAGGTTTCAGGTCTCCATGATATTGAACTTGCAATTCATTTACATCTTAAATCAAGCCACACAGTAGCTTTATCACAACTTCCTAAATCGAGTGCTGGGAGAAAGAGTTTCAATCTCAGCTGCTATTTTCAATTTCCAGCCTCCTCCTTTGGCTTACATAATATTACTCTGTGCATAACCTTGACGCTATCATTGACCCGCTGTTAATCCCTGCATTTTACTATGCCAATATATGCATTTCTTCTGCCTATAATTTTCATTTTTTTTCTACCCTTCTCTTTCTTCTGACTGCTGTTGCAAATTCTCATCAATCACACTTTCATTTTAGCAGAGGAGCACCTGCTCATTATTTATTCCTAGCCCCATCTGCCCCCATCTGTTCAGTTCAACCTGAGAGATAAACTGTTATATTTGACTTGTGTCTCTCTTTTCCCTGGCCGTGACTTCTCTGCTGCTCAGCTAGTGTGAGTGTCAGAATGCCTGATGACCTCATGGAATGTTGGAGTGCCTGGCTGGTGTGTGGAGTGGCAGTTGATGGCAGGCAGGCTGAGCGGCAGGGAGGCTGCTCCTGGTGGGGCTTTGCTTTATTATGCTTGAATTACCTGAAACTTAACCTGGAACTAAGCCTTAATAAATGTACCTTGTTTTATACACTCGGCTAATGGACCTTTAATTACCACATTTTTGGCGACGTTTTTAAAGAACCTATGCGTTGAGGAAGGAAGGCTGTGCTGTCTTCTCTGGAACTAAGGAACCTACTAAAGAGATTGGATTTACTGAAACCTTAAGGAAAAGGTAACGTTATGGAAACGCCCTGCTCGGCCCCACCAGTGTCCCTCATCAACAGGACAGCCTGCAGCCTAGGGCGTTTGACCTTCTACTAATGTGGAGTTTGCTGTCATTATGCTGCCTTGGAAGAGTTGCTTCTGTCCTGCAGCATGGGCGTTTGACAGTCCACTTTTGAGGAGCCCTGCTGTCTTGGAATATTTGTGCTTTTGGACAGTCTCTCCAGATACGAGAGTTTTACAGTGGTGCAACAGGTTTGGCACATTCTGCTAAGTGATGTGTTTAAGTTCGGACCTCGACCCCTTTTGGGAGTGTCAAAGTGACAGCGACGTCTGTCCACATCCTTTGTGTGCTTTCTACAGTGTGGGCAACCTGACGTTTTGAGCGAGTTTAATCATTTGGATGCTGTAGAAACTGAATTTTTGCCACCCCAGAGATACTGCAAGGTGAGGCTTGTTGAGAGTGAAACGGCACTGTTGGTGAGCCTATGCACTTGTTTGGAAAGGCAGAGACTGCTGACCGGGTGTTATTCAGTGAGTGTGACAATTTTTTTTTGTTTTTCACGTTTTTGGATTCCTAGTGTCGTTGCTGCTGCGCCATGGCAGTTGAGCCGCTGGCAGTCATTCAAACATCTCTCGAGCTGTGCATAGCGTGCGCAGCCTTACCTCTCCTGTGACGTCTCCATTCTTTATCCGGTCACGCTTTTGACTCTATGCATCTCAGGGCTGCAAAGGGTCGTTCTGCAGCATGGACGTGCTGCAAGCCATCCGGCGCAGCGTCACTGAGCGTGCCGCCATTTTGTGGTTGGCGGCTACTTTGATTCTATCTGCTTCTTTGGTTCACTCTGGTTACTCCTGTCTGATTTGCCAACCACGTCCTGTTTCGCCAACCACGCATCTTTGCATGAGCGACGTGCAGGGAAAGGTCGAAACGCTGTGTCTTGGCTGAAAGAGGAGACACACGGAACACCCTGTAGGCTGTGGGAGGAAGAGAAAAGCTGCCGGAGGAGTCGTGCAGTGAGGCAACGCATGACTGACAAGGAGCGGGTGTCGGAGCTGAAGGGAAAATGAGACGTGCTTTCAACACAGAGGGAAGCCGTAGTGGTAAGGAGAGTACTGCGGGGAGCAAGCGGTGGAAAGAGGAGGTGTTAAGGACGGCGCAGAGGGCAGTGAGCTGCTGTTGAAAGTAGCGCTGTGAGGAGAGCACTGCGGGGGTAAGAGATGCCGTGGGGAACTGGGAGCTCTTAACTTAAGCCAAGCATCAAGAGCTGTAAGAGGATCAAACAGGCAAGGCATGCGCTGTTAAAGGCAGAATAGTCAAGTACTTCACCGTGTGAGGAGCGCAGCAACATCTCCGATCTTCGTGTGGGAGAGCAGTCTTGTACTTTACAGTGGATGTGTGGGAGGGCTCTAAAAAACGAAGATCAATCGTAGCTGTGTGTTGCCCTGTCATTGGTTGAAATACGGTTTTAGAAAAGACATTCAAGGTGACAGAACATGTTGCATGTTCCATTTGAGAAAAATGGTATGGCAAACATTTTGAACTGAATTGCAGGACACACTACATTGTCGTTTACTATTCACACTCCATGGGGGGACGATAACCAAGAGGATGTCACTGCGCCACCGTGGTTCGGGTGGCAACATCAACATGGAACTATCACAATAAGAGAACACCTTTGATGCGGACTTCGGGTGGAAGATCGTCCACCAGAGTATAACACTTTCCTTGTGTTTGTTTCCATTGCTATTTATTGTAATGCTTGACTTCTTGTGTATTGGTGTGTGGGTTTGTTGCAAAATGGTTGTAGAGTCTATTACAATGGGGTTGGGTGATCTGTGCCCCAGTTCAGTCTTCTAGTATGGCTAGTACTCTTTTATGGTGTTGTAGGTGTTTGGTGCCACTGTGCTTCATAGGGATGTGTGGAGGTTGTGGGGTGGTGAAGTTGAGTGCCCCAGTATGTTTTGGGGTGGTGTGTGAAGTTGTGGGCGTTAAGTGCCCCAGTCCAGTTTCTTGAGGCGGATAGTGCCCCAGTTATGTTCTACAGGGTGGTGTGTGTGCCCTGTTACGGGTAGGTTGTGGGGTGGGTGGTTAGTACCCTATTACGTTGAGGTTGTGTGGTGGTGAGTGCCCCAGTTCTGGTTTTCAAGGGTGGTGAGTACCCTGTTGTGTTGAGGTTTTGGGGTGGTGAGTGCCCCAGTTCTATGGTCAAGGGTGGTGAGTACCCTGTTGGTTTGTGGTTGTGGGGCGGTGAGTGTCCCAGTTCTGGATTTCAAGGGTGGTGAGTACCCTGTTGTGTTGAGGTTGTGGGGTGGTGAGTGCCCCAGCTCTATTGTTTGCCATTGTCTAGGGTGGTCAGTACCCTATTACGGTATGTTGTTGGGTGGTTAGTGCCCAATGCTCTTAGTTTTGAGCCTTGCCCTTGCAATGCTCGTTTTTCTTTATTTTCCCCAAGGGAGGGGGATGGGGTTAATCTCTATGTCTTTATTTGGAGTTAATCTCAATGTCTTTAAAATGCAATGTAAACGTTTTCCTTCCTTCACTTCAGTTTTTTTTGTTTCCCTAAGGAAGGGGGATATGTTATATTTGACTTGTGTCTCTCTTTTCCCTGGCCGTGACTTCTCTGCTGCTCAGCTAGTGTGAGTGTCAGAATGCCTGATGACCTCATGGAATGTTGGAGTGCCTGGCTGGTGTGTGGAGTGGCAGTTGATGGCAGGCAGGCTGAGCGGCAGGGAGGCTGCTCCTGGTGGGGCTTTGCTTTATTATGCTTGAATTACCTGAAACTTAACCTGGAACTAAGCCTTAATAAATGTACCTTGTTTTATACACTCGGCTAATGGACCTTTAATTACCACATAAACATTTTGCTCAACTCTGACCCAAGAAAGTGAAAAAAAAAACTGCATGCATGTCTCCAAATGTAAAAACTCCCTTTGACTTATTATGCAGTATGTTGTACATTAAAATACACATTTCACTACAGTATGAAGGTGAAAGGGCTGAGTATGCTATTTTTCAGGAGATGTTTAGGGGGTCACACAAGGACAAGCATCTGTCAAAGTTGTTTAGAATTCACAGATGTTTTGACATGGTTATCATTTTGATGAATTGTACATGCTTGATGTATATAGAAAGCGTTAGCACACATTCACTGGACCTGTAACCAGAAGAGAATGGTTAAATAATAAGGTCCTGCTTGTGTGTCTCATTTCACGTGTATCAGTCACTAGCTACCACAATCCATCATAACAGAATGCCACACACATTGATTGTCCTCTGCTGTTGTATTTATTTATTGTTGGCATCTGTGCAACCAAATCAGGAAAGAGACTCAGAGGCCATCCAGAACTTCAAATGAGCCTTGATAAATACCAACGTAAGGATAAAAGCAGGTCTGTACCTAATAAGTCAAAAAATGCCAAATAACCATGAAGAGCCTCATGATGTAATATATTATTTATAACAGTTGTATGTGGGGATGAGCCATGACTCATGATGAGAGGCAAGCGTTTCATGATGATCGCAACTTAAAAAAAATACACTCAACAGAATTACACCAGCCTTGGCATGCAACTAGAACTTTACTCAGAGGAGTGCCTTTACTTAGTTAAAGGTAAATCCAGTGCTTAATTTGAGCTGGTAGCTGCCGGTGGGGCCCTTATTTTTGGGGTCTAGTACTTATTTTTCTACATCAGACATTTGATTGAAGGAACTTTTTCTACCATCATCCAATTCAGGACTGGGGGTTTAAAACTGAATCAGCGGACTAGAAGGTTTTGATTAACTGACAGCAACAGAGACATTTCTGCTTCTGCTCCCATAAGGAGACACAACTCCTAGAAAAGCAGTAAAGAGGCCCATGAGGACAACCTGGTCCCCAGGTCTAGGATTTGAGGGGCCCTGGAACCTCTAAAGCTTCGCAAAATTGTATCAGCATGATGGCCCCAGTCAGATATTGCTAAAGTTGTGGATTACAGTAGCCTTTTGGTATGTTTTGAGCCTATAAAGTCTGTAACATCAAAACAGATTTTTGCGTCATTTACAAAATGTTAAACTTTTTTTAAATGCTCCAGGTCCACGGATTCAAACGAGAGTCCGTCGACCTGGCATGCCTCATCACAACTTCAGAATTTACTCTAAACTCGGCAGACTTTTTGGCAAAAGGCAAGTTTAAAGGCATTGTTACATTTTAATTGGCCAGAACCTAATATACGCTTCGACCACAATGAAAAAGCTATTTTGTGAAGAGCAAGAGACCTTTGCAGTTTCTATACAGAAACAGTCCTGTATTTCACCCTTCGGCCGCAGTTGACAAAGCTGAAAAGGCAGTTCCAGACCATCACCCTCTTCACTATGTGATCAAAATAAAGATGGAGTGATTTACACTGTGAAGGCTTTAAGACATAAAAAAAGCCAAAAATATTTTATAATTTGGTAGTTTTTCACTTATCCCCTAGGAATAAAAAAACTCAATGCTAGGAGCATAACTTGCAAACTGTTCGACGAGATGTTGAACACAGGACAGAGGGGTATGTACTCTTTTGAAAGTTTTGACAATCACAAGACAACTGAAGTCAGAGCATGAAAAGGAGTATATAAATTCCTGAAAGAACAAAAGAAACTCAAAGACCAGCAAGTCATGACACAGAGTATGTCAAAATATTCCTGAGTAGGTGCTGCAGGATACAGAAGAGGAATATAATCTTCACCTCATCATATGTGCACTATATTATATGGAACATGTTAGAAATGTGGTTGTTGGTTGACTGGGGTGTGAGCCCTGGTCAAGCAACAGCCACAATCCATTGCAGTGTGAACCACAAAAAGTCACTAAATTAACCTGTGAGTGGCTAGGCACAAAAGCAGTCAGGCCTAATTTAGAGGCAATGTGTAAAGTATTTATGTAGAACAAAAACAGCAATAAAGTAAAAATATGACACAAGAAATATCCCAAACCTATTTAGAAAAATAGAGTAGATTTTTATAAATTATTTGACACCAAAATGACAAGCATCCAATCAATAGGACAGGAGTTATGAAATTTTAAAGTTTTTAGTAAAAAGTAATTAAGAGATAAAAGTGCTAATCGCGGACATCTAGTCGTGCAAGATCGGATCAAAGTCGAAAAATATGAGTGAGAGCACGGTTCGGATACAAGTGCATTGGTCCCGGCCAGTGCTTACCTTTGGACTTAGAAAAGTTTGGGAGAAAAATGTTTTGAGAAGGTAAAGTTCAGCGGGGCAAGGCTGCGGGAGGTGTCTGAGAAGTGAGCGTCGCTGTCGGATAGCCTTGGGTCGAAACCGCGGTGAAGATTTGTACGTCTCTGAAATGGAAGTTAAAAATCTCCAGTTGGACAAGGCAGGGGGCTGTAGCCGAAGACTGTTCCATGAGGCCGGATACTCCTTTGGCAAAGGACCACTAAAAAGGATTTGCTGCTGCAGAGAAGAACCGAGTGGGAGAAGATGCAAAGTCAATCCAACTGGTGATGCACCTTGGGCAGATAGGCGAGCAGGTTGGTCCCAGTATCCTTCTGGTTCTCAGAGAAGTTTTTAGCCAAACAAAGTCCCCACTTTTGGACTTTGGCTATCTAGGCACCTTTAGAACCACTTCCAAGGGTCCAGGACTGTAGGGGCACCATTTGGAGAGTCAGGACTCACTCAGGCTGGGTCCAGGTGCGGGTTCAAGACAGAGGAAGCCTTTTGTATTCCTGTGGCTCTGAACAGGAGGCCAGCAAACTAGCCCTTGTGAGTCACTCTGGAGGTCCTGGGACAGTTGAAGATCCAGTCCTTGTTCCAGGCAGAAGGTAGCAGAGCAGCAGGACAATCAGGGAAGCAATCCAGCAGGGCAGCGGCCCTTCAGAGCAGCAGTCCAGCAGAGTGGAAGTCCTTCCGCAGCACAACAGTCTTTCTTCCTGGCAGAGTATTAACAGGTCCAGAAGTGTACTGAAGAGTTGCATATCTGAGGGCCTACTTTTATATCCTGGTGCCCTGGTTCTGGAAGGTGGGAGAAGCTACAGTGGCTTTGAAGTGCATGGGATTTCCTGATTCCCCTTCCCTGGCTCCAAGCTGGCTGCAGTGACAATGTGAGGCCATTAGGCCGATTGCAGACTATTCAGTTGCAAGTGGGACTGTGCTCAGTTCTGTCCCCCAATCCTGCCAGCAGATGGCCCATTCAGGCACACCAAATTCCTCTATTGTATGACTGTCTGGGAGAAATTCACAAAATCTGTCATTTACACTCAGCCATGTGACCCAAGACAGGCTGCAGGCACAAAAGGGCTAAGGGCATGAAAATGCCAACTTTCTGGAAGTGACATTTTCAAAATTGTAATTGAAAACCCAACTTCACCATTAAATAGAGCTTTTCACCATAATTCCAGACACCAAACATGAAATAGCCACCTGCTCCCAATTGGAAATTACAAATTATTAAATGTAATAAGGAATCCACAATCTTATCCTATGAGAGGGGTAGGCATCACCATAGTGAAAAACAAATGTAGGCGTTTTTCACTACCAGGACATGTAAAACTTAAAAGTACATGTCCAACCTTCTAATCACACAGCACCCTCCCCTATGGGCTACCTAGGGCCTGCCTTAGTAGTGACTTATATGTAACAAATGGGAAGTTTAGGGTTTAGCGGGGGGCTTTAATACCAAGTTGACATGGTGCTTTAAAACTGCATTCAGACTGCAATCACAGACCTGGGGCATGTTTTAAGGTACTACTTAAGTGGGTGGCACAGTAAGTGCTACAGGCCTAGTGGTAGCATTTAATTTATAAGCCCTGGGTGTATGGTATGGTATTCCATTCTACAAGGGACTTATAAGTAAATTAAATATACCAATCGAATATAATCCAATGTAACCATGTTTTAGGTGGGTGAGCACAAGCATTTTAGCGCTGGTTAGCAGTGGTAAAGTGCACAGAATCCTAAGGCCAACAAAAACAAAAATTTAGCAAAAAAAGAGGAGGGTAAAGTTGAAAAGTTTGGAGGTGACCCTTCAGAGAGGGCCAAGTCCAACAGAGCATGAAACAAATGTCTGCTGCAAAGAACAAAATCTCAAAACTGGAAAACAGAAATGGAAGACAGCTACTAAAAATATCACCAATAAAAGTTATGTTACAGTTTGCCATTAGAGTTGCACCAACGTTCACACAATAAATGAAAAATCCCCAAAAAACAAAACAAAATGGTTCTTCTGGGAACCACACACAAAACTCAGCGATAGTACTTGTGTCTATTTAGTCCTAGGCCCAGCATGACCATCCAAAATGCGTTAAGTGAAAATCAGTGTTTAAAATACACACATCCATATGTATGTGAAAATAGGCATATGTTAGCGATGAACCTAAATATCATGTGTAAAAAATGTGGTTGTTGATTGACTGGTGTGTGAGCACTGGTCAAGCAGCAACCACAATTCTTGTCACGGTGAAGCACAAGCCAACCCTAAATTGACCTGTGCTCAACCCTCTGGTAGCTTGGCACAGAGCAGTCAGGCTTAACTTAGAGGCAATATGTAAAGTATTTATGCAGCACTTCAAAGAGTATTAATGTAGAAACACTGCACAAAAAGGATCCCACACCAGGTTAGGAAAATAGAGTAATTTTTCATAAAGTAAACAAGACCAAAATGACAAAATCCAATCAGTAGAACCGGAGATATGCAAGTTTAAATATTTAATTGAAAATCACGCCAGAAAGCACAAAGCGCCAACTGTGGATATTTGGTTGGGTCGGACTGGGACAAAGTCACAAGTTTAGGCCAACCGCAATGTAGTGTGGGCCGGCTGCAGGGCCCCAGTTAAGCCCACTGAGCAAGGTACCTTAAATCCTGGTTTGTGGAGCTTTGTGAGGCAATGTGTTGGAGATGCATCGCGCAGCTGAATCAGTGTGTCAGTTCCGAGATCCGGCGAGGGTGCGATGCGAGGTCCTGCGTCATCTTTGAGGATCCCATCGACGAGGGCTTGTGATACGAAGTCCAGAATCAAAAATGCGTTGCTCTGTCTAAGTGATGTGTTGGTTCCGAGTGGCTGCGAGGCTGCGATGCGGAGTCCATTGTCATCATCGAGGTTGCCATCAATGAGGGACATGAGGTCCTGCACAGAGGATGCATCGCACGGCGGTGGTTCCAATGACACTGCGGGCTGTGATGCGATGTTGGTTGTTGTGACTAGGGAGACCCATTCAGAGGAGACAATGCATCTATTCTGCTCGGGGATGTGCCGCACAGCACAGAAGATGTGTCAGTTCCATTGGATCCGAAGAGGCTGGCAAAACACATTAGGTCCACTTCCGAGGGTCTAGGACTGAGGTTGCAGCACTTGGCAGGGTAGACTCACAGATGGCAGAGTCCAGGTGCCGGGGTTGAGGTTGTTGGTACCTCCTGTCCCTTAGACTGATGTCAGGAGGACAGCCAACTAGCCCTTGGAGTCACTCTGGGGTCCTGGGTTCAGAAAATGCAGGTCCAGTCCTTTTCACCCAGGTGGGGGAGCAGCAGGTCAGCACAGCGGGGCAGCAGTCCAGCAGAGTGCCAGTCCTTTCAGTAGCACAGCAGTCCTTCTTCCTGGCAGAGTATCCACAGGTCTAGAAGTGTACTGAAGAGTTGGTTTCTGAGGTCCAATATTTATACCCAGGTCTGCCTTTGAAGTAGGAGAAGTTCCTAGAGCTCGCTTGTGAAGACTCAAGGTGCCCTGCCATCCTTGCCCTGGATCCTGATTAAGTACAGGGGGTTGCAGCCTTTTATGTGGAGGCAGGACACAGCCTTTTCAGGTATAAAGTAGGACTGTGCCCAGCTCCTCCCTTCCATCCTGCCAGTGATGGCTCATCCAGGCACACCTAAGCTCCACATTGTATGTGGCTGTCTAGCAGAATTACACAAAGCCCACCTGTAAACTACACCCAGTCAAGTGACCAGAGACAGGCTGCAAGCACCAAATGGCTAAGACAGGAAAATCTTAACTTTCTAAAAGTGCCATTTTCAAAATTGCAGTTTAAAATCTGACTTCACCATAAATTAGGATTTTTCATTACAATTCCAAAGACACTAAACATGAACTGATTACCTATCCTATTTGGAAATTACAGTTTATTGAATGTTGTAAGGTAACTCCAGTGTTATCCTATTGGAGAGGTTCACTGTGCAGTAGTGATAACCAGGTTCATTTTTCACAACCGGGACATTAAAAAGGAAGGTTTTGACCTGGCACAAAACTGCACACACAGGCTAGAATGGTAGGCCTGAGACATGTTTAAAATGCTACTTAAGAAGGTTGCATAATCAGTGCTGCAGGTCCACTAGTAGCATTTAATGTACATGCCCTGAGCACAGGTAGTGCCATTTTACTAGGGACTTTTAAGTAAATTGGGTATAAGTCGATTCTACCATGTTTCAAGGAGAGAGCACAAGCACTTTAGCACTGGTTAGCGTGGTAGAGAGTTCAGAGTCCTATAGCCAGCAAAAACAAAGTCAACACACAGGAGGGTTTAAGCTAAAAGGTTAAGTGGAAAAAAATGTCTAACATTATACATGTGCATGCACAACATTTATGAATAGTTTACAAATGAACTGAATTGAACAAAGCTGTTCATGATTACATGGCAACTATTTACTATAATTGGGATAGGAATGTGCAAATCATGTTTTGGCCCTTTTATGAATTCTAATAATTTTATCCTGAGTGAAAGCAATTTAAATGTATTGCTTATTTAACCATTGCAACTCTGGTCAGGAAAATATGGTTTGAGACTTTTATGACACGGTGAATTTGGTACAGGAAAAATTCCTTCGAAGGCAGTGGATGCTGAACAAATATTAGCATTGTGCAGGATGACACAAGGAGCTACCAATCATTTATGTATTTGTGACTGTGCGTAGATAAATGAATCTGTCTAATGAATAAGGATTTTACTCAGGAGCCAATTAACCTGTTCAGCAGTGTGCTATGTGCTGTGTAATCCAACAGACTTTCTAATGGCACGGTGAGTTGAAGCATGAAAGGTATTAGCAATGTTCTCTCGCTATCAACATTTATTTTCGCATTGAACACATTTTTAGATGGAATGTAAACGTCAGTGTTTGAGGAAAAAGTGGGTAATAAGAGCGTGATTAAGAATTGCGTTACAGAACACACTGATAGCAACTGTAACTCAGAATGTAAAATCGCTTCAAGATGGAAAATCGTAATGATCTGTGTGACAGGTAATTTTCAATGCCAATGTGAAAGTATTCATTGAGAACTAGGGCAAAATAGCGTTGACCTTCAAACGAAAGCATCATCCATTGACAAAAGCAATAGGTATGGCCTTTAAGATGTGCATGAAGACGTGACCTAAAAGGCATTAATGAAGAAGAACAACTTACAAGAACTGGTGCAAGTTTATATTTATATATTAGAAGCACGACATGTAGTGTGGAATATTATTATTGTTATCTGTAATGCAACATATGGGTAGATTTTGAATAGAATGTGGCTAAGCTATTTAAACACTGTTATGTGGGAATAGTATTGCTATACATTTAAAATCGTGTGTATACTTTTTGTAGTAAAGTATTTATATACAAGCAAATGTGGGAAGTGCAGTTGGTAATATAAAGTGAAAGAGTATATCCAGGCTTATATTGGAAAGATGCTCACACGTTTAAGTAAATACAGATGAGTTGGTGCATGGGTAGCAGCACCCAATGCTTAATCCCCATGCTCTTGGTTATCACTGAAGTCGTTCATGGCAGCTTATTTGGGGAGCTAAGGAATCAGCCTCAAGATCCATGTTGCTTGGTGCATGTGATAATTTGTTGATTGCACAACCTCATCTGGTCTACCTACCAGTTCAGTGCTGTGAATGAGTCATCTGTAAAGTATAGAAGCCTTTCTTCATTTTAGACCGTGTATGCAGCATTAAGAATGATGGAGACTGCTATTGAGTATCTGATCCTGATGATGACTTCATCCGATTGAAGACTTAGCACCTCATTTACGAGGCCCCTTGCACACTTTTGCACCGCCGGATCATCACTTATTTGACACTCCGGTGGTGTAATGTGCTGCAGCATATTTACAAGGCTGTGCAAGGCTACTTTACGTGGCTTTTCAGGGCCTTGTAAATATGTGCTCCTTTCACGCAGAACACTGCGTGAAAGGCATTCCATGGGTGTTGCTGTGGGTGTTCCCACGCAACACCCATGGAACCTGAAGCTTTTCCAGATTTACAAGGAATCATAAACCTGGGAATGCTTCAGGTTCTAACGCCACACCGGTGGTGGCATTAGGGAGGCCAACGAGGAGAAATGTTTTCATTTCTCCTCATTTTTACCTCTTTTTATGTGTGCTGCATTGTGCACACAATAGTCCCTCCTGCTGCCACCTGATGTGTTTTCACTTCTACTCACTGTCTACTAACCAGTGATGCTACAAGTGATCAAGATTTGCTCTCATACACAGAACATTATAATTCAAAGTGATGCAACCTATAGACTTTTTTGACTAACCTCTAACAGACAATTAGTGGTTGAGTCAGAGCTATTCCTGTCTATTCTGACACCTCAGTACTCTCCTGGCAAACAGCCACCTAAAATGCCACTTAGCTTCCAATGACCAGGAGTGGGAAGCAGCTAGTTACACTAAAAGTCCCTCGCTCTTATCTCAACCAGGAGCTCTCAGACTTTACAGTCACCAGGTGTTGGAAGGTGGTTTATTAGTAGGTGCAGGTAGGTACCTACATCTACTAATAACACCACAATCACAAATAAGGTCCAGTCAAGTCTCCATAAATTAATCCTTGCTCAACCCTTGGTAGCTTGGCTGATGAGCAGTTAGGCTTAACCTAGGAGACAGTTGTGTAAAGCATTTAATATCACCAAAACAGTAAATAAGTAAAAGACAGAATACAAATCCAAAACCAATTCATAACAATAGAGAATATTTTTATCATTAAAATGACACAAAAACAACAAATGTTCAATACAGGGAACCGGAGATGCAAATTTTTAAAGTTTAAAAAACAAAATGTATTTTTTAGCACCCATAAGTGAAAAGCACCAAGACAGCTATCTGGTCTCTCTGGACCTGGACAAAGTCAAAGTTTCAGGCCCCCCGAAATGGAGTGTGGGTCAGATACAGTGAGTGGTTGGGCCTGGTCAAGTGTTAAACATCTGAATTAGTCACTTTTTTGGAGCTTTTTCTATCAACATTAAGTGATCAGGTTCTCGGATCCAAATTTTGATTCAATGATGCTGGCCTGCTGCAGCACAATGCCTCGATGAGTCCTGGAGGTCTTTGTCAACCTCATCGACAATGAGGAGCTCCAGAGCTTTAAGCAGGGTAAGCCTGCGAGGTCAATCCGAATCATAGTTCAACGTCGCCCGTCTTCTCATGGAGCTTTTTCACAAAAGTTGGTAAAAAGGTCCCAAACTTTCAGATCTTCTTCTGAAATGTTTCATGAGGGTCAGAAATGGTCCATAGCACCAGCCAAGGGTTCAGAAGCTCTGGTTTGCCTCTTGGGGTCTGGGACTCCAACTCCCACAATGCACCTGGTGAATCCAAGTAAATCCAGGTAAAGCTGGTTAGCTTGAGTTGTCCTTGAAGTGGATGTTGCAGGTGGCTTCTTGCAGCACTTTTCTACCTGTTGCTGCTCAGGGAGTCCACTCTTTATTTTTTAAGATAGGCAAAATTCCTCCTGCAGCAGGTGCAAGCCTTCTGAGTGCAGTCCTCTCTTGTGCAGACCAAGGGTCCAGCAGGGCAGTCCTTCTTCTCCAGATGTTGTCAGGCAGGGATCTGGGGTGCTTTTTCAGCTTTCCCATATTTTTTCCCCATTCTGGGCTGGCAAGACGGGGGGGACACCCCAGCGAATGGGGTTCAAGTTGCCACCCTCTGCCATGACAATTTCCTAGAAAGTGTGACATATTCTTGTCCCAGAATGCGCATCTCAGCAAAAATCAAAATGGAAAAAATCTCTCCTTGGAGTTCAGGTTACGCTAACCCAACCCACAGGTCTGGCTAATATTCGCCTAAACTCCTCTCCAGTCCTTCTCCTAATCTTAAAGGAGGGGCTCCCATCTGGCTGGGGATCAAGTAAGTGGGGGCTGGCCTGGGTCCTGTGACATCTGTACTTCTCCCTTTGAAGACCCGTTTATCACCCTAGCTCCCTTCCTATCCCTGACTTAACCAGGAACCAAATTTCCTCCCACCAAATGACTGTATTGTTTCAGCCCCAGGCTTCTTCACACCTAATCAGGGAGCAGCTTGGCTCAGGCTGTCAAAGGTTGGCTAATCAGAAGAGGCTGCTACAGGGCTGCTTTAGGTAACTTCGGTAAAATAAGTTCTAAACTTTTTTTTCCGCAATAGTTGTAAAAAAGTTGACCTTTACATGTTTTGGGTTTATTGTTTCTATTATTTTGATACTTGAATTATGTTGTTAGCTTACTCCTGTCAAAAGTTAGACTTTATGAAGTTAGCAGCACTACATTGGGGAATAATGACTGTTTTCCCCTCACCAGGGCATATAAAACATATTTTATAATGTCCCTGCTTTTTATAACAAGGCACCCTACCATTGGGACACCTAAAGCAGGCATTAGGGCTTAGTTGTATGTAATAAAAATGTAGTTTTAGATTTTGGAAGTACTTTTAATTCCAAAGTTGAATTTGGACACAGTTATATTTTAATACCACTGTGCAAGGCAGGGCTGGCTTTAAAATGGCACCAGACACCACAGCAGTGCACACCTAAGTGCATTAAGTCCACTGGAGGCTCTAAACCCACATGCCCTACCATATACTAGGGACTTACAGATAGGTTATCTGAACCAACTGCAATTACACCAATCACCATATACCTTTTAAACAGAACACTGGTCCTGGGCCTGGTTAACAGAGCCCAGGGCACATTCAGAGTCAGTAACCACCAATGTCAGTCACAAAAAAATGGTGATCAGGGCAAAAAGGATGACTTTCCTACACCAGGGCAACCACACATAAAAAGAACTAAAAGCTCCAATATACTAGTCTTGAACGCTTCATCCACGTCCCTCAATAAAAATAAAAAAGCCTTAAAAATCCATTCTGCAGAAGACCCTGAAACCCTTTTTGTTGATGTATGCACTGCGGCTCACCTGAGGATCTTTAAGAATGATCGTTACTTCTTCTCCCACCATATTGAAGCGTGGCTCCACAAATTCCAGCCAAAACCTAACCATGAGAAAAACCTCAACCGTCCAACAGGAATATAAAATTAATGCCAAATTTTCCTTATTCATTCCAACAAATCTCAACATAATCATCTATAACATCAGTACCATCATTGAAAAGGCCAATTAACAGAAGTGTCTGGCTTCCAAGAAACCTTTAAAAGCCTTAAAAAGTCAAAATCATCTACAATCAATATCCTAACTACAACCAGACACTATAACTCGATTTGAAGCAAGATGGCCGCCGAGTAGGTGCTCTCTTGTAGAGCTCCCGGTTTGGGGATTACGCTATCGGCATATATCCCTGCCTAAACCAGCTATCCTGCAACATCCTGCAACTGCTCTCAAGCTACACCTGTAACGCAACGTAACCTAACTGTGGAAGAAACTTACCTGCTGCTAATCTGCTCTGCCTCGTTCCGTGGAGCCGCGACCGGCGCGTCTGCCCGACGCCCTCGCCTGGACTGTCCCAGCAGATCGACCAGTCCCTCCTGCGATCTTGAATGAGGGAATCAACTATGATCGTCTAGTCCCGCCTGCGATCTTGACAGAAGGGATCGACTACATTGTTCTACTGCAACGGAGACTCGCCACCGATGCCCATGGTCCCTCTCTCCGCGCTCGCTTGAGACAAAGGCTGAGCCGTTCACTGCTCCTGGTGAGAGACGTCCCCGACCAGCCGACCCGGTACTACGCGCAAGGCCCCGCTTGCCCGACTGCTTTCCATCGGCGTCTGAGCCCCGCCACCTTCTGGGCCTCCGACCTGGGTTAGGTGTCTGGAGCTCTCTCTCGTTGGGACCTTGTTCTGCGACGGCCCTCTTGGTGATTGGGACAGCTGAATGAGATGCCCCATGCTGGCCTGCTCCCGCCCGGCTTGAGCAGAGCCGAATCACTTGTCCGCCCCTCTCCAACGGCCGGAGTCTGAGGCCATCCACCATCTTTGTTGGGCTGAAGCGCCGGGAGCTGGGCAGCTCTGTTCGCCACCCGGGCTGGTCTAACACTATTAGGCTGGTCTCCATTACCTTATTGGCATCCTGGCCCAGGCTCCTGCTGATGTCCCTGGTTCGACTGCGACGCTGATTCCGGATGTCCCCTTGCTGATCTCAGCTGACCGGAGACAGCCGCTGTGAGCCTCTGCCTTTTCCCTGTGTACGGCCCGAGGCTCTGGCTGATCAGGATTTCCCTGAGCCCTGGGATCGATCCGCGACTGGTCTGATGCGGCCCGGACCTCTGCTTCTCATCGGAGGCGCGTTTGGTATGTACTCTCTAACGTGACCCTCCCCCCCCTCATGAGCTGAGTTACATGGGACTCACATCGACTAATGGACGTCGGCCGGACATCCCCGCGACGCGCTAACCCTTGATTTCCCTTGGCCCAGCTGTGAGATCGGGGCGCTCAGCCTCCACCCCCCTTCTCGTGTTAATTCCCTTAGACGCAAAGTCTGCGCTGCCCCCACCGATTTCCCCCGCCTCCTGCTACCATCACGCCGGTAGAGAGCTACGCTGAGACCTGAGCACCCTGTGTGCCCCCAGCCATTTCAGAACGGGCTGTTGGCCCTGGGATGTGGTGCTGTGACTCTGGTGCCCACGAACGTCCGCACCCGCCCCCTGCTTCTGAGGGGAGCAAGGATCCCCGCCACCGAGAGCTGTCTGCTCTCACTCCGAGGATCGTTGCTCCAATCGCCACACTCTGATTTAGGGGTAAGTCCCCCATGATGGACTTCAGGTCCCTGCAATACTGAAACCCTGCATCATTGAACAGCCCTCGATTTCCTCTCTCCTGCAATACTAAAAGATGAGCAATACTGAAAGCTCTAAAATGGCCGCCCCCCCTCTCTAGATCAGCCCTCGATTTTCCATCCTCACGCTGTATCTGGGGTTAAGGCCCCTTGAATGACTTCAGGCCCTGTCTCCTGGCGATACTGAATGCATCTGATCGAATGCATGACCCCTTCCACCATTAAGGACCCTTCCCTGCTCCCCTCCTGATTAACGGGGCAGATGGTTTGACTCCACTTCCACTATGCTAGTACCTATCTCTAAAATGGCCGCTCCTGGTTAAACATTGCGTTACCTGAGCTGTCTCATGACCCCAGCACATCACTATCCTAAACACCTTACACCTAGCACATGACCACCTGCCAGCATTTCCTGGATTCTCCTCATTAGGTGACTCCCGGGTATCAATGGTTGTAAATAGCCACCCCTGCTCCTCCTCACTATAATAACTGGCCCGACTGCTTGACCCCCTTCCCCAATTTTTCTGATTTCTCTTTGAACTAACCGAGCCCTACCTACTTACTTATTTATGTATCAAATGATCCCCTAATCTGCAGAACCTTAGCGGACAACGGCTTTAATCCCCACGCACATTCCAAAGGTGCTACCCCAGGCCATACAAGCAGCCTGCCCCCCCCACAGATTTCCCACTGAGCCCCTTCTCGATGACACCTTTAAGTCATGTCCTTGCGATACCTCAGTACTTGACCTAGCTAATCTGACCGTGCCTAATTTAGGTGCACTCTCAAGACACACTCTCTGGGAGGAGCACTCTGTCGACACCGCTCACTACCCACACCACTGCCAATCCACGTATACGAAGCTCTGCCCTCCACGTTCACCCTCACACAGTGCAGCATGGACCCCAGACTTGAAAAGCTTGGCACTAACAGCTACACAATTATCTATCCGACCAACCTCTCCAAAAATGCGACTAAAACCCTGAAACACAGACTCCTCAAAGCCTACCCAGAAACCCTTATCTCCGACCCCTACCTCTGTCCAAAAAAGGCACTACTACGAGTGACCTGATCTTCTACATGAAAAGAAGAGCTCAGTGGAGATCGACGTTCCACTCCTTGCTCAGAATCACCTCGACCAAAAAATTCCCTCACGGTCTGAGACTTGTGGCTACGAACTCTCCCACATTGAGAGCAAACGCCACCATATCCCTCTACAACAATGGGATTATACTAATTCAGGCCACCGATCGCAATCTGGTCATCTTTGATGACAGATTTGCCCTCTTTAAAAGATCGTTGGTCACTAGCGATTCCCTTATCAAACTAGGTATGCTCTTCCCCCTACCCGGTCTCAGGAGATCCCTGATCCCTTGCTAACTGCTCACATCTTGTTGACTGCCTCACCTACCCTGATCAACACACACATTACTTCAGATCCTCCAACCCCAGGCACCCCTAACTCACCCATCGTCCCACGACCTGTCCAAACTGGTGACAGTAATCACGGATCAGTTGTTATCCCTCAATCCGACCACCTCTCCGGCACTTCATCCACCCCTCCCCCACTAGCCCTTGCCTACATAACTCCCAAACTCGACAGCGGGCCTGCCCACTCTACAACAGGAACACATCCAACCTCCCTTCCCCTACCCTCCTCTCCACCGCTCACCTTCCTTGCGCGCCCTTACATCAAAGAGGCAATTCTCCATTAACGTTTTTACCCCATCCCCCTCCTCCACCTGCCCTGGTCTCCCCTCCGCCCTCCCCAATAACCAATCCGCCGCCTCCCCTCCACGTGACCCATAAGCCACACTCAGATACTGCTTCCAAGCTCATGAACATTACCCATGAACTTCTAACTATCAAAATGTCATCCAAAACCTAATTAAGTCCGCCGAAGAGCTAGCCCTTGACCTCTCTTCCAACATGTCCACTCAGGAGATCCCTCATCCTTCCACCATCAGAACTTCACAGGAGATCCCTCCTCTGATCCAGAAGTGGAATACCTCCACCTACCCCAACGCCCCCTCTAGAATTGCCAGATCCACAAACCCATTCTCAGAACCTGATATTTTCTCCCTCCTCCTTGAGTACACCTCTCCTCATTCGACCATCTCAGCCCCTACTGAATCCTCTCCAACAGCCCCACTAATTGCCCCTAGCTCGACATTCCCTAAACTTGGTAATGCGATACCCATCCAAAGCATCACACCCAACCCTCATAGAGTTCCGAGACTCAACGCCAATTCCAGAAACACTAATAACCTCATGCAGATCCCCACTACACAGCCCACGCTCACAGACACCCTGCATAAATCACATCTGAAATGCATGCTACTAAACTGTAGATCAGCGGTGAAACATGCCACAGACCTTGCTGATCTCATCCTTGCTCATGATCTAGACCTCCTTATCCTCACTGAAACATGGCTCAATGACTCCTCTGGCCCCATCCTTGACTTATTAGTCCCTCCTACTCACAACATTATCAGACTCGACCGAGTCAAGAAAACGGGAGGGGGCTTAGCTTGTATCTTCCGCAACTCTCTCAGAGTAAAACAGACCCCCTCTGCCAAGCTCTCATCCTGTGAATACCTATGCATCGATATCACTAGCACACACAGACTCTTATGCAGCCTTCACATCTTCTACCAACCCCCAGGTGATAACCTACCTCTAATTGAACAAACTATGGAAACCATCTCCTCCAACCTTGGCCGACACTGCCCTCAGATCTTCCTTGGGGATTTCAATCTCCACTGGAATGACCCACATGATCAGGCGGTTACAACCCTCAAAAACTTCCTAACCGACCTCTCCCTGACCCAATTCTGTGACAGTCCCACACGCAACTTAGGCTCGACACTGGATCTAATCATCGCCAACCCCAACTCCATCCACCTCGAATCTATTCTTCCTTGTGACTGGTCTGACCACCATTATATCAACTTCCTGATTCTTGAAAGTTGGAACCACAAAAGCGCACAACCACTAAAACTCAAGCACTGGAAAAGATCTCTCCATAATACAAACGTTAATGAGCTCATAGAGCGCTGCAATTCTTCCCTTTTTCCGCCTGCAAACATGTGCGATGTTCACGATCTCATTGCACACTATAACAACGCCATGCTTTCTGCCTTGAATGCCACAGCCCCCTTCAGCTAAAAAGAATTCCCATAAAAGACTCCAAACCCTGGTTCAATGACAGACTAAATGCGTACAGACGCAGCCTAAGACTAGCAGAAAGCACCTGGAGATCCACTCCCTCCGCGGATCTTCTAAAAACACTAAGATTCAAAAGAAGTAGATATAACAAACTCATTAGATCAGAAAAAGCCAACTTCTTCATAAATCAACTGGACAAAGCCAAAAATCGCCCGAAACGTCTTTTTGAGCTGATCAAATCTCAATCCAACAACACCTCTACCCAATCTCAGCACCTCTCTTTCCCGCAACCTAACTGTGATGCGGTTGCTGAATTCTTCCTTGATAAGATTAACAAAATCGAAGCAGATCTTAGGTCTGCTGCACTCAATCTTTCGCCCTCTCTTGACTCCTCTGTCTCCACACCCCTGACCTTGCCTAATTGCCTCTCCCTCAAAAACAATGCCTCATGGAGTCAATTCACTCCCCTCAATGACATTACCATCCTCAATATCCTCTCGACCCTTAAACCCTCAAATCACTTCAATGACCCCTTCCCCCCCAATTTCTTTAAAGATATGATAGGATCACTAACACCGCTTTGGTCCAAGATCATCAACGCCTCACTTCTTCATGGTGAGATCCCGGACTGCCTGAAGGCTGGCCTAGTGCTCCCTATTCTCAAAAAACCCTCGGCTGACCCCGTTGACCTGAACAACTACCGGCCTATCACAAACATACCCACCCTGGCAAAACTGCTGGAGAAATGTGTTCATGAACAGCTACGCAAACATATTGAGCAATTCCAGCTTCTCAACCTCTTCCAATCGGGCTTCCGCACTGGCCACAGCACCGAAACAGCCATCACTCACATAGTGGACGACGCCCTCACCCTACTTGACCAAAATGAAGCTTGCCTTTTAATTCTGCTCGATCTCTCATCTGCGTTGGACACTGTTAAACATGACAATCTACTCTACCTCTTGGAACGTAGGATGGGGCTCTCGGGCACGGTCCTTAAATGGTTTGCCTCTTTCCTCAACAACAGAACACAAAGAGTCAAATCGAACCAGTCTCTATCCAACCCCAGTCCTTGCACACTGGGTGTCCCCCAAGGATCCTCACTCTCCCCCACACTCTTTAACCTCTTCCTTGAACCATTGACTGTAATTCTGACAGCCTCCAACATCCAATATCACATGTACGCGGACGACACCCAACTCTACATGAAAATCTCCTCCCCCGATGACATCAAATCTCTCAACGGAACCTTTCTCAAAACCCTAAACTGGCTAACCTCCAACCATCTCAAATTAAACGCCCTCAAGACCGAATTCCTCCTCATTGCACCCGCTAGGCAATCCACCACTGTTGTGAAATTTCTCTGTAACCTCACTGCCCTCAACTGCACTCCCCACATCATTGATTCGACTAAATCATTGGGAGTTGTGCTTGACAAGAACCTAAACATGCAAGACCACATCAGATCATCGACCAAAGGAGCGAACTTCCAACTTTGCATCCTTAGAAAACTTAAACCCTACCTTCCCCAAGACGACTTTAAAGCGGCGGTGCAAGCACTTGTCATCTCTAGACTAGAATATGGCAGTGCTACTCTAAGCGGACTGCCGAAACTCAGTTTAGCCCCCATAAGAGCTTCTCTAAATGCTGCTACTAGACTCATCACGGGTTCTAAGAAGATCAACCACATTTCGCCGGACCTGAATTCGCTCAATTGGCTTCCCTTTGAGGCAAGGATCCAACTAAAGATCGCTTGCATGACCCATAGAGCACTACACTTCAACACCCCACTCTACCTGACAAACAAGCTGGAACTATCCGGGGGCTCCAGGTCCACAAGAAGCACCGGCACACTGCTGCTCAAGCCAAAGAAATTTAATAAGCTTAAAACCTACAAGCGCTCATTCTCGGGCGTCGCCCCGAGAATCTGGAACGCCCCTCCCAGTGGAAACAAGACTGATTCCCTCTAAACGTGCCTTCAAAAGGGAAGTTAAAGCTCTACTAATGAACAATGCCTTGAACTAGATGCTTTGCTTTTCCTGCCTCTAGCTTACTGTACACATATCACTTGTTGCGACCCTGTGTCGCTGGACATATTATCTGGTTGCTTTTGTTGTATATTGCCCTATTTCTCGCTCTCTCCTAACCTGCATCCTATGTCCGCGTCAATTTTATTCTGCTCCTTTTGTATTTTATCCCACTGTTTCCCCGATCTCTCTCCACTAGCTGTTTTACTTTGTATGCCTCAACTGCATGTAAAGCGCTCTGATACCCAACTGGGTCATGTTCGCGCTATACAAAACTCTAAATAAATAAATAAATAAATAAATAACTGCTCTGCCAACAATCTCAGACCCCCGGCAAATTCTGAGGAATCAATGTACTCTTATGCCCTGACAGATTCTAAGCAACACAAATCTCTAGAGACCATCAGTAAAGATCAGCCTCATCTATACTCACTTAGTCCTGACGCACACAATACATTTTAATTGCATTTTATAAGGGTCCATTTGCCACATAGCTGGAGCAACCGATACATATGTATTAATGATCTCCTTCCCCTAGGTACAAAAGCATCCTGAAGAAAAGAGGGTGTAACTGAGGAGAAGGGACTTCTAGCCGTGCTACTGATTTTACCTGTACTCGAAACCTTGTGGTCACCTATTCTACACTTGAATACACAGCTTCCTGCTGGTACAACAGTATGCACTCTTTACAGCGATCTCCTGCACCCATAGACCATAATCCCAAATATAATGGAGAATTCCTGGAATTAACACTCCACTTTCAGACTAAAGCAAACACGATTATAATTAGGGTTGAATTCAACCTACAGCTTAAGTGACCATGGAAAAGCCCATATTAGCTCTCACTGATAACATAAACACATGTGGATTCCAAACAAAAGCTAATCAGTATTCCTACAAATATATATGCAAACACTCCCAAACATAAGTTCATAAACAATCTCAAAAGGTCAGCCTCAACAACAGTCCCAGTTTTGGTCCAGCCAATCTTTTATTTCTACAAACCTGACCTAGAATAATTACGAATCCGCTGTATCAAATTCTAAAATTGTCAGAAAACCTTTACAGTCACTTCATAATCATACATATAGAACTGTGTGAGTAATCATACACTGAAGCTAAAACACTGCACCCTGCCATCACCAACCCAGCAATCCCATTGAACTCCTTGTTGTATAATATTTCAGCTATCCAAATACTCTTGTGCCTATCAAAGCTTGAAAGCCTTTACAAGGTGTTAAAGAACTCATAAGTAGTACAAGGAAGTCGTGGATGAATTGATGCCTGCTAACTGAATCCTGGAGAGCCAATGACACAAATGAAGTCTAAAGAGAGCAAAGCCTATTGCAAAATACATGGAAAAGTCTAACAGCGGGAAATCAGAACAGTTAAATATGTACCTCATAAAATACATGACTGAGGCACCCAATAAATTAAAAGAAATGTTTGATATTTACTTCAGGATGGCCAAGCCTGAAAGTCTGACCAGCATCCCATATGCATCTCAACAACACTGTGAAGGCCCTCAAAAATTAAAATTGCAGCAATATGCAAGTCATGTCCAGCATTCCAGGATTACCTTCCTATCATTGTGTTTACATCCAGTGCTATTCACGACCCTCATGTCCCTAGAAACCAAGAGGCCGATGAGATATTTAATCTAGCTGTCAAAATAATACCATCCAAATTACATACAAACATGTGAGATGGTGCAAAATAATAGCGCACATATTTCATACAAGCATGTGCCATGGTGTATGTCTTAATATATTACTCCTTCAACTGCACTAATAGCAACAAACATGATAAATGCCTCTGTGTTCTGGAATGATTGGGTTTGGGCCTGAGAGAGAGGTCAATCATAGCATACATAAGGTAGGAGCTCCTCCTCTCATTGAATGAGGAAAAAAAGCATCCTGCCATGTTGACCACAACATTATCTTAGGCAGGTTAGAAAATTGGCCAGGAATTACAGGCACAGCCCTACTTTGAATGCAAACTTTTCTGTCCAACTGCAGTCAGAAAGTCACTTTTGGGTCAGCTGAATCATCCACTCAACTAGCAACGTGCTGCGTCCAATAAGTTTATCCTTTCCTTTATCTTGTTCAATATCTATTAGTACCCTTTGGGAGACCTTGCTGAGCAATATCAAGTATCTTTGCAAATGTATGCATCAAATACCACTCAAATCTCTAGTTAGACAAGTGAACCAAACCAAAGTAGCATCATCTAGTACCTGGACCACATTCTCCAGAGCGACCTCTGCAAGAATTGAACAAAAAATGTAATTGGAGAATATAAAACAGCACTGTCACTACTGTCACTACTCTCAAATAACCTCGAGGTCTTATAAAGCACTCTGGACCCCACACGCCTGAAACCTTGGCATATTATTGGACTCTGAGATGTCATTCATGTCACAAGTCAAGAGAGTGGAGTTACATCTTCAGCAATCCCAGCACTGAAAAAATAATCCCACTGCTCCAAATTGATCACATGAAAATTAACTAGAGCTATATTCATATCACATCTGGACTCCTGCATTTTCATTTATACTGGACTTTGAAAAAACGCTTACTGACAGGCTGCAAAGACTACAAAACAGGGCAGCTAGAATCTGCCTTAACTTACGCAAGTGAGACCACATCAAACTCATCCTGACACCTCTCTGTTGGCTTCCAGTAGTCAAAGGCAGAATCAAATTCCTTCTTGTCACCAACAGTCACAAAGCTTGCAGGGAATGAGTCTAAAAAAAGCTGCAAAATCTTGCTTCGCAATATTAACACCTGGACGCATCCTCTCATCAACTGCTAACTTGATTCAGCAATGTTCATTCAGGTGGATGAAAAACATCTCTGGGAGTTTAAGGTCCAAGACTGTGGAATGCCTATATTCTGATATCAAAGCTTAATTACATTAAGTTCATATAACGCCTGTAAACAGACTTGTTTTAACTCACTTGTTAATTGAGCCATACTCTGTTGTATGCAATGGCCGCATAATATCAGTTATTGGCTCCACTCATCCTCTTTCGATATATTGTCACCTCCACTCAAAAGTAACAGAAATGCTACATGTAGAACACTCTAAAACATACCAAATTAATAAATAAAGTAATTGTGCCATTACAAAACTCCATATTTAATTAATAGGAATTGCAATCAACAAATGGCTGATAATTGTGATGAATGACATTTACAACAGTTGATGAGCTCAAGACTCTATGTAAACTGCAGGAGTGCTTTTAATTTTTTTTTTCTGACAGACATAAAAAACAGGCTTGCACTCAGACTAGTTTGAATGCCATTAATGGCCTTCACGTCTCAAGCTACTCCTAGACGGCATCCTCAACTATGATGCAGGACTTTGTATCCCTGCCTTCAGCTTCCCTGGAACCTCCACTGTGTGACACATCCTCAACGCAAGCCCCTCATCAACTGTCTCCATGATGATGACACAGGACTCCATATCACAGCCCCGTGGCTTCCTCAGAAGCAACGCTTTGTGACGCATCTTCAACTTGGGATCTGCCAACGCTCCTCAAGCCAGGATTTAAGGTACTTTGCAGACATAACTGGGTCCCTGTATTCAGCCCACGTTCCATCACGGTCAGCCCATAACTTGTTACTTTGTCCTGGTCCGGCACGACCAGATAACCACAGATGGTGCTTTGTGCTTATAGGCACTATTTTCACTTAAAACTTTGAAATTGCATATCTCTGGGTATACTGATTGGATTTTTGTTGAATTGGTCTCAAAATATGAATTAAATTATATTCTATTTTTCTAACGTGCTGTGGGAGTTTTCTTGTGATGTGTTCTCACTTTATAACTGTTTGAAGTGCTGCATAAATACTTCACCCATTGCCTCTAAGTTAAGTCTGACTGCTTTGTGCCAAGTATCCAGAGGGTTATTCACAGGTTAATTTGGGGTTGCTTGTGACTTCACCCTGGCAGAAATTGTGGTTGTTGCTTGAGTAGGGTTTCGCCCCCCTCAACCAGTAACCTAATTTTCTACGACTCTCATTGCTCTGAGCCACCATCACAGATAAAATGGGAATCAATCCAATTTGAGTCTGAATGGTAGAAAACAGCATGCAGCCCAGGAAAAAGAATTTACACTAGACCAGGATGCAAGCATATACCCCATGCAGACCACTAAAAATAAGCATGCATTTTCGATTTATATTTAATCTTGGTATTTTTTTAATTTTTTTTTTAATGAAGTTCAGCATCCCTCATCCCAGTTATATGTTGCATATGCCTTTTAGACTTATGTGCTATATTGATGCATGGACATATATTGTTAGGGTGTATGGCACTCACCTGATTCCTCACCACCTCCAACTACAGCTCCCACTTCTATTCCCTCTACGATTGTCACGTTGATAATAGTACGAACCTTCTCCTTCAATAGAGTTAAGTTTAGTTTTAGTGCAGATCCTCCGCCAGTGGCAAGACTCTACATTCACGCTTAGCTAGCAGTGCGCAACATGACATTTCAGGTCCTGGAATCTTTTTCGATTCCTCCACTGTCCAGAAGTCTGCAGATATAGAGTTGACCTTCTGTATTATTTGTTGCCACGTTTTAGATCTGGTTTTGGCACTGGTCTTGGATACCAAATGTCCCATTAGACAAGCCTCTTAATGTAGGACCTCCTCTGCAAGTACCTCTCATTCAGGGTTACTCTATTTGTATTTTCTAAGGTGCTTAGGAGCCATATATCCAATTAGAACATTGGAATGTGGAGCACTCCATTGAATACAATGGAGTCCTCCGAGCTTCTATGGGCCGGTAAAGGCCAGCAGAGCAACATTCCAATGTTGTTTGAACAAAGCCCTAGGGGATTTCAATCCCTTCGGGCTCCGAGAGGCCTTTGTTTAATTTGTTAGAACATTCTGCCCTCTAGTGGCAGAATGTTCTAATAGCCTTACAGCACTTCGAGAGCTGGGCTATACCGGCTATTAAAGTCCCGCTCCCTTGTTAATGGCCCGAGCTGGAGCGGGCCTTTAATAGCTGGTATAACCTGCTACGGCGGGCTATAAGGCTATATTAGAACATCGGAATGTTGGGAGCTCCATTGAAAACAATGGAGTAGCTCCGGGCTTATAATGGCTGGTATAAGCCCGGAGCTCCAACATTCCAATGTTTCTTTGTTCACAGCTGTGAACAAAGGCTTCAGGGAGCCTGAGGGGATTTCAATCCCCTCGCGCTCCCTGAAGCCTTTTTTTATTTGTTAGAACATTCTGCCCTCTAGTGGCAGAATGTTCTAATCGCCTTATAGCCCTTTGTAGCTGGGCTATACCGGCTATTAAAGTCCCGCTCCCTTGTTAAAGGCCCGAGCTGGAGCAGGCCTTTAATAGCCGATATAACCCGCTACGGCGGGCTATAAGGCTATATTAGAACATTGGAATGTTGGGAGCTCCATTGAAAACAATGGAGTAGCTCCGGGCTTATAATGGCTGGTATAAGCCCGGAGCTCCAACATTCCAATGTTTCTTTGTTCACAGCTGTGAACAAAGGCTTCAGGGAGCCTGAGGGGATTTCAATCCCCTCGCGCTCCCTGAAGCCTTTGTTTTATTTGTTAGAACATTCTGCCCTCTAGTGGCAGAATGTTCTAATAGCCTTATAGCCCTTTGTAGCTGGGCTATACCGGCTATTTAAGTCCCGCTCGGGCCTTTAACGCTGGAGCGGGCCTTTAATAGCCGGTGTAGCCCGCTACGGCGGGCTATAAGGCTACAGTAGATCAGGTTGATGGGATGTATGTATGTTTGTGTTGGTGGATTACAATAGATTGTAAATCCACCAAATGGCTGCCAGATGGTGAGTGAAATGGAGTTGGATATCAGGATCAAAGTTCAGATTGATTTCCCCACTCATATCTGCCTCCTGCGTGTGCACTGGCAATGGACATAGCATTTCCACATGTGCATGCTTTATGCAGGATTTTACCAGCTGGTAAAACCGTCTTAAGAAAATCACACCTGCTAGTTCCGGTCATGTAGGGCAGGCAAAATGCTTATAATCTAATGACTTTCCCAGTCCCATGAATGAATTTGCTGGCTGGTGGTAGTAAATCTGAGGGCAATTTAACCACACCACACCCTTTTGTGAAGTTCTCTGCTGGGGGAGTCCAGGGCCTCAGCTTGCAGGCTAAATGAAGTGAGACACACACACTGTTATAGTAACGGATGTCCTGGAGTGGCCTCGAGCGACCACTCAGCCCTTTATTTGTACCCTCGGGCCTCACCCGGCCCTCGGGTTGTGGAGCTGCTACAAATTATGGTAGGGGTGGCACTCTGCACCTACAATCTCTTCACTTGTAATTGGGCCAAAGTGCACCAATACTACAGCACGTCATACCTTGCATTTACTTCCAATCAAGTATATTCAACTGCAATTAAATACCTATGCCACACACTTAATAATTAACTGTAGCTGCGGCTTTCATAGAAAGTAAAATCAGCAAAACTAAATTCCACTTTGTTGTGACAGAACCTCATTGAGTCTGATCCGTAGCCGGATCAGGAGACATTTAGATCTAAATCCACCATGAAGGTAACTTTTATTGGTGCAACAGATGCACTGCCCGTAGGCTCCAGGGCTGTAAGGGGTCGACTGCCCATTAGATATGCCAGTACTTTATACTTTATTGCTTGACCAGCGTCAAAGGGGCCCATTTTCCTTGAACTAAGGTCCATAACACACTTGTTACGTCAGTGAGTGAAGCATGTGTGCTTTTATTTTAACCCTGCCCCAACGCTGAACACAGACACTAGAAATTGCAAGCATTTTGAAGATGTTCCTTAGAAAAGCTTGCACAAAACAATTATTTGTTCGGTTGCTTGAAGATTTTAACCAGAAACCTAACATTAAACAGGAAAATAAAGCAAGATTTTGGGGCATATTATCAAGCCCCCTATCGCCGCGTTAGCAGCACTTTTCTGCCGCTAATGCGGCGATATTTCTATCACACTATTAACAAGCTGCAGCTAACGGGCCTTAGCGTGAGTTTTTTAGCGATAGCGGGCGTTTGTTTACCTCTAAGCATGTCAGCGATATATATCGCTAATGACATGCAAAGTAGGCGTTCCTAACTAAAACTCCATCGAAACAGTCGCAAACACAACTTCCCCCTATTATCAATGCCCGCGAAGCGATAGGAAAATTCGCGCTCACCGCGCTTATCGCTGGAATATAACGCCTGGAATAAACTTGCCTTAACCATCTTATCAATGGGGGGTGGATTGTTAGGTTAAGTACACACTTGCCTATTAGCAAGCTTTTCATTTGCGCAGTGAATTTAGCGCTTGAATTCTCACACTATTGCTGGGTTAACTCGCTATCGCTGGATTTCCTATCGCCTTTGCGATATGCGTTGATAATACCGCGGTATCCCGGCGAGGAAATCCAGCGATAGCCGGCGATAAAAAAAACAGCGCTAAGCGCGCTTTGCGATAAACATCGCAGATCCTTGATAATATGCCCCTTCATATTTTAATATACTTTGAAAACCAGTTGTAACATTGGCTGAGATCTGTCAATCTAGGACTAAAAGGACATTTTTATATTTTTACTTCACATCAAAAAACCTCTAACAGTCTCATATACTGTCCGGAAAATTATCTGATAAGTATAAGCAAAAAAAGTAGTCAGCATGCAAGGTTTAATGCCAAGCCTCTTCAGTGGCGGCAGCTGAAATCTGCTCCCTTTCAAGTTCAGATTCCGTTTTCAGAAATAAGGCAGCGGCTTCCAGCTTCAAAGACTTTGTTACCAGTTGATAAAAGGCTGCAATTTGTTCTTATCAATTGTTCCAGCTATATTTTTGCTACCCTTGTATCATAAGAATGATTTAACAGAAAAATGTGAGTTTGGTTATCAAAGCAGAATGAACAGCAGAGGACTGCTACTGGCTTTCTATTCACTGTGTTCCTACTCTCACACATCTAATTCATGCTTTTACACTATTTTGTTCCAGAGCCATAAAATGGATGGTGCTTTATTCCTGCTAAATGAGGAACACTTTGCAACAGAACAGAACGGTGTGCATACCGTCGGGGCTATAAGGAGCAAATAGCCTAGATCAAGCAGCACATTACAATTTATTTTTCTACCTGTAATTCCAAAAATGTATGATAAATCAACATTGGCACACAATTCTGAGTCATTAAAAATCTGATATGATGATGGTGTCTCTTTCATATATTCTGTACTGCAGAATATATATTGGTTTGTACACAATATCAAGAATTAGGACCTGACTAAGAGTTTGGTGGATGGCTTACTACTTCACAAATTTGACAGATCTCCCATCTGCCTTATTAAAAGTGCATTTCTTATGACACCTTTGTGATGGCGTACCAGTCCATCATATTCTAAATCAGGCTATTATGCTGTTAAAAGTTTCTAGCCTTTAGACAGCATATTACCTAAATTACTGGACTGTCAGCCCACAGACCAGCACCGGGCAAACTACTAAGTGCCCGGCCAGTGCAATCTATGGCAAGCACTCTCATAGCAACCTATACACTCTCATAGAGTGTCAAAGAGTGTAAAAGCATGGTCCTTCAGGGTGTGTGGACATTCTCTTTCCACCAGTGCACTTCGCCAAATGGGTACTTTTATCTGTCCCTCTGTTAGTGTGGATTGGCTTGTTTAGAGTTTGGGGAATGGGATACTCCATCACAAAAGTGCCAGATGTCCCGTCTACGCATTACAAGTGCATTATATCCTATACCACTGGTAATACGGCAAATATCCTCGACGGTTTGACGGAGAATCCCAAACTCTAAATAAATCCCATAATCTTAATTTCTCACTACAAGGTTAGTGTGAGAATAGCTAAAATACCACTGTAGCCTATGGTCAATAGACAATAAAACTACTATTATGGGGATCATACAGCCACATTACAAGAAAGGGCATAATACCACTGGTTGATATCAGAGAATTAAGTAAAAACATAGAAAAGCACGTTTATAGATGATAAATTAAGCTTGTAAATGTAACCCTCATATGGATGATCAGAAACATAGTCTGATCTTTGCAACCAGCCCTAATGTAATCTTTGAGCAAACACCAGCAATGTCTGCTAATTTACCACAAGATATTCTGCTCATAGAGCCATGGTGTGGCGATGTAGCACCTGGTTGACAGCGGCAGTCCTGCAGGACTATCATCAGTCCAGGACACCTGCCAGAGATACACTCTGCAAACCTAGCTACAGCAGACAAGGTGTTTTTTAGTGGGACTGGACACGCTAGCCCCCGTAGCCTCCAGGGGGGGTCCCCTAAGCACAGTACCTTGGCTGGAGGGTTCGTATTTGTGTCCGGAGAGGGCCCCTCCATGTGCCTTGCAGGCCCCCCCTCAAATTTCTTTACGCCAGTGGCTGGTCATGTGTCATTCCCTCTACTCACAAAAAATCCACCACCCCTGTGCCCATCGAAGGGCGAAATCAAAGGGCATTAGCACTGCATGTTTTATCCTGCTGTAGCATGAGCTGGTGTGGAGCTGCAGTCTCTTATCAAAGTTCCCTCAAAATACCTTGGTATATCACAAGCAAACCATCTGTCTGCTACAGGATAGAGTAGCTTGTGATTTATTCTCCGCCAATAGTATCCTCAACCAAGGGAATTCATCCCCAAAAAAATTCAATATTGTTAGAAGCAAGAAGGGGGTGGAGGAGCAAATGGATGTTGGGTGGAAGACTGTGAGGGGGGTTAATAAAGATGAGTGGCCTTAAGGGGAAGTAGCAAAGCAGAGAGAAAGAGAAAAAGGTAGAAAACATAGGGGCATATTAGCAAGAACATGCGAAAATTATCGCTAATCGCGCTTAGCGCGTATTTATTTAACGCCGCCTATCGCTGGATATTATCGCGGAGATAACATGCTATTAGCAAGGTTTATCTCCAATGCGATAAAATATCCAGCGATAGCGACGAAATGCGTGAACATCGCTGGAAAACCAGGGATATTCACGCATTAACGCCAAGGTGGACTTAGGCTGACAATCCACCTCCCATTCAACAAACAGGTAAGTCATGTTTTTAGCAGGTGTTAAATTCTAGCGATATTCGCGCTTAGCGTGAATTTTTTTATCGCTTCGCCTGCGTTGCTAATAGGGGGAAGTTGTGTTAGCGACTGTTTTCAGTCGCTTTTAGTTGGGAACGCCTACCTTGCATGTCATTAGCGATATTTATCGCTGGCATGCAAGGCGATGGGAAAACGGACCGCTATCGCCAGAAAGCTGTCGCTAACGCCTGTTAGCGACAGCTTGCTGATAGGGCGATAAAAAAATCGCCGCTTTAGCGGCAAAAAGTGCCGCTAAAGCGCGATAACGCCCTTGCTAATATGCCCCATAGTCCCTAATATGCACTGCAACGCAACATCCGATGTCAGTACTAGAATTAGAGATGCCATACAATCGAAACACTGTGAGGCAGAAATGCTCCTTGGGCAGGCAAAACACAAGAACATTGAGGAGAGCCATTGGATCAGGAGATGGGAATTGTGATAGATAACAATGCTGTCCAATACTTAGTAAAGCACTGACCCAAAACCCATTCTACATATTGTATTTATCACAATAGGTCTTTGGCAATAGACAGCTAAATCTACCTACATTCAAGACCTAAAAAAGGCTCAAAATATGTCCACCCTCTGATGAAAGAGTATACCATGCAAGTCTTGTAGAAATAGTTTTCTGCAAACCATTTGATTTCAGACATTATTTATTTGTTGAATTATTTGTGAAGACCCCGACTGTAGAACAGTGTCTTGTTACACAATGCAATAATGAAACAGAAAAACCAACATGATTTATAATTTAGGAGTAGCAGCACAGAGGTGAAGTGGCATTGTTTCCACTTCTAATCCACAAAAAGTACCCCACGGTCTCATGAACAAGGTTCACAAGTACTTAAAGCTAACCCTGGTAAGTCAGATCTGGGAAGGTCCTACTTGAAGCAATGAGCTGTTACCCACTAGAGAGTGGGGAAGGAAACAATTCCATTTGTTTATATTACCCTCACACACCCTAGTGGTGTCATGCTTCATCATCGGGTCATCCTGACGCCTAGAAGTCAGGATGGGCTCGACCATATTCCAGGGAGCTCTTGCTGAGATGTGGCCAGGGGGAGTTAAAGATTAAAAATCCGCCGACAGGTCCCAGTGTCCCTTTATTCGTGGAACTGTCAGGGATATTAAAATACAAAAATAGGGGGGGGGTCACCAGGAGTTTTATGGTCCTATGACCCTAATGCCAACATGTTTCAGTCCTTTATTGGCCAAAGCGGTCCTGGACTTTCTTCAGGGCAGAAAATTAGATAATCCTCCCTGGATAGAGCGGAAAAGGGAGTCCCTATCCTGCTTTTATGTAAGGGCAGAAAGCTGCTCCTGAGACGGTAGCAAAAGATATTTTATCTTTAATTTATTCTTACTCCATCTGTAAATAAAAGAAAGAAAAGAGATCATAGTGCAACGTTCTTGTCAAAAAACCTCACTGCTTCGCATATGTGACGTGCTCATGAATACACCCATGCTGTCAAACCGGTATGGTGCAGGGAACACATCATTCAACATACCAGTTTGGTATGTGTATCGAATATAGTATATTTATTACCACATACAACTAGGTGGTAAATATAGTGATGTGGCGTCACAAATCGCATTCTGTCGCTAACCACACTGTTGTGCATGCCTAGTCTCACTGTGGAATCATACCTGTGTCACTCTCATCAAACAGCATCACGCTGCTATCAATCGTCGTGTTTAAACATTCACTCATATCATTCACAGTACTCTCCCTTACCCCTCATTGGTAGAGTAAACACATCACTGGGAACTTCAGGAATTAGTGGGGTAGCCCTTTAGTCAAACACTGTGTTGTTCAAATGCCAAGCGCTAATACGTAATGGCCATCATGGAGGATAAAGACAAAAAAACAGAAGCGGCGAGGTCAATATCAGAGGTAAATTACATCATTTTGGCCTGTTTGCAAAACATACCTGTTTAAGTGGGAAACGCTATCTGTTGTCATTTACTTACGCCATCAAGGGTCCTACCCCGTGGCGATACCTAGTAGGTCCGAGTCCCTGTGTAGTGTAGCTCCTATTTCCCTAATAGGCTCTGCGCATTGGAATAATATCCCCTATAGGTTTGACATAGGACTAAGGTCAGTATGTCCCTATCGAGTATATTAAACTTAATTACTTGTGCCAGCTAGCTCAGAGGCCACTAGAAACTCCTTGACAAACAAGAAGGGAGTAGTTTCTGGCAGCCGCAAAACATGACCACTTTGTTTCCCTTTAGAATCAGAATGTGTCCCAGAGTCGTGGAAACAATAGATAACTTTTTCACTCAGCTCAATCGTGCATACTTAGTTTTTCTCAAAGTTACACAGAAAGAATAGACGGGCGTTTCAATAAAAGATTTATTGAACAGTCTTGTTTCTCGTGTAAGTAAAATGTGCTGTTACGATCACAAGACAGTATGCAAGATAAATAATGTACAGCGTAAGCAGTAGAAATAAATAATACTGCGCTAGCATGATCTTTAGTAGATATTCATTTACATAAATAACACAGACTAAAAATGCGAGTACTCATACGATGCGTTTCTAAGCTAGTTCTACCCCAATGTACCTAACCTATCCTAGGTGTAGGGAGAGGTATGAAGTAGGTGAAGTATTCCTTACTATGGGATACTAGGAGTATGTTAAGCCCAGTATGCCTAGTATGCCAAGAGTCCCTCTAGGTTCTAGTCATCTCCATACCTTAAGAATGAGAGAGGTAGGAATCTCTTGCCAGACTCGAACTCCAACACCCCGCAAGGGAAGTCAGATCACTGGAAGCTGGACTCTCTGCGTGCAGGGATGACAGCATCTTCTCAGTGCATCAGGCCGGGAAACGGGCTCCTCTGAAGTCGAGGTCTCCTCTAGTTTACAAGGGCTAGGGAAGGTATATTTATACCTGAGAGGTACCTCAGAATGTTAGCATTGACGTGAATCGGACAGCGGAAGACGTCATGAATGAACACCTAAGGTATAACGGTTCATGCATAATAGATGAGTCCTTGAAAAAATCAATAGCCCTGTGCTAGGGAAACTCCCGAAGCCTAAGGGTCTGTTCTTCAAGAACTCATTGTGACGTTAGGGTGGACGGATGTCGGAGACCATGCCTGTATTTGGAGTGCACGGTTTAATGCCTAAATAAGGACTGGGATTTTATGCCTATATAAGGGCAGGGCGAATTGTGCCTATATAAGGACATGATACAGGAAATCCTATGTACGGACATCCTAAGAGGAATACAACACCCACTACACTTTCGTGTGTACGATAATACTAAAATGCTAAACATTAAATGGAGTACCGCATATCGCTAAAATATTTCTTAAAACCATTTAAAAGGCATTTAAAAAACCTATTAGAATGCAAAAGGTACTGTACATTTTAAGCATTGCTTTTCATTTCAGGCATATATTTAAAACAAAAATGCAATTTAAATGAAATAAGCAGTAATAATTACATGTGACAAAAAAATGATCGATAAGTTTGTTCAAAATCAAAGTCATTTCATGCCATGGAAATTAATGAACTTTTTAGACAAGCCAGATGACTAAGGGGCCGATTCCGATCTCGGCCGGTAGGGCTCCGAATCGGACTCGGCATTACCGGATTCGATTCGGAGCCCTGTTTCCCGACCGAGTCGGACGTGCGTCCGGGCGAGCGAGTACGATGCGAACGTACGCAAAATCGCCGACCGACTCGTTCGCGGGACCCAACCGATCCGACCGACTCGCACGGACACGACTCGCACCGCGCAATGGAGACGTTCCCCGGCCGGGTAAGTACGATGCGCGCTGCGAGCAGTCCGACCGACTCGCGCCGTTCGGCTCGAAAGAGCAGTCGGAGCCGCACTTTGGGGGTCCGTGTCGGACCCCCCTGTACGCCTAGCCGCGCGGGTCGCACACAGCGGGGACCCATGGGTCCCCCCTACCTGTGCATGTACGGCGCAACCCGCTTCGACGCGTACCCGCTGTAGGGGGCGCCCTTGTTCGCCTCGCACCCATTGAGTCAATGGGAGCCTGCGTACGCGTTGTACGACCGGCTCCCATTGACTTCAATGGGAGTCCAACCGAATCGAGTCCGATAGCATGCGAATGCATCGTACTCGTTCGGTCGGACTGCTAGGGTCCGATTCGGTCGGAAATCTCTCCGGGTCCGGCTCGGTCGGAGAGATTTCCGGCCTGAATCGGAATCGGCCCCATAGTGTCTGTGGAAGTACCGCGAAGTCTGTACTATAAGGCTAGTTCTACTTCAAGCAGATTGAATTGCCATTTAGTTCGAAAAAATGGGAAAGAGTTCAATTTTATGAAGGTTGAAGGCCAAATTGTTACTGCATCCCTGGAACACAGTGGGCTGAATCAGAGTCAGTTTACGGGTCTGGTGTAAACATGAGATCATCTATTTCTATAGACAAAACATCGTCCACTGAAGTTGGTGTCAGTTGGAACACCTCGTGTAGTAAATTAATTGCACAGAGATGTGAAGCATCGCTTTCAGCATAGGATGCCGCAGCAATGTTCACGTCCGTTGTTACCTGTGTGCCTGTAGATATTTCTCGTACCTCAGCAGCAGCCGGAAGCGTCTGTGAGATCTCAATGAATGCTGTCATCAGGATTGGTAGCCTCTGGGGACAACACAGAGCATGGGCCGTTATCGGGTCCAGCAGAGTATCGATATCCGTTGGCGTTGCTGATGGAAATGTCAGACAGGTGTCTAACACGCATTCTTCACCGCATAGCAGGCATCGTAGAACAGGTAAGATGCAATCTTGCCAGATTGGTCTGAATGACAGGAACCATGTGGTATTCAGGTCCCGTAGACGAGTCATGCCCAAAAGCTGTACTATTCGCTCACGGCACTTTCGTTCAAGGAGAGCTTTCTCCATTTCGCTCGGAGTGATGTCTGCGAATAGGCTGGCCATAGCGTAATAGCAGGAAGAGAAATAGAATTCCGGCAACAAGTGCTAGAATTAATGGTATGCCACCAAACACCGAATGTGCAAAGTTCGGGATGATTCCGAGTATTGCCTGGAAAAGTGCTAACAGACCGGAGCAGATGCTCTTAAATACATATACAATTCCGGTTGTATCAGACATGTTAAAGATACGTCCTATCATTTCTATGAAATGTATAGGGCAGTTTGTACGTATTAAAGTCTGTATCTCAGCCAAAGTCCTTGCTACTTGTAGATCATAGGTTTCTTTGGCCGAGGTCAAAGGCACTGTTTGCTGTAAAAGCATGGCTTTCATTCTGCTCAAAGTATCAAATTTTATAAAAGAGACGTTCAGCGAAGGCCACAAAGGCGACTCCCTGACTGTGTCTATTGGGGCAAACAATACTTGCATACAGCAAGTGACCCTGGAGTTGACCGTTACTAAATATGGGATGCCTGGCAACATGCCGCAGCAACTCTGATCATTCAACATGAGGTAACTCCCATTCGAAAGTTGTCCAAACGTTGGATTAATCACAGCAGCTGGTGTACCCTGCTGGTGGCAAGACAAATTTGCCACAGAACCATTACAAGCCCCGTGTAAAGAAATGTCCTGACATATAAGTGAACCGCTCAGTGCACTTTTACAGTGTATACCGCTCAAAAACACTTCACGATCCCCACTCCAACATCTATATGTATACGGTAAATCCCAAGATGTCTTAATGTATTCCTTACCCAACCTTTCATATTTGCCTGCTTGCATTTGTCTGAGGCAATACTGAAACTGAAAAGTAGTCACAGGTAATGTGATTTTGCCATGAATGAGCCATTCGGTAGCTGGTTTTTCTGCCACTGTGAATGGTAATTTTTCCAGTTTTTCAGTGCTCAACACTGTATACCTTGCTCCTCTTTGTGCCAGTACGATCTGCTTATCAGTTAGATTGTATTCTGCAAACAGAGCTGACGTGTTGATGAAACACCAAGGCACATAGCCCGCTCGCAAAGATTGCAGCGTCCAGCTTAATAACACAATAGAACGTAATTGAGATTGGCCTTGTTGTAACATCGCCAAATCGTGTTGTAGTATGTCGATAGCAGAGGATACAATGTTGTCCAATGAATATATTCTGGAGGACAAAGTTGTTAACCCATTGTCGACCACAGTGAGTGTTTTCTCTAAATTAATACGATCAAGTTCACGTATTCGTTCTGTGGCCTCCATCTGTGACACTTTCCATGCTTCATTATAAGCAGCTTAAATGCCGGCATATATGAAACGTTTTTGACGCGGTTTTCTTGGTCCAAGCAAGAATTCCCTAAGGTCTGCGTCCTCTTTAAGTAAGGATAAGTGTTGTTTCACATCCTGTAGTGTAGATTTCTTCAGCCAATCGAGGCATAATTTACCTACACTGTATGTTGTTACTACCCCCGGATGCTGTCTTTGGACGTATCTTGCGTCTGGCCTATGAATAGTAAAGCCCTGAGTTTTATTCAGTAATCTTTCCTGACAGTTGTTCGTGTCTGTGGGCCAGATCAACCATTTTCTCCAATCAGGATTAGATCTGTTGAGTTGTAGTATATTGTCAACTGTCATAGCTGCCTGTGTATAGTTATCACTTGCAGGTGTTGGTACAGAAGGTGTTTTCATCTCTTTTATCTTGGCTAGTCCAAGACAAGATGTTTGTTGGATGGTTTCATTCAAAAACATTATTTGTTCAGGGATGATACAGGCTCTAAACAAAGCTTCTATCCCTTGCACTTGCCAGTCTTTAGTACCCCAGACAGTTTTTGTGTCTATTGTGTCTTTCCATAAGTCGAAACCCTGTCTAGACAGTTGGGCAATAAATGCTGCAGAGTAAATCTGTTTTGTACTAGTTAACATAATTTTCAGCCCTGTTTTGTTTACATGTTTGTAGTAAAATGTTTCTGGATCAGATGTATTGTAACCTGAAAAATATGGAAACTTGTTAGCAAATGTTTTTGAACTACCTTGTGATGGTGTAGGACAATGCTCCCATTGGTTAAACATAAACACATTTCTAGGGTAAGCAGATTTATGCAAATAATGATGACCATAGTGGTTATAGCAATACAGCTGTTCATAGTCTGATGAACCCTCTAAATATTCATTTTTAGAAAATGCAGCAGATTTTTCTAGGTCAAACATTATGTCATTAACAGTCTCAAAGTCCCAATCATCAGAATAGGTACTGGATGAAATTAGATCACTTAGTGAAATTTTAAATAAATGTGGAATGTTCAATTGTTCCGTCGGGCCAAAGATATCAAAATCTCTTTTGTCCCACACTATACCATCCTGTATAGGAACGGCTGTGATGTTCACTGTTGACAAGTCTCTTGCTTCACGATGGGAAGACTTATGAGGTTTCAAAAGCACGTTCACGTCTTTTCCTTCAGTATTCACATGGATGTAACTGCCACTTATAAGCACGCTCACAGTTGTAACCAAAGCTAGCCAGAGCAGGAAAACAAAAAGTCCAGATGTAATCCAGAGTTCAATCCATGGAGAAACCAAATAAGTCTTTTTCAGAAAGTGAAGAAAGTCTTGTACTTGCTGCTTGAATTTCAATGATGCTGGCGTCGTTTCAGGTTCACTCGGATCTTCTGAGAACGTATCAAAGTTAATGAAATAGCCAGAAGCAGTTCTGTCAATTGTTGAAATTGCATCAGGATTTGTAGAAATCGCTGGAACCAGTTGATCACGTGCTACATTGGTGTAGACAGGTGTATTTGGACGAACTGTTACTTGATTTTCAAGAGGGATGAGTTCCATAATATTGTTGCTTAGTCCTTCATCTGTTACTGCTGAATTCTCGATCGTTATTAGTCTTTCAGTCTGAACCTCTTGGATAGTAGCGAGAGGAGTGTGTCTGCTACTAGGTCGGAGTCCACGAGGCCTACTACTTAGTATTGGCCACATACTGTGGTTTGATGAGGTCGATGGACACAAATCTTTTCTCCTTTCTTCCAGCAAGGGGCGGCAGAAGCACTGTTCTTGTTCCTTGAACTGCTAGGACAGGTACTGGTTGTCTGTAAGAAGGTCCAAATTCCTTCTTGTCCGCAATCTTTTCTCTGACTAGATCCCCAACTTTTGGAATTCAGACAGGCCTTGCTGGGACCGCCGATTTTTCCCCAGTGGTGGTTGGCTGCAGGAATACGTTGCTTTGTTTTGTTCTTAACTCATTCAGTTCCTGTAAGACAGCCAAACGATCTTTGATATCAAACGTTTTATTTTCCACCACTGTGCCTACGTCATCGAGATCTGGTACCCACATTCTTGTCCCAAATAGGACCTCATATGGAGTGACCCCCCCTAGAGAACTTATTGGCAGATTGTTTAATGAGCGTTGGACCCCATAAAGATGTTTGACCCACCCATCACCCAAACCTAATACCCTAGCTGTTATAGACTGCTTTATGTCCCGGTTTTTCCTTTCCACAACCGAATTTCCCTCAGGATGGAATGGAGAGGAGTACCGCAATGCAACGCCCAGACTGGCCATGGCTTCTTTGTAAGCCCGAGAGCTAAACGCAGGGCCCTGGTCAGAATGTAGCGTGCCTATTGCGTATGTGCCGATAAAGACTCGCAAATCTTTTATAACAGTTCGAGCGTCAGCCGAGCGCTGAGGCCATATCCATAGGAACCTTGATTCAGTATTTGTGGGATTGCATTTGTCCAGAAGGACGCATGAGTGTAGATAGTCTAATGCTGTCTAACAGTGGTGTCTGTACTGGGCAGCTGCATTCGCAGCATGGTGTCTGGTGGTTTTCTCGCTGTAATTTACAGTCTAAGCAGTTATTGATGAATATGTGAATTTCTGTATTCATTCCAGGCCACCAGTACATCTCTTTTAACGTTAAAATTGTTTTAGAGATCCCTTGATGGAACAGACCCTCCCCCAAATGTGTTTCATAAATCAAAGCTGCTCTACGTTCCATGTTTGGAATTACCCTATCCCCCACTCCAGGGATTCGAGCAAAAGGAACGTTGTTCACATCAATAACATAAGAGTACTTGAGTGGAAACTTTTTTGGTAACGCTGCACTGCTGCCCTTGCTTGAAGCATTGACAGCCAACATTATCTCACCGTCTATTTTCGTTTTTGAACGAGTGATCGCAGCTACGGAAGCCGTCTGAACAGCCCCCTTTGCGGCTTTGTCAGCCAATTAATTCCCTGCAACGTGAACGCCATCACGTTGATGACTCAGTGTGTGGATCACGTGAGCCTTTGGTAGTTCGTTTTTCAACTGAACTACTTGTTCCCAAAGCATTTTGTGCTTTATTGTGCCACCTTTCGCATCTTTGAAACCATTTTCAGGCCAGTTTTGTATATATTCATTATACGACTGAACACAGTAAAAGGAATCACACACTATCAGTGTGGGGAATTCTCGATCTGTACTTTCAAGTGCCAGTTTGAATGCTTGTAGTTCAGCTCGCTGAGCTGTACAATCTCCTAGAGACTGGGTTTTTGTGACCATAGGTCTGAAGATGCCATCTCGCATGCGACCTTTAACGATTGCACATGCTGCACTGTAAGCTTGCTTACTCCCTGTTGCGGGCTGTGCGGATCCGTCAGTATAAATTATGAATTCGTACTGATCGAGAGGCAGAATTTCAGTGGGCAGAGGACATTCTTGTTCATATTGCAGGAACGCTTGTGTTTTTAGATCGGGATCAAAACATATTCAACATCTGTTGCAGCAAGAGAATTAACCCATTGTATCCATCTTGGATGTAAAGCTTTAGCATTTGGAATGCTTGCTTTTGTGACCGCTTCTAAAGCCGGTACTGGGGTTACGATAATAATGCGTTTCCCTTGGGCTAAGGCTCTTTCTTTTGCTACAGCGGTTTGAACTGCTGTCAGAATTTTTTCAGTTGAACAGAAACGCATTTCCGCTTGTGTATACAAATGAGATTTGTATGCTATTGGTACTTTTTCACCTTCATTAAATGTTAAGTAGGTGAATCCGCATTGACCCGAAATTATTCGGATCACCAAGTTGCGTTGACTTACGCGTGTTTGTAAGTGATTTGTTGCTAACATGTTAGCTTGGAGTGAACGCAAGATTTCTGTGTGTTCTTGTGTCCAATTCTTGATTGAAAAATCAGGTTTGATTAATGCGTAGAGAGGTTTAACCCTTTCTGCGTAATTTAGAATGTATGTTCTTCCAAAATTTAGGAAACCCAGGATGGATTGTAAGTTTTTTAGCGTTTTTGGAGGTTGGAGCAGCGCACATTTCTCTAGAAAGTTAGCTGCCAAGCTCTTGCCTTCACTTGAAAGCTCATATCCTAGAAATAGGACATTAAGATGGGCAATTCTGGACTTTTTAAAGTTGAATTTGTAGCCCTCAGAGGCGAAGCCCAGTATAATGGTACTCACCCTGTTCAAGTGTTTGTCCAGGTCATCGTCTGTCAGATATATGTCATCGACATAGGACAATGCCTCATTGTCATAAATTTGTAGTAACTCCGTTACCCTCGCTGAGAATAAACCTGGGCTGTTCTTGAACCCTTGTGGGAGTCGACAAAATTGATGCTGGGTCCCCATTAAGGAGAATGCTGTTAAGTACCTGCTTTCAGGTGCTATGTTTTGACAAAAGAAACCATTTGAGATGTCTAGTGTGGTTTTATATTTTTTACGCACAATGTTATTCATTAATGCTGTGCTATGTGCATTTTGCACTGCAAATGTTTTAGAACAAGTGTTCAAGTGTCTGTAATCCAAAACTAGACAATATGATTTGTCTGGTTTGGAGACAGGAAACAAAGGATTGTTCATTGAGGAGGTGCATGTTTCAATCACCCCTTGGTATTCAAGTTGATCTAAGATCTCCCTGACCTGTTTTTTAGCTTCTTGCTTTACTGGATACTGCCGCTGGGCAGTTGGTTCATGTTTCAGATGTATTTTATGGTGAGGGGAGTCCTCATCCCATCCTACATGATTTTTATATAATGCTGGGGCCTGGGCTACTGCCCATTTCCTGGCATATGTATAATTTAGGTGAATTGGAATGTGGTTGGAGAAGGCAGGCATAATAATGTCCTTGCCGTGTGGGCACTGCCTGACAAATTTTGGTGGCTAGTCTTTTTCTGCTAGAAGTATGTCATAGCCCCTTGATAGCCTTTCCCAAAAGAGTGCTTTCACCTGTCTAGGTATGTCTCCCTCCATCCGGAGTGTTATTTCATATAACGTTTGTGGAGTACTAACCCTGGTGTCCACAGTCTCAACTGTAATGTACTCATTCAAGTCCACTATCTCCAGAAGTTCCTTCAGGTTCTGGCGAGCTATTGTGACTTCTGCTGAACTGTCCAGCATTGTCTGAGCCCATTCTCCGTTCTTGAGTTGTGTTCTCAGTATTCTCGGCATGTCTGATCTTGAGACCTGCTACTTTCTTTTTGGAGAATTGAGGTTTTGTTTTATTTTTTGGAGCGTGTTTTTCTTCCTTGGATTTCACGCGTTCTTCTCTATGTTCTGACCGTCCTCTTCTTTCCGAAGTCTGTGATGAGATCTGAAAGGGACGAGAGGAACGTGTATCAGTATCTTGATACCTGTCAGGTTTTCTCAAATTATCCCTATTCCTGACGTTATACCTCCTTTCAGAGGGCTCCTTTTGAGGAGACCTACCTCGGGATTGAGAACGTTTCTCGTTTGAATTTTGTTTATTAGTCTCCCACTTCTTTTTAGAGGATGTAGGAATTTGTTTAATAGAGTCCTTCTCAGGACTTTCAGATAGTTTTGGCTTCACTGGTCTTCCACCCAAACTATCCCTGCCTAATTCTGCATAAGATTGTTCAATTATTCTGGGTAGCTCAGTTTGATGTTCTGTAACATCGAATTCCCTTAATTTTTGGCGGATCGCCACTGCTGCTGCCTCCCCTTTAATATTAGATAATATTATTGTTGAGACCTGGTCGAAATTTTTCAGTAATTTCATACCTAAATTCAGAGCAGGCTCTGCCCCGTATTCGTTTTGAATTTGTTTCAGGACATCTGGTATTACCGCAATTGACGGAATGCCATGTGTTTTAGTATAGATGGCAGCAAAGACTGAGCCCCAAGTGGTTCAGTCTTCCAGTTGTGGTGTGATCCCCATTGGTAAACTGCTTGTCAGTATTCTGTGTTTCTCATACGGGCTAGTATTTGGAAATACTGCTTCGATTTGAGTGATCTTTGGAGCTATCCAGAATGGAATTTGCTCACGTTTTGTGGGCATTTTACCCATGACTGCGTATAGAGTCTGTGGTGTCATTTTTAGTGTATTCCCCTGTTGAGGGGTATGATTTGGAAGTGTCAATGGTGGTTGGACTGTAAAAGTCTGCATGACATATTGGACCAATTGTCTGAATATTTTTTATTAATTCTTGTAGTTGAACAAGTAGTTCCTCATCTGACATTATATCCAGGTCAGGATGAGGTGTGTAGCCGGCTAGAATTGGCCATGTTGCTCCTGGTCTACCTAGTGGACCGAGCCTGGTATTGTTTCTGTGATGTTTAGGGCACCTTTAAACCAGAGCTGATGCTCCTGGTATGTTAATGGAATTTCAATATCCTCGAAAGGAATGTATTTCTCTGGTAGATCATCTTCTTTGTAGAAGTGAAACATTTTTGTAACTGAATTTGATTCAGGAAATATTACCCATGAATAGAATACCTCTGTCCGAAAGGATTTGTGTGCCTCTATCACGAAAACTGCTCTACCGCCTCTTGGTGGTAGGCCATGTTTTATGAGTTTTAAAGTGATGGCTCTAATAAGTTTGGATGGATGTCTATAACACCCTCCTCGGTTTCATTTAAACCGGTAAAGTTAAAAACTGCTGCTTGGGCTGGATCAGCCACAGCTCCACCGTTTCCGGTGGCATCGTCCCCGTTTATGGACATTTTGTTATTTTTGAAAAATGTAGAACAAGTTTCAGGAAAACAATGATAAGGTGCACAATATTATGGAACACGTTGAGCGTTCAACGTTGAGCAAACTAAGCAGCTAATATATAGGGTGTTTCGCTATGTAGCCGTGGTGGATACTTAACCCTGCCCACTCCAGACGTCTTTTGGAGTATATGGGTAGGGGTCTCTGAGAGAAAAAAAGCACGGCTGAGTTACTCAGTATCTAGCGTTGAATTACCGCCTTACCAAACGTTGGGCGCCATGTAGTGTAGCTCCTATTTCCCTAATAGGCTCTGCGCATTGGAATAATATCCCCTATAGGTTTGACATAGGACTAAGGTCAGTAGGTCCCTATCGAGTATATTAAACTTAATTACTTGTGCCAGCTAGCTCAGAGGCCACTAGAAACTCCTTGACAAACAAGAAGGGAGTAGTTTCTGGCAGCCGCAAAACATGACCACTTTGTTTCCCTTTAGAATCAGAACGTGTCCCAGAGTCGTGGAAACAATAGATAACTATTTCACTCAGCTCAATCGTGCATACTAAGTTTTTCTCAAAGTTACACAGAAAGAATAGACGGGCGTTTCAATAAAAGATTTATTGAACAGTCTTGTTTCTCGTGTAAGTAAAATGTGCTGTTACGATCACAAGACAGTATGCAAGATAAATAATGTACAGCGTAAGCAGTAGAAATAAATAATACTGCGCTAGCATGATCTTTAGTAGATATTCATTTACATAAATAACACAGACTAAAAATGCGAGTACTCATACGATGCGTTCTAAGCTAGTTCTACCCCAATGTACCTAACCTATCCTAGGTGTAGGGAGAGGTATGAAGTAGGTGAAGTATTCCTTACTATGAGATACTAGGAGTATGTTAAGCCCAGTATGCCTAGTATGCCAAGAGTCCCTCTAGGTTCTAGTCATCTCCATACCTTAAGAATGAGAGAGGTAGGAATCTCTTGCCAGACTCGAACTCCAACACCCCGCAAGGGAAGTCAGATCACTGGAAGCTGGACTCTCTGCGTGCAGGGATGACAGCGTCTTCTCAGTGCGTCAGGCCGGGAAACGGGCTCATCTGAAGTCGAGGTCTCCTCTAGTTTACAAGGGCTAGGGAAGGTATATTTATACCTGAGAGGTACCTCAGAATGTTAGCATTGACGTGAATCGGACAGCGGAAGATGTCATGAATGAACCCCTAAGGTATAACGGTTCATGCATAATAGATGAGTCCTTGAAGAAATCAATAGTCCTGTGCTAGGGAAACTCCCGAAGCCTAAGGGTCTGTTCTTCAAGAACTCGTTGTGACGTTAGGGTGGACGGATGTCGGAGACCATGCCTGTATTTGGAGTGCACGGTTTAATGCCTAAATAAGGACTGGGATTTTATGCCTATATAAGGGCAGGGCGAATTGTGCCTATATAAGGACATGATACAGGAAAACCTATATACGGACATCCTAAGAGGAATACAACACCTGGGCTTGCGCTCCGAGTGACCGGAGAGATCCTGTTTAAATGCACCGCATATGCTCAGGAATATCGGGTTAATGACACGCCCATTGGGAGTCCCAGGATTGACGGACTGTCAGGGGCGGGACCGTTCAAGTTGCATTTATGCAGGAATTATGGGAATTGTGGTTCCGAGTTGTATGACACCCAATCCTGTGAAAATCAACGTTACTAAGATCGCTAATTTTTACAAGAGGGAATGTGTGTATTGGAATTCCATTAAATACCAATATTCTTCAATGTAGTGTACGCACTCATATAATTATTGACTCCGCATACAAGAACCCCCGTCCTCAGGGCTTGTATTTGAGTTAAAACATCCCCAACTTTATTGATGCCAACTAAGAGCAAATGTGATCATTCTTTAAGGATAATTAAAAAAACACCAATAAATCACTTTAGATCAGATGAGGCACACAGGCCCTATAAGTGCCTCACTATCTCAATCCCCAGGAATAGCTGATAATTTAATATTCTGCACAGCACGTTGAGCTGTGTGGGGAATGAGACTGTGTTCTGTGCCTTCATAGGATGGGGCACACGCCAAGTCAATTCTGCTCGTGATGGAGAGTGCCTTTCGGGAACTGTGGAGAAGGAGATCCTCCTTTATGGAGATATAGTAGTACTAGTGTACCAAGAGTGACAAGCATATCTCAGAGTGGGTGGGACACTCTATAGGAAAGGTATCAGGGGCCGTAGTGACAAACTGCGAGGTTTTATGTCCCATACTCATGCTGAATTTATCTCTGATTCAGTTGGTTCCATGGTATGGAATCGTTGAGCCCGGTCTCGTGCGTCTTTAACCGGTAGACCCAACGTTGTTCACGCTCAAGTAGCCTCTTGGTTAAGTTACCAGTGCCCTTTACTTTCTCAATGATGGTCCACTTTATGTCTGTATCACTGTGTCCTTTCTCCAGGTAATGGGCAGTGAGCTTGGTTGCCGTGACTGCCCGCCTTATAGTGCTGCTGTGCTCACTTATCCGCACTTTTATCTTTCTGCTGGTCATCCCGACATACATCAGCTGACATGGGCATTTAATCAGGTACACAACGTTGTCGGTGTTACAATTCGTTTGTGCACGTTGTTCCCATGGGTATGTCAAGCCTAGGTTGATTTGTTTAGTGTGCTTAGTTAGAGAACACACTACACATGACCCGCATCGGTAATGACCCATGACGGGCAGATGATTCCAAAGTGTAAGATGGTTGGTGGTCTTTTGTTTGTGTGTGTTGGTGTGTACCAACGTATCTCTCAAGCTTTTGTTCCATCTAAAAGAAAACATAGGTCTTTCAAACATGAGTTTGTTAGATGTTAAGATGGGCCATTTCTTATTTATGATTTTCTTAATCTGGTTTGAGGAGGAATTGTACGTGGTAACACAAATTAGTGAATCCGTCTCTAGTGGGTTTCTATCAAAGCCTCCCTAGGGGTGTTACGTGACCTTTTCTTTGCCCTCTCAATGATTCTCTTAAGATAGGCTTTCTGCTGTAATTTCGTTGTCAATATTTTAGCTTCTTTTTTGTAATCAGAAAGGTCAGCGCAATTCCTGCGGATCCTCAGGAACTGGCCTACAGGTAAGTTCTCCTTCAGGGAACGCGGATGTGCACTGTCGAAATGCAGCAAGCTGTTTCTGTCCGTGGGTTTAGTGTATAGTGAGCTAACTAGTGTGCCATCCCTTGCCACTAGATTTATGTCGAGGAAAGAGACTGTCTCACTATTTGTGGTCATGGTGAATCGTAGGTGTGGATTGAGCTGGTTGATCCACCTTGAAAAATGTGTCAAGCTGGATGTGTCGCCCTTCCAGATAACCAGGATGTCATCTATGTACCTCTACCACTTACAGATGTAATCAGAGTAAGGGTTTGTGGGCCAGATGTGTTTTTCTTCAAACTGGCCCATGAACAGACACGCTATGCTTGGCGCAAATGTGCTGCCCATGGAAGTCCCATGGACTTGCAGGTACATTTGGTCTTCAAACTTGAAAAAGTTCTCAGTCAACGCTAAGCGTATTAGGGTGATGACCCAACTGACTGGTGCCTCCCATTGCCATTCTTCCTTTTTCAAACGTTCCTCAATAACACGGAGGCTTTCTTCCTGAGGAATGCTGGTATACAGCACCTCAACGTCCAAACATATCATGGTGTTTTCCTCTGGATTGTATTGGAGACCTGCGAGTAGGTTGAGCAGATGTTTGGTGTCTTGTACATATAATTTTATGTGTGTGACCAGGGGTCTCAGGAACTAGTCCCTGTATTTAGACAAGGGTTCAAGAAGTGACCCTATGCCTGATACAATCGGTCTGCCAGGGGTGGAATTCTGCCTTTGTGTATCTTCGGTATCGTGTAGAAGAGGGGCACCCTGGGGTCATCTGAGATGAGGAAATCACGTTCTTTTTTCGTAATCCAATTGTTCTCTAGCGCGTCTGTGGTCAACGTCTCAATGGTTTTCTTGATGCGTGAGGTAGGATCCTTGTTGATTTTTTTGTAGTACTTCTCCTCAGCCAAGAGATTCATGCATGCTGTCCTGTAAGCACTGGTGCCCTGGATAACCGTGGCCCCGCCCTTGTTGGCCGGTTTGATGACTATGTCCTCCCTGGTGCTTAAGGTCCTTAAGGCCTCTCGCTCCTTTCTACTTAGGTTGTTGAAGATGCCTCTCTTCCGTTGGAGTTGTTCGACCTCTTTCGATACTCCTTCTTCAAATGTGATGACCTCTGGGGGCATAAGTGAGGCTGGTGGAAAAAAGGTTGACTTCAAACGCAATGTGGTATGGCTGTTGTCTTCCTCGGGTTTGTCTTTGTCCATAAAAAAGGTCTTTATGCGAATCTTGCGAAAGAATTTGCTCAATTCACACCGTAACTGGAACTTGTCCAGAAACACGGTAGGGAAGAATCCTAACCCTTTATTAAGGACAGCAAGTTCCTCTGGACTTAATGTTATGTCAGTGAGGTTAACAACTAGTCCCTCGTTGTGCTTGTGCTGGGTTGCTGGCCCTTGGTCTGGCTCCGCGTGTTCATGGATGTCCTTTCGTCCTCCCACTGGACCCTTTTGTTCCCTCTTCTTCCCCGTCTTCCTCTTCTCCCACCCTGACCTAAAAAACGGTTCTGGTTGAAGTTGGGTTGGAAGAAGGGTGTTGTGTGGTATTGGGGGGGGGGGGTCCCTGAAATGGAACAGGGCCGAATGGACCTGGCCAGGGGTACATTTGTTGAGGTGGATAACCGTGATTGAAACTCCCTCTCCGTGGTCTTCTTGGTTTTCCTTTCCAGCTCTTACTAGAGCCGTCGCTGGACCAATCGTCTTGCTCTGATTCCGATGTGCCTGAATCTCCCAGGTGGGAGGATCCAGAGTCCGAGTTATCTTGGATTTTGTAATCGTTCTTAAAATATGGGTAAACTCTCTCATGGGAGAACTTCTTAAGATCCTTTTGGAGTTTGTTTATTTTACTTTGCATTAGGTAGTCTTTATGCTCTCCAATATCTTTGTTGACTTCCTCAAGTTTCTTCTTAAAGAGGGTGATCTTAATTTCAGTCATGAGTGCATCTTCACTGGTTTTAATTTTTACCAGGAGTGCCTCTGATAGTCGCTTGGCTGTATTTATTATGAGGATAAGCCAGTCGCGTGTACAACGCCACGTGATAAGTGACCATTCCTTCTTAAAAAGTGGATCGTCCAGGAAAATTCTGGGGGCGTTGGTGACCAATAGAGCTGATGGTGCTGCGTTGCCCCTCAGGTACTCAGTCATAATCGCTCCATGTAACAGTATCTTCATCTGAGTATGCTTCAATTCCTTTAGTTCATCCCAATTTTGGGCTTGGTTGAGGCTTTGGTTTATATTGGTGTCAGGTAACAGTGACGGGGCAGCTAGGATTGCAGATGCCATCTCATCTGAGTAACCTATTCCCAGGGCTTCAGCCATCATTAATGATATTTTAAGTGTAGCAGTTGGTCAAAGATATGGTTGTCGAGGGACTAAACTATATTATTTGGAATATTATGGAGATTTTCCAAAACAAGCCCTACAGCTGTACGCTGCTCAAATCACAAAAGACCTATGGCGTCCAGGGAAAGGGGCCTTCCCCTGTGCCAAAAGGGCCGAGAGGCATCCTCTGGTGGGAGTACGTCCTCCCGTGTTTAAACACTAATCCACAAAAAGTACCCCACGGTCTCGTGAACAAGGTTCACAAGTACCTAAAGCTAACCCTGGTAAGTCAGATCTGGGAAGGTCCTACTTGAAGCAATGAGCTGTTACCCACTAGAGAGTGGGGAAGGAAACAATTCCTTTTGTTTATATTACCCTCAGACACCCTAGTGGTGTCAATCTTCATCATCGGGTTATCCTGACGCCTAGAAGTCAGGATGGGCTCGACCATATTCCAGTGAGCTCTTGCCGAGATGTGGCCAGGGGGAGTTAAAGATTAAAAATCCGCCGACAGGTCCCAGTGTCCCTTTATTCGTGGAACTGTCAGAGATATTAAAATACAAACATAGGGGGGGTCACCAGGAGTTTTATGGTCCTATGACCCTAATGCCAACATGTTTCAGTCCTTTATTGGCCAAAGTGGTCCTGGACTTTCTTCAGGGCAGAAAATTAGATAATCCTCCCTGGATAGAGCGGAAAGGGGAGTCCCTATCCTGCTTTTATGTAAGGGCAGAAAGCTGCTCCTGAGACGGTGGCAAAAGATATTTTATCTTTAATTTATTCTTACTCCATCTGTAAATAAAAGAAAGAAAAGAGATCATAGTGCAACGTTCTTGTCAAAAAACCTCACTGCTTCCCATATGTGACGTGCTCATGAATACACCTGTGCTGTCAAACCGGTACGGTGCAGGAAACACATCATTCAACATACCAGTTTGGTATGTGTATCCAATATAGTATATTTATTACCAAATACAACTATGTGGTAAATATAGTGATATGGCGGCACGAATCGCATTCTGTCGCTAACCACACTTTTGTGCGTGCCTAGTCTCACTGTGGAATCATACCTGTGTCACTCTCATCAAACAGCATCACGCTGCTATCAATCGTCGTGTTTAAACATTCACTCATATCATTCACAGTACTCTCCCTTACATTGGGAGAGTAAACACATCACTGGGGACTTCAGGAATTAGTGGGGTAGCCCTTTAGTCAAACACTGTGTTGTTCAAATGCCAAGCGTGGATTAGTGTTTAAACATGGGAGGACGTACTCCCACCAGAGGTTGCCTCTCGGCCCTTTTGGCACAGGGGAAGGCCCCTTTCCCTGGACGCCATAGTTCTTTTGTTATTGTTTCCACTTCACCTGTTATTCAGTGCCAAGATGCCCTTCTAGGTGAACGTGCGCTTTACAAATACACTTGCTATGTTGTTAATTTGTCATGCGAGGGATAAAAGTAAAATACGTGTTGTGCAGCTATTCAAAATCAGGAACCTTTCATGTGTCCTAGATGCTTTACTGTCTTTTTTTGCTTTTGGCACCATTGAAGAGCCACATACTCCCAAAGGATTTCTTGCAATCTGCTTATCAATCCTTAGTATGCACCACTGTATGTAACCGATTTACTAAATTCTCATTTTGTACCTACCTTTGCTGTAATGGACCTGACCTGAAATCTGGATTTGGGCTCTGGAGTGCTCCTGAGCGTTCTATGGTTCACAGTTGCTGGGCTGGTACTCATCCTGTAAGTTCTGTTTCTTTTCATGGACCTCTTAATTTATTTTATTCAATAACCTACAATCTTTACTGACCATTATTTTATCGAATAGTGGCAACAGTTTACCTGAGGCGTCAGTTCCTCTCGAGAAACTATTGCCTACGTTATATGAGCATGACATTTCTGTAGGGATGTGAAAGCTGGAAAACATATTAGGGCAGATTGTATATCCAGGATGTCTTTGGCAGAGTCTTTGTTAGATGTTAATTACAATGAAGACTTGGAGTGTGTTGTGGCAACTATAGACGCCATTCAGAAATGTAATGGCATTTTTCTGAAACAGACTGGATTAATGCCTTCAAGGAGAATTCTCTAATATGACAAACAATTACTTATATTAAAAGCGTTGGCTTTTTAATGGGAATTTCCCAGGTGACCTTAAAGCTTTTGCAAAGGTTGATTCAGAGCTTACTTGTGAAGATGGTGTTTGCAATGAACTGTTTGTATCACCCATGAGATTGCATGCAGGTTTAATCAAATTGCACATGAATACCATTTGGCTAGTACAGCAACATGTAGAAAGCTTTGTAAGTTCTATTGGTGGCCATCTATGGATACTCAAGTATGCAGCAAGGCCAACTCTTGTGCAAAGTATTTAGTGCCGGACAAACACTGGAAAACACCACAGAACCACAATTCTCATCATCATCATATAAATATTTATTTCGGTCCGTGGACCTTGAAAAAACATCAGAAAAGCCACAATATATAAAAACAGATTTAAAAGACTAAAAACCCAATAAAACTAGATAAAATTGATACTATACACGTGTAAAAAATCAATCAGCATTAACTTGAATTTTCAATTCCTAAAAAAACCTTACGCGCCTGCCACATAGAGATTAAAAAACACGATACAGCGTATACGATTGGCATCTGGGGGTTATATTCCAGAAGTCTAAATGCTTCTTCACAGCGCCTTGTACCTAGGTTCTTGCACAATTGGATCAACCATATTTGCCTTATTTTATTGTATCCAGGACAAAAGAAAAATACATGTAGTTCAGTCTCCTCTATGCTACTGCATGCAGAGCACCGCAGGGCAGAACTGCCAGCCCATTTATTAGTACATGGGCATAGCGGAAGCGAGCCATGCCTGTACTCTAACTAGAGTTTCCTGGCTAATGCTGTTTTTTTCTCATCTAGACATGGCTCCAAATTATAGGTATCCTTAATTTTTAAGAAGTTGTCTGTTAGAGGACCAGTGGCTGAATTTTCATAAAGTTGTACAAGTTTACCCGCCCTATAGCTACTAACTCATTGTTTGCGCGATCTTCCAGAACAGGCTACCTCCGGGTTACTCCACAGACTCTCCCTTCGTGTATTGTGAAAACCTGCCTTAATATATACAAACCATGCCAGCTTTCCTATATCAGGGAACCCCAGTACCACCTTTAACTCTGTCCTATACTCAAACAATTCAGGGGTCACCCATAATCGCAGCCAGAATGTTAGGGGTCTACAACCAATTTCCTCTACGATTGCTCTCACCCCTATATCCAAGCTCAGTGGAGTGAGTGGGGAGCTCACTGGAAAGCCCAAAAGCTGTCTAAAAAAGTTATTCTCAATCTTGATAATGGTTTTTGGAGACCGATGCCCCCAGAGTTCTGCCCCATACAAAGCAGCACCCCTTAGTTGGGCTTTATAGATCTCTAGAACTGGGCCTACAGGCTTATGAAAGCAATTTCAATAAAGCTTGGCCAGCCCACATGTGGTCTGGGCTAGCTTAAGACTTGTTTTATCCATTTGTGGCCCTCAGTCCATTTTCTCTGTTAGGGTGAGTCCTAGATGATCACAAACAGGCACCCTTTCTAGTTGGATGCCATTCATGCGTGGGTTAGGACGGGTCGTGCTGGCGGGGTTGAAGACCATATATTTAGTCTTCTGTATATTGATCTCCAACCCCCTGCTTCTACAAAACTCTCCAAAGCTGTCAAGGATTCTCTGGATGCCCATTGGTGTCTTGGAGAGCAAAATGGTGTCATCTGCAAACATCAATGCCGGCACAATCTTATGCACTAGCTTAGGGGCGTCAATATCTTTCAGCCCACTCAACGCAACGACCAAGCCATTGATGTAAATACAAAACAAGGTAGGGGCAAGCACACAACCCTGTCTAACTCCTCTATTGACTGGGATAGGTGAGGTAAGTTCCCCAGGCTTCCCATACCTGATTTGGGTGAAGTTGTCTTCGTGGAGTCTCCTTAACAGGTTCAAAAGATAGTGGGAGACTCCAAGATCACTTAATACTGCCCAAAGTGCATTCCTGGGCACCAAATCAAAGGCACGATTTAGATCCACAAAGACCAAATAAAGGCTGCCTCCTTCCAAATGCACTGTTTTCCAATAGAGGAGCTGTAGCCTAAATATTTGGTCAATAGTGGATGTTTTGTTTCTAAAACCATCACAGTGTGTTCATCCAGCCATGTCTGTAGGCGGCTCAACAAGATTTGTGAAAAGATTTTTTGGGTTACATCAATCAGGCTGATTGGCCTATAGTTAGTGGGTAATAGAGGGGACCCTTTTTTATACACAGGAAGAATCTCAGCTCCAACCCAAGTTGCAGGGAGTGCCATCCCTTGTAGTATGGCATTGAAGAACACCCATAAGTATGGCCCCCAAATGTTAGGCTCAGCACGGAAGGGATCCCTGGGTATCTTATCCAGTCCTGGGACTTTACTGGGGGCTATTTGGCTTATGGCACTAATACCTTCAGTCAATGTCAACTCAGGGGTCACCGTATAAGAGTTTTGTGTTGGCTGGGTTGCTATGGTCAAAACACTGACCTCAGCCTCCAGCGGGGAGTAAAGGGCCTGGAAGTGCTCTTTCCAGCTGTCGGCTGCTATGTTGGGCTCTGCGGCCGGCTTTTCATTATTATTACCGGTGCTAACAATGCTCCAGAAGGCTTTCATAACCTTAACAACTAGAGACTGTTTCAGCAATGCCGATTGATCGATTTCCCATGTTTTATTTGCAAGTGTAATGCTATCTTTATAGAAGGCCCTCGCTGTTTTAATTTGAGGCGCTCGCTGTTTTAACCACAATTCTCTTTGTCACTTCCATGTAGCACCTGGGAGAAGTTATCTTTAGATTTCTCAGGCCCTTTAATTTTACTGTCCTGTGACATGAGGTACTTGATTGTGCTTGTACATTATTTCTCTAACTAGATATGCTACTCTGTTGTGGACAATGCAAATACCAAAAGTATGATTGAATTTTGGGAGAAAATATTTTCAACTGAAGGTTTTCCCTAACATATTGTGAACGATAAGAGTACACATTTTACCTCTCAGGCAATATGTAGTTTTCTATATATGCATGATGCAAAGCATCTCAAAGTAGGATTGTACAGTCGAGCATCTAATGGTCTGGTAGAACGGTCTAACCATCTACTTAAGAAGAGTATACAGACAGCACTGCCGGTTGGACTTGATGCAAGAATGTATTTTGAACAACAAAATTGGTCCTATGTCACTTCTCCACACTCAGTGGCTGGTGGAAACACCCTTTAAATTGTTGAGGGGTAGGGAACCAAACTCTAACCTACTAACTGAACTGCTAAAAGATTCCTGCAAATCGAGAATTAAGTGTGGTACTGATATTGATGAAGAAAAATGCATACAGAGCACAGACAAAGCAAATACAGGGAAACGTTTGGGTTGTTTCAAAGAAAGCAGCAAAATATCTTGAAATCAGTGTGGGAGGTTGGGTACTCATTGAAAAGCTTTTCAAATTTCTAAAGGTGATTTTAAGTACACCATGTTGGCACAACTAGTCCGGATCATGAAAGCATCTGTTTTGTTGCAATGAAAAGGGGGTAGAATAGGAGCAGGGTTGTACCTTTTTCTTGTAAACAAGCAGAAGTTATAAGGAATTCCAATATGGATGTGAAATTAAATGGCATTGTAATGGATAAATCAATGACATTAAATTAAATGAAAGTGAGATTTATAGAGCGTGCTAATACCCTGGGGTGTCTAGGCGCTGAGCTCAGAAAAGGTAACCTACTGGATTGGAGGGGGCTACGAGATAAGGAAACTATTGATTAAAAAGCCAGGTTTTATGGGCTTCCCTGAAGGCTAGCAGATCTGGGTTTTTTCAGTTTGAGGGGGAGGGAATTCCAGAGTCTGGTTTTGCCGCCTGCGAAGCTCCTTCCGCCCAAGTGAGATTTTTTAAATTTAGGGACAACCAGGTTGTGGGCTGCAGCAGAGTGGAGCGATCTCAATGGGGTGTACCAGGGAAAGCTTTGCCTGAGCTAAGCAGTGCTGCTACCATGGAGTGCCCTGAAGGCAATAGAGAGCGCCTTAAAATGGATGCGCTTCTTGATGGGAAGCCAGTGAAGATGGGTGAGTGCAGAGGATGCGGACTCATGTTTGGGGATGCCTAAAAGTAGGCGTGCAACAGCATTTTGTAATATCTGAATTTTAATAAGGCATTGTTTCTGAATGTTGACAAATAGGGCATTGCAGTAATTAATTATTGAGAGAATGAGGGATGAAATCACATTTTTCTGTAAGTCCATCGGGATGAAGGGGAAGATTTTTCCAAGAGGCTTTATGGTATAGAAGGAAGCTGAGGTGATGGAATTGACGTGGCCCTTAATAGACAGTTTATTGTCAAAAACTACCCCTAGGTTCTTGACATTTGTAACTGGGGTGGGAAGTGTGCCAAGTTCCAGAGGACACCACAATGGGGGCCAGATGGTAGTGTTCCTTCCAAAGAGCAGAACCTCCGTTTTACCGGAGTCAATCTTCAAACAGTTGTGGGACATCCATTTTCCAACCTGGAGCATACAGTTGTGAAAGTGGGTAGCAGTGTCTGCTGGGTCACTGGCCACTGAAAACACTATTTGGTAACCCTGGGCGGAACTTGCTGAGTTGTACTCCATGGAATTAAACGGAGTTACTGTAAAACTCTGTGAAATTCCACGGAGTTCTGTTGCCTGGTGCAGTTTCCTCAACCATGTCATTGCCCCTCTCCTGCCCCTCCACATCTCCCCTGCTAAACCCCCAGCCCCTCCTGCACCCCCCTGCATAGTAAGGCCTGACCTTACCTGTCCACTCCTGAGCCTCCTCCTTGGTGGGTGGGTATGTCAGTGCCGGCTGTCCACGGCAGTGCAGCTCGGCCGCCAGTCTTCCTGGTTCCACTTCCTTCCTGCTCCTGCTGCTGACTGCACTCCGCTTCCGCTGCTCTGACTTGGAGAATTCAAATAACAGGAAGAACTGCAGTGCGCATGGCGTATTGCGTGAAGGCAGGCCTGACCCTATGAAATCCCATGACAAGGTCAGGCATGCCTTCACGCAATACGCCATGCGCACTGCAGTTCTTCCTGTTAATTGAATTCTCCGAGCCAGAGCAGCGGAAGCAGAGTGCAGCCTGCAGCAGGAGCAGGACACAATTTGGGAGGAAGGTAAGTCCTAGACTCCTGTCCTCGGCACCGGTAAACTCCGCTCTGCTGAGATTGCGAAGTTTTGGAAAACTTCGCACTCCAAACGGAGTGCGGAGTTCTAAAACTCTGCAAACTTCGAGGGCGGAGCGGAGCTAACCGCCCAGCCTTACTATTTGGTTGTCATCGACTTAGGATACCACCGAGAACCTAAAGGACCTGATCAGTTTGGCCAGTGGAGTGACATAGATATGAAAAAAGGTAGGGTTCAAAGAAGAGCCCTGGGGAACACCACTGGTAAGGTGAAGGGGGATGACTGGAATTCTTCAAGAGCGATGAATTGTTCTAGATCAGTGAGAAAAGATTTAAGAAGGGTAAGTGCTCGACCCCTAATGCTAATGGAGAAAAGATGGCCAAAGAGGATATCGTTGATGACTGTGTCGAATGCTGCAGAGTGGTCTAATAGGATCAGGGCAGCATTACCTCCTGCGTCAATGGTCTGTATAATTTGCTCTGATGCTGTAATCAGAGCAAGTTCTGTGCTGAAACCGAACTGGGTAGTGTCAAGATGGCCCTGGTCCTCAATGAAAGATGTCAAATCAGAGCTAATTGCTATCTCAATAATTTTGGGAGGAAATGGAAGGCGTGAAATAGGGCGGTAGTTGTTGGGGTCAGAAGTGTCAAGATTAGGCTTGAAGGATAGATGCTAACTTCCACTTCTTTGAAAAGTAGCCTGTGCTAAACACCTGATTAAATATGTCCATGAGATGCACAGAAATGATTTTGGGTGCAAGGTATATAATTTTAGAGGGGCAGGGATCCAGAGGGGAGACTGATTTAATTTGGGCAAGCAGGGTCATGACTTGTGCTGGGGAAAGTGAGGAGAAGGTAGACAGAGGGACAAGAACCTCACCCGAAGTGGGCTGAGAGCTGATTGAGTTATCTATGTGATCAGCTGTAAGCCCAGGTAAGGCAGGGAGGATGTAGGGTCCTGGCTGCCCTAACGGAGCATCCACGGCAGAAGCCTGGGTAGGTCTGTGGTTTATTGAGAAAAGGTTGAAGACTGCATTCACCTTATCTTGAAAGAAAGAGGCCAATAAGTTACAGAAGACTTGGCTGATGTTATTGTTTTTGTTACTGCGGGCTTAGTTAGTTTTTTGACAGTGGCAAACAGTTCTTTCAATGAGTTTTTGGAGGATTCTATCTTGCAGGTGTAGTAGCAAGTTTTCTTCTTAAAGATCATATATTTATAGGTTGCTAAGGAGCACTTGTATGTCTCTTTTTCTATGCAGCCATAGTTGAGACTCCATTTCCTTTACAGCCTGCGACAGGCCTATTTCTGGAGTCTCAAACTTTCCGTGAATCAAGGTTCAGAAGACATAGTACTAGGGCTTCTGTGGTTCTTAAGTGGTGCTATCTGACTTACGGCGGAGTCAGTCCATTGATGGTAGGAGCTGGCTTCCATATCGAGGTCATTGGAAGCTACAGGCAGAGTTAGAGCTAAGGTAGTTTTCAATGAATAATTGCTGAAGGTATGCCAGGGGCGAGAATGCGTGTGGTAAGTTTAAGGCTAAACATGACAGCCAGATGGTTTGACAATAACAGAGGGAGGGAAGGAAGAATTTGAAGATGGGGTTTGACGGACAAGATACCGTCAAACAGCTAGCCTGCCGAGTGAGTGGGTCCCTTGACAAGTTGTTCTAGTCCCATGCTATCCATCACGTCTGTGAAGTGGGCAGAGCATTTATTTAATGTATTCTCTAGATGAAGATAAAAGTCACCAAGAATGGTGAAATCAGAAGAGTTAGCTTTGGTGTCCAGTAGTTGACAAAGGTTATGGGTCGAGGTTGCGCTGAGGTCTGGGGGGTGTCATATGAGTAGGCGTTAAAAGAGTAGCACTTGGTAAGCTCGATTTTAAATGATAGCTCTTAGAGCTCCCTGGAACCATTGTGTTCAATGAATGAGAGTTATAATAGGCAGTGATAGATGATGGCTAAGCCACCGCCTCTTTTCCCCAAGCGATCTAATCAGAAAAATGAGTATCCTGTTGGGACCGCCAGAGAGTTCAGGTCTAGAGGCTGCATCAGCCCAAATCACTGTGACAAACGCAATGTCTAGGGATTGTGATTAGAGACAGTCAGCGAATTCCAGTGTGTATTTGATAAGGGAGCAGGCATGAACGAGGGTACAGTGGTAGATACTGTTTGATTGGGTGGCTAAAGGCTTGTGGCCTTGGTAGGACTCAGGTCTTCAATTTTGAAGTTCGATAGGGCAAACCTACAGCTAGGGCAGGCAAAAGAGTCAGAATGGCCAAGTGGACTCAGAATGGGGCCATGGCATCGGCTACATGAGAGATTCATGCTGAGCAGCTGATCTCTGGAGTAACGAATAGGGGCTCTGAGGTGTGAGTCAAAACAGGCAAAGTGGCTGGTGCTGAGCGCTGTCTGAGCGAGGATGGGCTTAGACGGGCTTGCCTTAGACGCGCCTTCAGTGCACCAGCAGTGCACCCACTGCGCGCGTCCGCTCCACAAACGCACTATGGCAGTGAATTTGAAGGTCGGCATCTGAGAGGGCATGACTGGGGGTGTGGCGACACAGTGCTTTGCAGCGCAGACTAAAAACAGTGAGTGGGGTGGTATTAAAAGCAAACAAGAGTCTAGCAAACCCTCGTGTTCTGCTGCAAGATCCCTTGCGGCAGACACTACTGGTAATGCAAAGCAAACCAAAATAAAAGGTAAAATCTGGATAAACCATAAAATAAGCAGGCCCTTTGAAGATGGCACTGCTAATGCACACAGGAGCCAGGCAACTTCAAAACCGCACTCTAGTGTGTACAAGGAAATCAAATCAGTTACAGCTAACTTCAGCGTTTACGACTGAAGTAATATCCAATGGTATGCTACATTTGGTGTAACAAATTTTCCTGAGAATGCCTGTAGCGATGATGTTCAAAATTTCAGTGATCCAAATCAGTCATCTTTGATGTCTGCCTTATCAAGTACTTCATGTGAATCCATGACAACTTCCTTAACACATGAACAGATAATTTCAAGTGAAGTTGGTAATAACCCCAATTGAAAACAGGAGCCATAAACAATGTTTAGTTACTTTATCTGCGTAGTTTGCTGGTTTTGACATATGTTAATTCAACAGAGAATGTTTAGTTTATTATACATAAATATATATTGTGTTGTTATAAGAAGGCACATGTATGTAGTGTACATCATTTCATGTAATAGATTTCCCAACAATTTTAAATTTGTACCTACCTTTGTTGTAATGGTAACATTCCTGACCTGGAATGTAAATGTCAGTTCTGGAGTGTTCCTAAGACTTCTGTGCTTTCCAGTTGGTAGGCTGCTTCTGATCCTGCAAGTCCTGTTTCTTATTGTGGGCCTTTTCACTTATCTTATTCAACAAACTACAATCTTCATTGATGGAGGACTCTTGGTTTATCATTCCCACACCACACTGGCGCTCCTTAGTTAAACACTTTGGGGCAGATTTACTAAGAATTTGTGTGGACGCAATGTGATGCAAAGTGGTGCAAAATCAAGGAAATGTATTTACTTATAGCGCAAAAGCTCTTTTGTGAGCTGGAAATGCCTTTTTCTCAGTGCAAATACCACTTTGCACTGCTTTTCATCACTGCTTAAAGGATGTGAAATTGCCAGATCAAAGCAGACACCCATAGTTTTTTATGCAAAGCCCATGCTACTAAGATAGTCAAACCGGGATGCGGTTAAAAAAATTACATCTTCTTAAAGAAGGATCTAACTGGGAGAAAAGTTTGAATTTCTCTGAATATTTCACACATTGATTGTCTGCTGTACTGTCCAATCCACATCCAAAGAGTAGAATGTGTGTGAAAAAAGTGTGAAAGAAATTCCCATGTTCTAGATCCACATCTCACAAATAAAATAATGCACTGGACTAGGCCGGATGTTTTTCTCAGTATAAGTGGATGTATAAGGGAATGACAGCATTTTATAGGTTTAGGGTTGAGGTAACTAATCCCTGGGAAACCCTTGGGTGATAACTAAAACAGTAAGTAAAACAACTCTAGCTCAATATCAGTTGTTTTGTTCTGTACCTCGAATTACCCTTCTCACTACCTCCTCCTTTTAGTCATACCTTGCGTGCTAGACCAAGGTACTGGAAAGTCAAGGATGCTTTGGACTTCAGCTCTTCATCACATACTATGTATTAATTATACTGGTAACTGGAGAATTACAGTTATATGTCAGAAATAAAATCTATCGTAAATATCCTAGTCTTAATATCGTTCCATGAGATGTTGACTAAATCCAATGGGGTAATATATTTGTAAACTATATGTAGGACTCACTGGGACCAATTCACAAAAGCACTTTGGAACATGTAAAGCAGTACACTTGTGACGCTTTATAATGCACTTTAACATGCCTTTGTGAATTTATAAAAACATCTAAAAATGACAATATTTTTGGAATATTTATATACAATTAGCACAAATAGAGAAGACTACGAGCTCTTTGCACCTTTACCAATAAGGAGCTGATTTTATGGGCTGATTCATAAATGATTTTGTGAATCAGCCCCAAAGAGGCATTTTTACAAAGACATTTTGGAGCTCCTAAAGTAATATTCTTATATCAAATATGTTGAGTCAAAAAGGCCAAAATACCAAATATTTGATAAGGTGATTAGGAGATGAAGAATCAAGAGAAGAGTAAAAGAAAACGGGGCCTATTCACAAAGGCATTTTGAAGTATGTGAAGTGGCAATCCTATATGAGAGAAAGTGCCACTTTTTGCATGGTCACCCCCATTTTGGACTGATTCTGCTGATGTTCCTACTCTGTGCCCTGGGACACTGATGTCCAGTCCTAGTACATTTGCTCTGATCCCTAAAATATGGTTGAAATTGGCTAACTCCTGAATGACTTATTTAACTTTCTCATTCATCCATAGTTTATGTGCAAAACATACATCTATGGCATTGAAATGTAAAGATAACCTGTGGACTGCAGCACTTATTGTACCATCCACTAGGGTGACAAGGAATTCATGGCTTCATGTCTAGCATGGTAGCCTGACTGCTGCAGTTTAAACCTGGAGCCCAAACAGTCAAAATAACCCTTTGGACAGCTGAAAAATCTTCCTTTTAAATAGTAATAAGTCATTCCTATGTTGGTTTTGTAGCCTACAAGATAGGGTGCATGGGACATATTGAAATTTAATGTCACCAGGTCCCTGCAGTGGCAATCCCCCCAAAGCTATTTTAATGTGGTAGGCCGTGGCTGTCTGTGAGAAAACTAGAGTACAGACTAAAATATTAATTCTGCTATCTCGAGTTTGAAACCAGCTAGAAAAATAATTAAACTACTTTTTTTAATATTAATTAAATACCTAATTTAATGTGGTATTTTTATTACATTTTGTAGGAAAAGTAACTTTTAGAGAGTTACCGTTTTCCTGCCTGAAGCTCCTGGATGCTAATTTTCATAAGCTCTCCTGTAGTTGTCCAGCAAGTGCTTGTCCTTAATGAGGTATAAAAATTGGTCCCAGAGGACAATGGCCTGCTTATGTTGAGGTGTTTTCTTCCCCTGGCAGGAAGACCCGATGGTGTAGACCCAAGAACTTAACTAACTTCAAAAGGGCCTACCCTATCACAAGTAAGGGGCCGATTCCGATCTCGGCTGGTAGGGCTCCGAATCGGAGTCGGCTTAACCGGATCCGATTCGGAGCCCTATTTCCCGACCGATTCGTACGCACGTCCGGACGAGCGAGTACGATGCGAAATCGCCGACCGACTCGTTCGGGCGTCCCAACCGCTCCGACCGACTAGTTCCCGGGTCGAACCGCACCGACCGACTCGCTCGGACACGACTCGCATCGCGCAGTGGAGATGTTCCCCGGCCGGGTAAGTACGATGCGTGCCGCGAGCAGTCCGACCGACACGCGCCATCCGGCTCGAAAGAGCAGTCGGAGCCGTACTCGGGGTCCGTGTCGGACCTCCTGTACGCGTAGCCGCGCGAGTCACACACAGGGGGACCCATGGGTCCCCCCTACCTGTGCGTGTACGGCGCGAGTCGCTTCACCGCGTACCCGCTGTAGGGGGCGCCCTTGTTCGCCTCGCACCCATTGAGGCAATGGGAGCCCGCGTACTCGTTGTACGACTGGCTCCCATTGACTTCAATGGGAGTCCGACCGACTCGAGTACGATAGCATACGGACGCATCGTACTCGTTTGGTCGGGCTGCACAGGTCCGATTCGGTCGGAAATCTCTCCGGGTCCGGCTCGGTCAGAGAGATTTCCGGCCCGAATCGGAATCGGCCCCTAAATGTCAGTTTGCACCCGGAGTGGGCCAGCCTTGTTAGTTTGGTTGGCACCAGACCCAGTAGGAAAAGAACTACCCCAGTTCTAAGTGACCATAGAGGAGGGCACTGCTACTTACCCTAGACATTCATTTGGGTGGACACACAAGGAGAGAAGGACTTCCCTATCTTGGATTTAGGGTATGAGGTGCCCTATGGGATTATTTGCAGCAGGGTAAACAGGAACTGTTGCAAATGTTGTAGTGTTGCCCCAGGGAACTTTTACTACATTGGTCATGGAGGAGTCAGGAGACACCTTTGCCAAATAGTTGGTGCCAAGCATAATTGTGGCATCCCAAAGCACCTGCCTCAGAACACTTCCCAGGCCTGTGGAAGAACAGAAGAAAGACCAACCCTTTTGTTTGAGACCTGTGAGAGGGCCAAAAAAGCCAGACATGCTCCCACTTGCACCCGGGACAAAGAAGTGGACTCCACGGACAAGTTGGCTGACCTCTGTGGCTACAGGTGCACAACAAGCTGCAAGAGGCCTTTTCCCTGAAGTATCCAACTGACCAGTTGCAACTGGGCTTAGCCTGGGCCCTGCTAGTGGCCTCTGCTGGAGTAAGTGTTGATGCCCCAGGTACTATTCCTGAGGTCCACAGACCCTTGGCTCTGTCTAACTGGACTTCTTTTAAGACCTCTGAAAAGTTGGCACTTGGAAAATTTTGGGATGCCAGACCTCTGGACGACTGAGACTATCCACCCAGCCAATCTGTCCGAGGTGCGACTATGCTGGTTTCCCCACAGCAGCAAATCCATTTCACTGGACGCTTGGCAATTATCTTTAAAAAGTCATATCTCTGATTACTCTTGTAGGATTTTTTTTGTCATTTTGCTTATTAAATGTCACTCTATTTTTTATAAATAAGAGAGTGATTTTTATTGTGTTGTGTTTTAAACGTTTAAACTGTTTTGACACTCCTAAATGCTTTACACATTTTCTTTAAGTTAAGCGTGTCTGCTCTGTGCCGTACTTACCATGGTTTGAACTCAGGTTTAAATTACTGATATCTTTGCCCGGCCCTAACATGTTAGTGACTTTATTACTTGTGGTGGACTACCGCCCACCTCAATTAGTGACTGACGCCATTACACTATAGTACTCCTTTATATAGTTTTTAATGCCTTTGTGAATTGGCACCAGAACACCTAAAACTGGAATAAAATGGGAATATTCAGGGAATATTCATATACAATCAGCACAACCAGAAAGGACTGGGCCCTCTACGCTTTTATTAATAGGGAGTTGTAACTTTCAGGGTAGATCCACAGATTTATTTAAAACAACATCAAATTGTACTCCTGTAGAACTACATCCTGCAATCATAAATGCTTTTGTGAATCAGCCCAATCTGCCCATACACAAAGGCAGTTTAGAGTATGTAAAGTAGCACTCCTGTAGTTGTCTATTGCATATTCTTACATGTCCTTGTGAATTGGTAACAAAACATCTAAAATTTAAATAAAATAGGAATATTCAGGCAATATTCATACACAATTAGTAAAAGTAAAAAGGACTATGCTCTCTTTGCGATTTTAATAATAGAGAGTTGGGCATGCCTAGGTCAGTCCACAAAGCCATGTAAGAGTAGGCAAAAGAGTATCCCTGTAGTACTACTTCCCATACTCACAAAAGCTGTATGAAGCAGCTGATATTTCTTTTCACATGGGATTTAGGGCACGACACTCTGATACCATACTGCAATCACACCTTTGACATAGCTGGTTTGTCCCTCCAAATGGAAGAATATGAAATAAAGCCTGACAGTCATAAAAATTACATTGCCAGGAAGCAGAAGTGAGAGTCTTGAGCATAGTAGGATCCTTCATTCCACAAGATTAGAATTTGTAGTGTGGTATTCTCCAGGATAAACCATGAGTATTACACAAGTCATTATGTGTGGCACTTCATTGTATACGCCTTGTAAGCTAAATGAATGCTTTTAATTTGAAAATTTTAACAATTATTCAAAGCAACACTAAGTTTGCTCTGTGAAAGAGACTAAACAAATCAGGGGGCAGATTTACAAGCCCCTTGCGCCACTTTTACGTCACTTTTCCCATGTTAAAAATGACGCAAAAGTGGCGCAAGGGCCTTGTAAATAAGCCCCCAGATTTCTAAACGGTTGATGGAAGGGCAAAAAAGATGGCTAGGTTGCTAGCACTGTGACACTGAGGACTGTGACATTCCAGTTATTATATTCTTGATTTGAGTGTTTGCTTTTTTCTCTTCCCTCTAGTCTCAATTATTGTTTGCCATTCTCTATATTAATATTATTGTTCAACATGCACTGAGTTAGGCCTTCATTTTGAGTGGCCTTTTAATTCTGATGGAGCCAGTAGCTGCAGTTAATGCCCCAACATTGTTATGAGATCGGCGGGAACACTCAGAGATTTCAGCTGCTGAAAACAGCTGAACTCTCTGAGTAAAAGTAGGAAGTGAAATGAGGAAATACCAGGGAAATTGCACTGGAATTACTCAACACCCTGGTAATTCCTATCTTCTTAATGGACTTCAAGGTCCAACTTGTAAGTGGTTTAATTTTCCACAGCCATAGAGCTACCGGTATCCCAGGTATCAGAAACTCCAGGGGTGGGGAAAATCCAGCCCATTTACAGGATGTCACTCAGAATCAGGGCCTAAGTGTATTTGGTTCTATTGTAAATCTTTTAATGGCGACACTTGCTTTTCAAGGTTTCACTGTGGGAGAGATTGTGTGCATTCAGACATAGATTTTAACGAAGGTGGAGTTTCATTTTGACAGACTGAGTCCTGCAAATAAAACCATTCTTCAACCACCTTCGTATAAGTATAGGTGGATAATGATCTCAAGCTGTATGCTTCTGCTCCTAATATATTTATAAATACATGTTTATGACCTAAATAGGACATTTCCTATGTAGAAGCATCAATTGAAGACATGTTTAAATAATGCTGTTATACTGTTATCAGGTTGATTTGGATGACTAAGTTTATATTGAATGTTTTGACTGCAAGAGAATGGTGCCATCTTAAAGATTGTTTGGGACCGGATCTAGTTATACTTTGGGGCCCTTCCTTGGATAACTTTGAATTTATTACCCATTTTCTGCCCTTGTGATATTCAACATTAGTAGACCTTGTGTTCCACTTTCAGAAACAACGGCAAACAAAAAGGCCAAAAGTTTAATTTGCCCTGCAGACAGTACAAATATAAAATGTGAATAAGCATTGATAAGCCGATTTGCTTTTGTACTTACATCTAGATTTTCTTTTCTTGAAACAACCCACTTTTAAATGCAAATCACTATCTAACCAGCTTATTTTTCCCAATGCAAGAAAGACCAGGTATGAGTGACTTGGGAAATATTTAGCCTAATGCATATCATTAAAATAAGACTGTTGCATAATATTAAAATACGACTAGTGAAATAGTGCAAATATTACAATAAGACATTTTCACAAAGTGATGAAATGTATCTTAAATTGCTAACTATACGTAGTCACAAATATACTCCCTTCACAACTGGATTCTCACTGCAGCAACAAAGGTTTGGAAGATATACGTGAATTAATCTCAGCCACTGGCGATCGATTGAGCCACATTCCATTTTAAAGAAATGCTCCTAGGATTTTCAGAAATTATTTATGGGAAATATGATACATTTGATCCTTAAATCACTTTACTGCTTTGCCCCTTCTCCTATCTAATTATACACTTCTTTGGGTAGATAGAGAACTCTAACTCTGCTGAGTATGAGAGTACCTAGAACAGGAGAGTGAAGATGCACTGAAGAGTGAAGAGATTCATAGAAATAGAGAGGTGAAGTAGAGGTAGAAGGGAGATATGACTAGAGCTGGGAGAGGTATGGCGAGACATAAGGTATTAGACTTGTCAGCATTAGGGTGGTCTTTCCCCAAACTCTTTGTCTTCTCTTCTCTTGCTGAATTTGTTTTTGTTGGCCTTAAGGCTCGGTGCATTCTGTCACTGCTAACCAGTGCTAAAGTGCTTATGCTAACTCACTAAAAGATGGTAAAATTGGATTAATCTTGATTGGCATATTTAATTTACTTATAAGTCCCTAGTAAAGGGGTATACCATATACTCAGGGCTAGTCAATTAAATGGTACTTAGTGGGCCTGCAGCACTTATTGTGTCACCCACTTAAGTAGCCCATCAAAACATGGCTTACGCCTGCCTTTGCAGTCTGTTTGTAGTGCTAAACTGCCAATTGGACTTGTAAAATAAACAAATTGACAGGCCTAAAACTCCCTTTTTATTACATCGAATTCACCCCTAAGGTAGGCCATAAACAGCCCACGGGGCAGGATGCATTGTATTTAAAAAGTTTGACATGTACTTTTAAGTTTTGCATGTCCTGGAAGTGAAAAACAGACAAATTCATGTTTCTCTACTGTGAGACCTACCTCTCCCGTAGGATAACATTGGGTTACCTTACTACATTTAAGGAGTGGTAACGTTTGTTTAGGAGCAAGTGGAAATGTTATGTTTAGTGTCTAAGTAATGGTAATTTAAAATCCTCTTTAATGGTACAGTCAGATTACAAGTCACAATTCTGAAAAGGCCCCTTTTAGAAAGTTGACATTTTCTTGTTCTATACATTTGGTGCCTGCAGCCTGCTTTCTGGGTCACATGACTAGGTGTATTTGGCAGCTGCCATTTGTGATTCCTCTCTGACAGCCACACAATACAGGGACTGTGTGTTGGTAGGATGGGCCATTCAAACAGGATGAGGGTAGATCTGTGCACAGCCCTACTTGGACTTCAATGACCCTGCCTCAGCTCACACACAAAGAACTTCACACTAGCCTATTGTGCCCCCAGACAAAGAGGGAACATGTCAGGGAGGCAGGCACTTCTATGAGGATAAACTCCTGACATTTATTCAATTGAAAAGCTAGCAACAGGTATACAAATAGGACCCTATGTCCCACTCTTTAGTTCACTGCTGGACCTATAGATACTACAGAAGAAGGACTGCCCTGCTGCCAGAGAACTGCCCTGCTGCACGAAGTCCTGCCCTGCTGTCTGAGAAGGAATACTGGACCTGCTTCCTTAACCCCAAGCTACCTGAGTGACTCCAAGGGTCAGCTGACTGATCTCCTATTCTGAACTACAGGGATACACCAGGCTCCAGAGGCCTCCTGCCACTTCCCAGCTCATCTGCTGCACTGGACCTGCCTGGACCTGCAACTGGACCTGACTGAGCCCTGCTGGCCTCTGCTGGATTGAGCTCTTGATCCTCAAGTGGTGCCTCCCCAGTGGCATCATAAAGAGCTCCTCCTGGCCTAACTAAATGTTTCACAAAATATGTCATGAAGGGACACAAAGCCCCTCAAAGCCTTGCACACAGCTGCAAACTTCATCAGAACTGATGCTGAGTAACAGGAAGCTCCACAAAGCTTCACTACACCACTGCCAGCCTCATCAGAATTGACACAGAGCGATGCAAACCCCCAAAAAGCCTCGCCGCACAGCTGCCAGCTTCATCGGAACCAAGCAATGCAAATCCCTGAAAAACCTCAACACACAGCTCATCAGAACCGATCCAGAGCAGCGTACAGCCCCGCAAAGCCTCTCCTCATAGCTTCATCGGAACTGACGCCGGACGACATAATGCCTCGCACAGCAACCCTGTGCAGACCAAACACCAAGGACATACAGTACAATCCTCAGTTGACCAAACTTGGTCATGTGCCTGGCTTGCCCCCCATCGTAGTTGGCTTGAACTCGAGTACAGAGGTAGGTAAGGCTTTAAAGTGATTTAGAGTGTTAGAGAAAGCTAGTCATGAGGATGATCCATGCCCTGATACACAGGACCTTGGTTCGTCGACCCCAGCCCAGGCGGGGAACACTGCACTCACTGGAGGAGTAACGTGTAGGATACTTTGACCCCCCCACCATTCTCTAAATTCACAGCTCTGGAGGTTCTGGAGGCGCTACAGCCCCTGGCCCTCTCAGAATCGGGAGGGCCCTTCCACCATTTTGTAGATCTCCCACCACCTTTCCACTACCTCCTACTTCACCACTTGATTCACCCTCACAAGATGGCCACTTCAGAGCTAAAAACAAACAAAAGACTCAATCACAAGTAAAATCATCTGAAACTAAAGATGGACCATGGCTCTACTTCCACATTGATTCAGCTGTTATCAAAGAAGGACTATGGCCCACCTCAAGAAACAAGAATGGAACGGCCATCTTTGAACGACCCTAAGAAATCCCTGATCCTGTATTAGGGAACAGACTCCCCTACACCTTGCCTCACTATATTCTCAGAAACCCTGACTCTAATCCTATTTTCTACTTTCTCCCCGAACTGAACTTGCAGACAATCAACCCGCCCCTTACATCAACTTCTGCTCTCCTCTAATTTGCATGAGACGCCTGACCCATCCTGATATGGTCCAATATTGCGGGACCCACCCCCCTTCAAAACCCTCATATATGATGCCCCACCGAGGACAGAACCCCAGGCTGTCCCCCTCTCCCCTCCTATCACTTCCTCAACCAGATTAAAAAAAATCCCTCTAGACTCCTGTCTCTCGAATATCTCCGTCTCCACACGACCTCCCCCAGTGAGAAAGATGTCTAGAATTACATGCCAATGCCACCAGACCGCCACCAATCCCTCCACCCCCTCACATCACACTAACCTGAAACCCCACGGCCCACACTCTTTCTCCATCACCAACCCCCCCAACCTTTCGGTCAATGCCAACAAACTCTTTAAGCACAGATTAATTTAGCATCTCCCTCAAACACTCATAGCAGACCTCTATCACAACTCCTCCAAAGGAAAAACTAAAACAAATCTCAGTTTTACACCACTGACCAGGCTAAGTGGAAAAAGAACATAACATCTCACCTCCAAGTCACTAATGCCACCAACATCCCCCACGGCCAAAAATTACTGATCAACAACTCACCTACCTTTAAAGGCAATGCCACTATTACCCTATACAGAAATGGCATAGTCATGGTCCAAGCCAACAACTTTAACCTACGCCAATTTGAACTCATCCTACCCAAACTTCACAGTCCTATTGCTAGTCCCTCCAACTACCCAATCTCTACCGAACTCACCCCCAGAACTCTTCACAAAGTATTACACTCACTAAACCTACCATCAACTCACACCCACTGCACTCTTCACTCCTACACTCCACCCCTACGCCCTACCCCCCACCTTCTACTCCATCCCTCCTGACCCCCTTTACCCCGTCACTACACTCCACCCCTACGCCTTACCCCCCACCCTCTACTCCATCCCCCAGACACTACACTCCACCCTTACGCCTTACCCCCCCACCCTCTACTCCTCCCCTCCTGACCCCCCTTTCCCCCCAGAAACTACCCCACCATTCCCCCCTCACCCCACTCAATACACCAAACCCGTTCTTCCTACCAATAACAACCTCAACACTCCTTATACCACCACCCAAACCACAACCAAAGAAGTTTTAGGACACTCGCTAAACTCACTCCCCTCTACCAGCTCAGGGATAAACACCTGGCCCACCACTACCCACAGTTCATCCACCCCAGAACACTCCAGCCCCACCAACACCACCACCAAACTTACCGCCCCCTCAACTCCCCTCCCCTCCCCTCTCCACCCTGAACCCAGTATCTGCAGCCAAACTTACTGAACGCATTACACGCACAGAAAAACAATTAGAATCCCTCCTATTACAGATCTGTATGCCCACTACATCCTTAACCGAGAGCCTAACCCTCCTTCAAAGACAACTCGATGTAATCATTCAGGGCATAAACAAAATCCTTACCAACACCAAAGCCTCCCCTATCCCCACCCAACATCCACATATCCCCTCTACTTAAACATCAGTGAACCCTCTCAACTTCCCAAATCCAATACGATCAGCTGGTACACCACCCCTCTCAGCAACCAACATCACAGACCAAGAAGAATGAGCCCTAGGATGCCCTTTAGAGAGGCCATAGATCTTGCCAAGTCATATGACCTCAAATCATCCCCGAACCCCCCCCTCCTCCAACATTCAGGTAATCACCGGAACTGGCAGAGACATCAAGCCTCCTAGGATTATAGGACCTCCATCACAACTCACCGCTATCCCTTTGGCTCCCCACTCCCAAAATCACACCACCAGCTGCAATGTAAACTGCATGTTAATAAACTGTAGATCAGCAACCAAACACGCAACAGAATTGGCTGAGACCATACGGAACTATGACATCAACATTGCGTTTTTCACCGAAACCTGGCTCAACAAATCATCCTATCCGATCCTTGACGTCCTAGTCCCCCCAGATTTCTCTTTCATAAAGAAGGACAGGTTAGACTATCGTGGTGGTGGATTAGCCATCATCCATAAGAAAAGCATCAAATTAACTGAAATAAAAACCGTCTCCTACTCAACATTTGAATATCTCAGCACCAACCTAACACTAAAAGACAACAAAGTAACGAAATGCCATCTGCTATACCACCCACCAGGAACTCCTCCACTTTTGGAGAACAACTATCCGACCTACTAACTCATTGCTCCCTCTCCAACTCTGACAACATTATCCTAGGTGACTTCAATCTCCAACAAAAAGGACACACTAATACAGCCACTAAATGAACTTCTACTCTGCAAAGATCTCACCCAACACTGCAAGGGACAAACCCACAACAAAGGTTCTACCCTAGATGCTATCATAGCCAAAAACAAAATAATAAATATCAACAACATTCTTCCACATCATTCTATTCAACATTAACCAAGCTACAGCGCCACCAAACCGAGCCTGATCTACCCATCAATGGCGCAGAAACCTTAATCCTATCCTATCCCTCTCCCTGACTTGGAAGAAAAAATATCATCCCTACTCCCTCCTAACACAGACCACCTCAATACTGATGAGCTCACTACCATATACAACACATCGATAAAAACCACCCATGGCCAACTAGCCCCCCTAAAATACAAAAAGGTCAGAGATACCCCGTTGAGAGCATGGTTCAACAAAGACCTCAACTCTGAAAGAAGACAACTCGGAGCCGCTGAAAGACTCTGGAGAGCAAACCCATCCTCACCCAACCTCCTCCAACTCTGAAAAGAACGCAGGAACTACAAAAAGCACATTCTCAAAGAGAAAGCCACCTTCTTCCAAAACACCCTTGACAAAGCCAAAAACGCCCCAAAGAGCTCTTCAACATCATCCGAAATCAAACCTCCAAACCTTCCAAAGAAAATCCCCCTGCCTCTAAACTACAATCTGACCACCTAGCAAATTTTTCAATGAGAAAATCAACAAAATTGAACTCTCCTTAGACCATCACGCACAAACCCAACCCAGCGACTCTTCTCCCAAAACGGAAATATCCCCAACCCTAGCTCACTCCATTATCCCCAGAACCGTGACTCCTCCTGCCTTAACTACCAGACAAACCCAATCCCAAAGTCCATCCTCCAGACTCAAGAGGTGGAGGGTCTTCAAACCCCTCACTGAAGAAGACATCTCCTTGGTGATTGCCAACTCCAAACCCTCACCCCAATTTGCAGATCCTCTTCCTGCCGCTTTGGCTAAGAACCTCAATGGTACCCTAACCCCTCTATGGACAGAGATCATTAACAGCTCCTTAAGCAACGGGCTGATACCCGACTGCCTCAAACAAGGCCAAGTCACCCCCCTGCTAAAAAAACCCGATGCAGACCAGAGCGAGCTCAAGAACATTAGACCCATCACCAACCTCCCCTTCTTAGCAAAGATCCTCGAGAAATGTGTTCTTTCACAACTCAACTAACATCTAGACACCAACAACATTCTCAACCCATATCAGTCTGGTTTCAGGAAGGGGTGCAGCACTAAAACAGCTATACTGAGCATAGCAGACGACATACACAGCTCCCTTGACGCAAACAGATGCTGCCTGCTTGTCCTCCTTGACCTCTTGGTGACTTTCGACACAGTTGATCACAAGCTACTTCTAGATGCCCTTCAAAAACGTATCGGAGCTGATGGCACTGTTCTGAATAGTTTTTCTTCATTTCTACTTAACCATTCCCAACTCGTCAAACTCAACAGCCCATGTCTGACATCTCGCCCTTAACCCGAGGGGTGCCACAAGGATAGGTCCTCTCTCCCACACTCTTCAACATTTACATGGAACCCTCACCATCATTCTAAAACAAGCAAATATCTCGTACCACCAATATGCTGACAACACCCAGCTTTACCTAGAAATATCCTCCGCATCTGACATTTTACAACTTAACTCCACACTCTCAAAAGTTCAAAGCTGGCTATCGCACTCAAACTCAACCAAGAAAAAACTGAAATTATGGCCTTCTCCAATCTGAAACACCACACATAGATCCAAGAGTGGCTAAACAACCTGGACTCCCTAAACTGCAACTTACTCTATCCGACTCAGCTAAATCTCTGGGGATCTCTTTGAACTCTAAGCTAAGCATGAGATCCCACATAAGCTCCACTGCTAAGAGCGCCTTCTACAGCCTAAAACTTGTCAACAAAATCAAGCCCTTCCTTCCGCCCAATGACCTAAAAACAGCAACACAAGCTCTGGTTTTATCCAGACTAGACTATGGTAATGCCACACTCACTGGAGCACCCAAAGCACACGTAGCCCCCATGAGAGCCACCCTCAATGCTGCAGCACGAATGGTCACAGTAGCTAAAAAACATGGCCACATCACCCCCATGCTACAAAACTTAAAGTGACTCCTAATCAAAGCACGATGTTGTTTCAAAATGGCCTGTCTTACCCACAAAGCTCTACACACTGGAAAACCAGACTACCTCGCAGCCAAACTCACCAAAGCAGGACAATCAAGAATCTAAGAAGCCCCAACATGCTCCTTCTCACCCCCCCCAAAAACACAAACAAAAAACCCTTTCATGCTCTTTCTCAGGCAATGCCCCCAGAATCTGGAACTCTCCCCCTATACCTATCAGAACCAACCCCTCCTTCACTAGTTTCAAGAGACTACTAAAAGAATTTCTCCTCAACCGTCATCCCTACCCTCCGGAACAATAGACGCTCTATGTTACCTCTTCTCCTCAACCGAACTCCTACACTCTGACCTAACGAAAGCCCGCATCTCATGATACTAAATTGGACTCTTTCTAGTATCTCTTATTACTATTGTACTTCTAATCTGCTTAAGACTCTGTTGCATATGTTTTTGCTGTAAAGCACTTTGTTACCCCCTGGGTTGTGCCAGCACTACATAAAACTCATAAATTAAATAAATAAAATAAATAAATAAATAAAAGTCATGGGGAGAAGGAAATGTGGAGAGAGGAGAGGAGTGGTTACACTGACGGATGTAGAAGAGTGTGAGGTATGATAGAAAGAGAGGTGATTTAGAGAGTTGACGGCATAGAGGTAGAAGTGTGAGATAGTGACAAGCATATAGAGAGATGCAAGGCAGAAAGTTGTGAGGTGTGATAGAAAGGGTGAGCATCAATATGAGAAGGAGTTGCACAAAGCTGATTGAGAGAGGGTTAGAGAGATGTAAGGATAAAGAAAATGAGGGTGAGGTAGAGAACAAAGTAGGTAGGGAGAGAGCAGTGGGGGTATGAAAGAGAGCCTGTGAAAGTTGTGGTAGAGAGAGGAGTATCGAGAGAGATGCTAGGTAGATTGGGGAAAACTGCTACCTTGGAGATTTGAGATATATTTGTGCATTACAAAGCTTTGAAAAAATATAAAATTACACAAGTAAAATTCATATGTTGTATCCAAAAACATCATGGTTGTAGCCAAGGTGGTAGCATGATTATGGGTATGTAGTTACCCTTTGTTGGTGTTGTATAAAGCCAGTAAGATACTGTCATAGAAGTGATCAACTTGTGGTGTCTGTTATTAGGTATTTTCCTAATAACAGGCTTAACATGCCTTCTATCAATCAATCAATCAATCAATCAATCAATCAATCAGGGTTGGTAAAGCGCAACTACTCACCTGTGAGGGTCTCAAGGTGCTGGGGGGAAGGGGGCAGCTGGTTGAGTGCTGGGGTCATCCGAAGAGCTAGTTCTTGAGGTCCTTCCTGAACTGGGACAGTGTGGGAGCTTGCCGGAGGTAGAGGGGGAGTTCGTTCCAGGCCTTGGCTGCGAGGTAGGAGAAGGACTTTCATCCCATTCTGGTCTTGTAGATGCGTGGGACGGCGTCCAGAGAGAGGTCGACTGATCAAAGGTATCTTTTGGGTGCGTGGAAGGAGAGGTCGTTGTTCACGTATATCGGTCCGGAGTTGTGAAGGGCCTTGTATGCGTGGATGAGGAGCTTGAAGGTTATTTTTCTTCTGACTGGGAGCCAGTGGAGATCACGGAGGTGTTCGGTGATGTGACTCCAACGGGGGATGTTGAGGATCAGTCTGACTGCGGCGTTCTGGATGATCTGAAGTTTGTGAAACAGTTTCTTGAGAGCGTAGCCATAGTCCAGTCTGCTGCTGATGAGACCGTGCGTGACAGTTTTTCTGGATTCGGATGGGATCCATCTGAACGTTTTTCGAAACATGCGGAGGGTGCTGAAGCAGGTCGAGGGTACAGCATTGGTCTGGCAGTTCATTGTGAGCGATGAGTCTAATATGATGCTGAGGTTTCGTGCGTTGTCTGTCGGGTGGGGGGATTTCCGAGGGCGGAGGGCCACCAGGAGTCATCCCATGCGGAGGGGGTAGAGCCAAGGATGAGGACTTCTGTTTTCTCGGAGCTGAGTTTCAGGCAGCTGTTCTTCATCCAGGTGGCGACAGCTTTCATCCCTTCTTGGAAGTTGTGTTTGGTGGTGTTGGGTTCATTGGTGAGGGAGAGGATAAGCTGTGTGTCACCGGCGTAGGAGACAATGTTGAGCCTGTGGTTCCTGACGATGGTTGTGTGGGGCATATAGATGTTCAAGAGGGCGGGGCTGAGGGAGGAGCCCCGGGGTACTCCACAGTTGGTCTCTGTAAGTTCCGAGAGGTAGGGAGAGTGTCTGACCTGCTGAGTTCTGCCAATGAGGAATGAGCATATCCAGTCTAGGATCTTGCTGCAGATGCCGGCGTCACAGAGTCTGGTGGCTAGGGTGCGGTGGGAGGTGGTGTTGAAGGCAGCCGAGAGGTCCAGGAGAATGAGGGCTACCGTTACGCCCTGATCGAGAAGGAATGTTATCCGTGGCGGCTAGTAGGGCGGTTTTGGTGATGTGGTTGCTGTGAAATCCGGATTGGGAGATATCCAGGACGTTGTTAGCTTCGATGAAGTTTGCTATCTGGGTGTTGATGGCCTTTTCGATGACCTTGGCTGCGAATGGAAGCAGGGAGATGTGCCTGAGGTTTTTGAGGTCCGTCGGGTCTGCGGAGGGTTTCTTCAGGAGGAGGTTGACTTTGGTGTGTTTCCAGTCATTGGGGAAGGTGGCGATCTCGAAGGAGCATTTGATCGATCAACGTAGTTTGGATGCGATGGCCGAGGCGGCTCTATGGAAGATGTGGTGTGGGCAGGGGTCTGAGGGTGCTCCGAAGTGGATGCTTTTCATGGTCTTCAAAGCAAACACAAGGAGATGATGGACAGAGTGCTGAAACTTTTCAGACACTCACCCCCAGTCACAGATCTGGGTTGAATCCATCATCGTTCTTTAGCTCACTTCGCCACCCCAGTTCAGACACAGCTATATGCAAATCAGTATTGACCCTGTGCCTAATGGGTACAGTCCAGTCCGAACTGCCAAGCCGTGTCTTCCCTGGACCGGAAACAAGCATCCTGGGACCGGTTTCGGGTGAACAGCCCTCATCAGCCAGGCTAGCTTGAATCCAGTGGCAAAGGGAGCAAGGGACCCACGTCTGGGCATAACCTGCCAACTTAGGGCGAACAAAGCAAACACAAGGAGATGATGGACAGAGTGCTGAAACTTTTCAGACACTCACAGATCTGGGTTGAATCCATCATCGTTCTTCAGCTCACTTCGCCACCCCAGTTCAGACACAGCTATATGCAAATTAGTCTTGACCCTGTGCCTAATGGGTACAGTCCAGCCCGAACTGCCAAGCCATGTCTTCCCTGGACCGGAAACAAGCATCCTGGGACCGGTTTTGGGCTAACAGCCCTCATCAGCCAGGCTAGCTTGAATCCAGTGGCAAAGTGAGCAAGGGACCCACGTCTGGGCATACCCTGCCAACTTAGGGTGAACAAAGCAAACACAAGGAGATGATGGACAGAGTGCTGAAACTTTTCAGACACTCACCCCAAGTCACAGATCTGGGTTGAATCCATCATCGTTCTTTAGCTCACTTCGCCACCCCAGTTCAGACACAGCTATATGCAAATCAGTCTTGACCCTGGACCTCATGGGTACAGTCCAGCCGGAACTGCCAAGCCATGTCTTCCCTGGACCAGAAAACAAGCATCCTGGGTCAAGGCGTCGAATGGAGGGGTAGAGGGAGCTGGAGCGATACGGAAGTCTTGGTTGTCGAAGTTGTCGTAGATCATCTTATTCTTAAGGTGTTAGAAGGTGCTGAGTCTGTTGCAGAGGCCTTGGGAGGGTGGGACTTCTGTTGTTTCGCTGAAGGGTTTGTCGAATTCCTTGATGATGGAGAGGAGTTCTTTGGTATTGTGAGTGTTGGTGAGGATTCTGTCTTGGAGGGATTTCTTCCTTGTGAATTTGATGAGATGGTGGTGTGTGACGGTGGCTGCTTTGTAGGCAGGACGTGTTTCTGGGGTTTTGTTGTTCCTCCATGTCTTTTCAAGTCGTCTGCAGGAGCATCTGGATTCTTGGAGTGCAGGGGTGAACCAGCTGGCTTTCTTGATGTGTCTTCCTGTGGCTTTCTTGAGGGGGGCGAGTGTGTCGGCGCAGTTCGTGATCCAGCTGTGGAGGTTGCGTGCTGCGGTGTTTGCGTCTGCCGTAGTGGGTGGTGGGGCATTGATAAGGGTGAGGTGAGCTGGTCTTCGGTGACTTTGTTCGAGCTTCTGCAGTGGAGGCGGTGGGCGTGCTTGAATGTGATGTTTTTTTTAAAGGAGAAGTGGATGCAGTGGTGATCTGTCCAGAGGAGTTCCATGGTGTGGCTGTAGGAGACACTGCTTCCTTCAGCGAAGATGGGGTCAAGTGTGTGTCCCACCGTGTGCATTGGGGCGCTGACTAGTTGCTACAGTCCTATGTTGGCGAGGTTCTCTAGAAGGGAGGCCTTGTTTGAGTCGTTGTGTTTGTCCAGGTGGAAGTTTAGGCCTCCGAGTAGGATGCAGTCTGTGGAGGCGAGGGTGTGGGGTGCAATGAGGTCGGTGATGGCATTGGTAAAGGGAGCGCGGGGGCTGGGCGGCCTGTAGATGAGGGTTCTGTGGAGAGTAGTTTTAAGGTTGGTCTGGATCTGGAAGTGGAAGTGCTCCATGAGGGTCATTGTGTCGTCCGGGACTGTGGTCATCATGCGGAGGGTACTTTTGTGAACGATGGCGATGCCTCCTCCTGGGAGGGTGGGGTGGTCGTTGCTCAGGATCTTATACCTGTCGGAAATGAGGTGGGGATGTCTGGTGCAGAGTTGGCGTTGGTCCAGGTTTCTGTGAGGAAGGTAACGTCGGGCGAGTAGGTGTTGAGGAGGTCCCAGATTCCTATGGCATGCTTGTGCAGGGAACGTACATTGAGGAGGATGGAGTTGAGTGGTTTGTGAGCTGTGGAGTCCGGTAGGCTGGGGGAAGCTGCTGGGCTACGGAGGTGGATGACGGTGCGGTGAACGGACCTAGGGGGTGATTAGCATAGGGGGCGGATCGCCACCGCCCGCCAAAAGTCACCGCCCGCATGACTTTTACCCCCGCCACATTAAGATGGCGGGGGGACCCCGGCGGACGGGAAGACCGTCCGCCGGTTTTCCGCCGGTCGACCAGTTGACCGGGCGGAAAAGGGGCTATATATGGTGGCAGTGTCTGCTAGACACCGCCATCCATATTAGCATGGGAGCGGGAAGCAGCCTTTCCGCGGCAGCGTTGCCGCCACGGAAAGGCATGCGGATTTTGCTTCCGGGGGCCCGTTGCGGGCCCCCAGGGTATTGGGAGGGGGTGGGGTGCACATGGGGGGTACCTATGGTACCCCCCTGCATTGTCATGGACATGGTGGCAGGCACCTCGCGGTGCCTGTCACCTTGTGCATGACAATGCACACAGTGCATTCCCAGCATTGTGGCGGGCGGTGCTGTGAGCACCGCCCGCCACAATGCTGGGAATGGAGGATGCCACCGCCACGGTGGCGGTGGCATCCTAATCGCCGGTGCGAGAACCGCCGCACCACTGGCGGCCGGCCCCAGCACCGCTAGCGCCATCCTAATAGGCCCCATAATATCGAATTTTAAATATCGAAATGACATAATATCGAGTTTAGTATATCGAATATACTAAAATATCGATATTATGTCAAAATATCGTTTTTAAAACAATATCGAATATCAAAATATCGAGTTCAAAATATCATCATTCCAAAATATCTTTAAATTGCGAAGGTAAGAAATATCGAAAATGATAATATAGAGGGGTTGATTACGATCCCGGCCGGAAGCGCACCTAACAGTATTCGTCCGGAAAAAATACAAGCCGAACGCGTGTTTTCCGACCGTCTCGAACACTCTACCGAACGAACAAGTACGATGCGCATAACAGCCCAGATTCCGAGCGAGCCGTACTTACCCAATCCAGCTCCTTTTCTCCGCCCGATCCGATCCGTAAACGCCGAATCGAGTCGCACGGAAGCAAATACACAGCACCTTCGGGCCGGACTAGTACGATGCGTCTTCCGTACGCACCGAACCCGTCGCTACGTCCGGCACGTTTCAGCATCCGGGAGAGCCGCACATAAGCTCCGTTTCGCGTCACAAAACGATCCACGGCTACGAGACGAACAAGCCAGCGACGAGTACGAGTCCAAGACACGAGAAACCCGAACGAGACGACCCAACCATGAATCCCATCGCGCAGGTCCTACCAATACTCTACATCTATTACCGGGACCGGTTCGGACATGTACGGCGCAGACGGTAAGTCAAACTCCAACAATACAAACTAACTACACGTACCTAAAATATGTCACACACACATAGGGATGCACAAATGACGTACACTAGCAACTGCACAATCATAGGGGTGGGATGGGCATCACCAATGCCATACACACCCATAGGTGCCTGGATGCCTGCCACCACCACCACCCCTACTCAGGGGGGCCTGGATGCCTATCACTACCACCACCCCTACTCAGGGGGGGGGCTGGATGCCCATCACTACTACCATCCCCACTCATGGGGGGCTGGATGCCTGCCACTTCCACCACCCCTACTCAGGGGGGGCTGGATGCCTATCACTACTAACACCCCTACTCAGGGGGGCCTGGATGCCCATCACTACTACCATCCCTACTCATGGGGGGCTGGATGCCTGCCACTACCACCACCCCTACTCAGGTGGGCCTGGATGCCTATCACTACCACCACCCCTACTCAGGGTGGGCTGGGTGCCTGCCACTACCACCACCCCTACTCAGGGGGGGCTGGATGCCTATCACTACTACCATCCCCACTTATGGGGGGCTGGATGCCTGCCACTACCACCACCCCTACTCAGGGGGGGCTGGATGCCAATCACTACCAACACCCCTACTCAGGGGGGCCTGGAGGCCCATCACTACTACCATCCCCACTCATGGGGGGCTGGATGCCTGCCACTACCACCACCCCTACTCAGGTGGGCCTGGATGCCTATCACTAACACCACCCCTACTCAGGGGGGGCTGGATGCCTGCCACTACCACCACCCCTACTCAGGGGGGCCTGGATGCCCATCACTACTACCATCCCCACTCATGGGGGCTGGATGCCTGCCACTACCACCACCCCTACTCAGGTGGGCCTGGATGCCTATCACTACCACCACCCCTACTCAGGGGGGGCTGGAAGCCTGCCACTACCACCACCCCTACTCAGGGGGGGCTGGATGCCTATCACTACTACCATCCCCACTCATGGGGGGATGGATGCCTATCACTACCACCACCCCTACTCAGGGGGGACTGGATGCCTATCACTACCAACACCCCTACTCAGGGGGGCCTGGATGCCCATCAATACTACCATCCCCACTCATGGGGGGCTGGATGCCTGCCACCACCCCTACTTAGGTAGGCCTGGATGCCTATCACTACCACCACCCCTACTCAGGGGGGGCTGGATGCCTGCCACTACCACCACCCCTACTCAGGGGGGGCTGGATGCCTATCACTACTACCATCCCCACTCATGGGGGGCTGGATGCCTGCCACTACCACCACCCCTACTCAGGGGGGCTGGATGCCTATCACTACTACCATCCCCACTCATGGGGGGCTGGATGCATGCCACTACCACCACCCCTACTCAGGGGGGGCTGGATGCCAATCACTACCAACACCCCTACTCAGGGGGGCCTGGATGCCTATCACTACCACCACCCCTATCAGGGGGGGCTGGATGCCTATCACTACTACCATCCCCACTCATGGAGGGCTGGATGCCTGCCACTACCACCACCCCTACTCAGGGGGGGCTGGATGGCAATCACTACCACCACCCCTACTCATAGGACGGGTAATGCATGACACAACCAGCATACACCCACATAAGGAATAACAGAAAATTACATCCACCCAAACACCATGACAAGCGTGTGTAGTCTATGTCAAATGCCTACAACACTGAACATGACAATGAACATACAATGTGACCCACTATCACATGTGTCACACATAAATGTGTGTGGCCTCCACAATACAAGCCGACCATGGCCACTGTGGCAATGGGGCCTAAAGGCCCATCAACACAGTCACCAAAAGGTAAGTGTGGGCTCCATGGCTGATGTACCTTTTGATCAGTGTGGCAATGGGGCCTAAAGCCCCATCACCACAGTCACCAAAAGGTAAGTGTGGGCTCCATGGCTGATGTACCTTTTGATCAGTGTGGCAATGGGGCCTAAAGCCCAATCACCACAGTCACCAAAAGGTAAGTGTGGGCTCCATGGCTGATGTACCTTTTGATCAGTGTGGCAATGGGGCCTAAAGCCCCATCACCACAGTCACCAAAAGGTAAGTGTGGGCTCCATGGCTGATGTACCTTTTGATCAGTGTGGCAATGGGGCCTAAAGCCCCATCACCACAGTCACCAAAAGGTAAGTGTTGGCATGGTAAAAGCTGCCAAAGACAAACTGTATGGATGAATCCTGGTCACACAACAACTAAAACATCTGTGGCATAGTAGTGCTTGTGTCCCATTGCAACATAGTTTGGGCGAGACTAACAGTGCAGTGTCATAGAAACATCGTTTTGGCCATGTGCATACAAACATCACACATGGGGGACCACATTGTCAACATTCAGCCAATAACACAATGACAGAAGTGACCATCATGATGCTGACCCACATATCTGCACCAATGGACACACAAATGTTGATATCCTGTGGAGACTGTCGATGTCAGGTGAACAAATACCATACCATGGCAGCAAAGGGAGATACAAACCATGGTCATTGTGCCGACTGATGACCTAGGAGTCCCAGGGAGAGCAGGGGAAAACAAGCAAACTACATACAGCCAATGGCACACTACAGAAATGCCAATGCAGCGATGCAAATGCACTAAAACAAACAGGCAGACTCACACTGCATATCAAAATCAACAGGTGATGGGGGGGTGTGCCAGTGTCCCTAGGCAACCACACAACACATGAGGAGGCCTGAATCACAGTTACACAGATGGGTATACAGTGCCACACACAAGTAACTCATGGATTGGATTCCCCTATGTGGGCAATCTGGCATCGGTAGATGAGAGGGAGCCCAAATTACACATGTCACACAAGCTTGTAGGAACAGCAACTAACACAGCAAGAGACAGACCCACCACAGCACTACCCCCAGGGACCCCACATTGTGCTGACACTAGCCTGCATGACAATCCCACTGTGATGACAAAGCTAGATGTCGTTCACACTCTGAACCACAGCCATGTGTCCTGAGCTACAAACTACCATCACACCTACACAAGCTACAATCAATCAGCACGGCCTGCCAGCCAAGGACAATATGGAGGTAGGGGTCTAGCCGTGCAACAACTCACATTTGCACACTCAACACCACACACCCTGATCTCCACCAATGTGCAGCAGTGAAGCTCACATGGACTGGTGACATTGCACATGCACCCATGAAAATCCCAGGGGTGGTGGGGGAACTAAGGTGCTGAAACCCATCACACATGCCCACTCAACATGACTCGTCTATGTCTGACACACAGCACAGTACGCCGTACATGCGCATGACGTGAAATCCACAACAAACAATGGGATCCTGGCCATAGTCACACACCAACGAAGAAGCCAAGGTGACACACAAAGAACACACATACACAACTTCCAACATTGCAGCTCTGACCCTGAGGAGTGGCAGCAGTCACACACACAACGTGTCACAATCACAGAAAGCTACCACAAACTCTAAATCACATTACTTGTGTAAACAACAAGTGCCAAGGGGAATGCTGAATGTGTCCTATCAGCGTTTGCACACATCCCCAGCCCTGACAACAAAGACAATCTGGGATGAGAACCTCATGAACATAAGTTTGCCATGCACCCACATCACGGAGAAACCAGGTCCAAGATGCTGGATGAACACATACCAACTCTGCTAGCATCACAAACAGGAACATCCCTAGGGACACTGCCTGTGTATGAAAAGGGAAGGGAACATGCACAGACATGCTCACACAACACACAACACGGGCACACGCAATGTCACCAGAATACACACTGCCATGAGGGCACTACACTCCTGCGGAAGGTCCGCTGTGCCAAACCTTGTCTGTGCACGACTCAAACATGTCAGCAGGACACTCCGTCAGTGAGTCAACAACTGCAAAACACAGAAGCCTCTGCTCACATCAGCCTGGGTACGGGAGTGTCACGTCAGTCATCTGCATACACCCAAAACACCTGGCAAACATGTTGTACTGTACACACAGATGAGTCCTTCAACATTGATGTGCAAAACTGCATGTCCAGTGGAGATGGGCACACAGTCACGGAATTGGAACATTGAACAGTGCTAAGCCCACCAGATGTGCATCAGTGTAAGACAAATATGTTCATTTTCGAATGCAAAACGTACATCCCTGTGTCAAATGATGAACATCACACCCTCAGACTGCAGCAAAGGATGCCATAGATCTACACAACAACAGGACACATATCCCATGGACGACATGGAGTCCATCACAGCAACACTTCATTTTCCTGATGTGATCACTATAACTACTGCAAATGCAGGATGCTACTCATGTACATCATGTACATCAAAAGAAAAACCAAAATTAAACAAAAGGAGGCTTTATTCAGCAAATGTTAGAGAAAAGTCCGAAGTCCAAAAGAAACTAAGGCCAATGGCCAGTCCAAAAACACAGTCCCAACAGGGTGATAAGTCTGAAATGCTCATCCATTGCTTGCCTGCACTGGTAGGGACAGGGGACATCCCCCTTGGAGGGGCATACAAGGGGCAGGCCAGGCACCGCAGGGACAGGATCAGGGGATGGCAGAGTGAGGCAGTGAAGGGGTGGTGGGTACAGGAGTGTCACCGGCAACTGCAGTGGAGGTGTCTGACTCAGCGGGGTCCAGCACCACCGTGCTACACAAGTCAGTTGCTGTGGGTGGTGCAACCACTGCAGTGGGCTGGTCTGATGAAGTGGACTGGGTCCCCACTGCAGTGCCTGAGTCAGACGGGGTGGTTGTGGACTCCACTGCAGTGCATAACTCCAAGGGAGTGGAAGGGAGGGCAGATGAGGTGGGTAGGACAGAGGGGGGGACCCGGTCCCCACACCAGTGCCACTAACAGGCAGAGCGTCTGGGTTGGGGGTGGAAGAGCAAGTGGCAGGGGGGAAGGGCCTAAGCAGTCTGGGGATGCGGTATTGGTGTGTGGGGGAACCTGGGGCAGGGTGTGGCAGTGGAACCTGTGGAGTGGTGGCCTGGGGGATGGAGGTGAGAGACTGGGTGGTTGACTTGCAGGGCAGTGGTGGGGTCTTGCTCTTCCGGGACCGGGGGGACTTGCGGGTGGGGGCCTCACTCTGCCTGCACCTGGGGGAGGGTGTCCTGGGGCGAGGGGCACTCCCTCTGTGTGGGTGGACTTCCTCTTCCCCGGTATGCTGGATCAGCAGGATTGGAGGGGAAGAGGCCGAGGTCACACAGGAAGATCTTCTGTGTCGTTGGGGTAGCAGGCGAGGCAAGGGTAGGGGTCTTGGAGGGAGAGGATGTGAAGGACTGCGGAGTGAATGTGGATGCGTGTGTGTGTGTGTCTTCCCCATCCCCTGTGTCTGTGGTAACAGTCCCCTGAGGATGCTTGTGTGCACGTCTTGCCTTTCTCTTGGGTGTGTCTGTGCTGCTCGTGTCGGTGTGCTTGGGTGAATGTGCAGGTGTGCATGTGCTTTGGACAGGTAGGGTGGTAGGAAGTGTGGATGGGGCAGAGGTGGGAGGGGTGAGGGACTGTTGGAGGAGGGACACTGCTGCCATCAGGGAGGAGTCCATGGACCTATTGCTCCTCTGTAGGGCAGACATACCCGTTGAGATGCCCTCCATGAACGACACCAGCTGTGTCAACAGAGTGGTGTGTGCATGGAGGACAGTCAGCATTGCTGTCTGCCCTACATGGAGCTGCCGAAGGAGGTACACAGACTCCTCACTCAGGGCAGCAGGGGACACAGGGGCAGGGGGTGCGGTGCCTGGCACGAAGGAGACACGCTCCCGAGCATGGGAGCCACCACGGACCTCAGGAATGGGAGCCAATGGGAGGGCGGAGGTGGTGGTGGTGGTGGCGGGGCCAGACAGACTAGCTGGGGTGTGGTGGCTGCTGACACCCGCCTCCACAAGGGAGTCATCCTCCGAGCTGCTGTGGTCCTCAGCTGAGGTGGATGGTGCTGAGGACTCCTCGGTGTGGCTCCCCTCGCCCTCCGTGCCACTGGGTCCCTCTGACCACTCGTCGGACGCTGACCCAGTCTGGCTCCTCTGCTCCTCCTGGTCCGTGGAGCTGTCCCCTCCTGTGGCCGTGGATGTATCTGCAAACAATAAGGGAAACAGACAAACATAAGTCACCTGCACTGACCGCACACACCACAGTAAGTACAGCACATCACAGAGCAAGCCCTGGCATCTTTAGTTGAACATTGCCAAAAGTTATCACACAGATTAGGAGAAGCCAATTGTCAGTCTGATGGTCAACCATGGAACAGACACCCCCTGCCCTTGCACCCATCTGTCTGGTGCCTGTCTGATGGCAATACCCCAGTGTGGACACACGCACCACCTACACAGTGGTTGGACATTGCTGAGAACACGGTGAAGTATGTGAACATGCCCAAGTCACATCTCTTGCCACTGAGTCAGTGCAGGTGTCTGGATAAATGGACGGCCTGAGTCTAAAAAGAAATGCATTGGATGCATACCAGCACCAGACCCCATGAAGCACTCATGTCCGGATAGTCAGTGCCACAAAGGGGTGCCTGTTGCACATGTCACCCCCCTGCAGGATCACCCTTAGGAAGTTTAATGCCATGACACAGGCATGCCTGCAAAGTCATACATCACTGTCTCCAGTCACATGGCCATGTTAGCCAGCAAACAACAGTCTGCACTGTGTCACTATCCTAGGACATGGTGAAGGCAAGTAATGTAACTGACAAGTGCACATGTCCATCCCCCACTAACCACATCATCTGAACCCGTATTTGTACACTGCACACCATTAGGACAAATGGGAGACATGAAACACTACTCCCTGAACCAGAGCACCTCACAGTGTGCTGTGAATGATGAACAGCTGCCTGAAAGTCACAGTCGCATACACCTGTCTGCACAGTCAAGTGATCAAACACCTATGAGTCACAGAAGTCTTGTCTCACATGGTCCAATAGCAGATGGCATGCTGACCCCTAACCGAAAGACATCACAGTCACGACAACGTAGTCACAGCACAACGACACAAAGGCAGACACCTGAGGCAACATTTCACTGAGCACAGCATGTCAGCTGATACACGGGAGTGGGAGTACAGAGTGTATTGTATGCCCTGTAGTAGGCATGACTGTCCGGCTCCACCTGCAAGAGGGATGAGCCCTGGTCAGTGGGCAGGTGGCTAAGCATGTGTGACACACTTGACATACATACTCCTGAGGCCCAAACAATGTACCCACCCGCAGAATGGGGGTGTGGCAAATACCCCAGGGACATGTGGTGAATTAGATGTGCAAGTGGATCACATATCAAAGTTACACCCAGACTACATTGCACGACTCAGGCATTGTGTGAGCAACTGACCCACCCATGAAGGCAAACACAATGTCACGGGAACAAAAGCTGTCACCACCTTGAGCAAAGCAAAATGCTAGGACCCTGTACCCGAGTGACACAATTATCCTGAGCGTAAGGAGCACACTGGCGCATCAGATGGGTAGTGGCCATGTCACAATAGAGGGACATGGGTACTGGACAACAAGACTGATGTACTGGGGAAGGTTAACCAGGCCAGAGGAGGGCACATAGCATGTTAGACAGAGTTCACAGTGCAGTCTTTGACTCACCCCCTCCTTGCTGCTGTCTGCCCTTCAGCTGCCCATCCAGCTCCGGGAACACCACCGGCAGGATCTGGAGCATGTGGGGGATCAGGGTCCGGTGTCCGCCCCTCCTGCGAGGAGGCGACAGCTTCAGCTGGACGCTTGTGATCCTCCGGGTCCAGCCACGAAGGTCCTGCCACCTCTTCTGGCAGTTGCGGATCCGGCGCTTGTAGACCCCCACGGATCGGACTGCCCGGACGATGTCCAGCCAGATGTCCTGCTTCCGATGGGCATCAACCTGTGAGGATGACAAAGTGAAAAGGCCATTACTACACATGCAACATATCCGTGCATCACACAGTTGGAAATACATGTCTCAATCACAGGGGCATATGATGTACACAGGCAGTGCAACGAGGGCTATGGACAGTTTGCCAGCAGTTACTACATGGTATCATTGCATGGGAAGTGAACCTTGTTTGAATGCACTGTTACTCCACTGTACCTGTTCAGTGCAAGTGACTACACACTTTGGGGGGTGCGAACTACTCAGTGGGCATGCTAGCCAGTGGTGTGCACACTGTAAATCCTGCTAGTCAGACAACATGCACAATTAGTGAGGCAGTGGACAGCACACTCACCTGCTCCCCTCGTGTCCCATACAGCTTGCTGTACTGTGGAAGGAGGTTGTCCAGCAGGGCCTGGTTCTCCTCATGGGTGAAGGCTGGGGCTCTCTCCACAGTACGTGCCATTGCAGTAGCCAGAGGATGCAGAGACAGCAGCAGTGTAGTGGCAGATGTCGTCCTGGAGCATGTAGTGCAGGCAAGTGAGCTCTCAGGGGAACAGCCAGCATTATATGTGTGCTGCAGAGGCAGATACTGTGCCATGTGTCCAAAGTGATAGGTCCAAGTCGGTAGCATCTTCTGAATCTGACCAATCCATGGAATAGCAGCTCCAATACACGCCCACAGCATCCTTCAAAAATTCAACTTCATGACACCCATGAATTTGCAACATTGTTGTGGCTGGCCAACTGAATTCAGTGCATCAGACTCGTTGAAAATTCAAAAAAGCATCCGTTGCCATGCCAGGCCCCAGCCAATGCGTGCGCACCGATCGGACCATTGCTGGACAACACGCACCCGCGATACAACGCGTACCCGCCCACATGCAATGCAATGGTCCGAGCGGGCACACCGATCGGACCAGTGCTGTACAACGCGTACCCGCGATACAACGTGTACCCGCCCACATGCAATGCAATGGTCCAAGCGGGCACACTGATCGGACCATTGCTGTACAACGCGTACCCGCCCACATGCAATGCAATGGTCCGAGCGGCCACACCGATCGGACCATTGCTGTACAACGCGTACCCGCGATACAACGCGTACCCGCCCACATGCAATGCAATGGTCCGAGCGGGCACACCGATCGGACCATTGCTGTACAACGCGTACCCGCCCACATGCAATGCAATGGTCCGAGCGGCCACACCGATCGGACCATTGCTGTACAACGCGTACCCGCGATACAACGCGTACCCGCCCACATGCAATGCAATGGTCCGAGTGGGCACACCGATCGGACCATTGCTGTACAACGCGTACCCGCGATACCACGCGTACCCGCCCACATGCAATGCAATGGTCCGAGCGGGCACACTGATCGGACCATTGCTGTACAACGCGTACCCGTGATACAACGCGTACCCGCCCACATGCAATGCAATGGTCCGAGCGGGCACACCGATCGGACCATTGCTGTACAACGCGTACCCGCGATACAACGCGTACCCGCCCACATGCAATGCAATGGTTCGAGCGGGCACACCGATCGGACCATTGCTGTACAACGCGTACCCGCCCACATGCAATGCAATGGTCCGAGCGGCCACACCGATCGGACCATTGCTGTACAACGCGTCCCTGTACAGGTCACATGCATATGTCACCATGCTGGTCACTGGTAAACCTATGCCAGCCACATATACTTTCCAGGGACTCTGGGGCACACCTACTACACCACACCCAGTCCACACTGTATCTAAGGCATGTGTGGCAGCATGACCTTATCTGTGTATGGGGGTGTACATGTTGTTTTTGGGCTGGCACTTGGGGGCAGACACACCCAGGCTGTGCACATGTTAATGGGGACAGGGTCCTTTGTGTGTTGTGCACATGACCACTGGGATGTGCAACTGTTCTTTTTGGAGCATGTTGCATGGTCACATTTCCAGGTTGTGTATGTGTATGACATGTCACATACCCCAAGGCTCATGTGGGAAAGCATGTATGTCACAGGGTGGCCCATTGCCACAATAGTCATGTCCCTCCGCAGTCTGTGTGCATGTTGTGTTTCACATGTCTGACTCCATGTGCACAACGGGAGACAGTCTCCACATCCACGTTGTTTGTGCATGGACTTAGATGTTGTGTGTGTGTGTCACAGACGTCCATGTCTGTCCTGCAGAGGCTACAGGGGGCACTACCTGTGGGAGTCATGTTTGTTTTTCTGACGTGTACATGATACGCCATGTCATGCCAGTGTCCATGTGGCAAGACAGTGTCACTGGTAATCTACCTGTCAATGAGTTGTGATGCCTGTGGCGCATCTGTCCACACAGTAAATGGGTACTGTGACACAGCCAAATGGTTTCACATAGCACACCCTGGGACCTGTTGTCCACACATGTTGAACAGAGATGTTACATGATGTCCATGTGGGTGCCATATATGTCCAAACAGAACGAGACACACATCAAGTACTAGTGTTTGCTAATGATGTATCATGTGAACTACAGTATGGTGAATGGCACATATGTGGGGTGACTGACAATCTTGCCTTCTTCACCTCTGCACTGCAGGGCTCCAGCTGTCCATAGACCATTCCCAGACCTGGCAACGATGGTGGCACGTGACAGCATCCGACGGTACCGCTTCACCAGGCAGCTGATTGAGGATTTGGCAGTGCGGTTGGACCCACATTTGCAGCCTGGCCGGCCGTATCCTACAGCGCTGACCCCCAAGGTGAAGGTGATGGCAGCCCTACACTTCTTTGCCACCGGTACCTTTCAACACACTGTGGCATCTACTGGTGGTATGTCACAGACTATGTTCAGCAGTGTGCTACGCGATGTTTTGGTGGCAATGTTGAGATGCCTTAACCAGTACATCTATTTCCCACCACGTCACCGACTCACTGACGTCAAGAGTGACTTCTATGCCCTGGGGAGGATGCCACATGTCATTGGCTCCATTGATGGGACACATGTGGCTTTGGTACCACCACAGGCACATGAGCAGGCATACAGGAACAGGAAACATTACCATTCTGTCAATGCTCTGGTGGTATGTCTTGCAAACATGACCATCACACATGTGTGTGCCCGTTTCCCCGGTTCGGCACACGATGCCTACGTGATGAGGAGTAGTCGCATCCCGAGGATGATGTCACAGATGCCGAACCAGCGTGCCTGGCTTGTCGGTGTGTACTGACTTTGTACCATTGTGTGTGTTCTGCTATGTTGCTTTCCGCACACTTTTCAATATTGGCTAATGTGCAATTGTCTGTCTGTAGGTGACTCGGGATACCCCAACATGCCGTGGTTGCTGACACCCCTCAGGAACCCTGTGACACCAGCCCAGATGCGCTACAATGAGGCACATGGTCGGACCAGGAGGGTGATTGAGCAGACCTTTGGTCTCCTGAAGAGCCGCTTCCGCTGCCTGGACAAGACAGGAGGCGCCCCCCCTATGCCCCAGCAAAGGTGTGCAAGATTATCATCGTCTGCTGCATGCTCCACAACCTGGCAGTGCGGAAGGAGTTGCCTCTCATCCTGGATGACGATGACCAACATCCGCCACCTGTGGAGGATCCAGGCCTGGTCCACGATGCCAGTGATGATGATGATGATGGTGATGGTGATGTCCGCACACAGCTCATCACCAACTTCTTCAGCTGAATGTGAGTATCCAGAGTGTTGTACTATCAATGAATTTGATTTGCATGATATGTGTGTTTGGTGCTCTGGTGCTGTTTGAGTGTGGCCATGTGCAACTTGACTGGATGCGTGCAGAGATGTGTCCTTGCAGGTGGTCTGTACTTGCCAACAGTGTAGACATGCTAACTTGCTTTTGTGTATTTAACTTGTGACAGGTATTAGACATGAGTATTGCCGTTCTGTGCTGTTCTTCAGTGCTTTTGACTGTGTGTCATGTCTGTCCTTCACAGGGTGCTGCTGGAGTTGTTAGAACAACTTGGATCCCCCGAATCAATGATTCAACTTCCAAGGTGGCAGCAGTTGTTTCCCTACAGGTGATGTGCCACACACCCCTGGACTTTCTATCTTCTGCATTGTTTGACTTTGTGGCCACAGCCAGGTAGGATTAGCTTGCATTTGTAGTGGAAACAACACGTAGCAAATGTGTAATAAACCTGTTCTTCAGTTTGGGGTGTGCGTTGTCTGTAGTCACACATCTGAGTGACATTAGCTTACTGCACCTGTAGTGTAGTTGACACAGACTGTGAATATGTGTGGTGTCTGTGCATTGCACTGTATTTCCAGGCAACATCAGTGTAGGGGATGAGTCATATGGCCCTGGTGTGTATGTGTTGTGTGGCACTAGTGGTGTGTCTCCCTCATATGTGTCACGTCGCCATGACTGCCATGACGGTGTTGGACTTGCTGTAGCAGTTAGCATGCACAGTGTCATTTTTCTGATCACCATCTCCATGACAGAGACCACGTTGGAATCACAACAGAGGCAGATATGGTGTTTTGGTGAGTTTATTTACAAAAGGTGTGGGGATGGTGCACAGGATGGTGGGTGCTGTACATAGAATTAGGAATCCAAAGTTCCCATGTGAATCGGAAGTTCTGGTAGATGAAATGTCCAGGGTATAGTCCACAGTCATCTGATGAATTTGTACAACTAGAGCACCCCATGTCATGTGGGCGAGTTGGGTTGCCATCGACAGGGCGTGCAGTTTGCACACAGAGGAAAAGTTCCAGAACAGGTGTTGGCTTCCTGGGGGATGTAGCTGGCCATCGGCCTCTCAGTTTGGCCTCCTCAGACGGCCCCTCTTCTTGGGGGGGGGACCCTCAGGTGCAGGCTGCCGCGGTGCAGGGTACTCTCCGCCAGAGTCCTCCTCCCTCCCTGTGGCAGTTGCAGATGTAGTGTCAACAGATGTTGTGGGCGCACAGGGAGGTGAGGCCATGTTGGTGCTGATCTGGCGGAGGCATGTCAGTATGTCCCTATGCACCGCTGTGAGTTCTTGCAATGTGTCCCACTTGGACTCCATGCGAGACATGTGTGTCTCGACACGGGACATGTGGGAGTCCAAGCGGGCATGATGGGCAGCCTGCTGCTGTTGTATGTCCTTGAGGATCCCCACTACCTGGGTGACCTCTCCGGTGCTGGTCTGGTACGCATCTGCAATGCGTGCCAGTTGTGGGACATCACGCAGTCCAGACCCCTCTGCAAATAGCGACCTGTGTCTACCACCCCTCCCACCACCCCTGGCAACACGTGCAGGGCCTGCGGTGCCACGCACAGGTGACCGTGTGCCCACTTGGGTGTTGTTAGTGGGCTCGATGGCAGCAGCTCCAGTTTGGTCCTGGGTCCCTGCGCTGTTGTCACCTGTGGTCCTTGGTGTGTCCGTGTTGGCAGGGGTGGCCTGTGTGTTGGCAGTTGTTGGAGGGGTGGGTGCAGGGGTGCAGATGTTGGTCCTGCTGGTGCTGCATGATGACTGACACCGGAGGGTCCAGCTTGTTGTTCGCCATCCGAGGAGTGCAGAGGCTGATCCACACCAGTGAGCTCTGTGTCCCCCGGAGCCTGGGACAGGGACTCCTCCTCATCTGCTGCTGAGTCCCCATCATCACCTGTTTTGGGGAGAGACACAGATTGTATGGTATGTTTCTACAGGCATCAATTGTTCAAACACCTGACAGTTGTGACTGTACCTCTGGATGCGGGCCTGGGCATTGCATTCTACTCAATTATGACAGTCAGAGAGTGATATTGGTGTAGCACATTGTCCTGCCAACCTGTGGCATGTCAATGTGAATGTTGAGGTGTGTGCATGACCAGCATTGGTGGTATTTGGTTGCCATCCGGGCCTCCTTCTCCCCCCAGCCCAGATATCCCACCATGGAACATGCTTCCATTGCAGGGAGTGCAACTTGTCTTTCAGGATGTCAGTCAGTGGTGTCCTGCTGTTGGTTGTTGCACAGTTGCCAGCAGGGCCTTGTGTTCCCCCCAGCAGTACCCAGTGTCAGCCATCTTGTGAGTCCTTTTCCACTCCCTGTGATGTGGGCATGGTTCAGGGTGGTGTTGATGGGCCAATTGTGAGGCTGAGCAATATCTGTGACTACCACTCCCATCCTGCTATTGCCTCCACCCCCCCTTCCCAGCATGCCCATCCTTCCTTCCTTTTGACTCTGCTTCCCTGTGGGGTGGGGTGCCTGTGCTGACAGGTTGGCTGAGAGTGTTCTCCTTGCGGTTGTTTGGCTACCAGTCCCAAGAGTGTCCCTGTGCTTCACACAGTATGAGCCCGGCTGGTTGGTCTTTGTGGGATCTTGAGTTAGAATGTGAGGCATTGCATTCTCCCAGGTGGGTTCTGTGGAGTTAGTGTTGAGGGTGTGTGTGAGGGGAGGTGCTTGCAACTATGGTCAGTGCTGTGAGTCCTCCTTCCCACCCAGCCAGATATCCCACCATGGAACATGCTTCCATTGCAGGGAGTGCAAGTTGTCTTTCAGGATGTCAGTCAGTGGTGTTCTGCTGTTGGTTGTTGCACAGTTGCCTGCAGGGCCTTGTGCTCCCCCCAGCAGTACCCAGTGTCAGCCATCTTGTGAGTCCTTTTCCACTCCCTGTGATGTGAGCATGGTTCAGGGTGGTGTTGATGGGCCAATTGTGAGGCTGAGCAATATCTGTGACTACCACTCCCATCATGCTATTGCCTCCACCCCCCCTTCCCAGCATGCCCATCCTTCCTTCCTTTTGATTGGACCTCAGTGTGTGTGAGTGTGACAGCAATGGCAAGGTGGCTGACAATGTGGTCCTGTTGTTTGTTGGTGCCCAGTTCCCAGCAGGGCCTTGTGCTCCTCACAGCTGAGGCCAGTGTCAGACATCTTTGAAGTGGCTATTGACTCCCTGTGAGTTGTGCATGCTTAAGTGGTAGCTTGCTGGGCCATGTGGGTGGGGGATGTTGATCTGTGACTACCACTCCCATCATGCTATTGCCTCCACCCCCTTCCCAGCATGCCCATCCTTCCTTCCTTTTGAGTGGACTTCAGTGTGTGTGAGTGTGACAGCAATGGCAAGATGGCTGACAATGTGGTCCTGTTGTTTGTTGGTGCCCAGTTGCCTGCAGGGCCTTGTGCTCCCCCAGTAGTACCCAGTGTCAGCCATCTTGTGAGTCCTTTTCCACTCCCTGTGATGTAAGCATGGTTCAGGGTGGTGTTGATGGGGCAATTGTGAGGCTGAGCAATATCTATGACTCCAACTCCCATGATGCTATTGGCTACACTGACTTGACCTGCATACACAGAATTCCTTCCTTTCAGTGATCTTCCCTGTGAGGTGGTGTTCTAGTGGTGTCAAAATATCTGAGAGTGTTTGTTGGTTCTATTTGTGCCACTGCCTTGCTGTATTTGTTGTTAGGTTTGTACATGTCATGACACAGTTAGATGTCACTATGAGATGGCAGGTATTGTGTTTGTCTGACTGGCATTCACATCTTGGGATGAATATGTTTTGTTTGCTGTGTATTTGGTAAGGGTGCATGGTTTGCCTATCCCTTTGAGGGTGCTGTGTGTGTATTGTCACACCATATTGTGTATATGAGTTGTGTACTCACCAGGCTCTGGGATGTCTGTTAGTCCGTATACGCTCACTGGTGGTAGGATGGCCTGCACCTTCTCCTCCCAGGGCCTGAGGTATACTGGTTTTGCAGGAGGGCCACTGCCGGTGCGGTGGCTGAGGAGGTAGTCCTTTTTCAGTAGCTCCCGGACCCTCCTGCGCACATCAAACCACCTGTTCTGGATGTCTTCCTTTGTGCGCAAACATGGTGATTGTGCATTCACCCTGTCGACAATTCTCGCCCACATCTTGGTTTTCTGCGACATGGGGGTCTGTTGTACCAATGTACCAAACAACTGTGGCTCTACCCTGATTATCTCGTCTACCAGGACTTCCAATTCACAATCTAGGAACTTGTGGTTCTTCTTTGGGGGCATGGTGATGGGTGGTGGTGGTGATTGATGTGTGTGTGTGTGTGTGCAAGTGGGGGTGTGTGAGTGTAGGTTTAGCTGGGTGTGTGTGAGGGTGCTATTTGTAAGTGTGGTAATGGTGTGTGGCTTGTGTGATGTATGAGCTGTGAGTGTGTCTGAGGTTGCTGTGTGATGGTGTTGTTTGCTGGCAGGTCTGTGGAATTTGCAAAGGATCATGGTAGGGATTTGTGGCTTTTATGTAGGTGGGGTTGGGGGTGTGTCCTTGTTCCATTTTTTCCCCACCCCCAGTATTTATTGGCTTTGTGGTAGCTTGTTTGGCCATTTTTTTATTTTTTGACTTTTTTCCCTTGGTGCTTTTGGTGCATGTAGGAGTCGTTCTTGTGTCCGAGTCGGACGCTGCTGTTGTCTGGTGCGATGTTGTCCGACTCGTCCCCGCTGTGTTTCAGGTAGGTTTCATATGCGGCGTACGAGTCGGTCGCGGAGTATTGGGTTGCTTCGGCTGGGTTTTGTATGCGTGTCGATCGTACGGCTTGTGCTCCGTGCGAGTCGGTCGTGTTTCGCACGCACAGCATCGTACTACGCGGGTCGGAGTTCGCGGGTACGTTTAGTTCGATTTCTATCCGGGTGTGTGTCGGTCAGTTCGTTTCGACTGGTTTTCTGGCCGGATGGCTTGTTTCCGTCCGGCTCGGTTGTTCGTTTTGTATTCCGTCCGAGTCGGTCGAGTTTCACATGCATTTCATCGTACTACCCAGGTCGGACGGCGCCGGTTCGTGTCGGTCGGACTAAAATCCCATACCGAGTCGGTCGGTACGTTTTCCAGCCCGAATCGGAATCGGCCCCAGAGTGTTAAAAATATCGAAATGTTAAAATATCGAAATGTTAAAATATCCAAATGTTATTAATTTAATAATAAGAAATGTAAAAAAGTAGTAAATAATATTAGTTAACATTTATAAAAAAATTATTTGTAATGTAAATTTTAGGAGCGGGATGTTGGGTTATTAGGGGATAAGGGTGGGGAGTGTTTTAAAAATATAGAAAATGAAATATAAATATATAGAAAAATATATAGTAAATAATAAAGTGTTGTTTTAGGAGCGGGATGTAGGGTTATTAGGGGATAAGGGTGGGGAGTGTTTTAAAAAATATAGATTTATAAAATTGAAATTAAAAATAAATTTTGTTGAGAGTAAATAATTATTTATGAATGAATATTAAATTTTGAGGTTAAAATTTTGAAATATTTTTCAAATAAATATTTAATTTATTTTAAAATATTAATATAAAATGTATTTGTACATGTAATCTAATTTGTTTAAAAAATATCTTATTTGTACTGATAGGTTTTGTTGTATTTATAATTAATTAATTAAATTAAAAAATTAGGAATGCTACTAAAAATATATATATCATTAATATTAATAGTATAATTATGATAGTTAATTTTTGGTAGAAATGTATAGTGCGTGTTATATAAAAAATTAAATATAAAAATTATAAAATATATTTAGATCTCATACTTTATAATTTACAAATTTTTAAATTTAATACCCCAAAAAATATATTTAATATATATGTATTGAGCAAATATTAATAATTTCAAATATTATTTATAATTTATAAATATATTATACTACAGAGAATTATAGATGTAATAAGGTATGGTATTTAAATATAATGTAATGGAGTACATATAATACATTATTTATAATAAATTTGTGAGTAATATGATAATATATGTAATAAAAAATTAATATAAATTAATATTTGATAAATATATTATGAAATATTTATAATTATTGTGTAATAATATTTAGTGTAAAAATTAGTAAACTTTTTAATATTTAATAAGGAATTACAATATTATTAAATTAATAATGACAAATGTATAACTTTTAATGAATTAATTGTATAATAATTTATAAATATTAAATTAATATATTTATAAGTATAATATGTGGGAATATTATAATAAAGAGTGTTTTAACTCTTTTTTAAATTTTGTTTGTATTTTGAACAAAAATGATTAAATGTTTAGTAGGTAGCATTATTATTTAAGATATATTTATTGTAATAACATTTGTAGATGAAATGTAAATTTTATACATAGTTTTTAATTTTTTAATTTTAACTATAGTGTGAATTTCATGATATATTTGTTTACTCTCAAAATTTTAATATAAGTTAAGTTAAAGTGGAGTGGGAATAGTAAATTATATTTATTTACTAACCAACACCTTCACTGATTTAATATTAACTGGAGTGGGAATAATTATTTATATTCATTTACTGACCAATATTTTGTTTTATTTAATACTAATTGGAGTGGGAATAGTAAAATATATTTATTTACTATTTAGCACCTTCCCTGATTTATTTCTAACTGGAGTGGTAATAGTAAATTATATTGATTTAATATCCAGCACCTTCCTTTATTTAATAATAATTAGAGTGGTAATAGTAATTTATATTTATTTAATATCCAGCACCTTCCCTGATTTAATACTAACTGGAGTGGGAATAGTAATTAATTATTATTTACTATCCAGCACCTTCCCTGATTTAAAAGTAACTGGAGTGGGAATAGTAAATTATATTTATTTACTATCCAGCACCTTCCCTGATTTAATAGTAACTGGAGTGGGAATAGTAAATTATATTTATTTAATATCCAGCACCTTCCCTGATTTAATACTAACTGGAGTGGGAATAGTAAATTCTATTTATTTACTATCCAGCACCTTCCGTGAGTTAATACTAACTGGAGTGGGAATAGTAAATTATATTGATTTACTATCCAGCACCTTCCCTTATTTAATATTAACTGGAGTGGGAATAGTAAATTATATGTATTTACTATGCAGCACCTTCCCTGATTTAATACTAACTGGAGTGGGAATAGTAATTAATTATTATTTACTATCCAGCACCTTTACTGATTTAATAGTAACTGGAGTGGGAATAGTAAATTATATTTATTTACTATCCAGCACCTTCCCTGATTTAATACTAAATGGAGTGGAAATAGTAAATTATATTTATTTAATATCTAGCACCTTCCCCGATTTAATACAAACTGGAGTGGTAATAGTAAATTATATTTATTTACTATCCAGCACCTTCCCTGATTTAATACTAACTGGAGTGGGAATAGTAAATTATATTGATTTACTATCCAGCACCTTCCCTTATTTATTATTAACTGGAGTGGGAACAGTAAATTATATTATTTACTATGCAGCACCTTCCCTGATTTAATACTAACTGGAGTGGGAATAGTAAATTATTATTATTTACTATCCAGCACCTTCCCTGAATTAATACTAACTGGAGGGGGAATAGTAAATTATATTTATTTAATATACAGCACCTTCCCTGATTTAATACTAACTGGAGTGGGAATAGTAAATTATATTTATTTACTATCCAGCACCTTCCCTCATTTAATACTAACTGGAGTGGGAATAGTACATTATATTTATTTAATATACAGCAACTTCCCTGATTTAATACTAACTGGAGTGGGAATAGTAAATTATATTTATTTAATATCCAGCACCTTCCCTGATTTAATAGTAAGTGGAGTGGGAATAGTATAGTATATTTATTTAGTATATTTAAGCTTTTATTAATTAATAATAAATGTAGTGGGAGTAATAAATTATATATGTGTAGAGTTTATTAAGTTATTTGCATTACTAGTATTTGGTGTAGCTAATTTAAATTAAATATATTTGTTTATATGTGGATATGATATATTTAAAAAAAATACAGTTGTTATATGTATGTATTATAATTTTAATTGTCTCTTGTTTAATAAATATTATAATACATATTTAAATTGTTATTGATGTACAACACTATGGGGGTCATTACAATGGCGGGCGGACTCGGGACCGTCTGCAAGGGGTGCGGCGGACCCGCACCTGACATTAGGATGCCACCGCCACCGTGGCGGTGGGACACCCTATTTCCAGCATTGTGACGGGTGGTGCTCACAGCACCGCCTGCCACAATGCTGTGAATGCACGTCGTGCATTTGCATGCACAATGTGACAGGCACCGCGTGGTGCCTACCACCTTGTGCATACAAATGCAGGGGGGTACCATAGGTACCCCCGCACCCCCTCAACACCCTGGGGGCCCGCAATGGGCCCCCAAGAGCAAACACCGTATGCCTTTCCATGGCGGCAACGCCGCCATGGAAAGGCTGCTCTCCGCATTCATCTTAATATGGACGGCGGTGTCTTGCAGACACCGCCACCATATTATCTTTGTTTTCCGCCGGTCGACGAGTCGACCGGCAGAAAAGCGGCGGACGGTCTTTCCGTCCGCCGCGGACCCCCCAGCCCTCATAATATGGCGGGGGGTCTTTGCTGTGTGGATGGTGGGCGGATCGCCCCCGCCGGCCCGGCGGTGACTACCGCCGGCCCGGCGGGGGCGATCCGCCCGCCATGATAATGACCCCCTATGTTTGTAAAATATATGCATTTTTAATAAACATATAATAAAATAACATAGGGGCCGATTACGATGGCGGTCGGAAAACCATTCCGACCGCCGTGGCAATGGGAAAAGACCGCCCGCATGGCCTGCGGCACCACAGCCGATCACATTACGATGCACTGCCGGAAAAATCCAACCGCCGCGGTCGGATCCCAAGAAACACCGCCGGGCACGTGCGGAAAAGGCGAAATTCCGTCCACGGCGGTCGGATTCACTGCGGAAAGCTCACAAACCGCCGATACACAAGCAGAATTTTCACGAGTGCAATTATGATGTTACCGCGGTGCCTGCAGTACGAACGCTTGTTTCCGACCACCGCGATTGTCATCAATGATGAATGGGAGAGCTGGAGGAATGACTATTGCAGTCCGACCGCGGTGTTCGCACGGAAATAGTAATGGCGGTCGAAAGCAACTACACCACAAAACTACCAAATGTGGCTGTGTATCTGGCTCAGCCAATAAAACCAGCTAACACACCCCATTGACACATGCCCCTGGCAAATAAAACCTACAAATCCCAGCTCAACACAGACAACACACCTGACATGAATACTCAGTTTGGACCCACCCACATAGCAGAGCATAAAACCAGCCCCTGCATGACCACAATTCTTTGCACAACTCCAGAACTGAAGGGCCCAACAATACCACACAAAGGATAGGCAACCCTGCACACATCACACCATCACAAACACACACACACCACACACATCACCACCACCACCTTCACACCTGCACTCTTAACCACTTAGCACATCACACACCATGGCACAGAAGATGCCCAAATTCACTGATGGTGAGTTGTCAGTCCTGGTGGATGAGATTATAAGAGTTGAGCCATATATTTTAGGAAGCAGGGTCCAACAGACCCCATCAGCCAGGCAAAATCAAATTTGGCAAAGGATAGTTGACAGAGTCAATGCTGTAGGGCAAGTTCCACGCAACAGGAAGGAGATCAGGAAGAGGTGGACTGACCTCAAGAGCAAGGTCAAGGAGAAGAACAGCAAGAACCGTGAGCTGGCAAACCGGACTGGCAGTGGCCCTCCCATTCCACCAAGAACATTCAACGCATGGGAGGAGAAGGTGCTTGGCATACTGCACCCAGAGAGTTGCACTGGAATTGAGGGGGAATGGAGGCTGGTAAGTACCAACAAAAGTCTGCCATAACACTGCTATGTAGTTGCTTGCACAACTAAAAAGCAACACCTCCTAGGCCCAAATGTACTCATGTCCACCACACTCCCCCCAAACATGTCTCACAGATCCCACAATAACTCCCTCATTCACCACAAAGGTACATAACAATATTTACATGGGGGCACATGTACAGGCAGCCAGCACTACAACTCCCAACAGGCCCCCTTGTCCCACAGCTGAGCAGGATGGAGCATTTCCCATACCCCCAAGCATGGGGCAGCCATTTCCTCCAATGTGTAACCTTACAGGTAGGTAGCCATCTCAACAGGGAGGGGTCTTTGTGGCTGGGAAGTCTGCACTACAACTCCCAACAGGCCCCCTTGTCCCACAGCTGAGCAGGATGGAGCATTCCCCACACCCCCAAGCATGGGCCAGCCATTTCCTCCAATGTGTAACCTTACAGGTAGGTAGTCATCTCAACAGGGAGGGGTCTTTGTGGATGGGAAGTCTGCACTACAGCTCCCAACAGACCCCCTTGTCCCACAGCTGAGCAGGATGGAGCATTCCCCACACCCCCAAGCATGGGCCAGCCATTTCCCTCCAATGTGTAACCTTACAGGTAGGTAGCCATCTCAACAGGGAGGGGTCTTTGTGGCTGGGAAGTCTGCACTACAACTCCCAACAGGCCCCCTTGTCCCACAGCTGAGCAGGATGGAGCATTCCCCACACCCCCAAGCATGGGCCAGCCATTTCCCTCCAATGTGTAACCTTACAGGTAGGTAGCCATCTCAACAGGGAGGGGTCTTTGTGGCTGGGAAGTCTGCACTACAACTCGCAACAGGCCTCCTTGTCCCACAGCTGAGCAGGATGGAGCATTCCCCACACCCCCAAGCATGGGCCAGCCATTTCCCTCCAATGTGTAACCTTACAGGTAGGTAGCCATCTCAACAGGGAGGGGTCTTTGTGGCTGGGAAGTCTGCACTACAACTCCCAACAGGCCCCCTTGTCCCACAGCTGAGCAGGATGGAGCATTCCCCTCACTCCCAAGCATGGGCCAGCCATTTCCCTCCAATGTGTAACCTTACAGGTAGGTAGCCATCTCAACAGGGAGGGGTCTTTGTGGCTGGGAAGTCTGCACTACAACTCCCAACAGGCCCCCTTGTCCCAAAGCTGAGCAGGATGGAGCATTCCCCACACCCACAAGCATGGGGCAGCTATCGCATTGCTCTCCCAAAACTTACACGTAGGTAGTGACTGCATGCACACCGCCATCCTTTTCTAAATGCATGTAGCCACATAACCACATCAGCACTAACATGTCAGCCAACTTGGCATAGTTTTAAATGCCACATCCAGTGTGCAGACATCTAAGTGCACGTAACTGTCACATATTTTGAACTCATACTCACCAAGTCACAAGTGAAACAAATGCATCCCACAATCATGCACAGCAGAGAATGCAATGTGGAAGTGCCATGGTGTCTGAGCATGAAGGCCCATCTCAACACCAAACATGCATGGTCTACATGAAAATAAAGGAAAGTACGTGTGATTCCAAAGCTATGTATAACATGACAATGGTTCCTTCTAGCTCTGTTGAAATAGATTACATGAACAGCTAAATGAAAAGACGCACAACAGAAAGTTGATGTCACGCAATTAGGCAGATGAGGACATGTCCGTGTAGTTACACTATCTGTACACTGCACCAAGTTTCAATTCACAACAGACACCATGAACTACTAAGGTATGTACCTCAACGTCATGTCATGGTGCACAGTATATAGCAGGCATACAAAGTTATTGCTTTGTAAAGTATTTGTTGTATCAAATGTCTCAAACAATTGTCTAACATCAAGCTTGTTGCGTGCAACTCAATTACCATATGACCTCTGTTCAACAGGAGATCAACAACTAACTGCAGAGGATGACACCAACATGCGGAGCCAGTCTCCCCCCCTGGAACGTGAACTCTCGGATGCAGATTCCCCAACATTCTCGGATGAGGATTCTCAAGCTGGCCCCTCTGGTGTGGCAGGGACTAACATGTCTCAAGCCCTCATTGTCCCCACCACCACTACCACCACCACGGCAAGAACAACTGTGCTGCCCCCTGCCACTATGACCTGTGTGGCCTCCACCACCACCACCACCACCACGGCAAGAACAACTGTGCTGCCCCCTGCCACTACGACCTGTGTGGCTTCCACCACCACCATCACCACTGCTGCCTGCAACACACGCCCTGCCACGGTGGTTACCAACACCACCACACAATCACAGCATGCCAGGGAGAGTGTGCCAGTGCGTCGGGGGGCTATGCCACAGGTCCGTGCCAGGAGGGCAGGTGGGAGTACAACTGGGGCAGAGACACAGGAGGACAATGACCCTGAATCCCTGGCCACCATTGCAAGAGTCCTTGGTGCCTACCAAGAGAACCATGGAGTAATGGGCCAGCTTGCTGAAGACATGCATGAGATCCGCCTGCTGCAGCAGTCCATGGACACACGGATGGGCCAACTTGTCGACCTTGCTGGCCAGCTAGTGGGTGTTCTGAGGGACAGACTCCCAGCCCCAAGTACAGCTCAACCCCCCTCCAGTGGATTGCCTGCTGTGCAGCCCACCATTCCAGCTGCAGCCACAGAGAGGGGTGTGCAGAAGGAGAGTGAGTTCTCAGACACCACTGACCCTCCCCTCCCAACGCACCAGGGGCCATCCGAGAATCCACAGGGGAGGATTTGGTGGCAGGCCACCATACCAACGCCACTCACAGAGCCAGCCATGATGGTATCTTGTTGTTCCCCTTTGCATTGACTATGTTGACTATCCTTGCCCACATTGCCATGTTGATGGCCTGAGTCTGTTGGACTGTGTGACTTCAGCTTTGTGGTGACTACACTATTTGTCTCAACTGCCATGACTGACAACTCATTTATTCACTGTTCACATTTATGTACATATTCCCTTCACTTGCACAAAAACGAATTTTAAATAAACACTCTTCACATACCTATGTCTGTGTGAGCTACATGTTTATTCCAGTATGTACAATGACAAAATAGATTTCAATGTTCCAACAGCTCTGAAGCAGAGGAGGCATTGAGAGGGTGAATGAACCTAGAAAGACACAAGAGAATGACATTTACTTATCAGGTGACGCCATTACAGCTGAAACACAACACTAGGCATCAAGGTACAAAAACAAGCACCCATAGCAATGGTCAACAACCTCAACATACACATGATGTACCTGGATACAAATACCCTGTGCCACACACATCAGCCCTTATCACACACACAACAACAGCCAGCAGTTAAAATTCTCTATGCCTTGATACTAACATCCAAGCAAACACACAATGTCACTGTTCTACAAAGTCACTTACATTCAAGGGAAGTAGTTGGCAATGAGCTGTTGACGCAGGTCAACACCTTCCTCTTCACCACTATCGTCCGCACTGGAAGTGTGTGGGTGTGCAGGAGGGGGCATCTGCTGCTCATCGTCATCCAGGATCAGCGGAACGGTTTTGCGCAAGGCAAGGTTGTGTAGCATGCAGCATGCTACAACTATCCGGCGCACCTTTCGTGGGGAATACAACAGTGCACCTCCGCTCTTGTCCAGGCACCGGAATCGGGACTTCAGGAGGCCAAAAGTGCGCTCCACCACACGTCGTGTCCTACCATGTGCCTCGTTGTAGCTGACTTCACCCGGGGTACTTGGATTCCGCAGTGGGCTCAGCAACCACGGCCTGTTGGGATACGCTGAGTCACCTAGGTGTGACGTACACAGAGAAATGTGATACAAACAGTTGACGAGAACAGCATGTCACACACAGCACACTACTTGACTCAGTGTACTCACCTACAAGCCATGCACGCTCTGGATGTAGATTTTCCATCAGCCGGGGTACAATGCTGTTCCGCAGGATGTAGGAGTCATGGGCGGAGCCAGCAAATTGCGCACAAACATGGCTGATGATCATATCAGCTTGGCATAACACCTGCACATTTATGGAATGGTAGTGCTTCCTGTTCCTATACACCTGCTCGCGTGCCTGTGGTGGGACAAGGGCAATGTGTGTGCCGTCAATGGAACCAACTACATGAGGAATGTGGCCAAGGGCATAAAAACCAGCCTTCACAGCAGGCAAATCTGCTGTATTTGGGAATCGTATGTATTGGTCCTTGTATAGCATCATTGTGGACACCACATCCCAGAGCACCATGCTGAATGTTGGTTGCGACATCCCACCAGCGCTGGCCACCGTGTATTGAAAAGAGCCCGTAGCAAAAAAATGTAGCGCTACCATGATCTTCACTGTTGGGGATAGGGCAGTTGGATATGTTCGTTGAGGCCTCAGATGGGGCTCCAACTGAGCACACAGCTCTTGCAGGGTAACGCGATCCAGACAAAATTTCCGGATGATGTCCACATCCTCCATGTCCACCAGGACTGTGAAAGGCCGGTGCACATTTGGTCGTCGCCTACATGAAATGGAAGAGGACTAATGTTATTCAAATTACACAATGAGATGTGTCCGACTTCTCACATCTTGACTCACGCAGCAGAAACAATGAATGTACTCCAACAATTGCTTAATCCACAACTCAGATGCAGAGACACCTTCACCACATGTGTTTTTACAAGTGGTCATGTTGTACATACTGACTACCCCAAAAACATAATCAGAGGTTGTGAATGGTACACCAATACATCTGGTGTCCCCAGGCCTAGGAGTAGGTGACACAGCAGATGTATGAGACAGCAACACTGCTGACTCATATGTAGCTGCTTTACCTGCCACACCTGCTTGCTTAAGTTGCACAGACCACTAGTTATCATCACAATGTGCACAGTGTGTGTAAGCTGATCACATATCCTACTTAAATCAGCTATGGGCACAGTAAAATACCACCATTATGTGGTAAGGCAATCATTACTGTTGTTTGATTAGCCATCTCACACATTGAGTTGATTTCAAACATGAGACAACATCATACAACCAATAGATGTACATCCACACACATATCCTACGTGACGTGAGTAAGTGCATGGCAATGCATGTCACATTTTCCACAGACATGGCATGTGTAGGCATCAGTGAGTTGAATGTCACACTAGCATTCATTGTACAAAACAAGTGCTTTAAAACACTATGGAGGCATAGGGGCCGATTCCGATCTCGGCCGGTAGCGCATCGAATCGGATTCGGCTTAACCGGATCCGATTCGGAGCCCTCTTTTCCGACCGATTCGAACGCGCGTCCGGCCGAGCGAGTACGATGCGAGCGCACGCGAAATCGCCGACCGACTCGTTTACGGGTCCGAACCACACCGACCGACTCGCTCGGACTCGACTCGCACCGCGCGATGGAGACGTTCCCCGGCCGGGCAAGTACGATGCGCGCCGCGAGCAGTCCGACCGACCCGCACCGTCTGGCTCGAAACAGCTGTCGGAGCCGGACTTTGGGGGTCCGTGTCGGACCCCCCTGTACGCGTAGCCACGCGAGTCGCACACAGGGGGGACCCATGGGTCCCCCCTACCTGTGCGTATGCGGCGCGAACCGCATCGACACGAACCCGCTGTAGGGGGCGCCCTCATTCGCCTCGCACCTATTCAGTCAATGGGAGCCCGCGTACACGTTGTACGACCGGCTCCCATTGACTTCAATGGGAGTCCGACCGAATCGAGTCCGATAGCATGCGTGCGCATCGTACTCGTTCGGTCGGACTGCCAGAGTCCGATTCGGTCGGAAATCTCTCCGGGTCCGGCTCGGTCGGAGAGTTTTCCGGCCCGAATTGGAATCGGCCCCATAGTGTTCAATTGTTAAATTTGACTATTGCCATTGCTAGTGCATAATGTGTCCATAACCGTGGTAGGCGTGCACCACCACCGCGGGTCCGCTTATTGGCTACAATTGAAAGATGCAGCATAGCGGTAGCGACCGCCTGGCCTCCGCGGTGTGACACCACCAATGCCATTGCAGACAATGGGAACCGCAATCGCGGTAGTGAAATGCTACTTTGAAAACCGGGTCCGCTCATTGGCTACACTTGAAAGATGCAGCATAGCGGTAGCGACCGCCTGGCCTCCGCGGTGTGACACCACCAATGCCATTGTAGACAATGGGAACCGCGATCGCGGTAGTGAAATGCTACTTTGAAAACCGCGGTAGGCGTGCACCGCCACCGCGGGTCCGCTCATTGGCTACACTTGAAAGATGCAGCATAGCGGTAGCGACCGCCTGGCCTCCGCGGTGTGACACCACCAATGCCATTGCAGACAATGGAAACCGCGATCGCGGTAGTGAAATGCTACTTTGAAAACCGCGGTAGGCGTGCACCGCCACCGCGGGTCCGCTCATTGGCTGCACTTGAAAGATGCAGCATAGCGGTAGCGACCGCCTGGCCTCCGCGGTGTGACACCACCAATGCCATTGCAGACAATGGGAACCGCGATCGCGTTAGTGAAATGCTACTTTGAAAACCGCGGTAGGCATGCACCGCCACCGCTGGTCCGCTCATTGGCTACACTTGAAAGATGCCAGCCAGGTGGACCAATTGCAGCAGCTGACTGCCACTGATACCACCCCAGGGGCCTATAAATCTCTGTGGGAGAGCCACACATTTCACATGCATTCAGACACTGCTGACTGCCATTCCTCTACAACTGCATATTTTTCTGTATCCTGGACCCAGTGATGGCGAGAACAGAGAATGTCAGGTCCCGTCCCTTCACTACAGAGGAGCTGGAGCTTCTGGTGGACGAGGTCCTTGCACAGTATGGGAGGCTTTTTGGTGCGCCAGATGTACTGGTAAGTGTTCCTGATTCCAAGTGTGAGATTGATCAAAATGATACCATGATGTTGCTGTGCAGTAGTATGTGCCTGTGAGTGCAAGTCGATGTACAGGCATCCTAATAGTTACCATGGCATGCTCCATACATGTTCAGTGGAAATTGCATTTGATTATGTGTAGAAAATGGACACTCCTACAGCCATTCTTGCACAAACTTAATGAACATGTTGGTCTGAGACTAGGTGATGTAAATGTGTGTTACACTGCCATGCATGCTAACTTCATGTCAATGGTGTCTGTAGGCTTATTTCCACACATACATAAGTTGATTGAAGATAGGGGGAGACATGCATTGTTTAAACAGCCACACAGATACGATGGTGTTTTGAAACAGTACAAGTCTGGACTAATTTTTACTGTGCCATGTTATGTAACTGTCCACTCACTCTACACAACCTCATATGTGACTGTTGAAATGTATATTGGAATGGACCAATGACTTATGTGTGTTGTATATTTCTTAAGTGCACTATGTTGATGTGAGCATCATGCACAATAGTCCAATGCATGAGTGGAACCCACTTGATGTTAATGCAACTATGACACTTCACATCAATGTAAGTAGTAGATGTCATCCTTACATTGATTTGAACATGTGTTCAGTCTCGCATGTGTTGGCACTTTTCACCCTCTCATGCTGTACATCCATGTGATTTATCTGAGGGACCATGTTGAACCGCAGTGTGAGTTCCTCTGGCCTGCACAGACACTGTCCAATATTACTCTGAGCCATGCCTAACTGGACTGAGTCAAACATGTGTTTAGTCCACACACCTAATACTCACTGAGCCATCATAGTCCTGAGAATTGCACAATAGAGGACTTAACATTGTGAGAAGGGCGTGATAATTCAGATTATGTCCCAATATGTTTCCAGAAAAATGCATTGAGCCATTCACAGGCCAAGGGCATCGAGGGGTGTGTAGTGGTGGACACAGTGAGTCTGCCACTACACTTCATTAGCACTGTATTGCATGTCATGCTCACTCACAAACTGCATCACAGATGAGGGCCTTCTGCACATAGCTGTCTGTGCTGCCATTGTGCATGTGTATGAGATGGCCATGTACTGTGTGCCGCGTCATACATGCATTCATTTCTATGTAGTATTGTAATGAACATGTACTATGTGTCATGCTGAATGGCCTCTGATGAAGATGTAGCGATTTGTGTGCCATGCATTTATGTTCTCCTGTACTGACACACAGTGTTAATGACACAGGGTCTCTGATACTTCCTTTTCTTGTCTCCCATGCCTGCAGCTGAAGGTCCACCAGCGTAAGGCCACATGGAAGAACATTGCACGGAAGGTGCGGACTCTGGGTGTATCCAACAGACGGCACACACACTGCCCCAAGAGGTGGGACGACATCTCCCGTCTCAGCAGGACCGTGGCAGAGATGACGGTGGGGCTGCTCCCTCGAAGTGGCAGGTTGGTGCGCCGAACCATGACTCCACTAATGTCCTGCATCGTGTCTGTGACACAGCCAGAGCTGTATGAATGTTTGAGGGACCATCTCTTTGGTGGAGAGGGACTCTGTTGTGCCAGCCACACTTCCCACTACTCCCAAGACATTTCTGCAATATCGGATACCCAAGAAGTGTAGAGGCAGCCCTCAACATTCACCCTCACCCACTGTGTCTCACAGCAGCATGTCTCCGCCTCCACGTGCCACCATGCCACCCGGTCCGAGCAGCCCTACACCTGCCACAGCCACTACTGCCTCTGTGTGCTCACGGCAGCATCTCTCCGCCTCCACGTTCCACCATGCCACCCGGTACGAGCAGACCTATGCCTGCCACAGCCACTACTGCCTCTGTGTCTCACGGCAGCATCTCTCCGCCTCCACGTGCCACCATGCCACCTGGTCCAAGCAGCCCTACGCCTTCCACAGCCACTGCTGATGCTGACTCTGATGATCCTCTCTCTCCCAGGTCCAGTTCCGCCACTGGCCACAACAAGCAGCCACCTCCCAGTCCAACTGACAGGCAAGTCTGAGGCAAAGACCCCCTCCCATACCCATCTCTCCCACAGCGGTGCCTGGACTGAGCTTTGATATCCCCGGTGCTTTGGTCATTCACATGGCAGAGTACGGTGTTACACATTCACTGTAAACATTTTCATGCACACATGTGCATTGTTTGAACTGTGGACTGGCCAAAGGCCTTTTATTTGTTTGAATTTTTGTGCCTATCAGGATATTTTGCAATAAACACTGTTACTCCTGTCGTATAGTTTGTTACTGCCCTTGCTTAATTAAACATTTTAATGTGTGGGTATGGATAAATGTGCCACATGCTCTGCATGGCACTTCCACATTGCCATTTACTTCATTCACTTTGTCATTGTTTGGCAAACATAACACACACTTTTGGTCTGCTTGACTCTGAGGTGTGGGGGTGCAATGATGTTTGTGGTGTTGATGTACTCTTGCAATCATCATTCGCTGTTGATTTTAGTATGATTGTACACATGTCATGTTAGGGGGCTATACCACAACAGAGGTGAATTCTACACACAGTCTAACTTGCGGGGTGTCCAAGGTTGGTGATGTCTGTGTGATGTGTTTGGATGTGTGAACAGCAGTGTGTGTGTGGTAATATTGTGTAGGCCTGTCTTCGTACTCACATGGGTATATTTGGATGTGTGCAGTTGAGTGGTCACACAGTGTGCTTGGCCTGTCCTTGTCAGTGGTGTTGAGGTGTTTGTGGCCCTGAACATGCCAACTACACACGTGTATGTTCCAGGTGGGTTTGCCCCCTAATACTCATCTTGGCACTAGCATGAAGGGGGTTTAACACCACAAGCACCTTTTTGGCATTACTATGCAGGTGGGGTTTGCCCCCTAATACTAATCTTGGCACTAGCATGAAGGGGGTTTAGCACCACAAGCACCTTTTTGGAATTACTTTGCGGGTGGGGTTTGCCCCCTAATACTCATCTTGGCACTAGCATGAAGGGGGTTTAACACCACAAGCACCTTTTTGGCATTACTTTGCAGGTGGGGTTTGCCCCCTAATACTCATCTTGGTACTAGCATGAAGGGGGTTTAACACCACAAGCACCTTTTTGGCATTACTATGCAGGTGGGGTTTGCCCCCTAATACTCATCTTGACAGTGGCAGGAAGGGGGTTTAACACCACAAGCACCTTTTTGGCATTACTATGCAAGTGGGGTTTGCCCCCTAATACTCATCTTGGCACTAGCATGAAGGGGGTTTAACACCACAAGCACCTTTTTGGCATTACTATGCAGGTGATGTTTTGGCCCCTAATACTCATCTTGGCAGTGGCAGGAAGGGGGTCTCACACCACAAGCACCTATTTGGCATTACTATGCAGGTGTTGTTTTGCCCGCTAATACTCATCTTGGCACTAGCAGGAAGGGGGTTTAACACCACAAGCACCTATTTGGTATTACTATGCAGGTGTTGTTTTGCCACAATACACCTATGAACTTGTTCACATACATCACTATCCCTGAATATCAGATGGGCACACATTTTGATGTTGAACAGGGTGGGATGGTAGGAGCTGTGATGGTATCAGGTAATGACAGCTGCTACCAACAGAGGCACACAATATACATTTGGCCCAGGGCCAACACAATCCTTACACGTCCCTGTGACTGCCCATGCGTGCCGCTGGACCTGCCTACTGGATTGTGCGGAACTTTTCCTGCGTCTTCACTGCGGCGGTGACGTGACCGGGATGATGCGGTGATGACCTTGTTGATGGATGACCCCGATGCGGAGGTGTGGTTTCACGATTTGCAGCACCTTATGAAGACACTGGTGGATGTGGTCCTGTGACCAACAGAATGTCTATTGTGGACAGGTGGCCATTTACAGGTCAGGTGTTGTGTGTTGGTGTTGTATGCGGATGTGTGTCATTGACGTACCTGCGGTGTTGTCGACGGCGGCGGCGTCTTTGTTGATCGCGGATCAGGAACAGCAGTGGTAGGGCTTGTAGAGCAGGATCCATAGCGGTAGCGAACGCGTGGAGTTGTCTGTGATTCCCGTTTTCCTCCGCAGTATTGCTTCCGCCGTGTTTCAATGGGTGGTTTCTCCGTTGCGGTCCGATTGCCTATTTGAGGCATTGTGATTCGGACGGCGGTCTACACGTCATTCCGCACGGCGGTCTCCCGCTATTGGCTACGTCCGCACTCGTCGCAGAACCAAACTACTGGCGGAACTAAAAACACCGCGGCGGTAGGGATTTGGCCTATGTCTGCCCATCGTAATATGGCGGTCGGGGAATCGCGACTGTGGTATGCAAAACAGCACCCGCCAGGCCGGCGATCCGCCCGCCATCGTAATGACCCCATACATTGCAAAATAATCAGACTTTCAAATAGGGTAAACAAACATTTTATTTTTATTCGGATATAGTATGATGAAAAACGTATATTTTATTTTGAAAATGTTATATAGATGAAGACATATGGTGAAAATATTTACATATTTTATTTTTTTGCATAACATTTTTTTAACACATTACAATGTTTACAATATATATTTTTTAACATATATAATTTATACATTGTTATGTTTTATAATACATGTATTGTTAATTACTAACATAAAATAGTATTTTGCATGTTTGTGACAAACATTTTTTTATACAAAATAATATTGGTATATTACTTATCAGTTTATTTTTCCATGTTTCACATTTTATAATATAAAATATAATTTGTTGAAAAAGAATATTGCATTATAATATACTTGTATTTAACAAAACATAATATTATTTGTACATAACATTTTTTCTATATACACAAGATATATTTTTTATTAATATTATTAATATGTATATAATTAATAATATTAATAATTACATTGTTTAAGTTTCTATTATTTATTAAAAAGGGTATGTATTTATTTAACATTTGCATATATTTTATGCCTTTATTTATAAAGTATAGTAAGTAATACAAATAAATATTTTCTAATAATAATTAATATATATAATATATTATTTATTATTATAAATTAACAATGTTGAAAACATGTTACAATATTTTTTAAATGTATATAAACATTTGTTACATTTTTTAAAAATATATTTGTTATTCATTTATAACTTTATTGCATGTTTTTATATTATTTGAGATCAATAATAATATTTAACCAGCCATTTTTGTTTAGGGGGACTAATTTTGTAACCGCTACCTGTTGTTTTGGGTCATTTCACCGGAGATCATATCGCGATTGGGAGCTGCTTCGCGTTGAGACAGGTAAGACTAATTTTCTTTATTTAAACTAAGGGGCCGATTCCGATTCGGGCCGGAAAAATACCGGCCGACTCGGTACGGGAATTTAGTCCGACCGAGTCGGACCGGCGCCGTACGACCCGGGTAGTACGATGAAATGCATGTGAAATCCAACCGACTCGGACTGAATACAAAACGACCGACCGAGCCGGACGGAAACAAGCCATCCGGCCGGGAAATCACGCGAAACGAACCGACCGACACGCACCCGGATTGAACCCGAACGAAACATACCCGCGAACTCCGACCCGCGTAGTACGATGCAGTGCGTGCAAAACACGACTCGCCCGGAGCACAAGCCGTACGACTGACACGCATACAAAACCCAGCCGAAGCAACCCAATACTCCGCGACCGACTCGTACGCCGCATATGAAACCTAGCTGACACACAGCGGGAACGAGTCGGACAAGATCGCACCAGACAACTGCAGCGACCTACTCGGACACAAGAACGACTCCTACATGCACCAAAAACACCAAGGAAATTTTTTTTTTAAAAAGGGCCAAACAAGCAACCACAAAGCCAATAAATACAGGGATGGAAAAAAAAATGGAACAAGGACACACCTCCAACTCCACCTACATAAATGCCACAAATCCCTACCATGATCCTTTGCAAATTCCACTGACCTGCCAGCACAGAACACCATCACACAGCAACTACAGACACACTCACAGCTCATACATCACACAAGCCACACACCATTACCACACCTACAAATAGCACCCTCACACACACCCAGCTAAACCTACACTCACCCCCCCCCACTTGCACACACACACACATCAATCACCACCACCACCCATCACCATGCCCCCAAAGAAGAACCATAAGTTCCTAGATAGTGAATTGGAAGTCCTGGTAGATGAGATCCTCAGGGTAGAGCCACAGTTGTTTGGTACATTGGTACAACAGACCCCCATGTCGCAGAAAACCAAGATGTGGGTGAGGATTGTCGACAGGGTGAACGCACAATCACCATGTTTGCGCACAAAGGAAGACATCCAGAACAGGTGGCATGATGTGCGCAGGAGGGTCCGGGACCTACTCAAAAGGACTACCTCCTCAGCCAGCACACCGGCAGTGGCCCTCCTGCAAAACCAGTATACCTCAGGCCCTGGGAGGAGAAGGTGCGGGCCATCCTACCACCAGTGAGCGTATACGGACTAACAGACATCCCAGAGCCTGGTGAGTACACAACTAATATACACAATATGGTGTGACAACACACACACATCACAGTGAAGGGGATAGGCAAACTATGCACCCTTAGCAAATACACAGCAACCAAAAGATATTCATCCCAAGATGTGAATGCTAGTCAGACAAACACAATACCTGCCATCTCATAGTGATATGTAACTGTGTCATGACATGTACAAACCTAACAACAAATACAGCAAGGCAGTGGCACAAATAGAACCAACAAACACTCCCAGATATTTACCCACCACTAGAACACCACCTCACAGGGAAGCTCACTCAAAGGAAGGAATTATGTGTGTGCTGGTGAAGTCAGTGTAGCCAATAGCATGATGGGAGTGGTAGTCACAGATATTGGTCACACCCACAATTGGCCCATCAACACCACTCTGAACCATGCTCACATCACAGGGAGTGGAAAACAACTGACAAGATGGCTGACACTGGGTACTGCTGTGGGGAGCACAAGGCCCTGCTGGGAACTGGGCACCAACAAACAACAGGACCACACTGTCAGCCATCTTGCCATTGCTGTCACACTCACACACAGTGAAGTCCACTCAAAAGGAAGGAAGTATGGGCATGCTGGGAAGGGGGGTGTAGGCAATAGCATGATGGGAGTTGTAGGCACAGATATTGGTCAGCCTCACAATTGGCCCATCAACACCACCCTGAACCAAGCTCACATCACAGGGAGTGGAAAACAACTGACAAGATGGCTGACACTGGGTACTGCTGGGGGGAGCACAAGGCCCTGTGGGAACTGTGCAACAACCAACAGCAGGACACCACTGACCGACATCCTGAAAGACAACTTGCACTCCCTGCAATGGAAGCACGTTCCATGGTGGGATATCTGGCTGGGTGGGAAGGAGGACTCACAGCACTGACCATAGTTACAAGCACCTCCCCTCACACACACCCTCAACACTAACTCCACATAACCCACCTGGGAGAATGCAATGCCTCACAGCCTAACTGAAGATCCCACAAAGAACCACCACCCTGGGTTATGCTGTGTGAAGCACAGGGACACTCTTGGGACTTGTAGCCAAACAACTGCCAGGACAACACTCCCAGCCATCCTGTCAGCACAGGCACCCCACCCCACAGGGAAGCAGAGTCAAAAGTAAGGAAGGATGGGCATGCTGGTAAGGGGGCTGGAGGCAATAGCATGATGGGAGTGGTAGTCACAGATCAACATCTCACACCCACATGGCCCAGCAAGTTAGCACTGAAGCATGCACACCTCACAGGGAGTCAAAAGCCACTTCAAAGATGTCTGACACTGGCCACAGCTGTGGGAAGCACAAGGCCCTGCTGGGAACTGGGCACCAACAAACAACAGGACCACACTGTCAGCCATCTTGCCATTGCTGTCACACTCACACACAGTGAAGTCCACTCAAAAGGAAGGAAGTATGGGCATGCTGGGAAGGGGGGTGTAGGCAATAGCATGATGTGAGTTGTAGGCACAGATATTGGTCAGCCTCACAATTGGCCCATCAACACCACCCTGAACCATGCTCACATCACAGGGAGTGGAAAAGGACTCACAAGATGGCTCACACTGGGTACTGCTGGGGGAGCACAAGGCCCTGCTGGGAACTGTGCAACAACCAACAGCAGGACACCACTGACTGACATCCTGAAAGACAACTTGCACTCCCTGCAATGGAAGCACGCTTCATGGTGGGATAACTGGGCTGGGGGGAGAAGGAGGCCTGGATGGCAACCAAATACCACCAATGCTGGTCATGCACACACCTCAACATTCACATTGACATGCCACAGGTTGGCAGGACAATGTGCTACACCAATATCACTCTCTGACTGTCACATTTTAGGAGAATGCAATGTCCTGGCCCACATCCAGAGGTACAGTCACAACTGTCAGGTGTTTGAACAATTGATGCCAGTAGAAACATAACATACAATCTGTGTCTCTCCCCAAAACAGGTGATGAAGGGGACACAGCAGCAGACGAGGAGGAGTCCCTGTCCCAGGCTCCGAGGAACACTGAGCTCACTGGTGTGGATCAGCCTCTGCACTCCTCGGATGGCGAAGAACAAGCTGGACCCTCCGGTGTGAGTCATCATGCAGCACCAGCAGGACCAACATCTGCACCCCCTGCACCCACCCCTCCAACAACTGCCAACACACAGGCCACCCCTGCCAACACGGACACACCAAGGACCACAGATGACAACAGCGCAGGGACCCAGGCCCAAACTGGAGCTGGTGACAACGAGCCCAGTAACAACACCCAAGTGGGCCCACGGTCACCTATGCGTGCCACCGCAGGTCCTGCACGTGTCGCCACGGGTGGTGGGAGGGGTGGTAGACATAGGTCGCTCTTTGCAGAGGGGTCTGGACTGCATGATGACCCACAACTGGCACGCATCGCGGATGCGTACCAGACTAGCACCGGGGAGGTCAGCCAGGTAGTGGGGATCCTCAAGGACATACAACAGCAGCAGGCTGCCCATCATGCCCGCTTGGACTCCCACATGTCCCGTGTCGAGACACACATGTCACGTGTCAAGACACACATGTCTGGCATGGAGTCCAAGTGGGACACATTGGAACAACTGACAGCGGTGCATAGCGACATACTGACATGCCTCCACCAGATCAGCACCAACATGGCCTCACCTCCCTGTGTGCCCACAACATCTGCTGCTGAAACAACTGCAAATGCCATAGGAAGGGAGGAGGACTCTGGCAGAGAGTCCCCTGCACCGCCGCAGCCTGCACCTGAGGGTCCCCCGCCCAAGAAGAGGGGCCGTCCGAGGAGGCCAAACTGAGAGGCCGATGGCCATCTACATCCCCCAGGAAGCCAACACCTGTTCTGGAACTTTTCCTATGTGTGCAAACAGCACGCCCTGTCGAAGCCAACCCAACTCTCCCACAAGACATGGGGAGCTCTAGTTGGCCAAATTTATCAGATGACTGTGGACTTTACTCTGGACATTTCAGCTACCAAGACTTCCAAATCACATGGGAACTTTGGATTCCAATTTATATGTACAGCACCCACCATCCTGTGCACCATCCTCACACCTGTATGTAAATAAACTCACCAATACACCATATCTGCCTCTGTTGTGATTCCAACGTGCTCCCTGTCATGGAGATGGTGATCAGAAAAATGACACTGTGCATGCTAACTGCTACAGCAAGTCCAACACCGTCATGTCAGTCATGGCGACGTGACACATATGAGGGAGACACACCACTAGGGCCACACAACACATACACACCAGGGCCATCAGACTCATCACCTATACTGATGTTTCAACGAAATACAGTGGAATGCACAGACACGCCACCTATTCACAGTCTGTGTCACCTAGACTACAGGTGCAGTAAGCAAATGTCAGTCAGATGTGTGACTACAGACAACGCACATCCCAAAGTGAAGCACAGGTTTATTACACATTTGCAACATGTTGTTTCCACTACAAATGCTAGCTAATCCTACCTGGCTGTGGCCACAAAGTCAAAAAGTGCAGAAGATAGAAAGTCCAGGGGTGTGTGGCACATCACCTGTAGGGGAACGACTGCTTCCACCTTGGAAGTTGAATCATGGATTCGGGGGATCCAAGTTGATCAAACAACTCCGGCAGCACCCTGTGAAGGACAGACATGACACACAGTCAAAACCACTGAAGAACAGCACAGAACGGCAATACTCATGTCTAATACATGTCACAAGATAACTACACAAAACCAAGTTAGCATGTCAACACTGTTGGGCAGTACAGACCACCAGCAAGGACACATCGCTGCACGCATCCAGTCAAGTAGTACATGGCCACACTCAAACAGCACCAGAGCACCACACACACATATCATGCAAACTCAAATCATTGACATTACAACCCTCTGTAGACTCACATTCAGCTGAAGAAGTTGGTGATGAGCTGTGTGCGGACATCACCATCATCATCATCTTCACTGGCATCGTGACCCAGGCCAGGATCTTCCACAGGTGGCGGATGTTGGTCATCGTCATCCAGGATGAGAGGCAACTCCTTCTGCACTGCCAGGTTGTGTAGCATGCAGCAGACGATGACAATCTTGCACACCTTTGCTGGGGCATATGGGAGGGCCCCTCCTGTCTTGTCCAGGCAGCGGAAGCGGCTCTTCAGGAGACCAAAGGTCCGCTCAATCACCCTCCTCGTCCGACCATGTGCCTCATTGTAGCGCATCTGGGCTGGTGTCACAGGGTTCCTGAGGGGAGTCAGCAACCACGGCATGTTGGGGTATCCCGAGTCACCTACAGACAGACAATTGCACATTATCCGATTTGAAAATGTGTGCGGAAAACAACATAGCAGAACACACACAATGGTACAAAGTCAGTACACACCAACAAGCCAGGCACGCTGGTTCGGCATCTGTGACATCATCCTCGGGATGCGACTACTCATCACGTAGGCATCGTGTGCCGAACCGGGGAAACGGGCACACACATGTGTGATGGTCATATCTGCAAGACATACCACCAGAGCATTGATCGAATGGTAATGTTTACGGTTCCAGTATGCCTGCTCATGTGCCTGTGGTGGTATCAAAGCCACATGTGTCCCATCAATGGAGCCAATTACATGTGGCATCCTCCCCAGGGCATAGAAGTCACTCTTGACGTCAGTGAGTCGTTGACGTGTTGGGAAATAGATATACTGGTTCAGGTATCTCAACATTGCCCCCAAAACATCGCGTAGCACATGGCTGAACATAGTCTGTGACAACCCACCAGTAGATGCCCCAGTGTGTTGAAAGGTACCGGTGGCAAAGAAGTGTAGGGCTGCCATCACCTTCACCTTGGGGGTCAGCGCTGTAGGATACGGCCGTCCAGGCTGCAAATGTGGGTCCAACCGCACTGCCAAATCCTCAATCAGCTGCTTGGTGAAGCAGTACCGTCGGATGCTGTCACGTTCCACCATTGTTGCCAGGTCTGGGAATGGTCGATGGACAGCAGGAGCCCTGCAGTGCATAGGTGAAGAGAGCAAGATTGTCAGTCACCCCACCTATGTGCCGTTCAACATACTCAATTTCACATGATACATCATTAACAAACACAAGTACTTGATGTGTGTGTCGTTCTGTTTGGACATATATGGCACCTACAAGGACATCATCTAACATCTCTGTTCAACAAGTGTTGACTACAGGTTCCAGGGTGTGCTATGGGAAACCATTAGGCTGTGTCACAGTACCCATTTACTGCTCTCACGTTCCACACACATACCACAGTGACATGTCTGGACAGATGCTCCACAGGCATCACAGCTCATTGACAGGTAGATTCCCAGGGACCCTATCTTGCCACATGGACACTGGCATGACATGGCGTATCATGTACACGTCAGAAAAACAAACATGACACCCACAGGTAGTGGCCCCTGTAGCCTCTGCAGGACAGACATGGACGTCTGTGACACACACACACACAACATCAAAGTTCATGCACAAACCACATGGATGTGGTGACTGTCTCCCATTGTGCACATGGAGTCAGAGACATGTGAAACACAACATGCACACAGACTGCGGAGGGACATCACTATTGTGGCAATGGGCCACCCTGTGATGTACATGCCTTCCCACATGTGAGCCTGGGGGTATGTGACATGTCATACACATTCACAACCTGGAAATGTGACCATGACACATGCTCAAAAATGAAAAGTTGCACACCACAGAGGTCAGGTGCACAACACACAAAGGACCCTGTCCCCATGAACACGTGCACAGCCTGGGTGTGTCTGCCCCCAAGTGCCACCCCAAAAACCACATGTTCACCCCCATACACAGATAAGGTTATGCTGCCACACATGCCTTAGATACAGTGTGGACTAGGTGTGGTGTTGTAGGTGTGCCCCTGAGTCCCTGGGAAGTAAATGTGGCTGGCATAGGTTCACCAGTGACCAGCATGGTGACATATGCGTGTGACCTGTCCAGGGACGCGTTGTACAGCAATGAACCGATCGGTGTGCCTGGCCGGCCCATTGCATTGGATGTGTGCGGGTACGCGTTGTATCCCGGGTACGCGTTGTACAGCAATGGACCGATCGGTGTGCCCGGCCGGCCCATTGCATTGGATGTGAGCGGGTACGCGTTGTATCCCGATATACGCGTTGTACAGCAATGGACCGATCGGTGTGCCCGGCCGGCCCATTGCATTGGATGTGAGCGGGTACGCGTTGTATCCCGGGTACGCGTTGTACACCAATGGACCGATCGGTGTGCCCGACCGGCCCATTGCATTGGATGTGTGCGGGTACGCATTGTATCCCGGGTACGCGTTGTAGAGCAATGGACCGATCGGTGTGCCCGGCCGGCCCATTGCATTGGATGTGTGTGGGTACGCGTTGTATCCCGATATACGCGTTGTACAGCAATGGACCGATCGGTGTGCCCGGCCGGCCCATTGCATTGGATGTGAGCGGGTACGCGTTGTATCTCGGGTAGCGTAGTACAGCAATGGACCGATCGGTGTGCCCGGCCGGCCCATTGCATTGGATGTGTGGGTACGCGTTGTATCCCGGGTATGCGTTGTAGAGCAATGGACCGATCGGTGTGCCGGGCCGGCCCATTGCATTGGATGTGTGCGGGTACGCGTTGTATCCCGAATACGCTGCAGTACAGCAATGGACCGATCGGTGTGCCCGGCCGGCCCATTGCATTGATGTGAGCGGGTACGCGTTGTATCCCGGTTACGCTGTTGTACAGCAATGGACCGATCGGTGTGCCCTGCCGGCCCATTGCATTGATGTGTGTGGTACGCGTTGTATCCCGGGTACGCGTAGTAGAGCAATGGACCGATCGGTGTGCCCGGCCGCCCATTGCATTGATGTGTGCGGTACGCGTTGTATCCCGAAATACGCGTTGTACAGCAGTGGACCGAACGGTGCGCACACATTGGCTGGGGCCTGGCATGGCAACGGACGCGTTTCGAAGCTCCAACGAGTCTGATGCAGTGAATTCAGTTGGCCAGCCACAACAATGTTGCAAAATCATGGGTGTCATGAAGTTGAAGATTTGAAGGATGCTGTGGGCGTGTATTAGTGCTGCTATTCCATGGATTGGTCAGATTCAGAAGATGCAAACGACTTGGACCTATCACTTTGGACACATGGGACAGTATCTGCCTCTGCAGCACACATATAATGCTGGCTGTTCCCCTGAGAGCTCACTTGCCTGCACTACATGCTCCAGGACGACATCTGCCACCAACACTGCTGCTGTTTATGCATCCTCTGGCTCCTGCAATGGCACGTACTGTGGAGAGAGCCCCAGCCTTCAGCCTTGAGGAGAACCAGGCCCTGCTGGACAGCCTCCTTCCACAGTACAGCAAGCTGTATGGGAAACCAGGGGAGCAGGTGAGTGTGCTGTCCACTGCCTCACTAATTGTGCATGTTGTCTGACTAGCAGGACTTTCAGTGTGCACACCACTGGCTAGCATGCCCACTGAGTAGTTGTCACACCCCAAAGTGTGTAGTTACATGCACTGAACTGGTACAGTGCAGTAACAGTGCATTCCAACTAGGTTTACTTCCCATGCAATGATACCATGTAGTGACTGCTGGCAAACTGTTCATAGCCATTGTTGCACTGCCTGTGTACATCATATGCCCCTGTGATTGAGACATGTATATCCAACTGTGTGATGCACGTATATGTTGCATGTGTAGTAATGGCCTTTTCACTTTGTCATCCTCACAGGTTGATGCCCACCAGAAGCAGGAAATCTGGCTGACCATTGCCCGGAAAGTAAGATCCGTGGGGGTCTACAGGCGCAGGATCCGCAACTGCCAGAAGAGGTGGCAGGACCTTCGTGGCTGGACCCGGAGGATCGCAAGGGTCCAGCTGAAGCTGTCGCCTCCTCGCAGGAGGGGCGGACACCGGACCCTGACCCCCACATGCTCCGGATCCTGGCGGTGGTCTTCCCTGACCTGGATGGGCAGCTGAAGGACAGACAGCAGCAAGGAGGGGGTGAGTCCATGACTGCACTGTGCACTTGTCTGACATGCTATGTGCCCTCCTCTGGCCTGGTTAAACTTCCACAGTACATCAGTCATGTGGTCCAGGACCCATGTCCCTCATTTGTGACATGCCCACTTCTCCTCTGATACGCATATGTGTGGCCCTTATAGTCAGGAAATTGTGTCATTTGGGGACTGTGTCATTGCATTTAGCTTTGCTCAAGGTGGGGGACAGCATTTGTTCCCGTGACTATGTTGTGCGATTCATGGGTGGGTCAATTGCTTACACAATGCCTAAGTTCTGACATGTAATCTGGGTGTAACTTTGATATGTGGTCCGCTTGCTGCTCTGACTCACAACATGTCCCTGGGGAATTTGGCACACACCCATGCTGCTGGTGGGAACAATGTTTGGGCCTCAGGAGTATGTGTATCCAGTGTGTCACACATGCTTAGCCACCTGCCTACTGTCCAGGACTCATCCCTCTTACAGGTGGAGCTGGACAGTCATGCCTACTCCAGGGCATACAATACACTCTGTACTCCCACTCCTGTGTATCATCTGGCATGTTGTTATCAGTGAAATGTACCCTCAGGTGTCTGCCTCTGTCTCATTGTGCTGTGTCTTCGTTGTCAGGACTACTGGTATGTTTATCTTTTAGGGCTCAGCATGCCATCTGAGATGTGACCATGATAGACGATACTTCTGTGACTTATAGGTGTCTGATCACTTGACTGTGCACACAGGTGTTTGCGACTGTGACTTTCAGGCAGCTGTATTTTCATTCACAGCACACTGTGAGGTGCTCATGTTCAGAGAGTTGTGTTTCATGTCCCCCATATGTCCAATTGGTATGACGTGGACAAATAGTAGTACAGATGATGTTGTTTTTGGGGGATGGACATGTGCACTTGTCAGTCACATAACTTGCATTCCCCATGCCCTCGGATTGTGACACAGTGCAGACTGTTGTTGGCTGGCTGCCATGGCCATGTGACTCGAGACAGTAATGTATGACTTTGCACGCATTCCTGTGTCATGGCATTAAACTTCCTGAGACTGATCCTGCAGGGGAGTGACATGTGCAACATGCACCCCATTGTGGCATTGACTATCCGGACATGGGTGCATCATGGTGTCTGGTGCTGGTATGCATCACATGCATTTCTATTTAGACTCTGGCCATCCCTTTATCCATACCCCTGCACTGACTCAGTGACAAGAGATGTGATGTGTGCATGTTCACATACTTCACCATGTTCCCTGCAATGTCCAACAACTGTGTAGGTGGTGCATGTGTCCACACTGGGGTCTTACCATCAGACAGGCACCAGACAGATGGGTGCAAGGGCAGGAGGGGTGTGAGTCCCATGGTTGACCATCAGACTGACAATTGGCTTCCCCGAATCTGTGTGAGGACTTTAGGCAATGTTCAACTAAGGATGCCAGGGCTTGCTCTGTAATGTGCTGTACTTACTGTGGTGTGTGCGGTCAGTGCAGGTGACTGATGTTTGTCTGTTTCCCTAATTGTTTGCAGATACATCCACGGCCACAGGAGGGGACAGCTCCACGGACCAGGAGGAGCAGCGGAGCCAGACTGGGTCAGCATCGGACGAGTGGTCAGAGGGACCCAGTGGCACGGAGGGCGAGGGGAGCCACACCGAGGAGTCCTCAGCACCATCCACCTCAGCTGAGGACCACAGCAGCTCGGAGGATGACTCCCTTGTGGAGGCGGGTCTCAGCAGCCACCAAAGGCCAGCTAGTCTGTCTGGGCCCGCCACCACCACCACCACCACCGCCCTCCCATTGGCTCCCATTCCTGAGGTCCGTGGAGGCTCCCGTACTCGGGAGCGTGTCTCCTTCGTGCCAGGCACCGCACCCCCTGCCCCTGTGTCCCCTGCTGCCCTGAGTGAGGAGTCTGTGTACCTCCTTCGGCAGCTCCATGTAGGACAGACAGCAATGCTGAGTGTCCTCCATGCACACACCACTCTGTTGACACAGCTGGTGACGTTCATGGAGGGCATCTCGACGGGTATGTCTGCCCTACAGAGGAGCAATAAGTCCATGGACTCCTCCCTGACAGCAGCAGTGTCCCTCCTCCAACAGTCCCTCACCCCTCCCACCTCTGCCCCATCCACACTTCCTGCCCCCCTACCTGTCCAAAGTACATGCACACCTGCACAGTCACCCAAACACAAAGACACGACCAGCACAGACACACCCAAAAGCAAGGCAAGACGTGCACACAAGCATCCTCAGGGGACTGATACCACACACACAGGGGATGGGGAACTGACACACACACAGGCAACCACAGTCACTCCGCAATCCTCAATATCCTCTCCCTCCAAGACCCCTTCCCTTGCCTCACCTGCAACCCCACCTGATAAGCAGCACTTCCTCTGTGACCTCGGCCTCTTCCCCTCTAATCCCGCTGATCCAGCATACCGGGGGAAGAGGAAGTCCACCCACACAGAGGGGAGTGCCCCTCGCCCCCGGACACCCTCCCCCAGGCGCAGGCAGTGAGCCCCCCCACCCACAAGTCCCCCTGGTCCCGGAAGAGCAAGACCCCGCCACCGCCCTGCAAGTCAACCACCCAGTCTCTCACCTCCATCCCCCAGGCCACCACTCCACAGGTTCCACCACCACACCCTGCCCCAGGTTCCCCCACACACCGATACCGCATCCCCAAACAGCTTAGGCCCTCCCCCCTGCCACTTGCTCTTCCACCCCCAAACCAGACGCTCTGCCTGTTTGTGCCACTGGTGTGGAGACCGTGTCCCCCCCCTCTGTCCTGCCCAGCTCTTCTGCCCCCTTTCCACTACCTTGGAGTCATGCACTGCGGTGGAGTCCACAACCACCCCGTCTGACTCAGGCACTGCATTGGGGACCCAGTCCACTCCATCTGACCAGCCCACTGCAGTGGTTGCAGCACCAACACCATCCGAGTTGAGCCCTGCGGTGGTGCCAGCCCCCCCTGAGTCAGACACCTCCACTGCAGTTGCCGGTGACACTCCTGCACCCACCTCCCCTTCACTGCCTCCTTCTGGCATCCCCTGATCCTGTCCCTGCGGTGCCTGGCCTGCCCCTCGTATGCCCCTCCAAGGGGGATGTCCCCTGTCCGTACCTGTGCAGGCAAGCAATTGTTGACAAGTTGTCACACATCACCCTGTTGGGACTGTATATTTGGACTGGCCATTGGCCTTAGTTTATTTTGGACTTTTGATTTGAGTTGCACACTTGCTGAATAAAGCCTCTTTTTGTTTACTTGTGGTTAATCTTTGGAGGTACATGATGTAGATGTGTAGAATCATGCATTTGCTGTTGTAATAGTGTTCAGATCAGGTAAATGAAGTTTTGCTGTGATGGTCTCCATGTGGTCCATGGGATATGTGTCCTAATCTAGTCTGGATGTATAGCATCCTTTGCTGCAGTCTGAGGGTGTAATGTTCAGCATTTGACACAGGGATGTACGTTTAGCATTTGTAGATTACCATCTTTGTCCTACACTGATGCACATCTGGTGGGCTTACCACTGTCCAATGTTCCTAGTACCCTGACTGTGTGCCCGTCTCCAATGGACATGCAGTTTAGCACATCAAATTTGGAGGACTCATCTGTGTACACAGTGCAAGTTGCTTGACACGTGTCTCGGGTGTATGCAGATGACTGACGTGACACTCCCGTGCCCAGGCTGATATGAGCAGAGCCTTCAGTGTGTTGTAGTTGTTGACTCACTGACCGAGTGTTCTGCTGACATGTTTGAGTCGTGCACAGACAAGGTTTGGCACAGCTGACCTTCCACAGGAGTGGAGTGCCCTCATGGCAGTGCGTGATTCGGTGATATAGGCTGTGCCCGTGTTGTGTGTTGTGTAGGCATGTCTGTGCGTGTTCCCTTCTCCTTTTCCTACACAGGCTGTGTCCCTACGGATGTTCCTGTTTGTGATGCTTGCTGAGTTGTTCTGTGTTCATCCAGCATCTTGGACCTGGTTTCTCCGGGATGTGGGTGCATGGCAAACTAATGTTCATGAGGTTGTCATCCCTAGTTGTCTTTGTTGTCAGGGCTGGGGATGTGGGCAAACGCAGATGGGACACAGTCAGGTGTCCTCTTGGCACTTGTTGGTTACACGAGTAATGTGATTTTCTGTTTGTGTATGCTTTCAGTGATTGTGACACGTTATGTGTGTGACTGCTGCCACTCAGCTGCAATGTTGGAAGTTGTCTATGTGTGTCCTTTGTGGGTCAGCTTGGCTTCTTCATTGGTGTGTGACTATGGCCAGGATCCCATTGTTTGGGGTGGATTTCACGTCATGCCCATGTACGGCATACTGTGCAGTGTGTCAGACATTCACAAGTATTGTTGACTGGCCATGTGTGATGGGTTTCTGCACCTTATTTCCCCCCACCACCCCTGGGATTGTCATGGGTGCATGTGCAATGTTAGCAGTCCATGTGAGCTTCACTGCTGCACATTGGTGGAGTTCAAGGTGTGTGGCGTTGAGTGTGTGCAAATGTGAGTTGTTGCATGGCTGGGGCACTACCTCCATATTGTCCTTGGCTGGCAGACCATGCTGAGTGCTTTGTGCTTGTATAGGTGTGATGGTAGTTTGTTGCTCAGGACACATGGCTGTGGTTCACAGTGTGGATGACATCTACCTTTGTCATCACAGTGTGATTGTCATGCAGGCTAGTGTCACCACAATGTGGGGTCCCTGGGGAGTGCTGTGGTGGTTCTGTCTCTTGCTGTGTTTGTTGCTGTTCCTACAAGCTTGTGTGACATGTGTAATTTGGGCTCCCTCTCATCTCACAATGCCTGTTTGCCCACATAGGGGAATCCAATCCATGAGTTACTTTTGTATGTGACTGTGTTGACATCTGTGTATTAGTGAATCTGGCCTCCTCATGTGTTGTGTGTTTGCCTGGGGACACTGGCACACAACCCCCCACACCTGTTGTGTATGATATGCAGTGTGAGTCTGCGTGTTTGTGTTTGTGCATTTGCACCACTGCATTGGCATATCTTTAGTTTGCCATTGGCTGTATGTTGTTTGTTGGCTTTCCCCTGGTGGCCCTGGGACTGCTAGGTCATCAGTCAGCACATTGATCATGGTTAGTATGTCCCATTGCTGCCATGGTATGGTATTTGTTCACCTGACATCTACAGTCTCCACAGGATATCTACATTTGTGTGTCCATTGGTGCAGATATGTGGGTCTGCATTATGATGCTCACTTCTGTCATTGTGTTATTTGTGAATGTAGACAATGTGGGCCCCCATGGCTGATGTTTGTGTGCACATGGCCAGAACGATGTGTCATTGGCACTGCACTGCTTGCCTCACACAATCTATGTTGCTATGGGACACAAGCACTACAATGCCACTGTAGTGTTTGGTGTTGTGTGGCCAGGAATAATCCCTGCAGTTTTGGTTTAGCAGCTTTTACCAGGACTACACTTACCTTTTGGGCACTGTGGTGATGGGGCTTTGGGCCCCATTGCCACACTGTTCAAAATGTGCTTCAGCTATGGAGCACACACTTACCTTTGGGCACTGTGGTGATGGGGCTTTGGGCCCATTGCCACACTGTTCAATATGTGCTTCAGCTATGGAGCACACACTTACCTTTTGGGCACTGTGGTGATGGGGCTTTGGGCCCCATTGCCACACTGTTCAAAATGTGCTTCAGCTATGGAGCACACACTTACCTTTGGGCACTGTGGTGATGGGGCTTTGGGCCCCATTGCCACACTGTTCAATATGTGCTTCAGCTATGGAGCACACACTTACTTTTGGGCACTGTGGTGATGGGGCTTTGGGCCACATTGCCACAGTGGTCATGGTCTGCTTGCATTGTGTAGGCCACACACACAATTATGTGTGACACATGTGTTAGGGGGTCACATTGTATGTTCAATGTCATGTTCAGTGTTGTATGCATTTGACACAGGCCACACACGCTTGTCATGGTGTTGGGGGTGGGATGTAATTTACAGACAGTCCTTATGTGGGAGTATGCTAGTTGTGTCATGCATTACCCGTCCTATGAGTAGGGGTGGTTGTAGTGACAGGCATCCAGCCCCCCATGAGTGGGGATGGTAGTAGTGGTAGGCATCCAGCCCCCCATGAGTGGGGATGGCAGTAGTGACAGGCATCCAGCCCACCCTGAGTGGGGGTGGTGTTAGTGGTAGGCATCCATCCCCCTATGGGTGGGGATGGCAGTAGTGGCAGGCATCCAGCCCCCCATGAGTGGGGATGGTAGTAGTGGTAGGCATCCAGCCCACCCTGAGTTGGGGTGGTGTTAGTGGTAGGCATCCAGCCCCCATGAGTGGGGATGGTAGTAGTGGTAGGCATCCAGCCCCCCATGAGTGGGGATGGTAGTAGTGTTAGGCATCCAGCCCCCCATGAGTGGGGATGGTAGTAGTGGTAGGCATCCAGACCCCCATGAGTGGGGATGGTAGTAGTGGTAGGCATCCAGCCCACCCTGAGTGGGGGTGGTGTTAGTGGTAGGCATCCAGACCCCCATGAGTGGGGATGGTAGTAGTGGTAGGCATCCAGACCCCCATGAGTGGGGATGGTAGTAGTGGCAGGCATCCAGCCCCCCATGAGTGGGGATGGTAGTAGTGGTAGGCATCCAGCCCACCCTGAGTGGGGGTGGTGTTAGTGGTAGGCATCCATCCCCCTATGGGTGGGGATGGCAGTAGTGGCAGGCATCCAGCCCCCCATGAGTGGGGATGGTAGTAGTGGTAGGCATCCAGCCCCCCATGAGTGGGGATGGTAGTAGTGGTAGGCATCCAGCCCACCATGAGTGGGGGTGGGGGTGGGGGTGGCAGGCATCTAGCCACCCATGAGTAGGGGTAGTTGTAGGGTGGTGTTGGTGGTAGGCATCCATCCCCCTATGGGTGGGGATGGTAGTCGTGGTAGGCATCCATCCCCCTATGGGTGGGGATGGTAGTAGTGGTAGGCATCCAGCCCCCCATGAGTGGGGATGGTAGTAGTGGTAGGCATCCAGCCCCCCATGAGTGGGGGTGGTATTAGTGGTAGGCATCCAGCCCCCCATGAGTGGGGATGGTAGTAGTGACAGGCATCCAGCCCACCCTGAGTGGGGATGGTAGTAGTGGTAGGCATCCAGCCCACCCTGAGTGGGGATGGTAGTAGTGGTAGGCATCCAGCCCCCCATGAGTGGGGATGGTAGTAGTGGTAGGCATCCAGCCCCCCATGAGTGGGGGTGGGGGTGGGGGTGGCAGGCATCTAGCCACCCATGAGTAGGGGTAGTTGTAGGGTGGTGTTGGTGGTAGGCATCCATCACCCTATGTGTGGGGATGGTAGTCGTGGTAGGCATCCATCCCCCCATGAGTGGGGATGGTAGTAGTGGCAGGCATCCAGCCCCCATGAGTGGGGATGGTAGTAGTGGTAGGCATCCAGACCCCCATGAGTGGGGATGGTAGTAGTGACAGCCATCCAGCCCCCTATGGGTGGGGATGGCAGTAGTGACAGGCATCCAGCCCACCCTGAGTAGGGGTGGTGTTAGTGGTAGGCATCCATCCCCCTATGGGTGGGGATGGCAGTAGTGGCAGGCATCCAGCCCCCCATGAGTGGGGATGATAGTAGTGGTAGGCATCCAGCCCCCCATGAGTGGGGATGGTAGTAGTGGTAGGCATCCAGCCCCCCATGAGTGGGGACGGTAGTAGTGGTAGGCATCCAGCCCCCCATGAGTGGGGGTGGGGGTGGGGGTGGCAGGCATCTAGCCACCCATGAGTAGGGGTAGTTGTAGGGTGGTGTTGGTGGTAGGCATCCATCCCCCTATGGGTGGGGAAGGTAGTCGTGGTAGGCATCCATCCCCCTATGGGTGGGGATGGTAGTAGTGGCAGCCATCCAGCCCCCCACGAGTGGGGATGGTAGTAGTGGTAGACATCCAGCCACCCATGAGTGGGGATGGTAGTAGTGGCAGCCATCCAGCCCCCCATGAGTGGGGATGGCAGTAGTGACAGGCATCCAGCCCCCCATGAGTGGGGATGGTAGTAGTGGCAGCCATCCAGCCCCCCATGAGTGGAGATGGCAGTAGTGACAGGCATCCAGCCCCCATGAGAGGGGATGGTAGTAGTGGCAGCCATCCAGCCCCCCATGAGTGGAGATAGAGTAGAGTATTGGTAGGACCTGCGCGATGGGATTCATGGTTGGGTCGTCTCGTTCGGGTTTCTCGTGGCTTCGACTCGTACTCGTCGCTGGCTTGTTCGTCTCGTCGCTGTGGATCGTCTTGTGGCACGAATCGGAGCTTATGTGCAGCTCTCCCAGATGCTCAAACGTGCCGGACATAGCGACGAGTTCGGCGCGTACGGAAGACGCATCGTACTAGTCCGGCCGGAAGGTACTGTGTATTTGGTTCCGTGCGACTCGATTCGGCGTTTACGGATCCGGCTCGGGCGGGGAACAGGAGCTGGAATGGGTAAGTACGGCTCGCTCGGAATCTGGGCTGTTATGCGCATCGTACTTGTTCGTTCGGTTGAGTGTTCGAGTCGGTCGGAAAACACGCGTTCGGTTAGTATTTTTTCCAGACGAATACTGTTAGGTGCGCTTCCGGCCAACATCGGAATCGACCCCTAAGTTCATACTTAAATTTGGATGTAGTTAGGTGGTGTATAGTGTATTCACTGTTAGGTAGTTGTGTTTTTGGTGTGTTTTAGGTGTATGTTCGATTTTTTTAGTTTTGACTAGAATTGGTGTTTGAGGCCTTGGGGTTCATTATAATGTCGGGCGGATCGCCACCGCCTGTATGGTGGTGGCGATCTGCCCGCCATTACACACCGCCCGCCACCCATTTCTCCCGCCATATTACTATGGCGGGGGAGACCCCGGCGGACGTAAAGACCGTCCACCGGTTTTCTGCCAGTCGACGAGTCGACCGGGCGGAATAGGGGCTGAATATGGTGGCGGTGTCTGCAAGTCACCGCCATCCATATTACAATACAGGCGAAGTGCCTTTCCATGGCGGCGTTGCCGCCATGGAAAGGCATGCGGTTCCTGAATGTGGGGGCCCGTTGCGGGCCCCCAGTGTTTTGGGGGAGTGGGGGGTGCACATGGGGGGTACCTATGGTACCCCCCTGCATTTGCATGCACAACATGGCATGCACAGCGCGGTGGTTGCTGCTGAAAGCACCGCCCGCCTCAATGTAAAAAAGGCTGGATGCGCCCGCCAGTGTGGCGGGTGCATCCTAATATGCAACACGGGACCGCCGCACATATGGCGGGCGGTCCCTTTTGCCGTTACTGTGGCGGGCGGACAAAGTCCGCCCGCCATCGTAATAGACCCCCTAGTGTTTAGAGTCTATAATATGTGTATAACTTTATGTGTATTATTATTAACAGTATATTGTAGTTGTATATATGTATTTTTGCGTGGGTGGGTATGTTTTACTTTTTTTTACAGACTTTAGTTTTACGACGTTGCGTTTTGGAGAAGATTGCCTTTTTTTTAATAAGAGGTGTGTAATAGTTTTGTAAACTAATATTTATTTAACACCCTCTTAATTTTTCGCGTTTTCATGGAGCGTTTGTTTACTATACTATTTTTTCGGGTTTTTTATGGTATTTGCCAATTGGATTTATCGAGAGAGGATTTGTTTTTGGCAATATTTGCATTTTTGCATTTTTTTGGGGTTTATTTTAAATTAATTTGGAGAAACCGACACCTGGATGGATGTAGAAGATGTGTAAAGTTAGCTTTGGAGCTACAACAACTGTAAGTAATTTTTAATATTTTATGTGGAGGGAAATGTTGTTTTATTGTATTTAAATATGTATTATATTTTGTAAAATATTATTAAGCTGTCAATATATATTTATATTATTATAAAATATATATATGACAATTTATTAATGTTTTATAAAATATAAAAATAATATATATACATGTATATGTTGGATTTTAGAAGAAAATTTATTAATTACGGTTTACTTTAGATTTAAAGTATGCTTTTTGCTATTAGGGATAAGTATTCTAGGCCTCTAGTTGTTGGGAACAGTGTAACTTGACTTTGTAGAAGCTCATACATTTTTTTAGTTTGTTTAGTTAGTTTTGGTCCAATTAGTGTTACGGATTGTTCTATTCTCAGTTGTTGGTAGCTTTTCTCTTTTTGGATAGATTGTAGTAATTTGTGAAGTGTAGGTGTCCCTCTGCCTGTTGTTGCCTGGAAGGCATTATGCCATCCTTCAACAGCGTTATTAGTTTTGCTTTGCTTGTTTAGGGTACTAAGGTACACATTCCACCACGGAATGTGGAACTTAGGTAATCTTCTGTGCCCTGACCTATGTAGTCTACCTACCCATGTATCCTCAAAGTATTCCAGTAGTGGGCTTAATTTCTCCTCATTTCTTTTGTAGTAGGGGCTCTCTATTAGCAGGTTATAGTGCTCTGCTACATCAGTCACAGGCACATAGGCTAGGGCTACAAGTTTTTTAATTTGAACTGCTAAGGTACTGTCTGTTGCATATTGAACACTTAGGGGCACATTACGATGACGGGAGGACAAAGTCCGCCCGCCACCGTAGCGGTGAATGGGACCGTCCGCCATAGGAGCGGCGGTCCCGCCCCGAGTATTAGGATGCCACCGCCACGGTGACGGTGGCATCCCCTATTCCCAACATTGTGGCGGGCGGTGTTCACGGCACCGCCCGCCACAATGCTGGGAATGCACGTCGTGCATTGGCATGCACAAGGTGACAAGCACCGCGCGGTGATCCAGCGG